>OW799214.2:17500519-18134712 GCA_941918905.2 Xestia sexstrigata
CATAGTTTTGAGTTTGATAGTGGACCCATAGGTCTTAATTATGTGCCCCCATATGTACCTATAAAATCAGCTGGTTCAAATGTTAACGGGCGGCCTTCACTTGCGAGGCATTCGTCACCAAAAACTCAGTCCAGTGATTCCTCTATCTCTTTCGCTCGCGTACAAGACAAAGCGACGGACGCAGAAGCACACGTGACGCAGACCGCGGAGGCGCCTTCAAACTTTGTATCTTCGGATGGTGCAAGGGAGACGGACTGCCTGGCGAGCCGAACGTACGGCGGTAGTGCAGGTGTAAGCGAGACAGAGCATCCGAAGGAGTGCTCGCGGGGAGCCACAGTGAGCAGCGTGGTTTCGCCGTTACCTACGAATCCTACGATGATGACGCCGAGTGTCGAGCCGAGCTGCGCCGACGCATTAGATCCGCCCACTACTAGTGTTATTCGATCGCCGGTTTTAAAGAAAACAATCTCGAACGCGACCACTAAACAGCTCAGTTCTCGCGTTAGTAGTGTTTCAGTGCCGCGGGTGAGTGAGATAACTAAACAAGTGGTAAGGGACAGTGATTCTGAGTGGCAAATAGTGAGAAACAAAGCGTATAAACGTAATTATAAGCTTATTGGGCAGAGAGGTTGTGCTGTTGCGCCCGAAAGTAAATTTAAAGCGGCTGATATAAAGGTCCCACTGTTTATTTCAAATGTTAGCAAAGATACGTGTGAAAATGACATTATTAACTATATTAAGGAAAAAACAAATGTTATTGTTTCTCCAAAAAAGATAAACATGGTGCAGACTAAAAAAAAGGATGTTGTTGGTACTGAGGTAGAGATTTACACCGGCTTCCATGACATGTGCGCGATTCCGACCTGGGTTCCAAGCTGTATAAATTCCACGAAAACATGACATTTAACTACTTTCACCAATGCTTTCATTTCCTTGAATCTTCCGCCTGCATGGGTTTGGAACCACTACCTTCAACTCGTAATTTGGTACCTATGCAATTAGGCTACCACCGCCCTCAATACTGCCTTTTTAACCCTTCTTTTTTTTTTCCAGGTACACAGAACTGACTGGTAATGATTGTTAACAAGTGGCTGCTGCAACCGTCTATGGGCAGAATGATGAAGACGATCTGGCGTGAGTCTGGTGCAGGATCCGTGGAGGATCACAAACACACGTCGTCACCGCGGAGGAGCTCAGCAAGAAAGCTGACAGCCGCGGCTCACATGAAATTCAAACCTCATCATTAAAATTTCCTTGCCGATATCCTAATTTATTCCTTCATATTTCTCCATCGTATCTCATGAGTCACTTCTCCGCATCACATACCCACACCATGACAACCGATTGCCACACCATTTTTCTTATAAAACTCGTACTTAGTGACCTTCAAACCTGCTCGCGACAAAGACATTTAAATGCTAGGTCAATCTTGGCATCATTTTCCTGGCGACGCCGGTGACGTATGCTATCTTTGATCCCTTTGTTTTCTAGCAAAGTACTCACGTCCAGTATTGCTATATTTTTAGCCAAAATGTATGTGAAATAATATTTCTATATAGTAAGTTGAATAACGTGCAGTTTTATTTTGTTTCTTCATCCATGGGATCCTCCGAACGCTAGACCAACAATATTGTTGACGTTTTTTTCTGATTAATGATTTGAACAAAAGTTTGTTTGTGTTTCAATTTTATTCCAGAAATATTTGTCATTGCTCCGCCAGCGGTCAGCATAGCACAGTATTTTACTACAAAACAACTAGGTCTACAACAACTAGTACAACAACTAGGACTACAAAACAACCTCACGCGAAAACGTTGAATCTAAAGGACCGTAAGTCTGAAATAGCTTGTAATAAATTGAGGTTGTGTTCAATTTGACGAGCATGCATGCCTGCATGGATGCATTAAATTCTGAGCCACAAAAAAAAACCCAATAATGAGTGAAGACTTGAAGAGAGAATCATTACATTTGAAAATAAGCCTTCTTTGAACTGAGACTACATGAATAAAAGTACATACTTAATTAATAATAATAGATACAGTAATACTAATGTGTACTGTATTTTAGTTCCGCTTTAAGAAGGGAGAACTATTTAACAAGCTTTCAATAATTAATTAGTTCGGAAGTTAACCCTATACGAAGTGAAAGCTATTATCATAAACTGTAATAGTCAGTGAAACCTCGTGAGTGACGACTCACGAGTTTCGCTGACTATTACAGTTTATTTATTGCCAGACTTATGTACGGTTACATAGCACGACAGACGTGTCGTGCTATGTAACCGTGCATAAGTCTGGCAACACGCGATCGCCCCGCCCTCTTCACAATGCATTCAAAGCTATGTAGAGTCTACCGCGAATCGCCAGAGCGAGATGAAGATACTTCCATCAACCAAACTATGACGTCATGCTATACCTCTGTTTGTATGGAGATATACTCTGAAAATACAGTAAGTTTGTAAGTATTTGCTTCCTCAGAAATATAAGAAAATTCATCATCTACAGAATGATTTAAATCAAACCAGATGCTGGTGAACACATAACCCCTCCTTGAAGTCGGTTAAAGGTTTAGAGCTGCTATTCGAACTCAAGCTATAATTTTACTTAGTTTATTAAAAGGCGAAGATTGCGGGAATCCGCTGAATTCGAGACGCACGGGACCAGTCAATGTGGCGACACTTGGATCTATGCCCAGCCGTGGCCGTCTTTCGGCTGAAATGATGATTAAAAGGCACTTTTATATGTAAAATTTTCAAGAACTTAGCTTCGATTCGATTTTTTTTGCTGTTGGGATTTCTTTTACCGTTTATAGCAGTGGTTCTGGCATAAGTATCAGAAAATAAAACTTGTGGGTTTTACAAGTCATACTGGCATTCGTCGGGGCATTACGACTGAGCCCTCACTGCTCTCGATAGTCCATTTAATAATAATAATAATAATAATAATAATCTTTATTTATCCAAAACACATACAGAGTTTGAAATACAGCTTAATATTTGGTTTAGAAATACGTATACATTCATAGTTTATGTTGCAAATTCTGTACAAGAATAATACTCTACCTCTTAAGCTAGGGTATAGCTGTATTATAAGAGGTAGTTCACGGTCACTTAGCAACAAAAACTTATATCTCAAGTGGACTGGTCATTCTGCTGTATGGTATAAAAGAGTAGAATTGTATGTTGTGTGTTTGTGTGTTGGGTGGTGTCTGGATTTGTGCCTGGTTAATAGAAATAGGTTTGCACCCTATTTACATGGGACTTCACACTTTACATAACAGTGCACTTGACGTAGTTCTTAACACAACATTTAGCTGTGGTGAAGTGTTGGTTTACTAATGGGTACACCTTTGTCAACTTTTCGGAGACTACAGGCGAACACCGCGCACTCTTGCTAGCGTCTCAGGCATTTGATTGTGGAACTGAAGAGAAACCATTGATTAAAGTACTTATGTCGCTGTCATAAGTACTTTAGTCATGTCTACCTTAGTAAGTAGTAGTCGTAGGCAGGCTAAGCCGCGGGAATACGCTAGTATAGTAATAAAAACTACGTCATTAGAAGCGTATAACCACGACATCCTCAAACCAGAAACATATGAATGTTTCCGCTTTAACAGCTGTTTTTGAGGATAATGTATGAACATTATCCTCAAAAACAGCTGTTGAAGCGGTCATTTACCTATATTATTAGTTGTAATAATACTCAACTTGATGCTTACAAATTGATGATAACGTGTTATCGTTTTTCCGCATAACTGTGTGTGGGTCAGGGTGAGCTATCGAACATTATCAATACTGAGATAATAGTTCAAAATTATCTTAGAAAGCACGCAGGCCTTCCTCCTCTTATTACAAACAAACGCACGTACGTTCCGCCAAATATACAACACAAAACCTCCTTCGCCAAACATCAATATTATATACTAAGTACTCATATCTATAAAAACCTTAACAAACATCTCAATATCATAAATCTAAACTCACATGCACTAAAATCTAAAGTAACAGAGTGGCTGCTCCTTAAGGATTACTCTTACACGGAGTCTTTACTTACCTATCTTGTATAATACAGTCACACACACACACACCTACACCTACACACATACAAACACTCACACCTACACATTCCGTTGCTGTTACTAAGAAATTCCTGATGTAAAAATCCATTAACATTTTTCCCGACCCGGGAATCAAACCCAGTATCTCATGCATCAAATTAAATCGGGTGGGCTTTTTTGTAGACAGATACATTTAAATCATTTATGATGATTGATGATGATGATGATGATTGAGCACCACACCCAGCCAGGAGCAAGCCTGACCCGGACTAGCCGGATACACCAGGGGGCACTTTTTTGTAGGGAAAGACATGACACAGGCAGCCAGTCGGGCACAATATAGGAATAGAGGCCTAAAGACAGGTACAATCCATAGGAATGAGCATTGGTGTTTTGACCTTCGTTTGGTTGGTCTCTTCTTGCATTGAAGAATCATGTTCGTTTCTGTGGTTGCGATTCCATTCATTTTTGACACGTCTTATTTAAACATTATTTTCGTGTAGGTATATGTTTCGTCGTCAGCAGTATTTGTTTCACTGTCAGTTTCGCTGAGGTGATATATATCATGGGGCAGATACATTTAAATCATTTATGTTAGAAAATCGACACATCATCACAAAACTCTTTTAGTGCCCATTGAAAGAGCTCAAAGAGCTATTCTCAAGGTGGCTGCTTGCGGCCATTTTCTTTTCCCCACCTACCTCCTGTATAAATCTTGTGAAGTATTAACAGTTCGACAGTTATTTATTATGAGCACTGTACTAAAACAACACGCAGCACTTCCATACAGCACTGATTAAACTAAAAAACGACGGAAAGATATAGTTAGCCCTTAAAAAAGTACAAAACACGCTTTCACAGCCAAGTTTTATATGTATCTCGGACCGCTATTCTATCCTAACAGGCTAAATGAAAAAGGACGCATCTACTCCTTAAATCACAAAAACTGCAAACAAATTCTTAAGGAAGTTCTTCAAACTATGTCCTATAAAGATACAGAGAAGTGTGTGCTAAAGTAAATATTGTCCTTAATATTGTAATTTTTTTTAGATTAGCTTAGTTAAAATAATATAATTTTATATACCTTTTTTACATTGGTACCAATAATATTAATATGATTTATGATTATTTAATCAATTCATGTTGCCTCAAATCGCCTGAAACACAGGATTACCTAGTTCAGGCTCAAATCATGTGTGAACTTGACATAGATTTAAGAAAAACTGTAAACGTTTACCTTTAATATTTTTTGAATAAAATTTTATTACTATTTTATTATTATCCTACGTATATTTCCAAGAAGTGTTTTTCATTTTCGCTAGCCAGTCTCCTTGACTGAACTGCGAGATGCCATACATAAAAAAAAAAAAAAAAAACATTTTCGGTAAACAGATTGATGAAGGTCGATCTTAGGTGGGATTTCGGCATAAAACACACATTCCTCAAGTATGTACTTTTAAACCTAGTACATTGAGTGAGTCATCGTCGAAGCGCGTCGATGTATCGCAATGATCAATGGATTCTATTTGTAATGACTAACGAAGTAATATTGCAATCAATCTCTACTTTATTTACAAAATATCACGCCTGTTGTCCTCGAAGAGATAGGCAGAGATGTACTTAATATTTCACTTACACTGCGCCAGTTAATTGAGGCAACCCTATTGCCATCAACCGGGCGCAAATCCAGACCGATTACTTTTAATTGAAATCGCCAACTCGTCTTGAGTCATTATGGTGATCATGCATAGACGTTACCAGTATGAATGGCCTTTGCCCAAGAGTACAGCAGTAATACTCTGCTATTATTAATATAAATACTATAGTACATACAATCTGTCAAATTTCTTTGATAGATTTTCAACTTTATCGCTAAAGCAATAGGTTCAAGGTTGATTTGGAAATTTGACGTTTTCGGGTAGCTTGATGTGCTGGCGTCTGTACTTAAATCACTACCTTTCCAACGGGCGAGAGAATCAGAGCGATATTCAATGTCCATGCCATTATATTAAAATAAAATGATAAATCAAACACAAGGTGATACGTATCATCGCGGCCAGAGTTTGATCGCGTGACGAGACTATCGTCACGTTAGGGGTAACTGCGACAATTCTGCATCACGCTACTCGGTGTCATATGCGACGTTGCCAGCTCGCGTACTGTGTGTTCTGGCGGCAGCAGCCCGATGCCATCCAGTCTACACGGTGCAGAGGCGGGCGCAGCTGTGACGTCGTCCAACCTAACGTTTTCGCCCGTAGTACCTACTCATAGTCTCTGGAAGGGACCACGGAGCCTTTTTTCTTAGTGGTCCCTATAATACTGGAAAATTCCGTGGTCCCTTCTCGTATATTTGATTTTATAATTCTGACAGAATGCTTGCTGTCTAAAAATGCTTACTACCGAAAATTGCCTCATGTAAAACTTATGCTACCGCTGAAACGATAAATCAAAATGAAGGTATTGTTATATATATTATAAAGAGATTTTGAAACCCAAAATTATTGAGTCCGTAAGATCGGATGATGAACTGAACTGCCTAGTCTACACTATTGAAAATGATATCGCTATTATTTCAATCTATAGATCACCCGCGTTCAAAAATATTGATTGTTTCCTTACTACTCTAGATCGTATACTAAATAATCTTAAAAAATATCGAAACATACTTTTAATAGGAGACATGAACATAAATATTCTAGACAACAGCAGTTCCAGTTCAAGGTACATGGATTTACTAGCCACTCATGGTTTACTGCTATCGCATAACCTACCAGGAAAAAAAATTGTCTAGATCATTGCTTTCTAAAAACTATATTCGTTTCTCGGACTATCGTTTGCGAGTCCACAATTACTGACCATTCGTCTGTGATGATTTTTGTGTCAAAAAAATCCAACAACCATGCCAACAAAATTTCTAAAACCTATTAATAAAAAACTAGATTACCAAGCTTTAATCGAAGACTTAAAACTAACGGATTGGCCATCTATAATAGATTACCGCAAAATTCCAAGGTTATATTGTGTGGCGATATGAATATTAACCTACTGCAAAAACACGATAAAAATGTTATTACCTATGAAAATCTTTTGGCCGAGTTCGGTTTCACAAAATGTATCGATAAAGTTACACGTAGTGAAATTTTAATTGACGCATTAGTAGAATCCTGCATTGACCATATTTATATTAGAGCACCTACTTTAAAAATAAACTCTGCGGTAATTCAGCATAAAATATCTGATCATTATATGATATCGGTCGCGGTGGAATGGAAACGTACTCCGGGGTCTGTGCCTGTGATTCGTGGCGGCCGGCGGCGGCGCGGGCGGCGCGATGACGCTCTCGCTTCCACCTCCTCGCGCGTGAATGCCTGTCCTGCTCACCCGCCTAATGTTACATCACAGCGACGTTATGTGCTTGATAATCGTGCTGTTCGTGAAAAGCTGTCATTAGTTAATTTTAAAGAATTAATGCTATTTACTTGCCCCATAAAGTTGTACGATGCCTTTAGAAATATTTTTCAACAGATCTACGATAGTTGTTATGTATTAAAAAGTCAAACTAACTCAAACAGGGATAACACCCCTTGGATATCTAGAGAATTAAAAAACATGATCTTAGAGAGGGATAGACTGTTTATTATTTGGAGTAATGACCCTAAAAATATGGTGAAACGTTTAAATTTCACAAAATTTAGAAACAGATGTCAAAAATTAATTATTAAAACTAAAAATAAGTACGACAGGCAATGTATACTGGACTGTAATAATAATATTAAAAAACTATGGGACAGAATAAATTATTTATTGGGAAATGAAAAACAATGTTTGGATAAAGCAATAATTAAGTATATGGGGATTAACGAACCTATGAAAAATATATGTAATAATTTTGCTCGTACATTTGCCGAAGAAATTGATAATATTAAACATATCTGTAGTTTTAAGTTGTTAGATAGAATCAGCTACGTTGAACAGACGGACAGAAGTATGAGGTGGCAGCCCGTAGATAGTAACTATGTTAAACGAATTATAACTCAAATGGATAAAAATAAGTCACCGGGAAGCGATCTTGTGCGAATGTCCGATCTTAAAATGTTAGTAGATATAGTTAGCCCTGTAATCTCTAATCTAGTCAACTTGTGTGTGCAAAAGGGTATGTTTCCTAGTATGTTAAAAGAAGCCATAGTGCGACCAATATATAAAAAGGGCGAACATAAAGATTATAGTAATTATAGGCCTATATCAATTTTATCCAGTGTAGACAAGATTGTTGAGAAATGTATCATTAACCGTTTGAATAATTATCTGCAGAAAAATAATGTAATAAATGAATGTCAACATGGTTTCCAAAAAGGTAAAAGTACAAATACTCTTCTTACACGATTTAATGACGAAATTAATACTTATTTAAGTGAGAAAAAGTTTGTAGTCGCGGTATTTTTTGACTATAAAAAAGCCTTCGATACCCTTGAAACTGAGACCTTACTGAACGCCATGGAGGAGTGTGGAGTGGGAGAGCCGCTGAACAAATGGTTCCGCGACTATCTCACATCACGCTCCTACCGAGTAAAGGTAGGTGATGAGTACAGCGACGAGAGGAAGGTGGGGTGCGGAGTGCCGCAGGGCTCCGGGTGCGGGCCTGTGTGCTACTTATTGCACGTGAACAGCTTGTGCGGCGTATTGCGCCACTGCTCGGCGCACATGTTCGCGGACGACCTGTGTGCGCTGCGCGCCGGCACCGACCTCACAGACACCTGTCGGCTCGTACAACAGGACGTAGATGCAGTGGTTAAGTGGTCTCACGACAACGGTATCGTTCTTAATGGTGATAAAACTAGGCTGTTGATGATACATTCCCCTTATATACATACGGCTAAAACATGCCCTTCCATTATTACCCATAGCTATGATTGTATGCATAATGGTAATTCAAACTGTAATTGTAAACCAATAGAACAAGTAGAAAGTGTCACCTATCTTGGAATGAAAGTTGATGAAAATTTTTCATGGTCTTCGCATATTGATTACATTTGTGGTAAGCTTAGAATATTGCTAAGTAAATTCTATCACTTAAGCTTTAAAGTCCCCTCCAGCACCTTAAAATGTTTATATATGTCCTTAGTTGACTCAATACTGAGTTACTCTCTTGATTGTTATGGCTTGACCTTTAAAAGTAATTTACAAAAACTAGAATCGATTCAAATTAGATTTTTAAAATTATTAGTAAACAAGAAAACTAAAAACAGTTGCAAAGGAGACTATAGTAGTTTATTCAAAATATGTAAAATTTTACCAGTTAGCCTTAAACATAAATACTTATTATTAGTTAACAACCATGGCAGTCGGGATAGTAACTCACTAGTCTCTAATAAGTATACTACCAGGTCGATGACAGCAGGTAAATACGATGTACCCAGAGTTAGTAATTACTATGGTGACAGAACTTTAAAAAAACGCGTACCCTATTTGTTGAACACTCTGCCTGCTGACATCAGACTAGAAGATAATAAAGTTAAATTCGCACGCAAATTAAAAACATATTTATTAGACAATATGTAACTTTGTAGGTATTAAGAATATTTATTTTGTATAAGTTATAGATGTACCTTATTATTATTTAAGATTATTGTAAAGAGACTCATCGATCTCACAGTTAAATTGCGTAAGCAGTTTTGTGGGGCATTGTACTTAGTTGTAAGATTTTTGAAGTTAAATAAATAATCATTCATTCATTCATTCATTCATTCATATCATATCAGCAACCGAAGACTGCAATATAATGACAAATGCGTTTCTAATAGCACTTGCGGACACAATGAAGAAGCACACGGTGACCATTAACCTATCTCGGATGAAGCGTCCTATAAGACCATGGATAACGTCTGATCTATGCCGCTGTATCAGAAACGGAGATCGGCTCCTTAAAAAACTCCGCGAAGACCCTGGAAACGTCATTCTAAGTGTAACTTACAGAAGATACCGCAACACCTGTAATAATCTGTTAAAAACCTAAAAATAACAATCTGAGATCTGAAATAAATAAACATAAAAATAACCTCAAAAAACACTGACTGACCAAAGTAATGACCTTGATGAACTATTAAAAATCAAACATGATGCGCTTAGTTCTATAAATAACGTGAACAGTTACTTCGCAAAAGTGGGTTACAATTTAGCCAAGGATATACCAGGGAACAACCAAGGTTTACCTAAAACCCCCTCTATTAGTTCCTCCAACACCAACTCGTTCGTCCTTCTTCCAACGGATAAGGAAGAAGTATATATAATATAATTATAATATATATCTATAATATTAAAATAAAAGCAATCTAATGCTACCAGTTGCGATGAAAATCCCATTTTAATATTAAAATTAGGCGTACATACTTTAGCATGTCCCATAGCCATGTTATGCAATCAGTGCATGACGAAAGGCGTTTTTCCTGATGTCCTCAAAAAGGCCCTAATATTTTTTTTATTCAAAGACTGTATCGCTAACTATAGGCCTATATCGCTGCTGCCATCCTTGTCCAAGGTCCTTGAGAAGGTTATAAAAATAAGACTAACTTCCTACCTAGAATCCCAAAATCTACTCTCAATGAACCTGTTCGGTTTTAGAAAAAACAAATCGACTGACGATGCAATATAAACCTAACTTCTACCATTGTTGATAGCTTGGACAGAAGACGATAGGTGTATTCCTTGATCTAGCAAAAGCGTTTGACACAGTCTCTTCCCCTGCTTCTTGCAAAACTGGAACACCTGGGAATTCGTGGTACAGCCTTAAAACTTTTCGCAGATTATCTGACAAATAGGAAACAAAGTGTCAGAATAAACGGCATGGTGAGTGGGTTGGCGGATATCACTTTTGGTGTGCCACAAGGAAGCGTTATAGGACCGACGCTCTTCCTTATATATGTGAATGAGTTGTGTGAATTAAAGTTGAGACAGGACCGAGTTATAGCGTATATAGATGACACTGTCCTTTTATTTACTGGTAAGTCATGGAAAGAGGCTAATGACGTAGCTAACTTAGGTTTCCAACAGGTTACAGAATGGCTACAGTAAAATCTACTCACCCTAAATGCACTTAAAACTAAATTCATACCTTTTAGTATCACAAAAAGAAATCAACCACCTCCTGGAATTATTGACCTAAACGCGCACACTTGTAATATGTCCGGGAAATGCACTTGTCATGAATTAAATAAAACTCTCTCAACCTTGGCCTAATAATTGACCAACATTTAAATTGGCATGAACACATAACAAAGCTTATTTCTAGAGTCAGAAAACTTTATAAATATTCGTTCCTTTTGCCCGCCAAATATAATCTTATTACTTTATGTATCCTTATGCCAGTCCATTATAACGTATGAAATTTCTGCGTGGGGAGGTGCCTTCAAGTCAGTACTTATTAATTTGGAAAGAGCGCAACGTGCAGTTCTCAAAGTTATGAGTCACAAAAGTTTTAGATACATTTTATTTAAATTTTATTATTTAAGTACTATTTTAATTTTAATGTTGGTTTTAATTTTAATTTCATTTGATTTAAATTTTATTACATAGGTACTATTTTAATTTAATAAAAATTGTTGTTTTATTTTTAACTTCAATTTAACAACATTATCAACAAATCAATCAAAAACATTTATCAATCACAAAAAGGAACTATGTATTAGCTTTGTAAACAAACAAAGCATCTAAAAACCTTGCTTAGACTATGTCAACTTTTAGAACTACCATCAAATTTAAAAAATAGCATTTAATGTATACCCTTTATACACACATCAACACGGTCTAGGGATATTTTTAAAAAAGCGAATTACTATCAATGTGTTAATTATTTATATGACATGTATATATTTAAAAGATACGTTATTTAATATTCTACCATTTTTTAATAATGGTTAAGGTATAGATTAAAATTTCAGGATTTTATGGAAAAAAAATGAAGCATAGACGGAAACCGTATATGAATGAACTTTTAATTTGTGAGTAAAAACTGAAAAAAATAGAAAAATCATTTAATTTGTGTTTATAAACTTGAAGTTAGAAGTCTGAGAAAGCGCCCATGATGTTCATAACACATCGGCAACGATTCGGCATGCTCAGAACAAGGTTGTCAATGTCTTGCTGCGGAATATTGTCCCATGTCCTTCTGAGGTGCGCAAAAAGTTGATCTTCTGCAGCCAGATTTTCAGGAACTTCCTTCAGAGCTCTTCTTTGCAGCATATCCCACGCATGCTCAATGGGATTTAGATCTGGCGATTGAGCAGGCCAGTCTAAAGCCCTAACATTATGTGTATGTAACCAAGCTGCTACCGTTCTCGCCGTGTGTGCCCGGGCATTGTCGTGCATGAGCAGGAAATCTTGCCCCATTTGTGTTCTGTGGGGCAAGATTACGGGCCCCAGCACCTGTTGGACGTATCGTTCTGCCGTCATATTGCCCCGCACCCAAACGAGATCCGTCCGTCCTCCAAGACGAATTCCTGCCCAAACCATAATTGTTCCTCCTTGGTATGGGTGAACTTCCTGAGGGTTCTGGAGACGGCTCCATCGTCCAGGAACTCGCCAAACACGCGTCCTTCGTGAATCTGGATGGAAGCCGAACCTGGATTCATCCGTGAACAGCACATTGGACCATTGGTCACGGCCCCAGTCCACGTGGTTCCGAACCCATTCTAATCGTCGTCCACGATTGCCTCTCCGTAAAGGTGAGACCCGGAGTGGTCTACGAGAGCGTAGATTGCTTTCATGCAGTCGCCTTCTTACAGTTTGGTCACTCACAAGCACTTGGTGTTCCACTCGCAGCCTTTGGACCAATTGAGTCGCCGTTGCATTTGGTTGTGCTCGCGCAGTAATTTGCAAAAATCGGTCTTGTCTGGGGGTACTGATGCGACATGGCCCCCGGTGCCTCTCCGCTACTTCACCTGTGGCACGATAGCGTGTCCACAATCTTGAAATTACATTTTGATGGGTCCCTATGGCCTCAGCAACATTACGCTGAAAAGATCCAGCTTCCAGCATTCCCACAGCTCGTAACATCTCCGCCCTCGTCAAATGTCGGCGTTGCATGGCTACAATACCTCAATTTTAACTTTATCTTTCGTTTAAAAATGAAAAAAAACTGTAACTAAACGTAATTCATATTGTTTTCTAAATTTCGCACAAATGAAAATTCCCTCTCCTATACATCAAGACATTTTTATGCCACCGAAACAAAAGAATTTTCAAAAATTTGAATTTGGAATTAGTCTGAGATAAATTACAAACAAATCGGTGTATAAAAGATTCCAATGCGGCCAGTACTTTTCGAGTTATTTAATTGAGTATGAAATATCCCTAGACCGTGTTGATGTGTGTATTTAACGCTAGTACCATTCTTTGTTTTGTTACTATACAGAATTAACATAAGTGCCACTAGTCTAATGTAGTAACTATATTACCGCGACCGAGGAAAACTGTTCCACCGTAATACAGTTTATATACTATTACGGGGAGCAGGGTGATTCAGTTCTGTGTAAACTAACATCCAAATTAGAGCTATCTAGTGAAACTGTTATTAGAAGAATTTAAATGATTGTGTTAGGTTGTTAGATATATAAGCTAATAAAGAAGTTATTATTATTATATTATGATTTATTCCCTGGAAGGGACCACGTAGGTTTTAAGACGCGTGCTCGCTTCGGTCGTATATTAAATAACACTCTTTGACTTCTGTCCCCGAAGTGCCGGGCCTCCGCCGGCTTCCTTCGTCGGCCTACGGCTAGGTGCCCATGCCGCCCATAAAGGATTAAAAAAAATACACCCACTTTTTAATCATTTCTTGAAGGAACCACGGGCAAAAAAATACTCGTGGTCCCTTCCAGGGAATAAGGGACCAGGACCACGGGCAAAAACCTAACCTAACACTGTCAAGTTTTGTGAAATCGTGGGTTGAACCTTGAAATTATATAAAAAAACGCAACATGGTGGCACATTTTCCAGTTGGATACAGTCAAAAATTAATCTTGCAATGATTTAGGGCCGATATTTAATGATGAGTAGCGGCTATCCGAGGCGTTACCTACGGGCCACGTGCCTATTGGAAGTTATCTCTCGTCAGGGATGTATTACCGGGATAAAATATATCCTACGTCTACCCAGGTCACGGTCTTCCTATTCACTATTACATCGAACGCCGCTCAGTTAGTACAGGAGACGAAAAAAGATAACAAACTATCAGACAGGCTGCTTACACATGTAAATTATCGGTATGAATACTCATTTGTTAGGAGATGAGACAAAATATAGTTATATAGTTAAGAAAAAGGCTACGCAATGATGACAATGAATTATACTATTTATTATAAACTTCCTTCTGTGATTCGAACGAATATATAAAACAAAACATCATCGTTTTCTTCTGCCATTCTCCCCTGTCAGACGTCACGGCAAAATTTACTCTTTTCTCTTTTATATAATTCCTCATACAATCCATCCATCTTTTCTTTGGCCTTCGTCTCCCGTTCCATTCATCAACATACATATCCATCACTCGTTTAGTCACATGCGTTTTATTTTGTACATAATTTTACAAAATAAAACAATTTATTGCAATATTTTTTATGCATTGAAATTAACGAATACATTTCTAATCTGCGGTTACATACATACCAACTTGAAGGTACACGTCATATTGGATTTTGTTCTATTGTTTAGTATCCACCTATGTAATAAGTTTTTCAGATGTATCGGATACCTTATAAGTATAGAAGTAACTTAACTTAAACTTTTAGTATTTTAATTTTTGAAGTTTTACTTTCTCTTAACTGTGCACTCTAATAACTATACAGTAGCAGACGTTAATCATTGTTTTTAACAAAATTTTCATTATTTAAATCCCAGTCAGTATGTCTGGCGACACGATAAAGGGACGCGTGCGCCGCTTGCGTCATCTCTATTTAAAGAGCTACGGCGTAGCAGCGTAGCTTGCTACGAACATTTGCTACGCGGGTGTAATAATTATGTCATGGCCACGTTAAGTGCAGATTGCGGGGGCAACGCACTGGACGGTATGCTGTCGATTTTATTCATATTATAAGGTGCATCGTTTTGCTAGCACGGATTCGGATGATATGGCGACGGTTTGGGGAGGCCTATGTCCAGCTGTGAACGTCATTCTGCATAATTATTATGAATGCCTTTTATACTTATTTTTCTGTTCCTTTTTTCTTATCTGTAATATTTAGTGAGTAAATAAAATAAATTCTGTACGCTAATCTAATTATGTCAATGTCCGGTGTCCACAGTAAGACTGCCATCCGTTCGTACCGATCTGACAGTAACCTTGAGATTGTATTGCCCTTCTCGATTGTAGAGGTTACTTTTATAATGTTAGCACCTTGCTTGTTATGACACATAATAATATGTGTGTGCACGCACACACATGCTCTCGACGAAGTATAACATCACACCAGTGATGAACGTTCTAGAAGACGAGCACCGAGGTGTGTACACGACACGTCCACAATTGTCACTCACTGTCTTACTCATATAATTTAAAGTACAGTAATCTTTATTCTCCTTTAAATAAGGTTGTTTTTGGGTTATTGCAGTCAGACGTAAGAGAACTGCGAAAGGGCTGTGTAATGAACAGCATGACTCTCACCTATACGTCAGTGCACGAAGTGCGCGTGCGCGGTGCAATGGCATGCAGTGGATGTGACTGCCAAGTCATATCAGGAAAGTCGTCTGATATGATTAAAAAGGAAGCTTATAGAATGTTTTTAAAGTTCACTGTTAGGTACATTGTGGTTGTGGTTTTGGAGACACGTGTCACGAATTGGTTATTTTTCCCCAAGTGATTAAACATGGATTGACTTTAATAGTTTTATTGGCTTCCTTATATTAATTCTCATGTTCTGTGCAAAAATAATTCGGGATCGGATTATAGTCGTCTGTCTATAGTGGTCGATATTCTCTGAAACGTTTATCATAGTCACTAATCATTGCAGACATGTAGAGATATAAACCTCCATGGTCCTAAGTCACTGCCATTAATTTAATTAGCAATTACTTCAGAATTATAACACATGGAAACAATAGTCGAGGTTTAGAGGGCCGACAGTAGGCATAAAAAATAAGAAAGTGATTCAAATACCAACAATTATGTATATCAATACCAAAACCCCAGTTATTTGTCGTCGGTCCAAATAGTACTTAGTACATTGATAGAGCAAGGCGCTATTTATTTAAAACGAACTCATTGCTTGTAGCATGTTGATTACCGTTGTGTAGCTTGTGTAGAGATATATGGTAGGTAGCTGATGAGATGCTGGTACGTTGGTGCCGAGGAAAATAAAATAAAATATGGCAAGTTATAAAATGCACGTCTGTATTGTACCAGTCTCGTAGATGGAAGGGAATAGTGTTGCCACTGTTTACATTAGGATTTACATTTAATGTTGGTGTTGCAAATTAAGAATTAAAGTCTCCAACAACCGTAAAAAAATTAAGTCTTCAAAAATCAAGTCGAGACCGCCGATCGGTATAACCTTTGCGAAACCTATGGTCAGTTACAGACATGCTCGTAATCATTATTTTCCAACCCTTGTCCCATTCTACTTGGTGTCGGCGCAACACGTTTTATTCTTCCATTCTCCACTGTCAGATATGCACGTAATGCCACCTACAAAAGTTTAGTCAAATTAATTCTTGAATATTCGCTAAACAACGCGTATTCAATAGATGGCGTTTTATTAAACGAAAATGAGGAGAATCATCAAATCATCATCAATCAAAAGCGGATGAGATAATGACTTATGGCACAGTTATTGGTGTTGTCAAACCACTAATTTATTCTTTTTTGGTGAACAAAGATGAGAGAATAATATTATATAAAGATACAGCTGAAACCACGCATGTTGCGACTCGTTTACGTATATTTATGTTATTTTCACTCACAATTAGACCACGCAGCATTTTAAAGGAATGCCATTGTAGTTTTTCAAGGTCTTCTCTTCGAGTTCGATTTTTAGCTGTAATTTGTGACACTTTTTTTCCTCAGGACATGATTAGAATTATATTATGTTTAATAATTTTCTTAAAAAAAATCTTGAAGAACACTGCAATGATCTTTGATGGAAATTCTGATTATGGTACTTGGTATCCTTCTCTCTCTTCCATCGACTTGTTGCTGTCAAATAAAAACAAATAAATGCGTTCACTGTGTCATGTAATTTTATAGCAATTATCTTTCAAAGTTGTCCAAGTTGTGTTTCAAATTTTAAGTTTATTCGTTAATGAGTTGGTGCAAAAAAAACAAGAAGTTCTATCAAATTGTTTTTTCCTATTGTCGTGACCGAAGCACAGAGAATATAAATTTATAATCAGTTTTGAAAACGAATAAGATTGGTTTTTTTATTATTAGCCGATTAGTCAAATGATTGAAATAATTAAGTTTAATAGCAAATAAAACAATAAATAAATGTTAACAATACATCTTTAAATCAATTAAGTAATTTGAATGCATCCATACGAGTGAATATTAATTATCTATATTGTACACAAACAATGGCTATGGCTTATCCAATCACAAGCGGAGGAAAATGGCGCTATCCGCGTCCGTCTAGTGCAGTGCCGGCAGCGTAACCAGATTGGGGGATTGTTTCGCAATTCTGGGGAAAAAAATGACTCTAGGCGAAAATTTGGGGAAGTAGAATCTTTGGTGAAATGTTTGGGGAAAATAAATACACTATGGGGATTTTTTGGGGCTAGCACTTCTAAAAAACATAACAATGAAATGAAACGAACGTTTTTAATTTAACCAAACTTGCCACGGCCATTTTGAGTTTGTCATTTGATAATGCTGCTGTATCACGGGCGTTTTCGGGTGATGAATATCGTAAAAAATAAACTCCAAAACAGAATGCTCACGAAAACCGTCGATCATATTATGAGAGTGAGAAGTGTCTTAGAAAACCGTGGCACGCATAAAGTTTGAAAAAAAATGCTAAAATGCGAAAAAATGCTAAATTTATTTAATTCCGAAAATGTGAATCAACAGACAGAACAAAATGAGACTGAAGAAGTACTTAATATTTTTACTATTTATGGTAAAAATATTAAGTTCTTCTTCAGTCTCATTTTTTTCTGTAATTTCGTTTGTAAATAAACGAATAAAAGTAATTTTATTTTATATTCAGTTTTTTCTGTAACTTAGCGATTGGGGTTTTTTTTTAAATTATCATTTTGGGGAAACATAAAAATCAGTTTTGGGGAAATCATAAAATTGCATCTGGCAACCCTGAGTGCCGGCCGGCACATGGCCATTCCGCGCCGCAACTCTGTCATAATCGGACGTGTTAAGTTATTATCTCGTCGAACAATATTCAATCAGTGAAAATGAACTTGAAGTTACAGTTTATGTTGTGTGTGCTCGTGATGGTGGTGGGCCGGGTGGGCGTCGTCGATGATCAAGGATTCAGTAATAATGCTGATAGAAAAAGTGAACGTATAAGAGTTAAGCGAGATTTCGTGAATGATGGAAAATGTGCTGAAGGTTCTACAAACCTTGCCTACAAATGCGTTCCGCTTGCCTCGTAAGTAAATTTTAGATAGTTTTCTTAAAAGCACATTAATTGTGTCTCTTATATTACAATACTTAATAGACATTGGTGTCGATTCTGTTGTGCACAAACTAAACATAATTTACGCTATAGGCGTTGCAATAAATTTTCCAAAGCATCCCTCGTAGTGCGCCACGCGCCGCGCCTTGTGTGTCCCTGCGCCGGTCGCTCACACGGCTTTTTCAGTGACGTCACTCGTGTCTCGTTTACAGTACGATATCCGAACTTTAGGGGCAATCCAAACTTTTTGATGTCGAAGCAATACACACGTTTTTGCTATAGTCCAAGTAAGCCCATTGCCGATAACTAGAGATTAAATACGTTGACAAAGTAGAGATTTTAAAAATACTGCTACAAGTGTACTGTAAAATGGTAATGTGATTTCTTTTTAAATGCTGCAATAAGACAAATAAATGAAATATTATTGTGCAACATTGTAGTTGCATGTTTTTCCGAAGCAGCTTTCGCAGAGAAGCACGGAGGTACAACGCGTGCGCCGCTGCCGGTACTCTAGCGCCCCGTTCAGTGACGTGCCTCTAGCTATCGTACGATACGCCACATTTTTTTTTTGCCTTAAACCTTTAAAATTTGTATAACTTCGTGTGTTATTAATTAGGTGTAAATTGTTAAACGTGATTCACACAATAAATGATTATAATAATTATAAATTTCGAAGGAAAATATCTTGTTGAACTCATTCAATTTGTGAGTAGTGCTGTGCTTTAGGTCGTCCGGAGGTACACATTGTGAATGTAGATTATTAGGTGATAGTCTGGATATAATGATGCAATCGGCTTTGTGGTTACATCATTTACTATATCGACGTGTTCTTTATTTCTTCATTATGAAATAGCTTGTTCAGTCTAAACTTTTGAAGTTACAAGTATCATATCTGTAACAACTTTGATACGGGTATCGACGTATTTTCCAATTTCATTGTATCGAAACTGACAGATTTATTATTATTTTATTTTTTTATTAAATGAAAGTTTACAAAAGTCTTAAATTTATGACAATGCCCCATAAAACCGTTTTCACCGGACCAGTACAGAATGGTTTTCAATTATGCTAGTGCAAATGCCAAGACATTGTAGCTAGTTAGTAAGCGGTCGTGCTTCAAACACCGGACCACGGTAATATTATAATACAGTACTCCAACTTCATACAAACGGACGAAAAGCGAGCTATACCTACGCGCCTCGATCTCGGGGTGCGCTCGGGGCGCAGACAGTCACGGCTGTACCGCAGTGTCGAACGGACGCGGTTGTTTTTTTAACAATAACCGCGCGATTTTTTCTCTAAAAATCAATTAATATGACGAGTAGGAAATATTGTGCTGTTTTTGGTTGTATGAATTCGTCAATAACGCATCCAGACATACGTTTTTTTAAATTACCTGGAAACTCTGAAAGGTAAGACTATAAAATAACTTTACTTACTAGTAGGTAGGTACATAATGTGTGTCTTTTTAATGGATAGATATTTCCTTTTATCTCACGAAAAAAAATGTGTTTGGATTTATAAATAAAGCGAATAGAGTAACATGTTTTTTTAATTAAATCTACCAATCAAAAAACAACACGCATTTTTATTGAACACTTCCTATTCAATATACAAAGTATTTCATTTATTTATATAAAAAGGATATTTACAATCACAAAACTAAATAGAAACAGAAAGTAGGCAAATGTAATTAAAATGCTGGAGACGGGCAGCCCTAACGCATACGTACCGCGCGGTTGTAGGCATTTATTTCTATCATGCGGCCGAGTTACACTACTGTATTATAATATTACCGTGACCGGACTCACGCGTGTCGTGTCCAAATGGCTGCGAGACAAGATACGCCGTTGTTGATTTATCGGCCTATTTCGATATTTGGCTTCGAAATAAACTGAAGCGCATTCATCTTTAGGTTCTTATTCCCTTGTCAATTTCATAAAATATACTTAGGTATAACGCTGAGCACCTCACTTGTGAGCTACGTCACCTTATGCGTCCAAGGTAGAGATTTTTAAACAGATTCACGTAAGCCATCCAAAAACAAACTGTAAATAAAATACGAATAACTGAGTGGTATTATTCATTTATTGTTATTTGTTTTACAGGTATACTAATTCGCAAGCAGATGACTACGTCGAGATTACGGAGTCTCAAGACGAGATCGTGACGTCGCTACCTGGGCCGACCCAACCGAAGCATAGAACACGGACGACGCGTGCAGGAACGACGCCTCATTCTAGTCCGATGTCAGGTCCTAATGGGACACTGCACTCTCAAACGTCTCAGCAAAGCTACAACGTGATTCCGTTGCAACCGGGACCAACACCGAAGCATAGTACACCAAAGACGCGTGCTGAAACGACGTCTCATTCTGGACCGATGGCAGGTCCTAATGGGACACCTCACTCTCAAACAACTCAAAGCTACAACGTGATGCCGTTGCTACCTAGTCCGACACCGGAGAATAATACACCGACGACGCGTGCCGGAACGACGCCTCATTCTGGACCGATACTGCGTCCAGATGGGACTCCGCACTCTGAAACGTCTCAAAATGAGATCGTAACGTCATTGCAACCTGGACCGACACCTTGGTACAGTACACCGACGACGCTTGCTGAAACGACGACGCTTCATTCTGGACCAATGTTGGGTCCTAATGAGACGCTGCACTCTCAAACGACTCAAAACGACAACGTGACGTCGTTGCAACCTGGACCAAAACCTTGGTATAGTAAACCGACGACGCGTGCTGGAACGACGCCTCATTCTGTACCGATGTCGGGTCCTGATGGGACACCACACTCTCAAATGTCTCAAAACGAGAACGTGACGTTGTTGCAACCTGGAACGACACCGGAGCATAGTACACCGATGACGCGTGCTCGAACGACGCCTCATTCTGGTCCGATGTCGAGTTCTAATGGGACACCACACTCTCAAATGTCTCAAAACGAGAACGTGACGTTGTTGCAACCTGGACCGACACCTGAGCATAGTACACCGATGACGCGTGCTCGAACGGCGCCTCATTCTGGTCCGATGTCGGGTTCTGATGGGACACCACACTCTCAAATGTCTCAAAACGAGAACGTGACGTTGTTGCAACCTGGACCGACACCGGAGCATAGTACACCGATGACGCGTGCTCGAACGACGCCTCATTCTGGTCCGATGTCGGATCCTGACGGGACACCGCAGCCTCAAACGTGGTCGAGTCCTGCATCACCTCGATCTCGAAATACACCACGTAGTAGATCAACATCGCAGTCTTCGAGCATGCCAAGCCCTACAACGACTACACGTCCTGCACCAGTGGCAGTCAGCAGAGCTGAGACCACATCCCCACCTCATACAATGACGGCTACAATTTTATTTGCGTTGGGCGTATATCTGCTCCATCGCGCAGTATGATTGCGACCTACTTGACAAGATATAACATCAGTGCCATCGTCAGACCATCCCTATTGATGCTCTAGCGAAGTAACACGCACCCGAGGCAGACCCGGGCGCCAGTGTAGGACGAAATAGTAGCCCTGATCGGCTCCATCTGCTGGACTATGAAGTATGGAATATGGTGGACTCCTTCACCCTTAAATGAGCAGTAGGGTACTATAGCTAATTTATTTTATTTAATTAGTTAAATCAATTTATTTATTTAGTAATCTACATTCTAAGTAAATGACAGAAATGTACTATTTGGGAATTAAAAACCTTGAATATTTAAAAGACAGTGTTTTTCTTAAACTTAAAATATTCGCAACTTCATCAATGAGTGTTGGCTACACTCATTGATGGTAAGGACATAGTCATAATTTCAGCCGAAAGACGTTCACTGCTGGACATAGGCCTCCCCGAAAGGGGGGATTTGCTATAATCTGGCGATTAGTGCAGTGTGAACTGTATTGATAGCAGTCTGAGTGATAACTCTAAGGTCGTATGTTTGTGTGTGTGGCGGATTCCCTCGGGTGTGACGTGCTTAGTAAGAAACTGATATTAGAAGTAAATAAATGGTTCAACAGATACAAATTGGGTTAACAAGAAAACTCTGCTATATTTACATTATGTCAAATCAGGTATAGATTTGAGACTTCGCTCATCAATTTGATTATTCTTGCTTGGCCACTTAACTAGTGGACTATTTACATCCTACCCAACTGAAACCATTCCTATCTGCGGCGGAAACTTCGAATGTTACGTACGTGGCAAACATCTGGAACATCTATTGATTGGTCGCATGTACTACTGTGAGGCCCAAGTCTGCTATTTTTATAATTTGGTTATTCCAACACGATCCCATTCTCATCCCATTGTCATTTTGCTAAAAGTTCGTAATCTGCTAAATTCATAATGTTCTATCATTGGTCGGTCAATGGTCTCGTAATAGAATTGTGTTTATGACATTGTTTTATTTTATTCATTTTTCATCATCAGATTTCATTTAAATATGTATATTTTACATATTAACTATTAGAGTGATAGAAGCAATCTGAAGTAGTAAGAAGTTCGTAAATAGGACCGCCCAAGTCGGTCATTAACTTCTCATAGGTACGTACGAGATTACCAATCTATGCCATTTCTTTCAATGGAGTGTCAGTGGTTTGACCATTGGAAAGTCATAGTGACGCCATTATCTATTATATTAGTAGATACTCAAATTCGTCAAAATCAACAATTATGAAATCAATGATAGACCATTTTGACGCTATTGTAATAGCAGACTTGTGGCCCTGGTAAACATGAACATGGATAAGCACTGCATCTCGCGGCGCAATGCGCATTTATTCCATTGACGGAGAGGCGGCGCGTGCGCCGTGCAGTGGAGTGGACCGCGTTATCACACGTGCAAACACAAACATGAAACGATGGAGGTTGGGTACAATTCAGATTGTAAGAATTTAGTTTACTGTTTACGGGTGCAATATTTTATTAGTTTTTCAAAGAATATCAAAAGGCTGTTTAGACTTCACATTGTTCTTAAATAGAAGTAGAATTTCATGTTCTCATGTGAAAAGTACAAATATTATAAGAATCTATTCTGCTGTTCCAAAACGGGTATAGTGAACGTTGGTTGAACAAGAAGGTTGCTAGGCTAAAATGTGATTGGGTGGGTCACGTCAGCCGCATGCACGATGACCGCTGGGCATAAGTCTCCACACGATGGGTGCCTGAAGACGGACGGGCGCCGCCGAGGCGGGCGGAGAAAGAGGTGGCGAGACGACGGTACCACGAGGGCTGGTTCAAGGCGACACGGTAAAAGAGCGTATATAAGGAATTAGAGGTCTTTGGATAGCAGTGGGACAGTACATGCCAACAAAACTAAAAAAGAACAACTGCGTTTAGAGTCCAGATAAGTTAGCTTTCATTATGTAAATTTTTAACAGACTTCCAAAAGGAGGAGGTTGTCAATTCGACTGTATTTTTCAATTTTGTGAAGATGTAATACTTATCTTCGGAGATATACAAAGGAATTCTTCAATAATAGACAGCAAATCTGTCGTGATTGCTGAACAATCGCTTGAATGTTTATTGTTTACACAACATCATAACGTAACATCACGCTTGTATGCTCTAAGGGGGTACGCAGCCGTGTACAGTACAAACAGATTTCGTAAGTTAGGTGTGTTAGTTTCCATTTGATTGGGGATATGCCTATTACCATGATACATATTTAATTGTTAACATTGTAAAATAAATGCATAGCAAATATTAGGATATCACAACTAAAAATGAAACAAAAAAAAAACTTGTGCAAAAAAAAACCGACCGAAAACAAAAAAAGTTAAAAATAACTTTAGCTTCAGAAGCCGGTGACAAAAAAAAAACTGAATATAACAATCAAGTCACCGACTTCTGAAGATAAGAGTTATTTTTCACTTTTTTTGATTTTTGAAGTTGGTTTTATTTTTTGCAAAAAACCATTTTAATTTTAATAATTAAAGGAACTAGGGCAGCAGGAGCGAGCTCGAAGCCTTCAGTATAGGTTCAATTTTCTTTGATCCTTCACCACACCCGGTGAAGGATCAAAGAAAATTGCTCTACCTAACCCTACACCTTTTTTTTTGTTTCGGATTTCGTAAAAATGGAATTAGAACTTATTACTAAATAATTATGTCAGGTATGTACAGATACGTGTAAGACCGAACCCTAAGATTTTATTGGATGGAACATTCGTTATATGGAATAGAATTTATCTTTATTCGAGAGTCATTCGAAACTCAAAAACTGTTAGTATAACTTACGACCTCCCTTATTATTATTATACTCTTTGCTTACGACTATGTTAGTAAGCACTGATAAAAATAATCAACACAACAAATAACGGTGGATCACTGCTGCGACAACCCGTGAGTAATTGCACAACAGCGACTTACATAAACAGAGTTCAGTCTAGCGACTTGCAATCGCGATTAGGATACTGTTGGATATTTTGTGAGCACGTAGCAAAGGTCATCCGGAGTATAATGACGAATCGGTTGACACCTCATTCATCATAATCTCTGTAATTTAAGGTAAAACATTTATGATACAAACATACATAAGTACATGCATATGCATTATAAATTTTGATTTGCCGTGGTCTTGTAAAAAGGAATTACTTGGCCGACTTTTGGAATTGCGGTTAGTAGGACAATATAAAGCTGGTATGTTGCGTTTATTTATTTTGTTATTTACAATTTACATGTATAAATATTCTATAAAATCAATTATGGCTGCTATTATTTTTATAAACTTTTAACTAATATAGATGCTTATAATCACTACCGGATGTTTTTACCGGGCGAGAGAAACAGCGATAAAGTCACAGCCCGTGTCATCAAAACTCTAAAAATCTATTACATTCATTTCATTTATGTAGAATTATCCGACGACAGGAGCATTGCCCTCTGTCGCAAAATCATATTTTGAATGTTGAACCTTAAACATTCAAAATATGATTTTGCGACAAAATCTTTTTAAAAACACTTTCTTACAGGTGTAAGAAAGTGTTATTACAAAAAAAATGTACTTACATCGAGCAGTGAGAGTAGTGATGACGATATTTGGAACAAATACAAACGAGGAGGCAACGACGATCTTTAAAATTTTTCTTTCTCAATTACAGATATTTGCGTTAGAGAAAAATTTCGGGAATGTAGGTAAAACTACCATAGAATATGTAATTGATAAAATTGGTCGAGTTGAAAATAATACAAGCAGAAGTCTAGCACTTACACCCGATAAACTTTTATGTGCTTTGCATTAGATGGGTTGTGGTTCACAGTACCACGTTATTGGTGATGCACATGGGATAAGTAAATCAACCGTACATCTTAGCATAAGAAAGAAGGGTATGTATTGTGGAGCCGTGACTACTGAGTTACTCGAAAAGATCGAATCGCTTCCACATACACAATGCGAATATTTCATACATACCTACACAATAATATACATATTATCTAATTGGTAACTCTTTTATTTAAAATTGGTAAATTAACGGTCTAAATAAATAAGTTAAAATTACGAATTGATGCGCATAAACAATTGAAAATAAACTAAACCTTACCATGGTGCTTTTGCGCCAATTTTGCCATGTAGTGTCACGAAGGTATTTCCAATCCTTATTTAAAAACACATAATGCCGGAAGTTGTTCTGCTATTTCTTTCCATTTTTGTACTTTTATGTCGTGGGTCGTCGCTAAACTTCCCAAAGTATATTTTTATTTTCGTAAATTAGGTCCAAAATTTTAAGTTTTTTGTGCATTAGATCAAACTAAAAAACGTTATATTTCTAACAAACATTTAAACAATCGAAGTTGCACTAGTGATTGATTCATTATTTTACTTTGTTAATATTTTTCTTTTTTTTTACCCTCATTTAGCTTTATAAACCAAATTATTTGCAAATATATGTCAAAAGTCGATATAATTGTCACGACAATCCGACATAATATGTCACCGAAAATTGTCAGGAATAATTTGACTGTGGTTCTTAGGGTTCGGTACCTCAAAAGGTAAAAAAGGAACCCTTATAAGATCACTTTCTTGTCTGTCTGTCCATTTGTCCGTCTGTCCGTCTGTCACCACCGATTTTCTCAGGAACGGGTGGACCTAGCACGTTGAAATTTATACCCGATATTGAAATCTTAGTTTCTATTATGTATGTATGAATATAAAAATCAAGGTCCTGAGTCAACACGATAAAAAGCGTGAAAACTTGTAAGTACCAAAATGTACCTTAATTACCAACTTTTTTATTTTTTGGACTTTTTCCTTTACTTGTGCTGTATGACCTTGCTTTTAACCAAAATTGTCAATTCTAGGTCAACCGGAAGTACCCTAAAGGTTTTGGGTCGAAAACCTATATGGTAACAGCAAAGTTAAGTTTGTCCTTTAAAAATTTGTACGGAACCCTCGGTGCGCGAGTCCGACTCGCTCTTGCCAGTTTTTTTGACATATGTCGAGTTTCATAAAAACGCGTTCTTAGATGACAAGTATGTCAAGATTTCACCGGTCGCTTTTTGACATATATGTCACGTTCATAAAACAGCCTAAGCGCGACAATTCTACAATTTTGTCATTTTTAGGGTTCCGTAGTCAACAAGGAACCCTTATAGTTTCGCCATGTCTGTCCGTCCGTCCGTCCGTCTGTCCGTCCTCGCTTAATCTCTGTGACCGTTGGCACTAGAAAGCTGAAATTTGGTACCAATATGTATATCAATCACGCCAATAAACTGGTAAAATAAAAATTGGAAAAAAATGTTTTATTAGGGTAGCCCCCCTATATGTAAAGTGGGAAGTGATTTTTTTTTTAATTTCAACCCTAACGTGTGATATATTGTTGGAAAGGTATTTAAAAATGAATAGGGGTTTTCTAAAATCATTTTTTGATAATGTCAATAATTTCGGAAATAATCGCACCAAAAGTAAAAAACAATGTGTCCCCCCCTCTAACTTTTGAACCATAAGTTTAGAAAAAATGAAAAAAATCTGAAAAGTAGAACTTTATAAGGACTTTCTAGGAAAATCATTTTGAACTTGATGGAAACAACAGTTTAAGTACAAAAAAGACAAAAAGATGTACAAAATAATTTCTGGACTAAGTTTGTAGTATATTCGTATATGCAAGCATTTTTTTTAATTTCGTTTACATATTTTATTATCCTGAACGTATCTTTTTTCAAACAAAAAAGAATTATTAAAATCGGTTGTCGCAATCCAAAATTACCACCGAAAACTTCTGGCACGTCTATGTATTAATTAGTAACCCAATTTCCCGAGAGATGGCGCTGTAGGTACTTATTACATTGGGTCGGGTATTAACGAATTGTTCGGTTGGTCTCTCCTTGGCATTGGCGGTATCTAATAACTACAGCGCATGTAGAAGTGCGCGCGACGTATCCATTGGAGCAGTTGCAGGAGCGCGAACATAATGGATACCCACCTTTAAACTCATAAGTGGGAACACTTATTGTGACGGACGGGAAACTACGGAACCCTACACTGAGCGTGGCCCGACACGCTCAGTGTAGGGTTACGTCAAATTGTCAAACTGTCAGTTATTTTTTAATTCTCTTTCTGCAGTCTATGGATGGTTACTTTTTGGTTTATAATTTAATTTAAATTATTTTTATCAATACTTTAGGTATTATATTTTATAGATTATTATGGTTGTTTACTAAATAACTTAATTTTAAATTATATTTATGAAATCCTTTACGCACTCATGGATATGTCCTGGCCGACTACACTTTTCAGATGAGATGATGGCCACAAGAAAACTCATCATCATCATCATTTCAGCCGAAAGACGTCCACTGCTGGACATAGGCCTCCCCCAAGTGTCGCCACATTGACCGGTCCCGTGCGACTCGCATCCAGCGGATTCCCGCAACCTTCACCAGGTCATCGGTCCACCTAGTGGGAGGCCTTCCAACGCAACGTCTTCCGGTACGCGGTCGCCACTCCAGAACTTTTCGGCCCCATCGGCCATCCGTTCTGCGAGCAATGTGCCCTGCCCACTGCCACTTAAGTTTGGCAATTCTTCGGGCTACGTCGGTGACCCTGGTTCTCTTGCGGATGAAGAAACAAGTCAAAAACAAATCAAGAAAACTAATATTTGAAAATTGAAAAAGGAAGACTACTTTAAAAACGAGCTGACGAACCGCTGGAGGCAGTCTACTATTGGATCTGATATCAGAAGCATCAGAAAACAGTTTGGTTATTGCTGTTACATTTCTATTTTACTCAGGGGATTCCGCTAAAGATTCCGCCTGGTGCCTCTACTCCTGATCTTCGGAATCTGTCTTCGTGCCTGACTTGCTACTTGTCTCGCAAAGCTATCCTGACGTCTGGTCCTGAGATCTACACTGCCTACCTACAGAGTTGATCTGGTGCGTGACTGGGAACTGCACGACGCCCTTCCAGCAGAGGTTTCCTGAAGCTGATCCTCGAAGTTGCCCTGATAACTGACCTGCTACCCTAACGCCTGTTCCCATTCCTACAGTGCAGAACTGATTCGCCACCAATTAAGTGCGTAAACTATAAAACTACTACTTTTCTATCTTAGAGCGCGTGATAAGTAGTTTTTTATAATTAGCTGTATTTTTTATCTCATATGTAAATTCATCCCCTAATTAAATTTTAATTGAAAAAGTCTGCTTTTATCCATTTATTTTGATAGGATCAAGTAGATTTGTTACATCTGTCAACCTTGAAAAGGTCAGCCTGGGTGTGGAATGCGCAGGACAGGCTGTTGTGGCGTAACTTAGGAGTCGCCAATGTCCAGAAGTGCCGAGCCCACATTGAGAAAAACGAGATAGCAGCCCACGTGCTTCCAAACAGCCCTGAGGTTACCTCAAATAGAGAAAACTCGGTGCTCGGTACTTCGGTAAGGTAATGTCTCGAGGATATGGGGTAGATTAAAGGATCGTTGTGGACACAAGCCCGTTATACAATAAAATACAATGTCAGCGTCGCCAATGTAGCGTAGGAGTTATGGAACTATTCAGTTAAAACAAAACTCTCTAGCACTTTCATAAAAAAGTATTAAAAGATAGGTCGTAGGTCTCTTAAAGCCCGTTATAATTTTTCCGTCTACGGAGGTAGGCGCGTAGCTGTAGGGACGCTGGAGCCGAGGAGCAGGATGCAGGACCCGCAGGATAGGCGTTAGTGGAGCCAGATGCCCGATGCGTAGGGGCGACGGATGCCGGAGAAGGTGACTCGACGGTGTCAGTGTGACGCCACCAGATGACACGGCAACGGTCCTCACAGGTTTTAACCCGGACAAGCAAAACCCGAACTTTGGTCTCTGGAATTAATCGTCCAGAATGTATATATGGGGTTCTCTGTTTATCCTTTCCTGACGGTGACCACGGCAGCGTAAGCGTAAGCGTAGGAATGGGTAATATTGCGCTTAGGGCGAATGTGTGTAAAGGTCACCTTCAGAAGCGGAGTTTACAGAGTTTAATATTTACGTACATAAAACATTGATGTAGCAAGGTTTGAGGGAAGTAAGTACAATGGTTGAAAGAAAAGATAAAATGATGTCGCAAATCCACCTTGACACGACATTAAAAAAAATGCTGCGTGAATTTGTTAACACTTAGGGACTTACCCGTTATGGGGAATTAAAACACAGAAGTAATGTTCTTTCATTGAAACTTTTAAATAAAAATAAGAATTAGTATGAAAAAGTTTTGGAAATTAATCGAAGTTCAGAAGTCTAATAGGCGAGGCTGCGCGTTTATCGTCTCGCACAAGTGAAGTGTACTGGAACGCAGACCTCGACTGACCTCTGCAGGTTCGCGAGCGCGATCGCCGCTCGCGGCGGGCGAAGAGATGATGGAGTGGGAAAGAACTGGTTTTAAAAACGTGAGCGAGTGAGACAAAAGTACAGGCGTAATCAGATGATTTGGTCGGCTGGAAACGATATTAAAATTACTTTTTTTTTAATTTGTTTGCCTTTTATCTAATTAATTAGTTAACAACGTTACAATACCCCCGCGCGCAATCAAGGATTTTGTCATCTCTTAAAATGAATAAAATCCGCATCAAGAACTTGGGTAAACCTATAGTTTACTATAGGTTTACCTTTTATAAGTCATCTTTCATACTTCTCGCTAACATAAACTAGCAGCAGTTATTGTATATTACCGATACCAACATAACTGACGCACTATAACATAAAAATATAGGTATCTTGTTTTTCTCTAACCACATAGCTTACCAATAAGTGTTCCAATAGAAAGTATGCATAGCATATATTGCAAATGCGAGAGAGAATGCAAATCGTGAATTCTAAAAACAAAACTAAATGTGAATAATTCAAAATAATATATATCAAAATATAGAGGAGAGAAAAAAAAATGCCATTTATTTTTACCGACTAATTTTTGATTTTTGATGTGCCAAGACCGCAAAATTGAACGTATTACTGGAAAAAAAAGGACCTACCATGACCTTAGGTCTAGGACTACTACTGCTTGGCTTAGGACCTATCATGATCTTCGGATCTTCCTTTGTGCCGGAAACATCGTAATTCGTTCAGCTATAAAGGCGTGATAAGTCAACAGACACAAATGTAAGTAAATTAATAGATTATTGGGTGGGTAGTGGGTAGGTAGTTACCATAAAATTTATAACAAGCAAATCCATTCATAACGAGGAAAATGATACATAAAATTAATTGTTGTAATATTCATGCATTGAATTTTATTTAATTGGCAAATTGCGACTTTATTCAACTGTAAACTACTGTTCGTGTTGGTCGTCGTCACATTGGACTTTGTACCATTGTTCAGTAGGTTCTTTTACTTTGCTTGTTGCAAGAAGTTTAATAAAACGGTGTTTTAAAAAAATTGTTGCCGGAGAAAGTTAAATATCCACGCTGAGTTGTGGATTCGTAGTAGACGCGCCACGTGAGGCAGGCGCCAATTGCGTCATCTCTATTTATAGAGCTACGCCGTAGCGCTTGCTACGAAGTTTACTTGTTCGTTTAAAATTTGCCTGTTAAAAATTATGTCAAGGTCACGATATGTTCCGATCGTGCGCGGGGGCAACGCACTGCACGGTATGCTGTCGATTTCATACATTTATAAGGTGCATCGTTCTTCTAGCATGGATTCGGGCGATATGGCGATGGTTTGTGTAGGTCTATGACCAACATTGGACGTCTTTCAGCTGATAATAATCATGATGCTAACAAAAGTGATGATGCTAATGTTTCTATACATCTACTCTTTACTGTCCGTGAAGAGTAGATAGCATAGAATAAATTCACTTCTCTATTATGTTCTCCATACAAAAAACCGTTTTTCAAAAATGAAGTGCTTTATCTACACAAATGTTTATGATAGCCTAAATAGGAAACAGGAAAAGCCTTAGCAATAATTATTAAAATATCGAATAAACGAATACACTTTCGTTTGACACCAACTCGGAAACATGTTATATAATATTATCCTTTACAGCAGCTGTTTACGCGGTCATTTACCTAACGCTCATTGTATAATACGAAGGCTACATGGTGTTAATGAATAACTCCCGTTTATAACGTGTCTGCGTTTCCTCATAACTTTGTGTAGGTCAGGATTACAACTGGCACACACCATTGAAACAATTTTCTGCCTTATCTAGTAATGGTTCGGTTTCCCCCTCCTATATTCTCAAATTTGTCCGTCTCTTCCAAATCTCTCTACAAATATTAGTCCGGTTTCCACCGCAAGGGGAGCGGACCCATTAATGACTTCTTTTACCTCGCAAGCGAAAACTGCTTACATGTGTTTCCACCAACAAAGAGTCGAGCGGAAATGACTCAACGGACAAGAGAGTAAAAATGAGCTCGCTCTGCTCATTCTTGTTTCATTTCTCTTTTGCAGTGGGAATCAGACGATTCTACTCTTTCTTGGTGGAAACGCAAACTTATTTCGTGAAAACGAAGTCCGCTTCGCTTGGCAATTTCCGGCTCATTACTCTTTCGCGTTGGAAACTGGGCTATACACGGGACTTAAACATAACTGGCGATATGTGGCCACAGTTCTGAACACTGGACATAAAAAGATGCTGTACTGTATTATAATTATGTCATTGTTCAGAGTTCGGTCCGACCGTAACCTTGAGAATTCGTTGTCCTTGTCGGTTGTAGACGTTACTTTCACAATGTGGGTGCCTTGCGTATTATGGCACGTATGTGTGTGCACGCTCACATATGCACTCGACGAAGTACAACATAACACCAGCGAGGAACGTTCTAGAAGTCGACAGGACCGAGGCGTGCATACGACATTCGCGTTCTCTACAGTTGTTACTCACTGTTTTAGTAAATAAATACAAAACGTTACTCATTTATTTTATTTAATATGCTATAATATCCTAAGTGACCATACAACTGCTCTTTTTAGGAGCTAATCAAAAGAAAAAAAGTATTTTGCAAGAAAATTACTGACTTCCAAAAAACACACTAAAACGTGGAAAAAAAAATTGATTTGAAAATCGGTTATTGTTATTTGCAAAAAAAAAAATATATCTCGTAAAAATCCTTGTCAAGAACTGGTTTTAAATTGTAAATAGAAGTTATTAGCACATCATCTTCATAGACGAAGAAGAAAAATGCATAATTAAAGAGGATACTCATAAAGTACCAAAGTAAATTAATAAAACCGGACGCTCGCATGGCTTTTTCCGTGATGTCACTCGTCTCTCGTAATCGTACGATGTCCGAAATCTTTTACAGCACTAAGCTTTAAAGTTATCAATATTTTGTGATGCGCTACAATTTATGTAACTTAGTGTTAATACTACAACTACAACAGCCCATAACGTCCACTGCTGGACATAAGCCTCTCCCATGATAGGAGGAATTTGCCGTAATCTCCACGCTTGGCAGGCGGATTGGAGATCGCAGTGATGAAAGACTAACAGAAAACGCTGCTGCCCATTCTCTGGTCTACGGAGGCACAAGGTGTTCTGCCTCAGATATTAGTCGCCTTATACGACACCCGTGAGTGTAATGGGTTGGTTCTATTCTACTCTGCCGGATACCACACGGCCACGGCCTTAGTGTTAATAATCATGATAATTAATAACTCTCGTTAGCACAGTGCAGGTTAAGTGAATATATATACCGATGCCCCTGGAACACAAACGACAATGAAGGAACATGGATGGGTTTTAGTCAGCAAAAGTCTGACACTCGGGAGGGGGGGTCATTGATGATTTCCTATCCAAAAAAAAAAGAAAAAAAAGGATAATTAAATATTAAATATCTTGCTAAAATCATTTAATTGTGAGCAATGCACTGTTATAGGTCGTATGGAGACACATTACCTAATGTGAATATAAAACCCTAGGTGATAGCCAGAATATAATGATGCAATTGGCTTTGTAGTTACATCACTTGGTTGACATCCCGATGTGTCGTACTAAGCGCTTCTCCTCCACTTTTATTATGCGCACAGCCAAAGTCTGGAACTCTCTGCCTGCGTCTGTGTTCCCACCCACATTTAACCCACCTGCCTTCAAAGCAAGAGTGAACAGGCATCTTCTGGGCACGCTTGTTCCATCATAGATCGTGATCGAGGTCAAGAGCAGGCCCATATCGTATTAAAAAAAAAAAAACAAGCGTTTCATCAACGTATTGTCTTTTAACTCTGTTCATTATAAAATATCGTGATGAGTTTAAACTTTTGTATCTCGAATCCTTAATGCCTTTGATACAGGTTTTTTAACTTGGTAAGTATTTGTGTGTTTTTCGGTTTCAAAGTGATGCTCTTAACTCAAATTTATTCACAAATTATATCGAAGATCTGCAGATTTGAACACATATTTTTTGCAAACATTTACGAACCGATGGATCATTCCGTTTAAAAAATTGTAAAAGTGCTGGCTTTGTCGAATGAAATTGTCCAACCGTAGTGAGCGATGTTAGCGATCTCTGCGACGAAGGGCATGGTAACAAGTGCGCATTCGCGCGTGACAACTCAGTTATTACTAATCTAAGAGTTCCTTCACAAATGGTGTGTTTCATCGTGCGATTGACTTCTACGTACACGGACCGGTTTGAAACTGACATATTGGGGCAGTAGGTATATAGAATGTTTCGTTTATGTTAGCGTGGAAGCATATACATTTATCGTAGTTGGCTTGATAGCGATAAATAAATCAGACTGGTGCGTCAGTATGGCTGCGCGACAGTATACAAAGTTGTCTTATCGGTACATTGCGATCATTTGTTTGGAAATAAACTAAAACGCATTCATCTTTAGGTTTCTTTTCGTTGGTGAAAATTGTGTGTTCAGTTTATAAGCTGTTCTAAGAAATAACGCTGAGCCATTGTGAGCTCTTTCACTTGTGAGCTTCGTCGTGTATAAAGTGCTGAATATCGCTGTTACACTGGAGTCACGGTATACCAATTGATAACTAGGTGACATCAGCAAAGCGTGCGCCGGTACTGACTTGCGGCGGACCAATAGGAACGCGGCATAGAACTCCCGTCACAGTCACGCCTTGTGGGTAGCCAATAGGAGTCTGTATTTGTACATAGCAGGAACCATGAATAAACAAAAGCAATGAATTTGCAGTACAATATGACACGTTTTCGTACACATTGACTTGTTTGAGAGTTCTGTTTAGTGATTTTTGACGAATTATTTTGTTGTCACTAAGGTCTTACGAGCCTGTGTTACTTGCCATACATTTAGGAAAACATTCTAGAACCATAGTGAAACTCAGTGCGCTTCGATGTCCTTACACCCTATATTATACCTAAGTATTAATGTATAAATACCTACTTGCTAGCTGTAGTTCCGAACCGAGCATTTGTACATGTGAGGAACGAACCCTGCATGAAGCCAAGCATTCGGTAAATCATACTAATTAACTCTTTGCAAAAAAATATTGCTGGGAAACGGTAATTGACAAAGTTGACCAATTTTTTTTAATGTTGTTTTTCTCTGTTTCTTTTTACTTGTACGGATAATTTCATTGCATCTAGAGTAAAAAGTCGATACCGTGTATCTATTATAGATTCAGATTATTCTATACTGTCCTAGTTAAAAAAATCATCTGCATTAAATCTTTCTTCGTTTACATAGTTCGGGAGAACTAACTTTCATTATCACGTTACTAGTGATCTACACGAAGTGACGAGGAAACGCGAGCATAATGTTCCCGATAACACCAAGTAAGTCCACACTTTATACGTAAATAAACAAAACTAATTTGGGTATTACTACGACTGATAATGTTATAACAGGAAAATGACGGGGCCAACAGCTGTTTGTGAGGATAACTTATGAATGTTCCTGTTACTGAATGTCAAGGTTACATGACGTATGTCCTGACAAAAATTTATTTTAACTAGGAGTATTATTGATTCGTTGGTTCAATGGCCGCAAGCGTGACTGCTAAGCAGGGGCCCGGGGTTCGATTCCAAGGTCAGCCGAATTGTTATGCATTTTCCCATCAGTACAACACTGTGGCGGCGCACAGTGGGACGAAAAAATTAGTGGGATGAAAATTTGCTTCCGTCTCATGACGACAGGCCGTGTCAACGGCGCAGGAGTGTTCCACGCGCGCCTCAAAGAGATGTTTGCAAATGGAAGGGGTCCGCAAGGGCCGATGCCTGCCGGCCGGGGCTGCAGGACTGTTCGAAAGAGATACCGTGGCCCCGGAACACAAAGGGCGATGAAGGAACAAAAGTCTGACACTTCCTCCTGCTCCGCCCAGCGCGGGAGGAGTCAGTTGATGACTTCCCAAACGAAAAAAAAAAAGGAACATGTGAACGGCCGGTAAGCATTTTGGCATCGTAACATTATAATGAAAACAATAATAAAACAATAGTGACGTCTACGGTTACTCAGAATTCTCATTATGTGTGTGTTAGAAGCGGAGGTAGGTAGTTATAGCCTGCGAGGTGTCTCTGACGACGGTGAAAACCGCAAATCAAAACAACCTAGGTCATACAAACGGCTTTAACTTGCTTTCCGATTCACTTGTAAGTGTGTGAGGGTCTCTTTTCTTTGCCAGCATGTGTGTAGGTACTGTATACCATAATGGTGGTTTATTAATTTGTTATGTACACATACGGTGCTAAAGACCAGGTACGCATACAAAATACAGCCAATAGTGTATGGAGAGAACATCATTAATCAAAACAAATCAATGCAGTAAGACTTCACGGCCGTTAGCCGTGTGGTATCCGGCAGAGTAGAATAGAACCAACCCATTACACTCACGGGTGTCGTATAAGGCGACTAATGTCTGAGGCAGAATACCTTGCGCCTCCGTAGACCAGAGAATGGGCAGCAGCGTTTTCTGTTAGTCTTTCATAACTGCGATCTCCAATCCGCCTGCCAAGCGTGGAGATTACGGCAAAATCCTCCCATCAAGGGAGAGGCTGTCCAGCAGTGGACGTTATGGGCTGTTGTAGTAGTAGTAGTAAGACTTCACCTACCTGCCCTTGTTCCATGATAAGCTCGGCGCAACACGTTTTTTTCTCTTTCTATCTCCCCCCCGTTGCCCCTGCCAACCGTCATGCAACCACCTTTTCTTTAACTTTTCTGAAACTCTCCCTCTGTGTCTATCAACCATTTAGATTATTCAAGCCTTTTTTAGGGTTCTTTAGGTACAGAACCCGGGCTCTTATAAGGGTTCCTTCTAGATAAGAACACTTTCTTGACCGTCTGTCCGGCTGTCTGTCTGTCCGTCTGTCACCACCGATTATCTCAGGAACGGGTGGACCTAGCAAGTTGAAATTTATACCAGATACTGAGGACTATAGTCCCTATTAGGTGTATTAAAATCAATGTCCTGAGTCGACACGATAAAAAGATATGGGTAAATGTAGATCTTCGCGAAATCTTGTAAGTACCAAAATTTACCTTAATTTTCAACATTTTTATTTTTCGGAATTTTCCCTTGCTTTTAACCAAAATTTACAATTCTAGGTCAACCGGAAGTACCCTATAGGTTTTGGGTCGAAAACCTAAATGGTAGTTCCCGTTGACCTAGAATCACGAAATTTGGCGAGAAGCAAGGTCATACAGCACATTTAAAGGGAAAAATCTGAAAACCGTAAAGATGTAGTTTAATAACAAAAAAAACCTATTTTACTAATACAAACTTATTATTTGCGGTTGGTGCAATAGCCGTTTCTAGGGATCGAGCAGCAAAGTTAAGTTTGTCCTTTAAAAAGTTTGTACGGAACCCTCGGTGCGCGAGTCCGACTTGCTCTTGGCCGGTTTTTTATCACATGTTTTTCTCTTTAATTTATGTTGTAAGTGTTGGTATATTGTACTTCGTATTGGTATTTAGAAGACCAAGGACACATAAACTAGTATAGAGTACAGTGTTAAAACAATCCTTTCGTAGAGTTTGGATTTGTGCCCGGTTGATGATAACAGATTCACCTCCTTTTACAATGGGCTTAAGAATAACTCGTGGTGCGTATAGTTCAACGTTCGATTCTAAAGATATGAAATTACTGATCAAAAACGATACGCTGCGGTAACCTCAAAAATGGAGGGGCGCTGATTTGAAATAATATTCTAGAAATTGCAACAGTCTGACGGTTGAACAGTTAGAAAACCTTTAGGTAGGTACTTGGGAGGCTTACCTTGCTGGCCCCGTCTGCGATCAGCTCCAGAGGGACTCGTTCAAAACTGCACTCAAAACCCACTTCACACACCAAAGTTCATAGTTCAAAATGTTATTCCAATTGCGATGGGCCAATGGAATGGGTTTTATTTATAGCGAATATATGGACAATCTCAGCGATAGTTTAGCTTGAGACGCGGCACACCGACGATCACAGATGGATCCTGTATTTTTAAGGATGACGGCACGCGCGGCGAAGAATTATGCGCAGTCGTCATCTTGACTTTTTGACTTTTACATGAAGATAGTCACGAAATGCGATGACGCCAGGAGAACTTCATACTGGTTGAGCTCTTTTAGCTGCGGCAGTAACAAAGCCCATGGAGTGATTGCTGGACACTTTCAACTAAGCGAGTCATCCCGTTTTCGTACCTAGTCAGTTCAAATGTCCAACGTCAAGAATTGTGCTTATTTATAAGTAGGTATTACACGCAAGCCCCATGTTGGTGTAACCAACTAGCAAAATGTAGGTATACTGTCAGGTACATCTTTGATTAACCTTTCGGGAGATTACAGGCGTGTTGTGTAGTTTTATACATTATTATAACATTATGTCGCGGGTCGAGACAATAAATTGATAACGATGTATCGACGCGCCGCGACGATGATTCACTGAACGTTTAAGTGTCTGTTATAGTTATAGTCAATACTTGAGGTGTGTGATAAATTATGCTCACAGACGGTCGACCAATTTTCAACCTTATTACTTAGAGCATAGGGAGTAAAGTGGTCCACCGTAACTGACCGCGGTAGTACGTACTACAAATGAAGTTTCTACAAAGAAAATAAACACGTTTTAACTTGTCTTTTATTTATCTTAGAGAATTACACCTCTTTTGCAATGATTCCCTGGTTTAGTATTTCAGAAATGAATCTAATGTTTTGAGTTTAAAAAAAAATTGCAATAATGATGACGAAATCTTCGAAAGTATACCGACCGAATCTTCGAAAGTATATTTTATTAGCCTGTTTGTGTGTCCCACTGCTGGGCAAAGACCTCCCCTTTCTCCTTCTAAACTTCTCTATCCTTTCCTGTCCTGGCCCGATATTGGCCATGTTCGCCACACAAACGCAAATTGTTTTATTTAAGGAAAATAATATTAGTAGTTAATAGTGAATCATTCGCAAAGGTATGTTGAGGAATGGGTAAAAAACAGCACACCATCGAGTGCGTTGACCCCGCGACCGGAACGTATAGTATCGTGGCCATGACATAATTCTTACACACGTAGCAAACGTCCGTAGTCAGCTACGCTGCTACGACGTAGCAGATAGATAGTGATGACGTAGGCGGCGCACGCGTCTTCGACTCTAATTCACAATATTACAGCTACTCCTTATCATGTCGTCTGACACACAGAGGTTAATTTGTAAACGTTTAGTTAAGTAATGATTACGTCTGCTTAACTGATTTTTTATTAAACCATATTTATTTTTGTAAATTGCTTTTACAAAACACTTTTACATGTCACATTATGTTATATTTCAAAACTAGATGGGGCCGTTGTACTTCACTACTCTGAGAAGAAACAGCCGGAACAAACTTAGAGGTCAATGGCTGAACTTTAAAAGAGTTTAAAGTCCCAGACATTGGTCAAGATGACGACCATGCAGATTAGTTAAGTTATTATTTAACTTCCTATGCCAATTTGGTTTTAGATTACGCAACGCATGAGAACTTATTGCAATAACCTCTTTGTAAAAATTATTACATAATATAATTATAGGCAGGTAATAACCGAAGATGGGGCAAAGTCCAAAGTGACCTTCAAGACGCTACTCGGTCGGTAGCCACTAAGCCAACCGCAAATTTGAATAGGGAATATGTATGTATTTTTTTTCACTTAATTCAATAAAGTACAGTACTAATAACACAATAATGTAATTAAAAGTTAAGTTCAACGACCGCTTATCGCTCGAAAAAAAAAATCTACAATTTTCCATGACAGTTCAAACGTCCGTGATGGTCGCGGTCATTCATGGCATAGCGGTTGTCGTCATTTCCGTCTATCTGCCTTGTTTACATTTAAGTTTTTACCCCTAATATAATCATTTTACTATAGGTATGTATGTGCTTTATTCAAGCAAACATTGCAATAACAATTTTATAATAAAATCTTAGTGTAACTTTAAGTAGTTTTCAAATAAAAGTGTTTCTTTGACACATAACATTTGACGTCACTACCGGCGACGATGCGTTTTGAATTTGCGTTCCGTTTTACCAAAAACACGCTACATAAAATATTTAATTGTAAAATAAGTGTTATATTAGAAAGATAAACAAGTGTACCACAATGGCTAAATTCCATATTACAAAATAATCGCTCACAGCGGTCACATCTATAATTTACGTTCCGATTTAGATATCACGATTATGACAACTAAGAGCTGTTATCAATTCGGAACGCTCGTGATGCAAATCGTGTTGACAGTGAATATAACCCTAAACCAAAACCTTTAACAAGACCTATTTTTGAAAATGGAAGTTATGTTGGTTGACTCTATCGACTCCGATAACTTGAGATATAAAAGATATATATTGAGATAGAAAACGACGATTCGTCCAGTGATGAAAAGGATGACGGAAGTGTTTAAATTAGCGAATTTTGCTCCGTGCAAAGATTTACCCCCTAGCAAAATCCCACGAATACAAATTACATAGATGCATCGATAATCAAATATAATGTTCATGAGTTTATCGATATCGCGCTCACGGTAATTCGGAATAGATTTGAGCGTCCATAAACCCGTTTATGGACACTCAAATCGATTACAGCGTAATTCGGAATGCAGCCAATGTTTATATGGGCCAACACAAGGCATTTTTAAGGTACAAAAAAGTTTTTAATTTCTTGCATAATAATAAATATTCCTTAGTCTCTTCTTCATTGTTTTCTGAGCAAAAATGAGAAAATATTGCAATTAAATTATTGTATGTTTTTTTTTTTTTTTTTAATTTTTTTTGTTTGTAATTAGAACTATATGTGTGTGTGTGTCTTCATGACTTCAGGAGCTTTTCAACTTTTGTTAGTTGCTAATTTGATACTGTATATAAATTTAGATGAGGTTTTACAAAAAGTATTGATACACGTCGGTTGGTGGCATCTCGACGGGCGAGATTATCGACTTGCATAGGAAGCGCCGCAGTCGCGCCACCACTGCATGCTCAACCATGTAGACTGAACGATACCGCACCACTATATGAGAGGGGTCGCTTACAGTAGAAAACCAAGAAATAATTAATACTGGCGGTGTGTATGCGAGCTGGCAACGTCGCACATGACGCCTAGTAGCGCGGTGCGGCCTTGAACCCTATCTATCGCAATGACAGTCTCGCGCTGCCATCAATTTTTCGCCACGATGTCACCGACATAACTTTGTGGAGATTGATTCATCAAGTTTTGAACCCTATCTATCGCGATGACAGTCTCGCGCTGCCATAAATTTTTCGCCACGATGTCACCGACATAACCTTGTGGAGATTGATTCATCAAGTTTTTATGATCTTGATGGCACGACCGACGTGACTATCGCCGTGGACATATTCTCGCTCTGTGGAAGCAGTGCCTTAATGGATAGAAAAATCAATAGTTTGGGCAGGTATAATATCCCAAAAGAGACCCAATATTAAAATGACGAATTAATGACTTAATTCGCACTTACGAGTAAGTTCGGCTCTGTACGTTTGTTACTAATAATCTTACATCAGGGGGAATCCGCTACACACACAAACATGAAACCTGCTTACACTGTTCGCAATAAACTACACACTTACTCATAGTGGTTTCAACCACAAACATTATAATTATGTATGTGTGTCGTTATTTAATTTCCAACACAAATACATACACACAGTAAAACGTTTCTGAGTAATAATAATCAACGTGATTGCTTAAAAGCAATTTAGCAAAAAATTAAATATTACGAGGTAAAACCACGTAATATTTAATTAATTTTGTGATAAATTGGTTTAAAAAATGTTAAAGTACGAAAAGATTCTAGATGTTAGTTACCTTGTTCAAACCATATTTGTGTCTGTACATGTAATTTTACTGAAAAAGCAATATGGTGGATATTGCTTTTTCAGTAAAATTTCAGACCACCGTCACAACCACCTTTACCAACAGCGCGCTCCTACCAATGTCGTACAAGTGCCAAAAGAACTCATCGTCATCTGCCTGGCCTTTTCCTAACTATGTTAGGGTCTGCTTCAGTCTAACCCGATGCAGCTGAATACCAGTTTTTTACATGTAGCAACTGCCTATAAGCCATCCACTTTGGTTAAATTTTTTGCGACAAAACAAAAAGTATCACAACATGACTATAAAAAAAACTCAAGTGGATATTATGTGTGGAACGGGTAATATCAATTTTGAAATCATTCGTTTTTACGTATCGTTTACACCGCGCGCTCTTGCTAGCGTCCCAGTCATTGGTCGTGGAACTGAGAAAAACACTTGACTCAAGTAAAGTGCGTGAAAAGGAGCAGGCTAAAAAGCAGGAATATGCCAGTTTAGTAAACTACGTCATCATAAACGTATAACCACGACATTCACAAACAGGAACATACATACATTATCCTCAAAAACAGCTGTTGAAGCGGTCATTTCCCCATAAGTACATTATCAGTATGTATTATAGTAATAATACTCAACTAGATGATACTACTTGTGTGTTTCTGCCTACTGTGTGTGGGTCAGAGTAAGCTATCGAACATTATCTATAATGAGATAATAGTTCTAAATTGACTATCGAGAGCAGTGGGGGCTCAGTGGTCCCCAACTTACGAAATGTAGGTTGGACCACACAAGCGCTTTACTTTGTCTAATTATTTATGTCATGAACACTGCTCTCAAAACGGTGAAGATTAACATCATCAAGTATGCTATCAAAGATTTACAGTAGGTATATTATTAAGTACTTATTTTGTGTACCTAGTCGTTGTTTAGTCATGCGTGTAAGCTCAACATCATATTTTTTTTTTGCTATAAAAGTAACACCCAACGGATCAGTGGGTGAATTACTCAATTTAAATATAGCGCACGCAGACAACGCGCCAGCAGCGGCAGCGCTACGCACACATTCACGCTCACTTCTGTGTGCATAAAATTTGCATTGAATTACCTAAACTTAACGTTCCGCGCTAGACGTAAACGCTCTTATCGTAACCATTAAAAGAGATAACGCATGTGACTAAAAAAGTGATGAATGATAATATTATAAATGTTGATGAATGGAGAGAGAGAAGAAGAGAAAAGTTCAAAGATAGTTGGATTGCGTGACAGTTGATTTGATTTGAATAGAATGTTCTTTCTATAACAGGAACCCTTGAAACAATTTATTAAACATGCAATCACAATACGATAGGCTGTATATATTAAACTACATCTGGTAAGACTGGAAGCCGACCCCAACATAGTTGTGAAAAAGGCTAGGCAAAAGATGATGAAACTCATTATTGTTTCAGACAAAAGATATTTCTTTTGTATATTCATATGCCTGTTATTAGTTGTTGGTTTTCATTTGCACCTTGTGACCTTGATCATTTAATTTTATGATGGTACTTATAGGGCGTGTTTTTCTCATCATTTCGATCATTTTTTGTTCTACACCATACCTGGGAACCTTCTAGTTACGGAGATATTGGGGGTCGAAGTTCCAACTTTTTGACAAGTTTTTTTCAATTACAAGTTGTTAATGTAAGATTTTTACTTTAAACACCTCCAAGACCCCCGCACTATTCAATCCATCCATCAGCACAATGTTTTGAGTGCGTTACATTGAGTTCTACCACAAAACATGATTTGTCACCCCAAAAAAAAGTTGTTTCCCAGCAATAATTTTTGCGTAAAGTTACTTAGTTTGATGTACAGAATGCTTGGTTGACGGCTTCGTCATGAGGTCTTTTACACCCTGTACATACGAGTTTTATTTGCAGGGCGTGGTTTTTGTGACTCATTATTTAAACAGTAATTTTTGGCTGATTGATTGCCTTGCTGGTCTAGTGGTGACTGCTGAGCCTTTGATTCTGGGTTCAATTCCCAGGTTAGGCAAAAGACTAGAGATTTTCCATCAGAAATTTCTCAGTATCAGCCACGGGGTCTGGATTTGTACCCGGCTGATAGCAACTAGCTCGATGCCTATTACATGAGACAAACATAACTGATGACATGCGAATGTACTATTATGTGCACCCCTTCGGAGATTATAGGCGTGATATTATTTTATGATACGTTAAAACATTAACTGCGACAGTTGATGGCACAGTAAAGTTTAACTCTCAGTAAAAGCAATGATGTCGATTCTACTCAGAAACGTTTTATTAAAATGTGTGTGTTCGTATTGCAAAAACATAATTAAGTGTGTGTAGTATGAGTGAGTGTGCAATGTGTGTATTTATAAAAGTCTCAGTATGTTATCTGTGTGTAGCGGCTTCCCTCTGGTTTGAAGTGCATAGTAACAAACTTGGTACGTTGACTTTTAGTAATACTTTGTAGCTTTACACGGCGTGGTTTTTGTGACTCATTTCTGAAAGACAGTCTATTTTTTTAAATGAAACATTATTGGTAACTATAGGCACAAGCATAGTAAAGTTATTTAAATCTGAGTAAAATCAGGGAGGTCCAATTCCCAAAAGAAATGTTTCACTAAAGGTGTATGTTCCTATTGAATCTATATTTATCAGTGCGTTATGTGTGTGTGAGTGCAATGTGTATAGTGTTGATAACTGTCTCAGTAGGTTGTACGTTTGTGTGTGTAGCGGCTTCCCTCTGGTGTGACGTGCATAGTAACAAACGTACCAAACCGAACTGGGATCATCTAAGTATTGGGATTTCCTCCATGTGAAGTCTTTTTCTAAAACTCGACGTCATAAATATGACGTCGAGTTTTAGAAAAAGCCTCGTTGCAGTAAATACTGCAACGAGGCATTAATGATGACGCGTAAAGATACACACTTGACTCAATAGCAACATTGAGCACGCTGGTGGATTTGTAACTTTCGACTCTGCGATCAAAGTTGAAATCCAAAACCAATCATAACATTCTGTTTGTCGTCATTACACTCGTCGAGTTTACATAACTTAATAACTGCATTTAAATTAATTAATTAGTTATCACGTATGGATTAATGCGTGTATTAAGAAACTAAGAAAAAGTATTTATTAGTCCGCACAAACAAAACAAAAAAAAATAAGTAGGTAGCCACTCGACAGCGTCACGCGCAAATTTTTTGCATCGAACCGCGTTAAATTCGCGAACTAAACGCGAATAATTCGCAATTATTAATAAACACTTGACGATCGCAAACTACAAGAGATATAGCTAAATAAACTTTACAGTGGATAGCTGAATAGATGTGTTATCTATTTAACCAAATTTCAAGATAAATAATTATAATTTGATACTCAATAATAATGTAGAACTTGAAAAACAGTGATAAAAACGGATATTTTGCTAATAAAATATTATTTTTGCTCAACAACTATTAACTTATTAACCATTTTTTTATATCAAAATAAACTAGATTATATTTCCTTTCCAACAAGACCACAATCTCATTAATATCTTATTAGCATCATATCAAAACATTCATTACAACCTAGATACTCACTGTTTGTTTACATCTGGGTACTAATTTAGCCAGCCGCGGTTGGACGAAAAAACAAAAAAAAAAACACAAAACCACTTGTTTTTTTGGTGTAAATAGTTAAACTATCTAATCACCACACTAATTAAACACTCACTGTAAGCTTTCACACACGTTTTAATCACTAAATCACGTATTTCTTCACACTTCACAATCACTATAGGTATTTATACCTACGCGTTTTCACAGGCGAAATACTGCAACTTTGCGATTCGAAACCTAATTTGTGTTATCATAATACGATAGTACAACTTCTGACGAACATTCAAAGGTATAACACTATATTACAATAACAAATACGTAACTCGTAAACACTTGAACCACTTGACTAACGATAACACGATGACGCAAGAAATGGCGCGCTTTGTTGACAATAATTTGTTACTATAATGTGACACTTGTTGATGGAATAGAGCTATGATTTTTGGTACGGAGTTGAGGAATATTATAGAGATGGGAAGTAAACTATCCTATCCACGAACAAAGCACGTTTAGTCGATTTTTAATTAATTTATTAACGGGGGTATTAAAATGTTTTGGGTCAGTTAGTCACCCGGTAGCTTTTATAGTTTCAACAAGCGGGTCAGCTAGTGAACCGGTAGCTGTTTAGTAGGTAGTTAATTTAACAGTAAAACAAAATTAAATAACAGAGTAAACATAAGAAAAAAAACTTTCGAAATTGGTCCTGTACGAGGTCAAAAGGCGCTGTAACATAAAAAAAAAGTCATAGCGCCTAGTATTCTGATACTGGTCAGATACGAATATAAATTTATAATAAAAATATATTGTATGTTTGAAGACAACAAATATAAAAAAATATGAATTTAAGAAGAAGTAAATAATAATTACATCATCTACATAAAACAGATCCTTGTCGAGGCAAAAGGCACTTTACTTGTTTTCCCCGTATATGTTTTTGTTCTGTAATGTTCAATGCCTACTGAACGGTGGCGGGACTGGACGATTCGATTTGCGCGCACCAAGGCCAGACTCGTCGCGTCGCGTCACATCGCAACGCATTCAATTCGCAAATACGCAGCGTGTCCTGCGTAGGCGAATTAACACGAACGCGATCGATTATCGCCTTAGTAATAAGGCCGGGCGAGCCTATCGCCATCAACTAGGCACAAATCCAGACCTAATGGGAAAATGCATAACATTTTATCCGACCTTAGAATCGAACCCCGAACCTCTACTTAGCGGTCACGCTGGCGCCAATAGACCAACGAATCAATAATACTCCTAGTTTAAATAATTTTTCGTCAGTATATCCGTCATGTAACCTTGACATTCATAACTTATCCTCACAAACAGCTGTTGGCCCCGTCATTTGCATGTTACAACATTATCAGTCGTAATAATACTCAACTTTGTTGTGTTTATTTATAGCACCACACTGACTTGGTGTTATCGGGAACATATTATGCTCGCGTTTCTTCGTCACTTTGTGTAGGTGAGGGGTAAAGTGATAATGAAAGTTAGTTCACCCGAGCTATCTAAACGAAGAAAGATACAGATGATTTTAACTGGGACCGTATAAGGAAATCTGAATCTATGAGAGGTACACGGAGCCAAAATTTTTCTCCCGATACAATAAAATGTGTCTTACAAGAAATAAGCAAAAAGAGAACATCATCATCATCATTTCAGCCGAAAGACGTCCACTGCTGGACCTCCCCCAAGTGTCGCCACATTGGCCGGCCCCGTGCGACTCACATCCAGCGGATTCCCGCAACCTTCACCAGGTTATCGGTCCACCTAGTGGGAGGCCTTCCAACGCAACGACTCCCAGTTCGCGGTCACCACTCTAGAACTTTTCGGCCCCATCGGCCATCCGTTCTGCGAGCAATGTGCCCTGCCCACTGCCACTTAATTTTGGCAATTCTTCGGGCTACGTCGGTAAAAGGTTACATCAGTTATCAGAAATGAAGACATCCGCAAGAGAACCAAGGGGTTCTCTTGCGGATGTCTTCATTTCTGATTCGATCGCGCAAGGAAACTCCGAGCATAGCCCTCTCATTGCCCTTTGGGTGACTTTAAGCCTTCTGATGAGGCCCATTGTGAGCGACCACGTTTCGGCCCCGTATGTAATCACTGGCAACACACACTGGTCATGGACTTTCGTCTTGAGACACTGCGGTAAGTTGGACGAGACGATACCGCCCAACTTCCCGAACGCTGCCCAGCCGAGTCGGATTCGACGATTGACCTATTTCTCAAAGTTAGACCTACCTAACTGGACCGTTTGTCCCAGGTACACATAATCGTCTACAACTTCGAGTGTAGAGTCTGCGATCTTAATAGGAGTGGGTGTGACATGGGCATTCAACATGACCTTGATTTTGTCCATGTTCATTTTAAGACTGACTCTTCCGGAAGCTCTACTGAGGTCATCGAGCATTGTACTGAGGTCCTCCATGGTCTCAGCCATGACCACTATATCGTCGGCAAACCGAAGGTGAGTGATGTACTTGCCATTGACGTTGATGCCTAGCCCTCTCCAGTGCAGAACCTTGAAGACATCCTCCCAGTGAACAGTTTCGGAGATATGACGTTTCCCTGTCTCACACCTTGCTGCATGAGGATAGATTCCGAGGCTTGGTCCTGAAGTCGGACTGACATGATGCCGTTTTTGTACAAACACTTCAACACCTCGATGTACCGATAGTCGATGTGGCACCGTTGGAGAGACTGCAGTACAGCCCAGGTCTCGATCGAATCGAAGGCTTTCTCGTAGTCAACAAACGCCAAACAGAGGGGCAGGTTACACCCTTCGGTCTTCTGTTTAATCTGCCGCGTAATAACCAGCGTATGTATGTGTTCCACGGTGCTAAAGCCTTTTCGGAAACCGGCTTGTTCGGGGCGCTGGAAATTGTCGTCGAATTGACGTTTTTTTATGCGGAAAAGATAGAGAAAATTAAAGCTAAAACAATTTTTTTTGATTTTAAAATTCTCATTTCGTACATTTATAACTCTAAAGGTTTATCATATTTTTAAGACGGATTAGATAAGGATTAAATTACTTAATACTATTTCAGTGATATTCACAATGTGAGTGGTTTGGCAGCCGAAATTTGGAACATAATTATTTAACTAAAATCCATTAATTTATAATTAGATTAAAAGACAAAATGTCTTGTATCGGAAGGAACATGACAATAATTATACATAATTGTAGACTTATTACCTAATAATGTTTTACATACGGAATGCTATTTACGAACTCACGATATTGGATGATTCCCAGTGTGTTACAAGTCTTAAAAAACTTTCTGTTATTACTAAACCCGACGAAGATCATATCAGTATATGTTTAAGACTAAAGTAGCTACAGTACCGCTAGTTTGAAAAAAAAGACATATACACGGTCGAATTGAGAAACCTCCTTTTTTAGAAGTCTGTTAAAAACCAGTTTGACTGTCAGTTGCTTGGGCCTATAGGTAACAGTAGTTTATTATTACTTAGTAGGGATTCATCTTCTATCGTGGCAGCGTCAGTAAAATACCTCTCATGTTACAAATACTTGCTTTGTAACCACAGTTAGCAAGTATTTGTAGGTACTTTAGTAGGTGTAATACAGCCTACAGGATTTAAAAGACATCAAACTCAAACTCAAACTCAAAGCATTTATTTCAATTAGACCATTACGGCACTTTTGAATGTCAAAAATACAAAAAAAAAACAAAGCTACAGTCCCAGACACTACTACAACAGCCCATAACGTCCACTGCTGGACATAAGCCTCTCCCATGATGGGAGAAATTTGCCGTAATCTCCACGCTTGGCAGGCGGATTGGAGATCGCAGTGATGAAAGACTAACAGAAAACGCTGCTGCCCATTCTCTGGCCTACGGAGGCGCAAGGTGTTCTGCCTCAGACAATTAGTCGCCTTATACGACACCCGTGCTGCCCCCGATAGTTAAAAAGTAAAAACGGAGAAATAAATGTTTTAATGAATGAAACGGGAAATCGTGTGCTGTCTTCGAGTAAATTAAAATATGAATTTTTAAGCCTGCCCTATTTTGTTGTGCTAAAACCGCACTGGAGGAAGTTAGAAAAATATAAAAAATACAGGCAGATGCGTCTTTTTTTCTGATTCTGGCAATGTATATAACTCAAAACTGGAAAAAGTGTTAGATGCGTCTTTTTTATTATCGGGGGCAGCGTGAGTGTAATGGGTTGGTTATATTCTACTCTGCCGGATACCACACGGCTTCCCAGACACAAGACATAATAACTTGAGAAAGTACTGTAGTTGCCCATTCCCTAGCGTAGATCTCTATGGAGAAAAACGAGCAAGAAACTCCATGGACACTCTTTTAAATCAAAATATTGTTACAAAATCTTGGTTACATCATTCATGTTGAGATTATAGATATATGTGAGAACGATGTTGAAAGACGTGCACATTATGAGCGACCAGAGTAAAAGATTAAATCAACAAATTAAAAATAAAGTAATTAAAATGAACCGTGGCAGCTAAGAGATAACCAGTCCCAACTACATCGAAGCGCACTTTCGCTGGGATTCTAGAATGTTGTACCAAATGTATGGCAGGTAACTGAACACGTGACATAACATTTGCGCGTTGATGTCTCTTAGACCGTGTGTTTAATAAATACCTGACGAGAAAATACGTTGATAAATAATTATGCATACCTTTTCAGGCCAGCAATTTTAAAGCTAATGGGTATGACATCTTTCGAGTTCATGAAATATTTTAAAAGTCAATCTGTAATTTTTATTCAATTTGTTTTTCGATGGATCTAGAAATCCACTTCGAAATATATATTTTTAAGTACTTGTCCATTTGCCAACGTATTCAAGTCAGACACTTACAAAAATAATACTAAGGATAACTATAACTAATCGGAGTCAATTTAGTTAATACGGTATTTGATCGGTACGCTGTAATGACGCTGTCAAGATTCTGTAATCTTCTGTTTGTGTTGACGCTGTGTTGACTTCAGAGATGATGACTAATGACGATGTTGGACGAAGAAGACATGCTGCTCTTACCTTAAATAAATTTTAATAGGGTCTAGAAGATGATAGTGATGATGTCGATGTGTTCATTGTTCTTTATGCTACCAGGGCTGTCAGTCTCTACAGAGATAACGACAAAATCGTTAACTTTTAATTGCTAATTACTAACGAATAAATTCGGTTGCAATAACGATGCTTGTGGGAAATGCAAGTCTCTACATCAAAGATGCGATTCTCGCAAGCATCATTATTGCAGCCGAATTTGTTTGTTAGTAATCAGCGATTGAAAGTTAGCGATTTTGTCGTTATCTCTGTCGAGACTGTCGGCTCAGGTTGTTAAAATTGCGAACTGGTTTGAAGGTCACGTCAGTCTCAGTTGGCTCTCTTGCTGAACTCTACGATGACGGCGTGTGTTTGAGATCCTTCACGGATCCTGCGCCAGACTCGCGTCAAATCTGAAACGTCTTCATTATTCTGCCTATCGATTTTTGCTGCAGCCCCTGGTTTTGTAAATGTATGTATTAAAGTGCTGATTATTGAAGTAGATTCGTTCAATGTTTTATTTTCACCTTCTACATGCTTCTGATGATGAATAAGAGATACTGTCAAGTGGAATACTTCATAAATCAGCCGCATGGTTTCCTTATCCAGCATGGACGTTCTGTTCGGTCAGGGCGAAGTGTCCTCGTTATGTTGCAAAAGTAAGAGAGATGGTTTTATGGATGTATTATGGGTACTGGAGATGTCGCCATTTTGTTCTAGTGTTGTCGATCAAATACCGCCATCAGTTAGTTGTTAGCATTCATTACCCGTTAGTTCAGTGTACCTGGAAAAGATTAAAGTAATAAGTAGTAATAAGTTTTCAATCAAATACTTTATAACTTTAAAATTTATTGGAAAAGGTCCATTGTCGTGGTGGGCCTACTTTTCTTTGAACTGATTCGTTTGTTTTTCAAAGTATTTGTTACCAGCAGCCTGTCCCGGCTTCGCACGGTTGGACATATATTTTTCCCATAATTCCCCCAACCCATTTTTTTCTAGTAATAAATATGCCCTATATAGCCTATGTTACTAAGGGATAATGTAACATACTAATGGTTAAAGAACTTTTGAAATCGGTCCAGTTCGTTTTTGAGTTAAAAGGTATCAAACAAACAAAAAATCAAATCCTAAAATTTAAAACATTAAGTTTAGATTTTGCTTAATTCGTTTCTATAAAAACGGGGCGTATAGCAATAGAAATCAAAATAACGCGTTGTAGTCTACCGCATACCGTCTACCGCAGCAATGCTTTTGTTCATTCATGGCATGGCTATGTACAAAATACAGACTCCTATTGGCTAACCATGAGGTGTGACCGTGACGGGAGTACTATACCGCGCTCCTATTGGTTGGTCACGAATTAGAACCGGCGCGGCACTCAGCAGTGCGTGCGTTCTAATTCGTGACCGACTGACCAACCGACATTTACATAAAATCACAATCCAACTTTTTTTACCGAAATTATTAATCCATCAATTCGTAAATGTTTGCAAAAATTTGTGTGCTCGACAACATAAATAACATGACTAAGTAATATCTACTGCCAAATGTGTCTTACGAAGTTAAAATGCAGATCTCGGAGGTTATTTGTGAAAAAATGTAAGTTAAAAGCTCTAATATAAAACCGGAATGACACCATTACTTGCCAAGTTAAGAAACCTGCATCAAAGTTAATATAGAGGTCAATATATTTTATAATGAACAAAGTAACAAGACAATGCGTCGATAAAATGCTTGATGTAACCACAAAGCCAATTGCATCATAATATCCTGACTATCACCGGTCTTACATTCACAATAGGTAATGTGTCTCCTGGTGGCCTATAACACAAATAAAACGTCACCACATTCTGAACTTTACTTTCAGTTTTAAAATTTTTTACCAAAATTCTAAACTTCAGAAAATTCAAAGATTGACGTGCCAGTAATATATTGACTTTAAAAATCAGCGTTCAAGTTATAGCTTGAAAGTGAAATCACGTGTACGATTCCATCACGAAATCAGAAAATTCTGGGAGTCCTGAATGAAAACTTCATAAGAATGATGTGGCACTTGGGAAATTGTGGTAAAAAATCATTGCTAACATTTTTACAAGTAGAAAAATATTTAAAAAATTACTTACAAGTCACATGAAATGCATTAATTGGAGACAAATTTAATCAAACCTGTAGCGCACTACCCGACGTTCATGATAATTTCGCTCGATTAATCTAAATATATTATAAAAGAAGAAACTGACTGACTGACTGACTGACTCATCTATGAACGCACAGCCCAAACTGCTGGGTCTACAGATTCCAAATTTGGCAAGTAGGTTCCTTATGTGGTTTAGGGGTGCACTAAGAAAGGATTTTTCAAAATTCACCCTCTAAGGGGGTTAAACGGGGCTCCAAAGTTTGTATGGGGAAACTAGATTAGTTAGACTATTTTATTCGAAACTTCACAGTAGTGTTCCTTTTGATAAATGAGTAGAAACGGGTTTCAGCGTTTTTCAGAATTTAACCCCTAAATGGGGGATATGGGGTGAAAAAGTCTAAAAATCAACACACAGCAAACCACTGAGCCTAGAGAATCCAAATTTGGCACATACGTTCCTTATGAGGTGAAGGGGTGCAATAAGAAAGGATTTTTCAAAATGTACCCCTAAGGGGATGAAACAGGAGTCAAAAGTTTGTATTGGGAAACGAGATTAGGTAAGACTGTTTTATTCGAAACTTCACAGGAGTACTCCTATCGATAAATGAGTTAACATTTGTTTTTCAGGTTTTTTCAGAATTCAACCCCTGAAGGGGGAAATGGGGGTAACAAAGTCTGAAAATCAACATCGGTATTGTTTGTATGGTGTATCGGGTCGGGTGTGTTACAAAAACAACGATTTTAAGATTTAATGTGGCGGACCTGAAATGCCTTCATTCCCTGTTGGGGTGCGATGGGGTTGAAATGTCTAAAAATCAATATGGGTGTCGATACCGAGATTATCAGGGGTGCAGATTACGAAAATAGCATTTAAATTGAGATCCAGAAAATGGCGGATTCGACTTCTATACAGGATTATTCTTGATTTATTGTGATGATTGTGATAACAATTATGGTGATTGTGATAATGATGATGATGGTGATGATTGTGATTACGATGATGATGATTGTGATTACGATGATGATGATTGCGATTACGATGAAAATAATTGTAATAACGATGATGATGATTGTGATAATGATGATGATGATTGTGACAACGAAGATGATGATTGTGATGACGATTGTGATAACGATGATGATGATTGTGATACTGATGATGATGATTGTGATAACAGTGATGGTGATTTTGATTGTGATAGTGATTGCAATGGTGATGGTGATTGTGATGGTGATTGTGATGGTGATTGTGATGGTGATTGTGATGGTGATTGTGATGGTGATTGTGATGGTGATTGTGATGGTGATTGTGATGGTGATTGTGATAGTGATGGTGATTGTGATTGTGATGGTGATTGTGATGGTGATTGTGATGGTGATTGTGATGGTGATTGTGATGGTGATTGTGATGGTGATTGTGATGGTGATTGTGATGGTGACGGTGATGGTGATACTGATTGGATAGTGATAGTGATGGTGATGGTGATACTGATTGGATAGTGATAGTGATGGTGATAGTGACGGTGATATTGATGGTGATAGCGATTGTGACAGTGATGGTGATCGTGATAATGATGATGATGATTGTGACAACGATGATGATGATTGTGATAACGATGATGCAGATTGTATTGACGATTGTGATAACGGTGATGATGATTGTGATACTGATGATAATGATTGAAATAACAGTGATGGTGATTGTGATGGTGATAGTAATAGTGATGGTGTTTGTGTTGGTGATAGTAATTGTGATAGTAATGGTGATGGTGATTGTGATGGTGTTTGTGATTGTGATTGTGATGGTGATTGTGATAATGACGGCGATGGTGATAGTGATGGTGATTGTTATGGTGATGGTGATAGTGACTGTGATAGTTATGGTGATTGTGATAACGATCATGGTGATTGTGATGGTGATAGTGATGGTTATTGTGATGTTGATAGCGATGGTGATGGTTATTGTAATGGTGATAGTGATGGTGATTGTGTTAGTGATTGTGATTGTGATTGTGATAACGATGATGGTGATTGTGATGGTGATGGTGATTGTGATAGTGATGGTGATTGTGATGGTGATAGCGATGGTGATGGTGATTGTGATGGTTATAGCGATTGTGATGGTGATGGTGATTGTGATGGTGACGATAATAGTGATTGTGATAGTGATAGTGACGGTGATTGTGATAATAATTGTGATGATTATGAAATTTGGCATATAGATAGTTCATAATCTGGATTAACACGTAGGACACTGTAGGCGACACATGCCACAGTTTCATTTCTTTTATCTTGTATAAATAAAACTTAAATTTACTATGTTAATTAGTTTCTAGTTTTAACTAGATTAAGATTTAATATCGTAACAATTTTGTACTTTGGTTGTGTTTTCAAAATAAATAAAGCAACGTGCGCGGGCTCATTCAAATTTAATAGCGCATTGTCCCGCCAGATGGCGACTCTCAATTTAAATCATGGTCATTCTGCCTAGTGTAAATTGAATCTGTGGCAAGATATCGATTTGTTTAGCATAATCTGTTTTGACAAGCTACAAGTAAAATCTATTTTCGTGAATCGTGTGGTCGCGCTGTTATTTTTTGAGTTAGCCCTCGACCGGCCATTTTTTTCACCTCTGCACCGAGTTTCAATTTTTATCGCTTACAATCATTGGTCCATCGAGCGGATCTAGTAATAGACCAGTTACAATGTTCAAATCACCATCTTACGATAAAAACCTGCGCAGCCGGGAACGAAATAAGCTTCATGAACGTTTGGAGTGCGCGTCGGAACACGTGCTCATGAAGCGCGAGAAATTATTACCAGCGCGCAGCGCGCAGAGCTTATATGTGCCACCACCAACTAAGGTCGAGATTATTCACAAACCACCATCAACGAAATCTAAGACATCATCCGAAGCCGAAGAAGTTGTGCGCAACTGGTATTCGAGGCCGCCGAGGCGAAGGCAAAGATACAGATGGAACTCATTGACAAAAAGCTAGAAGCTGACTTGGCCATCGTTGATGACGAAGATAACCCGTCACTATCTTATCAACAATCAGCAGTAGAGGAATGGTTGGACAATAACCACCTCCCGCATCCTGATCCTTGTCCGCAGCATGCGACGGTTCCGGAACTACCGCTGGCAGCTAATGTTCCCACAAGCCATGCACCCAACTCCGGTCAGCCTGTCGACAGCATCGTGCAGCTAGCTCAGGCACTGAAAGATATTATGTCAACGTCAACAATCAAAGCAAATGACAATAATGAGAACCGTCTACTGACAAGGTTATCTGCTCCCAAAGAGTTACCTACATTCAGTGGTGATTGTTTGGAGTGGCTTTACTTCCTCAATGCTTATAAAGAATCAACTCAAATATGCAAGTTTACAGAAGTGGAAAATCTGTGGAGACTGCGTCGTGCCTTAAAAGGTGAGGCCAAAGAGGCAGTGACAGACCTACTTATAGGCAATACATCTCCAGATGAAGTATTGGCTGCCTTGGAGTTAAGTTTTGGTCGTTCCGATATGGTCATCATGAAGCTAACTGAACAAATTAAGAAATTACCAGTTTTGCCAAGTAATTATCAACAAGACATAGTCAACTTTTCAATAAAAATAAATAATAGTGTTGCTGCTATTCGAGCCATTAACCAACATACATACACAACCTCAGAAGCCCGGAGCTATTGTTAGCGGTTGTTTCAAAATTACCGAGTGTGTTAGTAAGCCGATGGATGGATTATGCTTTTAAGAACCTAGACAGCGGTAAGACAAAGTTTGAATTACTAGCCAGATTTCTCAAACAGGAGGCAGAAATTATGGCAGTTGTCGGTATCACACAGCCTCGTGAACTCAAAAAGTCTGAACCAGACAAACAAAGGAAGTGGTCATATGATAAGAAGCATCAACAACATAGGTCATTATTACTTACTGCCTCAGTTGAAACAGAGACATGTAATTTCTGTAAGAAGTCTGCACATCCACTACCTGACTGCCGTGTCTTCAAGCGAGCGATGAGGAAGGACCGTTGGAGATATGCGAAAACCAACTCTTTATGTTTCTGTTGTTTGCTAAAGAGGCATGACAACCAAATATGTCCAGTACCAGTGTGTGATATAGATAATTGCAAACTCCCCCATCACAAACTTTTGCATTTTAGCAAGCCTGCTGCATTGCCCACACAGTCTAACGATAAAGCAAAAGAGGGTGAAGCATCTACGGTGGCGCACATCGCGACGTCTACGGGTCAGCAACAAAGCAGCTGCATTGATGATGACAGCACAGGGACACCAGCTTCTGTCGCTCTAAAAGTTGTGAAGGTGCAACTCAAAGGACCAAACGGTACTGTAAGCACTTATGCATTACTAGATGATGGTGCATCTATTTCTATAATAGATAAAAATTTAGTTCAACAATTAGGTCTCAGCACCATACAATCTACTTCCATTAAATTAATTGATGCATTTGGCATTGAGGTATTGCAACCAGATGCTCCTAAAGTATCTGCAAAGATAAGTGGCCTTGATAATAAGCAATATGATGTTTGTTTCCGTCAGGTAGATAGTTTGAAACTACCTACTCAAAATTTGTCATTCATAAATAGTATTAACTGTGAACATTTATCTAACGTAAAACAACATGTATGTAAGCAATGTGTCATGCCTCGCCTACTGATAGGTGAAGATAATTATTTTCTTATAGCACCTTTAGAAATATTACATAATAATAATAAACACGACTTGTACGCTACGAGATGCCGTTTAGGATGGTCCATTCATGGTTGCTATGGTCGCACTCACTCTCTCATCAATGGGCACGTATTACATCTCGCTCACTCTGAAACACAAGTAAGTAACACAGAACAATTAAATGATTTAGTAAAACAGTCATTTGAACTAGATTCTATTGGAATTTCTGCTGTACGCCGTGAAAATACGGGACAGCTGAGAGCTGTACGTATACTGGATGAAACATCACGTGTGGTAGGTAATCAGTGGGAGGTTGGTTTACCTTTTGTAAAAGACGATTTTGTTATGCCCGAAAGTTATAATTACGCGCGGTCACGACTACAGGGTTTATTAAAAAAATTCAGGCAGATAGTGAGTATGCTAAGAGGTACAAGAGGGAGATGGACAAGCTCTTTCAGCAGGGCTTCGCTCGAGAACTGCAGGTAAATGAACTTCCAGCAAGCCACACTTGGTACCTGTCGCATTTTGGAGTGCAAAACCCAAACAAACCCGGGAAATTGAGGTTAGTGTTTGATGGTGCAGGGAGGGTCCAAGGAGTGAGCCTAAATGATTATTTACTCACGGGACCTGACTTGTATAGCTCTTTACTTGGTATAATGCTTCGATTTCGCGAACACAAGTTTGTTTTAATTGGAGACATTACGGATATGTTTCTTCAAATAAAAATTCGCGCTGAAGACCAAAATGTTTTACGATTTCTATGGCAAGAGAGTGTAGACACCCCTTTGAAGATATGTGTTATGCAAAGTCTTATTTTTGGTGCCAATGTTCTCCTTTTATTGCACAATACATATGCAATAAAAATGCATTAAAATATCAAGATTTGTATCCTGAAGCTGTTGATGTGATTGTAAACAATCATTACATGGATGACTGTTTACACTCATGCGACACAGAACTAAAAGCTATCGAGTTAATTCGTGACATAACCAGCATTCATAAAAAGGGCGGGTTCGAGATAACGCGTTGGTCGAGCAATAGCAAAACTGTATTACAAAGCATCGCGCCCGACGCGCTCGCACCTACCGCGTTGGAATTTAAACTCGGAGCTACGAACACAACTGAGCGCACGCTCGGGTTGATGTGGCATCCTAATAGTGATTCATTTGGTTTCAAAATTTCATTTGATCGTATACCAGAGAATATATTAAATGGTTCTGAACCACCTACTAAAGCTAAAATGCTAAGTATCATTATGTCAGTGTATGATTTGCATGGATATTTGACTCCGTTTATTATAAAAGGAAAAATAATATTTCAGAATGTTCATCGTAGCGGAATCGACTGGAATTGCCGCATCCAAAAGGACGAACACTCTTTATGGATGGACTGGTTAAACGATTTGCAACAGTTGGCGTCGCTGATTATTCCACGTTGTTATTTGAATGCAGGCGAGTGGACAGCATGCTATTCAGGCGCGCAATGGATGACGGACTCAAGTAAGTGTCACATTGTAGATACACAGATGCACATATTTTGTGATGCCTCAATAAAGGCGTACGCAGCTGTTATCTATTGGCGTCTTGTGCGCTCTGATGGTTGTGTGCTAGTATGTTTTGTTGCCAGTAAAAGCAGAGTAAGTCCTCTTCGCCCTGTATCGATACCGAGGTTAGAACTGCAGGGAGCTCTGTTAGCGGCTAGGCTTGCCAGCACTGTTCAAAAGGAACATAAGGATTTGCAACCAACCAAACGTTTTTATTGGTGTGATTCCAGTACAGTTCTGCAATGGATACGCAGTGATCCTCGTAACTACAAACCGTTTATTGCTCATCGTCTGGGTGAAATAGACGAATTGTCTAGACCTTGTGAGTGGCGCTATATACCGTCAAGACTGAATGCTGCTGACGTCGCTACTAGAGAGGACGCTCCTACACTTGCATATTCGGACGTTTGGTACCAATGCCCATCGTACTTACGACGTCCGGAGGCGGAGTGGCCGCAAGACCGTAAGTTCACCAAGCCGTCCGAAGATGTTGTGTGTGAGGAACGAAGCATTCACGTCGTGGTTGCTAACAATTCTGTATTATCTTTGCCTAATGAAGATAATATCTCGAGTTGGATCACACTGGTGCGCGCCACCGCAAGAGTTTCGCTATTTTTTCGAAAATGTCAACGCATGATTAAGGAGGCAGAAGATTTACTAATTAAAAAATGTCAACAAGATTGTTTTGCTACAGAAATATCTTGCTTAAAATTAAAACGTGCTTTGCCTCGTAATAGTCGTTTGTTATAGTTGTCACCGTATCTTGACGAGATGGGTATCTTGCGTGTTGGTGGTCGTATTGACAAAGTTGTCGGTATTGAGCACTCAACATGGCACCAGCTATTTTAGATGGTAAACATAGAATTACACATTTACTAGTAGAATATTATCATAAAAAGGCACTTCACGGAGCTAACGAACTTGTCGTTAACAACTTGAAACAACACTATTGGATTCTGAGGCTCAGACCAACTGTTAGGTCAGTCTCGTCACGTTGTTTGTTTTGTCGACACAGGCGTGCTGCGCCCCAGCCACAGCGTATACTTCGTACTTCAACATAACAGACGTCCATTTAGTTACACAGGCGTGGATTTCTTTGGCCCTTTAGAGGTCACTGTAGGTCGCAGACGTCAGAAAAGGTATGGTATGCTGTTTACTTGCCTTACTGTGAGAGCAATCCACATTGAGCTGACTGAAGATTTGTCTGCTGACTCCACCATCATGGCCCTTCGGAGAATGGCAGCTCGACGAGGCTTACCAACTGTTATCTATTCTGATAATGGAACTAATCTTAGAGGTGCTGATGCAGAATTAAAGCGGTGTCTGGCTGATCTGAACACTAATGCAATTCGCGAAGATGGCTTAGTACGTGGAGTAGAATGGCGATTTATTCCTCCAGGTGCTCCTGAAATGGGTGGATCTTGGGAGAGGATGATCCGCACAGTTAAGTCTTCTCTTAAAGTAATTTTGAACGAGCGGGCTCCACATCCTGATACTTTGTCCACATTGTTAGCGGAAGTGGAGGCATTGGTAAACAGTCGTCCCATAACTTATGTGTCAGCAGATCCTAACTATCCAGAAGCACTTACTCCTAACCACTTTTTAATAGGTGTACCCTCAGCGAGTTCTCCATTCGGCAGGTATGACGATTCTGATCTGTACTTGAGAAAGCGTTGGCGAGTGGCTCAGAGGCTTGCCGACATGTTTTGGAGTCGCTGGACTAAAAAATATTTGCCGACCTTGTTGCCGCGACAAAAGTGGACTAGTGAGGCCCCTCAATTACAGGTACCTACCTGTGATTACGTCATCCTAGTAGAACCTAATCTTGACCGTAGCTGCTGGCGTCATGGAGTAGTGAGTGCGACCATTGCGGGCTCGGACGGACGCATCCGAGTTATAGATGTACGTACCCGGACAGGGGTACTACGTCGCCCTGTGACACGTGTCGCTCTGTTGACACCACGAGACGATAGTGCTATTAGGAACTAGCACTAAGGAGGCAGAATGTAGGCGACACATGCCACAGTTTCATTTCTTTTATCTTGTATAAATAAAACTTAAATTTACTATGTTAATTAGTTTCTAGTTTTAACTAGATTAAGATTTAATATCGTAACAATTTTGTACTTTGGTTGTGTTTTCAAAATAAATAAAGCAACGTGCGCGGGCTCATTCAAATTTAATAGCGCATTGTCCCGCCAGATGGCGACCCTCAATTTAAATCATGGTCATTCTGCCTAGTGTAAATTGAATCTGTGGCAAGATATCGATTTGTTTAGCATAATCTGTTTTGACAAGCTACAAGTAAAAATTATTTTCGTGAATCGTGTGGTCGCGCTGTTATTTTTTGAGTAAGCCCTCGACCGGCCATTTTTTTCACCTCTGCACCGAGTTTCAATTTTTATCGCTTACAGACACTATCCAGTGGGACGTTTACCGAACTTTACGCGGGCGAAGCCGCGGGCAACAGCTAGTCTAAATATATAAAAGAAGAAACTGACTGACTGACTCATCTATCAACGCACAGCCCAAACCGCTGGGTCTACACATTCCGAATTTGGCAAGTAGATTCCTTGTGTAGCCTAGGGGTGCACTAACGAAGGATTTTTCAAAATACACCCCCTAAGAGGGTTAAATGGGGCTCCAAAGTTTGTATGGGAAAACAAGATTAGTTAGACTATTTTATTCGAAACTAAACAGGAGTGCTCCTTTTGATAAATGAGTAGAAACGTATTTCAGGGTTTTTCAGAATTCAACCCCTAAGAATAAATATATGATATATATAATAAAATGGGGTGACAAAGTCTAAAAATCAATGCACAGCCTAAACCGCTGAGTCTAGAGATCCCAAATTTGGCACATATGTTCCTGAAGTGGTCTAGGGGTACACTAAGAAAGGGTTTTTCAACGGGGCTCTAAAGTTTGTATGGGGAAACAAGATTAATAAGACTATTTTACTAAAAACTTCACAGGAGTAGTCCTATTGATAAATGAATTTCAGGTTTTTTCAGAATTTAACCCCTAAAGGGGGAAATGGGGAACAAAGTCTGAAAATCAACATCGGTATTGTTTGTATGGTGTATCGGGTCGGGTGTATTACAAAAACAACGATTTAAAGATTAAATGTGGCGGACCTGAAATGCCTTCATTCCCTGTTGGGGTGCGATGGGGTTGAAATGTCTAAAAATCAATATGGGTGTCGATACCGAGATTATCAGGGGTGCAGATTACGAAAATGGCATTTATTTTGAGATCCCGAAGATGGCGGATTCGACTTCTATACAGGGTTATTGTTGATTTATTGTGATACCGAGGATGGAGATTGTGATGATGATGATTGTGATTATGATGATAATGGTTGTGATTACGATGATAATGATGATGGTGATAGTGATGGTTATTGTGATTGTGATTGTGATTGTGATGTTGATTGTGGTTGTGATAGTGATGGCGATTGTGATAGTGATGGTGATTGCGATAGTGATGGTGATTGTGATAATGATGGTGGTTGTGATAGTGATGGTGATTGTGATGATTATGAAATTTGGCACATAGATAGTTCATAACCTGGATTAAGACGTAGGACACTATTTATCCCTTCAGTATGATACAGTGGGACGGTTACCGAACTTTTCGCGGGCGAAGCCGCGGGCAACAGCTAGTTCTTTCATAAAGTCCGCCATTTCAAATGGGATTCTCGACGCACGCTGCCATTGCGAGCAGAAACGACACAAACTGTAACTTATTCATCTTCACTGATTGAATATTGCTCGACCGAATAATAATTAGCATCCAACAGCGATGGAGTTGTAAACCAGTATGAGGTTTTAAATAGGCAGGCAGGTACTACGGGGGTGAAGCTTCCATACATTGGCTTCAAACATAATTTTCATAGACAGTGCTGCCATCTGTGTGGTTAGGTACGCTAGTTTGGCCATAGTTTTATACTTTTGCCAATAGATAGAGCTAGTTGATAACTACAATAAAAGTAATACTAAACATTAATAAAAAAATATTATTTATTATTATTATTTCAACATGTTTTACATTACAATTAAATTTAAAAATATAATAGCAAAATAAATAACCCCTCCTCCTCATCCTTTTCGTTTTCACTTCAAGTAGTTTATATAGTACACAGTAACAGTAGGTACATTTGAAAACTTTTTTTTTGTTACGTTTGTTGTTTCGTGGTGTTCTGGTGATCTGTTTTGTGCTCTTTTACGACCTAATATTGTGGTTGTTTTCTTGATATCTGCTATATATAAACGTTGGAACCTCTCCCTTAGTCCCTGTGATAAGATACGTAAACGATTGCCCCAATGTACATATACTGGACCTCGATTTCACCTTTTTGATTTTAATTCGACGAAACTTGCAAAATGCCGAGAAAGACGGCCTTTATGTGCTTTTTCGATGTATTGTATTGTATGTATCGTTTCGATGTATTGTATTGTATGTGTTGTCCTTGTCATACGTATGCACTGAGGAAGTATAACATAACACCAGAGAGAAACGATCGAGTAAGTCGACAGGACAGAGGTGAGTACAAGACATGCGTCTCCTTTACAATTCTACTCACTTTCTTAGAAAAGACATATGAAATCATCAACATCATCATCTGCCTAGCTTTTCCCCATATACGCTTACCAGATGCAGCGGAATACAACATATTTATAGTTAACATATTTATAAAATTAAAAAGTATCGTTTCCTATTTATTTATCATAGCCACGAGGAGCTCGTGGCTAAATAATAACAGCCACTCGGGTCGATCTTCAGGTTAAGCCGCGCTTGCTTAGCTTTGGTCTGCAGATGAGTGACCACCCATTACATACCGAGTTTCCTCCGTACCTCGAAAGCACGTTAAGCCGTTGGTTCCGGCTGTCATTTGTAGATCTATGACAGTTGTTACAGGTGGTCAGTGACCCGAAAGTCTGACAACTAGTTTTACAAAGGGTATCGTAAATATTATAGTATTATCTGGGTTGTGGAGGTCAGATAAGGGGTCGCTCCATGTAAAATACTAGGTATTCCGCTGCATCTGGTAAGCGTATATGGGAAAAAGCTAGGCATTTGATGATGTTGATGATTTCGGATGTCTTTTCTAAGAAAGTGAGAAGAATTGTAAAGGAGCCGCATGTCTTGTGCTCACCTCTGTCCTGTCGACTTACTCGATCGTTTCTCTCTGGTGTTATGTTATACCTCCTCAGTGCATACGTATGACAAGGACAACAAAATATGAAGGTTACGGTCAGATCGGTACGAACGGATAGCGGTCTTGCGGACACCGGACAATGACATACAGTAAAGTGTCTATCTGTGTCCGGTGTCCGGAGCGGTGTCCACAATTAGTCCGTACCGTTTCGACCGAACCTGTACTATGTAGATAAGGTGCCCCATTGTTTCAATGGTGTGTACAATTTCTGTAAACCTGACCTACGCGAAATTATGAGGAAACGTACACGTCGTAAACGGGAGTTATTATTAAATGTAGCCTCGAGTATTTATAACATATGTGTTAAGTAAATGAACGCGACACAGCTGTTTTAGCGGAAAATTGTATAATATTGATTAACATGTTTCTGTATGGATATCGAGGTAAAATACGCTTCGATACTTAATTACTGACGCTGTTTCTGTTTCCTATTTAGAAATCAATATACATATATTATCATGTAGAAAGGACAGTAAAATTTTCATGCCCATTATTTTTCTGGAGTACATTATAGAGAAGAGTATTCTAAACATACTATACATCTACTCTCTGCTGTCCACTATCATTAGCAACATAAACTATCAGCTGAAAGACGTCCAATGTGTTTGTGCTGGTGGATGGATTGAATAGTGTGGGGGGTCGTGGAGGTGTTTAAAGTAAAGTTCTTACATTAAAAACATGTATTAAAAAAAACCGGCAAAGAGCGAGTCGGACTCGCGCACCTAGAGTTCCGTACAAACTTTTTAAAGGACAAAGTTAACTTTGCTGTTCGATCCCAATAAACGGCTACTGCACCAACCGCAAATAATAAGTTTGTAAAAGTAAAATCGCTTTTTTTTTTTGTTATACTATATATTTACGGTTTTCAGATTTTTCCCTTTACATGTGCTGTAAGACTGCTTCTCGCCAAATTTCGTGATTCTAGGTCAACGGGAACTACCATTTAGGTTTTCGACCCAAAACCTATAGGGTACTTCCGGTTGACCTAGAATTGTCTATTTTGGTTAACAGCAAGTAATTACAGCACAAGTAAAGGGAACGGTCCCAAAAATAAAAAAAGTTGAAAATTAAGGTAAATTTTGGTACTTACAAGTTTTTGCGAAAACTCTAAATTTGCCCATAGGTATCTTTTTATCGTGTTGACTTAGGACCTTGATTTTTATACATCTAATAGGGACTTTAGACCTCAGTATCTGGTATAAAATTCAACTTTATTTAGACTTAATTTAGAGGTAACTTTAAATTTTTTTCTATCGAGAAAATTTATGGAATCGTGTTTTCGCCAAATATAGGAAATAACATTAATCCTCAACTTTACCATATATTTATTTCAAAATTAATGCTGCAGTATTGTAGGCGTAACGGAGGATCATGCTAAGCCATTTGAGGTAGTGTAGGCCCTTAATCGGTCCAGCAGATAGTCATGTTCATTGCTGATAAGAGTCTTAACACACCGCGTTGTATTACTCGTATGCGCTGACGACGCGCGTTTTTGATTAGCGCGTCCTCTGCGCGTTATCAACACGTTTTAGCAGATTTTACACGTTTGTATCGATACAAATGCAAATGTAACGCGTTTTTGTTTCAATACAAATGCAAACGTAACGCGTGTTTTTATCGGTTCAAACGGGCTCGTTTGTGACGTTGGTGGTTTGGGGAAGTGCACAATACTGTCGTTTGAAATGGCGGTGGCTTTCTGCGCGATGCATTGCTACAAATGCGCTGTAAAAGCGCGTTTGTATCGATGTATCAACGCGTTTACACCTATAGAAACGCAAAGATCGTGTGCAAAGGTAACAACGTGACTTCGACGCGTGATCGACGCGTGTCGTCAGCGCATTCAAAAAACGTGGTGTGCAAAGACTCTAAGATTTCTAAAATGCAGTTCTTCAATTAATAGTTTAACTCGGACACAAATAGGTCGGAAGATTTGTGTATGAAGCATGGCCTGCCTTCTTCAACTTCAACTTCAACTTCAACTTTCGCCAGTTTATTTTATTGTCAAAATAGCGGTCACAACATGTATTGTATGTATTAATCAATAGCTGGTATACAAACAAGTTTTGCATGAGACAAAATCTTCTTCTTCCTCACGTTTCCGAGATTTAAGCACGTCAAGAATTTATGTAATAATACTTGTTTGTATGAGTGCTAGCAATTTATTGATTCAAACAGATTTTCTAAGTGGCTAATAATATCAAGGTATGACTAATGGCGGAGAATGTAACTTAGATGGCTTATTAAAAGTAAGGCGATGTTCGTGCTATTAACAGTTTAAGAATTCCCTCGTGAAGAGACAATCCAGGCGGCACGTTTAGGCCATGATCGAAATCATGTTTACCTTTGTATGAAAATTGAGTGCATATACAAAGTTTCTACTGTTATCCATTGAGAAGTTCCCTCATGAGGAGACGGTTCTGGTTGCAGCATCAGGCAGGTCATCATAAACATCAGGTTTTGCTATAAAAGTAAACGCGTATACAAAGTTTTGTGTCCGGGCTATAAATCGTTGAGAAGTTCTCTCGTGAAGAGCGTATCCTGGCTCTGCAGCCAGGATACGCTCTTCACGAGAGACACCACCTGCCCCATCACCTGATCCTGCGATCAGGTGATGTATTTATCACAAATAAATAGACACCAGAACCAAAGTTTGTAGAGGGCCTTAATTAACTTGCACGCGCGATTTCATAACAGACTCCGGAATGAATCTAAATAAAAGCTAATAAAAACTTGTATTACAAATATATTTATGTCATTCACTTAACTTAAAATATCCATTCATTTATCCAAGTTTAAATGAAAAACAAGAATAGATTATACAAAATTAATTTATCTAACGGAATAAATTAAATTAAATAAATTAGCTATAAGTTGTTTAAGGGCCAAACTGCCCATTTAAGTGAAACCCTCCATCTTTTTCCATGCACCCCTGTCCTGGGCTATTTTAGTCAAGGTATACATGGTCATGGCCACAATATCGTCACGCCACAGGCACCTGCCTCCGCCTCGTGAGCGTACTACATCGCGATGGGGATGGTCTGATGAGGGCACTGATGTTACATCTTGTCAAACAGGCCGAGATCATACTGCGCGATTAAGCTGAGATACGCACAACACAAACAAAATTGCAGCCGTCATTGTATGAGGTGAGGATGTGGTCTCCGCTCTGCTGACTGCCACTGGTACAGGACGTGATGTCGTTGTAGGGCATAGTGGGTTCGAAGACTGCGATGTTGATGTGGGAGACGGTGTCATTCGAGGACGTTTGGTTGGTCCAGGACTCGACCTGGTTTGAGGGTTCGGTGTCTCGTAAAGACCCGAAATCGGTCCAGGAGGTGGCGTCGTTCCAGCATACACCGGTCTTCTATGCCCTGGTGTCTGTCTAGGATGCGGCGTCGTGTTTTCGTCTTGTGACTCTGTTGTCATTTCGTCGTAATCATCTGCTTTCGTTTCATTATACCTGTAAAGAACATAGCAATAAATTAATAAAATTATTAAAAATATTATCAACTAGCTAATCATAGTAGTATAATAAGTAATCATGAAATTTTGATCCCGTTCCCGCAACCCTCCAACAAATATCATTATATTTTAGCCAATGTATACCAAAACTTGTCAAATTATATACTAAAACCGTCCTCCAGAACCACTCTATCGGTGAAAACGGTGCCGTAGTTTTTTAAGTTAATCGCGAACAGACAGATAGACAGACGCGGCGTAGGACTTTGTTTTATAATTGTAGTGATGATAAAATGATTGATTTTCGAAATAGCTCTCGTGGATCTGTTAAAAAAATCTACCCCTGTGTCGCATTAGGTAAGTCAAAAGTGACGTAAGCGTTACACGTAAGTACGGATATAGTATGAACATAACATACATAGTTTACAAACGAATAAGAACCTAAAGGTGATTGTGTTTTAGTTTATTTTCATTCAAATTATCGCAATAGGACGATAACGCGCCAACTGCGGGGAGTTCGCATCAAGATACGCACGGGTACAATGTGTTAGCCTTCGTGCTAATATAAACAATTTCAAATCTGTCAGTTTCAAAATAAGTCAGTGCGCTTAGGTATATTATGCTGATCGTCTGGGGAACAAATTAGTTACCATGGACACACGGCAAGCGTTTCACAAAGAGTAATATGCTCTATGCGGTTTGATCATTTTAGACGATACAGCCAGCAATCCACAACCCGAAAGTTAACCCGAAAGGAATTAATAATCCACTATTTCGTGAATGTCCTAAGAATCCGTATGATTAACAGAGTAAATAATGGAAACGCAAGGAATTTTACATTAGGTGAGTCACACGCAATAAGACTGCAAGTGTTCATGATGATTTAATTTTGGACGATCTCGTGGCTAAATAATAACAGCCGCTTGGGTCGATCGTTAGGTTAAGCCGTGCTTGCCTAGGTTGGTATGTGGATAAGTGACCGCCCATTAAATACCGAGTTTCCTCCGTGCCTCGGAAAGCACGTTAAGCCGTTGGTCCCGGCTGTCATTTGTAGATATTTGACAGTCGTTAGATAGTCAGAGGCCCAAAAAGTCTGACAACCTGTCTTACCGTACCAACTGGGTTCTGGAGTTTAAAAACGCAGTCGCTCCATGTAAAATACTGGTATTTAGCTGTATCCGGTAAAACTTGAAGCCGACCCCAACATAGTTGGAAAAAGGCTAGGCAGATGATGAAATAATTTAGTTGTAAGCTTGAAGGTGATGAGAGCAGCGGTGGCCCAGTGGTGGCGGCCCCGACTTATGAACAGTAAGTCATGGGTTTGAACCCAGACAGGCGCATTACTTTGTGTAATTTATTTCATCACCACTGCTCTCATAACGGTGAAGGAAAACATCGTGAGAAAACCGGCATGTCCTAGAACCAAAAATTCGAAGACATGTGACATCTACCAATCCGCACTGAGCCCGCGTGGTGGATTATAGCCCATTCCCTCTCATTGAGAGGAGGCCGTGTCCCAGCAGTGGGAAGATTATAGGCTGATGATGATGAAGCTTGAAGGTCACATCTATCAGGGCCATGCCCGTAACTCACAAAACCGTGGCCTGAAACTGCACCAAAACTCAGGACAAAGGTGTGTATGAACGAGTTCATAAGGAACGTACGCGTCGATATTTTCTCGAGCCCCTGACGGAGAACGGCCCGGTAACGCGACCTTTAGAATGAAACTGGAAAATACGTTGGTACCTGCATCAAAGCTGTTACAGAGATGATGACTAAACATGATATTTTTATAACGACAAATAAATAAGACAATACGTCGAAATATTAATACTGTAACCACAAGCCGATTGCATCATTATATCCAGACAATCACATAAGATTCCACATTCACAATGTGTATCTCCGGATGGCATAAAGCACAGCACTGCTGACAATTGAATGAGTTCAGCGAGATATTTTAATTCGCTTATTATCCTTCAATGAGTGAATTACTGTTAACAATTAGTGCAAATAAAAATTTATACGAAGTTTGATAAAATTGCAGCACATTATAAAATGTTTAAGCTTTTAGTGGAGCGCTAAACAAGATGTTCATGTATCGTACGATTCGTACGATAGCGAGTCACACTAGTGACGTCACGCCTGACGCGCATCGTTCGCTGACGAGATTATCGTCAGCGCCGCGCCCGCGCCTGCCGCCATGCCGAGATTTGGAAAATATATGATGCAACTACAAAGTTGCACAATAATCATACCACATTGGTTTGTGGATTGCAGTATTTGAAAAGTAATTACATAACATTTTACGGTACACTCGTAGCAGTAGTTTAAAAATCTTCACCTTGTCATCGTATTGGTTTATTGCAATTATGAGTGTACTGCTTCGGAAAATTTAAAAGTTACACACATTATTTATACAAAAAGCTGTGTAAATATAATACGTAAAAAATTTAAGTAAAATAATTCTTTGTGCTCCTATGGCGCCCGTAAGGCGGCACTCTGACCCATTAGTACCCCTAAGCGTATACTCCCAACTCTTACAAATCCGCCCAATAATTTAACTAACTCGAAACTCACAAAAATCGATTCATTTGATTTTATTACAATACAACACGTTTTAATTTAATAAACCAGCATTCACGATAAACTTGGAACTGAAAACAATCTTAGGACTCCTCAAAGTTCTGAATGAAAGCTATAGTTGGAATGATTGCAGTTGGTGAATATTGGTCGGAATCAACACAGTGCAAGCAGAAAATAGTCTAAAAAATACTTACGAGTCCCAAGAAACGCATCCTAAGGAAAGTTTGATGAAACCTTCAGGGCACTCTCCCTTTTTCACGATATGTCGCCTGATTACTTTGTGAAGTTCACTATTTCTAATAGGATTGTTACTGAATACTTGATAAGCGACGACACCCGTCATCATCGCAAACAAAAACGACACAATTTGTAATTTGTTCATTTTCACTGATTGTATTATTATATACGACGGAATAAATGGTTAGCGTCTGACTGCGACAGCGGTTGGCGCGAAACTGGCATACACTGTCAACGTTGTCATCACAGATAAACAATAAATCAGTCGTATGATGCATTCAATTAAATTAAATTGTTTTTATCCTTTATTGATTTGATTTTCACACGACTGCCTGAATGTTGATGGATTTCGACGCTTAAGGCCCTTCTTACCCTAAAATTAGCAACTCTATTTGTGGTGGTTCAAACTTCGTTTGAAATACTGTTAGAATAAAATTCTAATCAGCTTGCACTACAAAGCGGTTGTTACGTCAGTCACTGCGGCCGAATAGTGCGAAATGAGTGGTTTTTTGCGATTTACAAAAAATCTGTTGATTGGACTAGAAAAGTAAAACACATAAGACCTGATTTATGGTTAGTTCAGTTAGTATGCAAAGTTTCATGTTTTAATTTTAAGTACTTTTTGAATACCAGCGGTTTATTGTTCGATTTGGAGGTAACTTTTTTTTTCTATAGAGAAAAGTTTATGGAATCGTGTTTTCGTTACATAGTACTTAATTAATTGCATTAATCCTCAACTTTACCATATATTTATTTCAAAATTAATGCTTCAGTATTTTAGGCTTAACGGAGGATCATGCGTAGCCATTTGAGGTATCGTTAGATTCGTCTCAAAAACCCAAGTGTCCTTATAGGTGTTTGGAAAAAAAAACAAAATAGCGGATTTTTGGCGCTAAATTGTAAGTCGTTTATGCTTTTTTTATCCAAACAACAAAATATCGAGTAGGGAATCAAAATGAAGGAAATTAAAAGGAAATTATACATTTGTACGTATTTACAAGACTATAGGTAGTAACATAAGTTCTTAATTTCTATGGGTTTCACTCATAAACAATTAACAACACACACAAAAATTTATATAAAAAAAAACTATCTAATGTTAATATACATTAGATAGTTTTTTTTTTTTATATAAATTTTTTATCTTGGTTACGTACTAAATTAAATGTTACTTGTTATTTATTGTGTTCCTTGCTATTAAAACTGCGGTTTCAACTGATGAGAGATAACCAATTATAATTTGCTATCTTAGAGAACTTCTGAAGCCCGTGAGTCCATAATTTTACGACACACTGAACGCATTTATTTGTTTTATTTGTTAGCAACACTTTAAAGAAAGACACAAAGTAAGTACCATCATCGAAACTGCTAAACTTAGCAGTGATTTTGTTAAGATTTACAAAAGAAAACGATTTAACCTAACTTAAAATAAACCTCTATCTACGACCACAGGAATGTCAGTGTCATTTCTAATCGCGGCGAGCATAAATAACCTCTGAATCTAACTCGAAGAGATGACCTCGGAATATTACAATTGCGATTGCAATTATTTTATTCTTTAGAATTCACACACAAAATGTGAATGGAAATATAATTTTGCGAAATGGACATTCTGCGCCTAAACGCATAAATATACGTGAAAGAGTCCCAATATGCATGGTTGTAGCAATTTTATACACAGCAGCTACTCAACTGCCATTATCTCATTCGCCCTTATTAATGTGCAATAAAACGCCATCTATTGATAACCCCAAGTATTGCGTTGATTGGCGAATATTCATTGATTTTACTTAGATTCAGTAGGTGGCATTAGGTGCATGCCTGGAACTGACTTCAGTTTCGCTCTTTCATCTGCAAGGCTTACAACTTCGCACCCTGTGATGATAGGCCGAGGGTACACCGTTTGTTGATCGGCGGTCTCGGCTTACTTTTTAAGACTTTAGGTTAAAACTATCAAATTATAAGTAATGTAACTTTGAACTTTAATTACATTATATTAAGCTTCCTTTCTGCATTATACCAGACGATTCTCCTGATATGACCTTGCAGTCACGTATACTGCGTGTCATTGCGCATGTGCTGCTCGTGCAGAGATATTGTCAAATCTCAGTTGATCGTCATTCAACTGACACTCATGCTGTTCATAATAAACTCCTTTTACAGTTAGACAACAGTAATTTCCAACAATAACCTTATTGTCATAAGAATAAAGATCAATATTATTTGACAAATATGTCAGGGGCAACAACTTTATTGGAATGGGAATTAGTATCACTCTCATTTAGCCAGTAATGTCCAATCAGAAGTAAACATGACCTCAGGATGCTGCTTACTAAAAAATATTACCTAAAAGTTTCAAAGGGTTGAGAAGCTACTACACCTTGTTCTTGAAGATAAATCTTTAGAATACTTAACAAAACATCACGCCTATAATCCCGAAAAGGTTAGACAGAGGTGTACCTAATTTTACACTCACATTTCATCAGTTACGCGTTTGAGTAACACTGGCTTGGCCATCATCAGGGATTTTAATTTTGATACAACAAAAAAATAATTAATCGAAATTAATAATAAAAAAATAATGAACTAATTAGTCGAAATTTTTCGCCAAATATCAGAATTGGTCGGTCACTGGTTCAAAAGATATAAGGGTTTATAGGTGGCCGATCCGGAGAGTCTCTCTTGACCACATTTATAAGTATCTCAAAAACTAGGGCACCTAGCGAAGATCTGTTTTCTCCTATATTTTGTTGCCAATTAGTCGTAATTTGTCGTCAAGTAACAGATTTAATCGGCAACCCTTATATCTTTTGAACCAGTGACCGACAAATTCTGATATTTGGTGACAAATTTAGACTAATTAGCGACAATTTTTTTTATGTTATCAAAATTAAAATCCCTGATGGTGGCCGAGCCAGTGTCAATGACACCAGTTACGTGACCTCATGCTCAGAAATCGCACTTGCCACCACTCAACCTATGAGGCAGTTAGTATCTTTAGAATATTTTTACAAGTTTTAAAGCATTGCCTATTTAGTCGACTTCTTTTTAGGTCGATGGTATTCTTTAGATCAACAGGTCCCGGTAAGAGGACACAGAATTATCGGTTCCCAAAAGAGCAATTGTATGGACTCTTAAGATATTATACTGTAAAAAAATTGGTGAGTAGAATTTCGTATGTAGGTACTAAGACGGTGAGTGACAGCTGTGGGTGTGCGAGTCCGGGCCTCGGTCCTGTCGACTTCTAGAACGTTCCTCGCTGGTGTATGTTATGCTTCGTCGGGTGCATATATGTGTGCGTGCACACACATACATTGTGAAAGTTACCTCTACAACCGGGAAGGACAAAACAATCTCAAGGTTACGGGCAGACCAGTACGAAAGGATGGCGGTCTAGCGGCCACTGGACAGTGATATAATTATATTTCTGTACAGTATTTATTTATTTTACAGTTTCTTTCCCAGCAAACCTACGAAAGTAGAGTAAAAAAAAGTATGTGTCAGTCCAAAATCCGGAGCCGTGTCTTCAATTTGTCCATGCCGGTTTGACCGACTAACAGATTAGTTTGAAGGGTGTGTACAATTTTTGTTATCCTGACCTACACGAAGTTATATGGATACGCGGGCACGTTGTAAACGGGAGTTATTAATAAACATAGCCTTGAGCGTATAACATGTGTGTAAGGTAGATAACCGCGTTACACAGCTGTTTCAGAGGAAAAATGTTTAATATTATTCAGCACGTTTTTGTATGGTTGTCAAGTTCAAATACAAATTCAGATACTTTACTTATATTTGACCGATACTTTATACTGACGCATGGATGGAGTGGGAGAGGAAGGCCAAAGAAAAGATGGATGGAGTGTATGAAGTCTGATATGAAAGAGAAAGGAGTAAATTATGCCGTGACGTCTGACGCGGGAGAGTGGAAGAAGAACACGTGTTGCGCTGACCACAAATAGAATGGGACCAGGGCACAAAGATGTTGATAACTTTAAAAATAATTACTGACGCTGTTACTGTTTCTAATTTAGATTATAATACACATACGAGTAATTATGTAGATAGGACAGTACCCTTTCACTTGTATGGTATACATAATAAATATTATAATATCTAATCTTTGCTATCTACTATCATTGGCAACATAAATTATCAGCTGATAGACGACTAAATGTTGATCACAGACCTCCCCTAACCGCCCCCATATCGCCTGAATCTGTGCTAGCAACACGACGCACCTTATAATATGAATGAAAACGATAGCATACCGTCCAGTGCGATGAACCCGCGAACGGAACATATTGTAACCATGACATAATTATTACATCCGCGTAGCAAACGTTCGTAGCAAGCTACGCCGCTACGCCGTAGCTCTATAAATAGAGATACCGCAAGCAGCGCATGCGTCCCCTTATCATGTCACCAGACACATTGGAGTTTATTTATATACGTTTAGTTAATTAATTATTAACTTCTGCTTAACTACTGCATAGATACCGCGCCGCTGCCGCACCGCTGGAACATACAGTACAAAACAAAGAAACAAATACTGGCGGTGTGTTGGCGAGCTTACATCGTCGCCCTGAGCCTTATCGTAACGGTGGTCAGTCGACGGTAGGATATCGCCGGTAGTCTGTCGACGGTAGCATGTTGACGGTATTCAGTCGACGGTAGTCAGTCGACGGTAGTTGGTCGGCAGTTGTCTGATAACTCCTGTATTTGTTTTAAATTTTATCAAATATCGCAACGCACAAGAACTATATCTATAGCATTAAGCGAATATTATTGACTATACCTGTAACGGTTGCTAGTGGGGAAAGGAGTTTGTCTAAGCATAAGCTGATAAAAACCTATCTGCGATCGGCATAATCCTAATTTAGCTAGATTTACAAACTTGACAACTTTTGGAATTACTGAAAACATCGACTTTGATAACTTAATAAAAGAATTCGCCGATGAAAAAGGCTAGAAAAGTAAATTTATATTAGTTAAAAAAAATGTTTTTTTTTTAATGAATGTATGTTTCATTATATGCCTATCCTTTGCCTTTTTTTCGTATGGGTTTAAAATTGCATTTAGGGGGCGCATAGACAGCAATCTCGCCCAGGGCGCTGGTAGTACTAAAACCGGCACTGGTTGTCTGTAATATAAATTTTTCGCCGCGATGATATCAGCTTGTGGAGAGTAATCATCAAGTTTTTATGATATTGATGGCACGGTCGACGTGACTATCGCAACGTGATATTCTAGCTCTGAGGAAACAGTGTCATATTAGGTAGCAATAGTTCAGGCAAGTATTATCACTCAATATAAACCCAATACTTAGATGACGAATCATTTAGTTACTTCTCATTTAAGTTGGGGAGTAAGTCCTCTGATTCATCAGGGGGAATCCGCAACACACCCATACATGAAACCTCGTTACACTGTTAACAATGATTACAAATTGCATACTCAAACATAAGTCACACATAAATAATGTGTATATGTGTGTTATGATTTTATTTCCACCTCAAATAAACTTATAATAATACAAATATGGAACAAAACGTTTGTGAGTAATAATAATCAACGTCATTGCTTTTACAAGCCAAGCGTGGAGATTACGGCAAATTCCTCCCATCATGGGAGAGGCTTATGTCCAGCAGTGGACGTTATGGGCTGTTGTTGTTGCTTTTACATAGAGATTTATTTAACTTTGTCACAAGTTGTTTATTTAACCCAATAGTACGTTAAGATTCTTGGTGTAAGTAACCTTGTTCCTACCGTATTTGTATTTGTTCAGTCACCAATAAGTTTATATAGTGCTGCGTTGTTCTCTCGGCGCATATGGAGATAGTGAAACTAAAAAAAAAAACAAAATGGCACCACCAGGGACCATTTCTTTCAGTGTCAATCCCACAGCTTATATCACAAACTTTGACCAATAGCACTCCTGACGTCATTCAAGTGGGAAAAAGAACTACATAACACTTCAATCAACTTATCTGTGCAGGCGGGAAAACACAGAACGAAACTAAATATACCAAATTTTACATATCGATGCAAATATTCTTAACGAGCAACGCCATCTTGAACTGCACACTTAAAGTGATCTTACTATATCCTTTCCCGTATCGGAACCTTATGACCTTCAGCACTTGTATGACACAGTCTTTTACTAAACCTCGACGCCATTTTACGCCCGGCTACCGGCTTCAAGCACGAGCGCGCGGTCTTTCTTTCTTTATCGTGTGGTTAGTGCCTAACCTGAGGCTCTACTCCCTGACGCTTCGTCCATATATTCGGATCCATCTGTCTCTCTCACACGTACTCATCTGCAGACGTATATTATTATATTATCCTTACGTTTCGTTTACCCCGCGCGCACTCTTGATAGCGTCTCAGGCGTTGGTTGTGGAACTGAGAAAAACAATTGACGCAAGAAACTGGGTTGTAGTCCACCATCATCGTACGCAGGCTTAGCTGCGGGAATACTATCATAATAAACGTCAGTATAAGCGTATAACCACGACATCCGCAAACAGTCCACATGCATACATTATCCTTAAAAACAGCTGATGAAGCGGTCATTTACCTTTAAGTACTACATTACCTATCACTCATCAGTCGTAATAATACTTAGTTACAAATGATTATAAATAACTCAGTTGATAACGTGTTATCGTGGAAATAGCGTGTTTCCGCATAACTGTATCAGGGTGAGCTAACGATCATTATCTATCCTGAGATAATAGATCTAAATTGACTATTAAAAGCAACGGTGGCTCAGTGGTAATGGCTCCAACTTACGATATATAGGTTCGAACCCAGACAAGCGCTTTACTTTCTATTATTTATGTCATTATTACTACTATCAAAACGTAGAAGGAAAATCTTGTAGGAGAAACCGGTACTTACTAGAACTAAAATTTCGAATAATTGTAACAGTTATCAACTTGCCCTGGGCCCGCGTGTTGTATTATATTGCTCGTTCCTTCTCATAGAGAGCAGGACTGGTGTCCCAGCAGTGGGAACATTATAGGCTGATTATTTGTAAGTGACCGTGAATATCATTTCATCATTTTGGATCTGTAGGTCAATTCCCATAATAAAGAACGTATCTTATCCATATAAAACAGGGATAGCATGACGTCATGATTTGGTTCACGTCAGTATCTTCGTCTCGCTCTGGCGACTCGCGCTCCTTTGTTATACATAGCTTTAAACGCTTCGTGGGCAACACGCGATGGCCTCATTTGAAGCCCCGCCCTCCCACAAAGGGCGGGGCTTCAAATAAGGCCATCGCGTGTTGCTCGTCTCATGTTTACAAAGCGCGACCGAGCCACGAGGGGGTACTGGCTATTTGAGATGGTACAGTTTGTTACAAAGTTCTCAACTCGTATAACCATGCATACTGAACTTATGATATCAACAAACCAGATGATAATTTGGGCTCAATAATAATGGTTCGTTCCCACTAGTTCCAACCGTTCTACGGTAGAACCTATGGGTAGAACTAATGGGAATAGTTTTTGCACAAGTCTTACGATATAAGGTGGTACTAAATTGTAGAACTAGTGGGACTAAAAATTCCCATTTCTTCCACATGTTCTATTACACAATTCTAGTTTATAACTTACCTAATAGAAAAGTTTTGTCTTTTTGTTGGTTTCTTTGTGCGTGTATGAACTTGGATGAGGCGACGAGGAGTATTGTAAGGATCGTAGCAAGTGGTGTTCTGTAGATTCCGCTTACCCTCATGAGCAAAAGGCCAGTATTTATGTATGTTTGTAAGTAGTGGTTTTACAATTTATTACTATCTCTTATGTAAGTGTTCTCTTCACGAATGTAGCGTTGTTGTAATGTCCATCCTCCTACTGCTGAAACGCTAACGGCGGCAGCGGAGGTACAAAATAAAACTACCGATGTTTACTTATGACATTTTATTGCCTGTCAATTGATATTGCAATACTGAAGGTGTGTAATACTGTTACTTAGGATCTACAAAATTGAACATTCACACAAAAAAGGTTTAGTTAAGGGTAAAAAAGAAACCCTTATAAGATCACTTTCTTGTCCGTCTGTCACGACCCGATTTTCTCAGGAACGAGTGGACCTAGCAAGTTCAAATTTATATCAGATTCTAAGGTCTATAATTAGGTGTTTAAAAATCAAGGTCCTGAGTGAGCATGATACAAATTTACGGGCAAATTTAGATTTTCGCGAAACCTTGTAACTACCAAAATTTACCTTAATTTTTAACTTTTTAAGTTTCGGAATTTTTCCTATACTTGTGTATTCTAGGTCAACCGGAAGTACCCTATAGGTTTTGGATCGAAAACTTATATGGTAGTTCCCGTTGACCTAGAATCACGAAATTTGGCGAGAAGCAATGTCTTACAGCACATGTATAGGGAAAAATATGAAAACCGTAAATATGTAGTTTAAAAACAAAAAAAAAGCGATTTTACAATTACAAACTTATTACTTGCGCTTGGTGCAATAGCAGTTTCATGGGATCGAACAGCAAAGTTAAGGTTGTCATTTAAAAGTTTGTACGGAACCCCCGGCGCGCGAGTCCGACTCGCTCTTGGCCGGTTTTTTTTTACTACATTGTGAACATATTTTGGTTCTAGTGTTACTGTAAATGAATATTGTTGAAAAGTTATAACAATAATAAAGAAGCAATACTTCCTCACAATGCAAAATTCTTATTAAAATATCAAATAAACCATTAAAATACAAGTTAAAATGTCAAAAATTGTTTATCTTTCGTTAAAAGTATATAAAATTAAGGCTAACACACTTTAAATTTAATTTTGGTACATTTAAATAACATTTAAGCTAGATTAAATAAATTACGAAATATTCTTGCAATCTCCAGAATGTGAGTGATTTGTCAGGCGGAATATAAATAAGTGGGTAACATTTTTATTATTAATTACATTACAATCATAATTTCTGTTTGCCTCTTAGGAGAGTCTTTTTGCGACTTCAGGATTCCTCCCATAGATAAAGTGATTTGTATTGATCATAACAACCCTTAAGATGTTTAGGGTAAACTAAAACTAAGTTTGTATATTATCACAATGACATAATTAATTTAGCAAAAAGAAGAGCAAGACAGGCTAAAGAAATACGCATTTCTAAAATGTGAATGGTTTCAGGACATAATTTAATGCGAATGCGTATTTTAAACGGAGATTCAGACAAGTCCACACTCTAAGGTTGTTTATACAAGTTATACCAAACACAACCAAGTACAACTTAAATACTGCTTAGAAAAAGTACATCGAGCGACTACCTATCTGGTGGCCTACCATGACGTCTTAAAGCAGGATCGTTTTAATCTTGTTCCAGTGTGGGAAAGAGATGGCGCTAGACGTCCTCTATAGCTCCGTCTCTTACCCACACTGGAACAAGATTAAAACGATCCTGCTTTAAAACGTCATGGTAGGCCACCTGACCTCCACAACCTAGTTAGTACTGGGTAATACGATACCTTTTGGTAAGACTGGACTTGGTCATACTTTCAAGGGACCTGTAACGACTGTCAAAGATCTACAAATGACAGCCGAGACCAACGGATTAACGTGCTTTCCGAGGCACGGAGGATATATTATGAATCACCCAATCCACGGCCCAACCTTGGCAAGTGCAGTTTAACCTAAAGATCGATTCGCTTAATTAACCTCAGGTGTTTAAAATAGCTTCGACCTTTATAACGAATTGTTATTTCTCCCACGTATTTTACAATATTAGTCATCGCGAATAAATCGACAATCGACTTTAGGGTATTGTACCTACTTACTTTTTTTATTATTATTGTGACATTTAATGGTGTTTTTTTTTGACATTCAGTTTGTAAATTATTATTATTATCTGCTGGGACACGGCCTCCTCTCAATGAGAGGGAATTTGCTATAATCCACCACGCGGGCCCAGTGCGGATTGATAGATGTCACATGTCTTCGAATTTTTTGGTTCTAGAACATATAACACATTGGATTCCTCACGATGTTTTCCTTCACCGTTTTGAGAGCAGTGGTGATGAAATAAATTACACAAAGTAATGCGCCTGTCTGGGTTCGAACCCACGACTTACTGTTCGTAAGTCGGGGCCGCCACCACTGGGCGACTGCTGCTGTAAATTATTATTAATTTTATTTAATTATTGTGAATGTGAGGACCATGTGGGTCACATTTTTTTTTTGCCCCACGACTGTCTGGCAGTTTGAGTACTATAAGCTACCCACCCAAATGTCCTTTCTTTGGTATTGTTCGTCGTTTCGTTGAGCTCCTTAAGTTATAAGTCGAGCTACAGGATAACTAACAAATGCTTGCACTGACTGGACAGGTCCACTCAAATTTGTGTGGTTCTTTTTTCAAAAGACCATCTCAGACACTAATCTGCATAGTCCTCATGTGAATTGAGCAAGATTATGTCTGGACTTCAAAAGAGACCTCTGAGTTTGTTTCGGCTGTTTTTTCTCAGAGTAGTCAGATACGAAACACCGGCCCAGTTCTAGTTTCAGTTCCAGATCCAGTTTTTTAAAAGTGGTTGTAAAAACCTACTTGCAAAAATAAACATCATTTCATTTCATTTACTGTAATTATTTACCCACGAGCTACTACAAGCAGATGAATCAAAATATATTAAATCTTAAAGATAGTCTTATGGTAGAAAAAAACTAATTATATTTAATTTTATTGTTTAAATTACACATTTGTGGCTACATATAATTACAAAAATAAAAACTAAAAGTAAGAACCTCCATATATACAACGACGTCAATAAGCGTCAAAGTACTCCTCCGCATCGCTGTCACTCGGAAACGTACCCAGAAGACTGGCAGCATTGCCACGTTGAATGGCAATGCTAATTCTTTGGCCAAAGAAAAAGCTAGCCCTCTGGTCACGCGAAGTGTCGACCAGTCGGTAAGAGATTTCCTTAAAAAGGAGACGCGCACTCGGACCCCATGACCCGAGCGTCTCGACCCCAAACGGCTCAAAGCTGTAGTTACCAATGAGGTTACAGTATTTGCGCCGTTTGAGGATCTCAGCAGCCGCAGCAGCAGCGCCTGCACAGCCCGCCGTGCTTGCAACGTGAGAAGGCGCAAGGGTGTCGACACAGGTTGCGTCCCACACCAAAGGCCTACCCACGTTCCAAGGCACCAACGTCATGCGTATGGTAGAGTATTATATATTTGATATTATTATTATATAATCTAAATATAGACTTAATTTTTACTATTTTACTCTATGGAATGCTATTTATGAACTCTCAATATTGGATGATTCCCAGCGTGTTAGAAGTCTTAAAGAACTCTCTGTTCTTACTAAACCTGACAAAGATCATATCAGTATTTTAAGACTAAGCAGCTATATTACCGCTAGTTTAGAAAAACAGTTAGACTGTCTGTTGTCTGGTTCTATAAGTGCACTTAGGGATTCATCTTATATCGTGGCAACGTCGGTAAATTCAATACACATACAAATACTCGGCTCGGTACAACAGTTAGCAAGTCAAGCGAGTATTTGTACCTTCGCACTTAAACTATTAAATCCGAACCTCGCATGAAAAGTTGACATTTTGAAAACGTGGAATTGCAGGCAAGCCAATTTAAAGTTCATGTCAAATATCTAGAAATGCAATCTGGGTTTTGGATGTTGATTAATCTGTACTCATTCAATGGGGCTGGCAACTGTGGAACTAATGGCGCTAGCATAGCTTGTACCAAGCATTGTCATTGGTTGAAAATCTGTCAATGTCATTTTAAATTTCAAAATAGCTTGTCCTCATTGGATAGATTGGGACTAAGCTATGGACACGCCATCTACAATCAGCTTTGACCAGCCTTCCCCATTTAAATTAATGTCAGTGAAAGTTTGAATTATACAAGGTGTAACTGGACCCTTAACGAAGCCGAAATTCACTTTTTTCCACGTCATTGCGATCATTTTTTTTTCTGGACCATATCTGGGAACAACTTAGTTACGGAGATAGAGGTCGAATTTTCAACGATTTCACGAGTTAAAAAAAAAAATTAAGGGTTATAACTTTTCTTTGAATACTTCGTCCTGTATTATTCAATGCATTCAGCCTTCGATCATCCAGAACAATGTTTTGAGTGCGTTACATTAAATTTTACCATAAAACGTGATTTTTCACCCCCTAAAAAAAGTCGTTATCCAGTAATAAGTCCGTTTTACACCTTGTATTGTGCAAATACTAGAGCAAAAATTTGTACTTCTCGATAAATTGTCAACGTATTCATGTCAGGTACGGAAATTAAACTAGGTATGGATAATTATAACAGTCAGAGTCTAAGTAATACAGTATTTGATCGGTACCCTGTAATAACACTATCGAGATTCTGTAAGCTTCTGTTTGTATTGATGCTGTGTTGACTTCAGAGATGACGACTATTGATGATTTTGGACGAAGAAGACATGAAGACAGGCAGGAGGATTGTAGTAGTGATGTTGATACTTCTTCTTCTTCATCGTGTGGTTACTGCCTAACTTGGTATCAGAGATTTTATGCCGCCCATGGGCCTCTGACTTGGCCATACATGCCGTCAAGAAATATCTCATATTTATACTAAGGTCATTGTTCTTTTTGCCAACAGGTTTACATAATCACGAGCAGCATTTCGCCTTATATATGCTTCTGATGTTGAATGAGAAATGTTGTCAAGTAGAACACTTCATAAATCAGCCGTATGGTTTAATAATCCAGCATGCATGTTCTATTAGCCAAGGTAAAGGACGAAGTATTATATTATGATGCAGAAGTACTGTGGAGGGACTAGAGATGTCGCCATCTCGCTGTAGTGTTGTCGATCAAACATCGCCATCAGTTATTGTAGTTGTTAGCAGTCATTACCCGTCAGCTCTGTGTACCTGGAAAACATGAAAAATAATATTGTTAATAAGTTATCAATAGTGTAATTGCTCACTACACCCAGCCGCGCAGCTAGATATCCGTCAATACACCGCTCGATAAAAATTCTTCCAATGTTGTTTAAACTTACAAGGCTTTCCTCTTCATAATTAAAGGGAGGAGTAGATGATTCACGATTTGTATGTGAACAGGATCGTAAATTCTAACAGGAAACAAAAAGAGGAAAATATTCGTCAAAAATCACAAAACAGAACTCTCAAACAATTCAAAGTTTACAAAAACGTGTTATATTGTACCACATATTCATTGCTTTTGTTCATTCATGGTTCCATGCTATGTACAAATACAGACTCCTATTAGCTACCCACAAAACGTGACTAATTAGAGTCAAATACCGCGTTTCTATTGGTCTGCCGCGAGTTAACACGCCACTGACGTCACCAAGTTATCACAAACGGTATACTATGACTCTAGTATAAGTAACGCCATCTAGCGCTTTATACACGACGTAGCTCATGAATGACATGCTTAGCGAACACAGCTTGTCAACATAACAGAAAACTTTAACATTAGAATAAAAACTCAAATCTGTCAAATGATCGCAATAGACCGACCAAGACGTTACGACATAGGCGTTTCCCGTCGCGCAACCATAGTTCCGAGAGATACACGAGTACGATTATGTTATTTAAAGCCACTTTCAAACCATCTACGATGTTTATACATATGGAAAACATACTGTACCACTTCAAACTGTCAGTCAACTTCAAAGACAATGATGCTACAGTCCCAGTCACAATGCATAATAACTGGGAAAGTACTGTCGTTGCCCATTCCAAAGCGTAGATCTCTATAGAGAAGTACAGGCAAGAAACTCCATGGACGCTCTTTTAAAAATCAGAATATTGTTACATAATTCCTGTTGAGATGGTACATTATGTGAGAACGATGTTAGTAGCAAACGTGCTCGTTAAAAGTGTTAATAGTAAAGACTGCATTTGACTTGATTTTGACAATAGGAACTCGTGGCTTGGTAAGAACTCAGTTGTCATGCGCACATGGCATGCGCTGCGTCACAGAGAGCAGACGAGCACTTACTGCGGTTTGACAATTCCTGATGACACGTTTGGTAACCCGTAAAATATGTTTCTAAATACTATTACAATCCGAAAGATTTAGTAGGAAATTGAATTGAAATCCATTGCTTCATAGAAACAAAATTCGCGTGTTCGACAACAAAAAAAACGCAATGAGTACAGGTAGGTACTACTAGCCAGGTACTACCTACACCCACCTACCTACCTAATAACGTACTAGCCTACTGCTAAATACAAGGTATAAACGGAACCAAGAATTCTGTACATCAAACTATGTAACTCTACGCAAAAATTATCGCTGAGAAACGACTTATTTTTTGGGTAAAAAAATACAATTTACGGTAAGACTCAGTGTAGCGCATGCAAAACGTTGTGCTGGTGGATGCATTCAATAGTACAGAGGTCTTGGAGGTATTTCAAGTAAAGTTATAACATTAAAAACTTGGAACTTTGACCTCCAATATCTCTGTAATAGAATTACCAGGTATGGTAAAAACATGCAATGACGGGGAGATTCGGTTCAGTATGTAACACGAACACACTTACAATAACCAAGTTAAGAATCCTGCATGAAAGTTATGAAGGAAATATTAATTAAATAATAAGTTTAAACTCATCACGTTAGTTTATAATGAACAAATAAATAAATACGTAAATGAAATGCCTAATGTAACCACAAAGCCAATTGCATCACTATATCTAGGGTTTTACACAAAGTGTGTCTTCGGATCTAAAACAGAGCACTGCTCACAATTGAATGACTTCAACAAAGATATTTTATTAATTTATCCTTCAGTTGGTGAATTACTGTTATCAATTTACTCAAAATAATAATTATTTACTGTTCCAATTTCAATTAGTCACTGTTGTAAATCTTGTACAATTCAAAAGCACAATTCAAAAAGTTTAAAGCTTTGAAGTGTAGCGCTTGTAAAGTGATAGGTATCGTACAAATGGCGACACGTCAAGCTATACATTTACAGTATAACATGCCCTCACTTTGAATAGATTTCTCGTACAATGACAGATTCACATAAACTGTTTTTGAACAGTTTGATTAGTCGCTGTGTGTACAATAGGAGGTAACGAATGACGTGACTGAAAATAGCGCGAGAGCGATTACGAAATTCTGTAAATCCTTAATGAAGACTTCATAAGACTGACGTAACAGTTAGTAGCACTTGGGGTATTACGCTAAAAAATCAACACTTCCTTTCTACAAGTAAAAAAAGTTTCGAAATTACTTACAAGTCACATGAAATACATTTGAAGAAAAGCTTTATGAAACCTTTGGCACATTCCCCGACATTCACGATACTTCGCCTGATTCTTTTATGAAGTTCGCCATTTCTAATTGGATTCTCACTCAATACTTGATAAGCGACGACACACGCCGCCATCGCGAGCAGATACGACACAAACTGTAACTTATTCATCTTCACTGATTGAATACTGCTCGACAAAATAATACTTAGCGTCCGACAGCGATGGAGTTGTGGCGTGGACTGAGCCTAAAGACTACAATATATAACTGGCAACCACTGCACTAGACGGAAGATCTAATGAGTCTACATTTTCAACCAACCACGAGCCAGTCGGTGTTGACAGTATAAATGAATAAGCCTCGCATAAGGATGCGTTCTAATTCATTATTAGGTATAAACATTTATTGTTGATATTGATTTATTGTTTTCCTCGCTATTGAATCTTTATTACAACAATCTTTTGGATACTTAATTAACTGTAACGAGTTACAATAGGAAAAATGTGGGACTCAATTTCATGACAGTGAACGCATTTATTTGATGAAATTATTTGTTTGCAACACAATTCAAAGAAAAATACCAAGTATGTATCCAAATCGGGATTCCCAATAGTGATATTTGCTGGGGTTTTCAGGAATTATAGAAAATTAGGTTTGAACATAATATAAAACAAACTCCTTGCCCTGATTGCCTGTTATTATGTTCTTGGCGAGCATAAATAACGAAATAATAAAGATGAACTCGAAAAACTAAAATGGCGTTTCTTTAGAATGCACTTACGCAAGGTTTCCTTAGAATGTACTTACAAGGTTATAGTCCAAGTGAAATAATATGTACAAATACACGCAGAAGTATCTCAACATGTGTGGTTACAGCTGTATTTTCATATTCTCGCATCTTTGTTAACCAGAAATGAACAATTCATGATTTGACAACACCAATTACTGTGCTATTATCTCATCCGCTTTTGAGGGGATTTCCTTGCTAGTTAATCCAATTTAATAAAACGCCATCTATCGAATACGCCAAGTATCGCGTTGTTTAGCGAATATTCATTGATTTTACTTAGCTTTTGTAGGTGGCATTACGTGAATGCCTGTAGCTTTGTAGGATTTTCTCAGTAGCAGCCACGGAGCCTGGATTTATGCCCAGTTGATGGCAATAGGCTTGCCCCCTATTACATGGGACTTCTCGCATAACTGGCGAAATGTGGGTGTACTATTAGGTACACCTCTGCCTAACCCTTCGTGGATTTGAAGCGTAATGTTATGTTATGTAAATAACTGTTCAATCAATGTTCAACTATAGTCTGCGCCAGACAAGTAGGAATTAAAGGTCATTAACCCGCATACATCTATTCAAATACATAATTCAGAAAACTGAAATAATGACATAAACTTGTCCCGAAACGACCTTTATCGTGATCATTGACTTTTTCTAGTAATAAAAAACTATTTATAATGTATTGTCGGGGTACCTACGCAGAGAAATTAAGGAAAGAGCAATGACCTTTAATTCCTACTTATCTGGCGCAGACTATAATCAGTTGAATGAGTATAGAAAAATATCATGCCAATTGCATAACTTGAAATGCTTTTAAATAAGAAACGTTATTACAGTTAAAGAAACCAGGTGCTAGACTCAGGCCCAAAAAGTGGTTGCAGTATTTTTGTTTGAAGCCTAGTCAGCCAGCCTTACTTCCACCATTTTATTGGCAAGGCATGAAACCTATATTAATGAATAGCTAGTATAATATCACTGGTACACCTAGCGGGGCGCGGTAATGGCAGGTGGAGAAAAACTGTGACCGAATTGCATCCAAGGACTGGAAAGACAAGTGTTGGTCATCCGGCGGCGAGATGGGCAGACGACTTCGTTGCCATCGCGGGAATATCCTGGATAAGGCTGGCACAAGAACGTGGAGCTTGGCACAAGCAAAGAGAGGCCTATACCCAGCATTGGGAGAAGTCGCGCTGTGGATGATGATCAATATAGTATCAATATAAACAAATACTTATCACAAACACAAAATCAAAACACAAACAGAGACAAAATCTTGTTAAGCTTATTATAGTCGTACCTGTCTGTCTGTCTGTCCGTCCGAATGGCACAGACGGTTAGTGTATACACACAAAGAGCGTAGCAATTTAGTTACCTTGAAGGAGGTGAGTATACCCGTCATAATCCACATTTCCCTTTATATCATCGTCATCACCATTTGCCTAGCCTTTCCCAAATATGTTGGGGTCGGCTTCCAGCTTTACCGGATGCAGCTGAATACCAGTATTTTACATGGAGTGACTGCCTATCTGACGTCCACAACGCAGTTGGTACCGGGGAATACGATACCATTAAAAAAAAACTACTGAGTAAAAAACTACTGTAAGACGACCCGAATGGCGCAGCGGTACTGAGGCTGCCTTACTTTCTTAGGGTCCCGGGTTCGAATTCCGGTAGAAGCAAATGTTTGTGTGATGAGCATGGACATTTTGTTTCCGAGTCATGGATGTTTATATGTATAATAAGTATGTATTTACAAACAAAAAGTATCTATGTAGTATATCAACTATCTGGTGTCCACGACACAAGCCTCGTTGCTTAGTGTGGCACTAGATGGCGCTGTGTGTAATGTCCAGCAATATTTACGTAGGACACTACGTAATATAGCTCCTGCAGCCTGTAATACAGGAATATCCTGGTACATGTATCATACATTATTATACCTACACTGTTAGTTTTTAGATTCTTAATGTATTTTACCTTCTCAGTTTCTGAATAGCTACAAAAGTTACAATCTATTCACTGATGGCGTCATAAGTAGGTACCTACAACTTTAATTGTATTAAGAACACATAAAGCAAGGCAGCCGGACCTTCAAATTCTTATTTCCATTTTAGCTTAGTACCAAACTAAAAAAAAAAAAAAAAATTGGGAAAAAATGGAGAACAAAAATCCATAACAGATACCGGGAATCATTCTTAGGATTTTTTACCTCCCTTGTATAAAGAAACTCTTGTAAGTATCATTTATATGGGAAGAAACTAATTCGGACAACAGAAGTGATGCTAATACATTTTCGAAACCGAATGTTTGGGCTGTGCAGTTGAATTCCGCGGATGCAAGCGATTTTAGACCTAAAGATCGACCACGTACTTAATAAAAAAAATAAGACCATTATTACTTCTTCTTCGTTTCGATGTTTCGTTAAGGGTGGTAAAACAGATTTAGAGATCGTGTGCACGGGATGTTGTTTTAAAAATGAGCAGATTTCGCCCAAGCTCATGGTTATGTACACCATGATCATAGATAAACGGTTAAACTGATTTACCCTCTTCCGTTTGCGTTTTGTGCGCTCGGTGGTCATGGCGCTTGCATCAGTGCCGATGATCGGGAACTCGAAACAAATAATAAATATGGTATAGAACCCGTTTTATATGCTAATGATCACACGTATGACAAGTTGATCGCTGATTGTTCTCACTTTTTCCGAGAACAATCTCAAATCAACAACTCGTTTATAGCTAAACGCCAGCGCCGGCGCAGCGGTGTGACAGGTAAGTTGTCTTGCACTCGGCCTGTCTGTGTCTCGGTGAAAGTGTAAAGTACAAGAACACATCCTGTATAAGCGCTTAATTTTTTTTATCGATCTAAATATCGTCCACTAGCTTATGCGCAAGACTTCATCCACGTGGAGTCCGGTGTTGTCCCACGGGATCGTACTACAGGGATAAAAAGTATCAGTGGTAATCTAGGTTACTCACAAACTTTCGCATTTACAATAGTTGTAAGATTTGACTACTATAAATTGTTGATTATTGATACTTTAACAAATTGTTGACAGCAGTGGTGGCCCAGTGGTGGTGGCCCAGTGGTGGCGGCCCCGACTTACGAACAGTAAGTCGTGGGTTCGAACCCAGACAAGCGCATTACTTTGTGTAATTTATTTCATCACCACTGCTCTCAAAACGGTGAAGGAAAACATCGTGAGGAAACCGGCATGTCCTAGAATCGAAAAATTCAAAGACATGTGACATCTACCAACCCGCACTGGGCCCGCGTGGTGGACTATAGCCCATTCCCTCCCATAGAGAGGAGGCCTGTGTCCCAGCAGTGGGAACATTAATAGGCTGATGATGAACAAATTGTTGATTATTGATACTATGATTATTGAAATTACGTAGTGTTGCTGAGACACGTATAAATTCATTTTCAATCGTCAGCCTAAACACAAATTTTAAGATCCTAACTTTAAAACTGACGGACTTTCATACAAACTTTCATCCCCTATTTAGGGTCCTTAGGGGCTGAATTTCAAAAAATCCTTCCTTATTCCTTGTCTACATTATAAAGGAAACCACCGTGCAAATTTTCAGTTTTCTAGGTCCAAGGATTTGGGCTGGGCGTTGATCGCCGAATCGGAACGGTGTTACAGTTTTTCGTGCGTGCAGCCGTTGTTCATCGATTTATAAGACGAAATCACGTCAAAAAAATATTTAATAAAAGTTTATTTCGGAACAATAACACAAGACTAGACTAGCTGCAATAAATGATGTGCTACAGCAAAGGTGTCCGACCGGACAGGACTCCTGACGGAATTCGACAGATAATGTACTTACTGAAATGTCGGTCAAAGGCCGGTACCCGTAGCTATTCCGGAGTTCGGTCCGTTCCATTTGAGTTCACCATTAAGTATCAGTCAGTGTCCGTCCGCAATTTGACCGTACCAGTAAGACTGGTTCTTAAGAAAATAATATTATGTCTGTTTTATTTATACTAGTATTTTACCGAAGAGTATTTTTTTAAGTTTGGATGTTGGGGTAATCTTCAGAACAACTGATGGGATGCTATGTGCATTATTTTGTGATTAACATAAACTAACTAAAAGGTGGACCAGTTCGCCGTTTTTAGAAAAAACATTTGCTTTTTTATTGTTTCATTCTTATACTCATTTGATTGGAGTAATAATAATCAAGGCTAAAATTGGGTTGGGTATTATATAGATTCTCCTGAATCTGAGAATTCTGTGATTGTCGTAATTTCTTTCATTCTGTAAGGGGGAGTCAAAGTGGTTTGGGTTGGGGGGCCGTTGTTTTTTGCTCTGCCGGAGCTGAGTCGAAGTATTTAAAATTATTTTCTAGACATATGGATAGATCATATGGATAGATTAAATGTTAAAAATAAGTTTAACACATGGAGTGTGAGAGAGAAAAGACTAGTACAACCAACAATAACAAACTATTACGGTAAAAGAACGTCAAAATATTTGGTGCCAAAAGTATTTAATAAAATAGAATTATTAAGGAATAACTCTAACCTTAGCAAAGGTGTGTTAAAGACTAAAGAATTTATTTCTGGAGAACTCGGACACGTCGTCGGACTGATGGGCGGTGGGTTCTAGACCGGAGTGGCCAGCAGTAGTCACCCCGGCTTGGAATTCATTGTATTGTATGTTGGTGTCGGTCTGTCGTTGTCGAAAAATAAAATTCACGATACAGATGTTAAGTTTTATATATTCGATTTTAGGTTAAGTTTATAATTTTGAGTTATGTATGATAAACGAGCGCTTCTCGCCATCAAACTGTAAAATTTGGCGGGTAAAAATCTGTAAAAAATACCTTGTTTTTGTGTAAGAGATATAATAAATTAAAAAAAAAAAAAAAAAAAAAAAAAACACTTTCTAAACTTGGAATGGAACGTTAATTTAACTAAATTTCTTGCTAAATTCTGACGTATTTGACGTTGCTTCTGTCAAAATCTTCTCAAAATGCGTAAAATGAATCGCTAGGGCCGTCGGCTATTTTGTTGACAGTGACAAATATACTTCGCGTCATTCCGTTGCTTCAGAGTGAATGCACGTGAATGTGTGTAAACTGTTGAAAAGATTTATTTTTAAATATGCTATAAAATATGTTTATAATAAATTGAAGTAATTATAAAATATAATATTTTGGTGTTTTATTGAGTGCAAGAGCAAGCGAAGCGAGCTCGCGACTTGGAGCACCCCGACTCGGTTTTTTTTTAAACTATTCAGAAATAGAAGTCCCGCCAAGCGGGGTTCCGTCTACTGCGCCTTTATTATTGCTTGCTCTAGGGAAAAAAAATACGCACCTCCGGGGGAACGTGGGGGCGACTCTACCGCCTAAAACATTATCAAGGACATTTCACGAGGTATCTGAACGCGATTAGCCGCTTCCGCGCGTATTCAAACGCGATAAGTGTCAACTTACAAAAAAGTCACAAACATTGTGTTTAATCAACAAACAGAGTTTTTAGTACATCTAAGTTTATTTTTATTTGTTATTATTTCACTATATAGTCCTGAGTGATAGCAATATGCCAAAAATTAAAAACCCGTTTAGACTGAATTCGAGTACGTTATAACAGAAAACGCGGTCGTCCAAAATTAAAGAAATCTAGTTATGAATCAGCATGGATCTATCAACCCCCAAGTTTGTTTATTTATTAAGTGCTTAAAATTATGACAGCACCCGTCTTATTCTTTCATAGTATTTTACAGATATAGAATTTCCAGATAGCAAACATGTACCTACGTACGTATGTATTCGGTATGTATCTATTTATAGAAACAAACATGGTATTCGTCATTGGCGTGCCACATAACGTGTGTAGTTAATCGGTCAATAAAAATATAATCTGTTTACTTGATTAAGAACCAAGTATTCCTAGTATTATACAAAAAATCTACAATAAGTTACATTTCAAGACATAACAAAGCATCACGCCTGTTATCTTCGAAAGATTAGGCAGAGGTGAATAAATAGTTCACCTAATTAGTTCACCCACATTTCGCCAGATATGTTTATGTGTCATGTAATAGGGTGCGTTCGTATTGCCATCAACCGGCCACAGATCCAGATTCCGTGACTGCTACTATCAAATTCCTCACAAAAAAGCCAATAACTCTTAGATCCACAGTGAAAATTTTAAAGAATGCAATCTTAAAATTTTAATAAAACCAAATTATATAACGACTAAAAACCGATTTAAAATTTTAGCTGAGATGCTAACTATTTCGTTTCAATTGAGATTTAATGTCACTAATATTGTACCGTAAGATGTATTAAAAAAACAATTCATTCACTTACTGTTTGCAATCCCAACACTTGTACAGGTGCCAGATCTGCCCCTGCGCACATTTACCACTGTTCATCATGCTCCGCTTCCGACGATTCAACTGCATAACTTCGTTTCCTACTTCCGATTTTTCAGTAATTTTCACCAAACATTTTCGGAACAACATAACACATTTAACATGGGATAAATATTTAATCTCTTCCGTGTTAGCGTTGATGAACACTAGCAATAACGCTGCGCAAATGAAGATCTGAATAAATTTCATTTTTAATTCGCGTTTAAAAAGGTCACAAGTTTTGAGAGGACCGTTCACTTCAAGAGACACTGCAGTATTGAAAGAGAAATGAATGGTCACTTGGTCGACCGGTGGATCCGTTATGCGGCCGTGCAAGGCTGCGCCGGCGCTACCGGTTCCTACCCATATGTTTGAGGAATGACGCATGAGCCTGTTTGATTCTAACACCTCGACGGCGACTCATACAAATCAAACATCTTTGATAATAGGTCGTTGTGATTAGGTAATCTGTTTTTTTTTCTTCGCTTATCATGTAATCAGTCTACGAGTAGAAGGTTGCCAGATTGAGTGTCATGTGGTGGCTGTTCTTTCTTGTTTTCTTGGTGACGTATAAATTAACAAGAAAATCGAAAGTTGCCTCTAAAATGTAATGATAGAGTAAAAGTTACTCTAACACTGATCATACGAAATATACCGTCAAGTTGTACCTATTTGGGCTACGGGACTGTTTGAAAGAGATACCCGCGACCCTGGAACACAAAGGGCTAAGTAGCAACATGTGTGGGTTTTAGTCAGTATACAAGTCTGACACTCCCTTCCGCTCCGCCCAGAGCGGGACGGGTCATTTGATGATTTCCCATGCATCATAAAAAAAAGTTGTACCTATTTAGGTGCGTGGCACATGTCTAGTTTTCTGATCCTCGGCCGCTTCACTGTACACTAAAAAGCCAAGAAAATGGGCATCAACAAATACTCGCGCAAAAACAAAAGTTGCGTTTTTTTTTTTTTTGCACTTTTTGCGTAGTTGCGTTTTTTTTTGTCACCGGTCCGTTCGGACGTAAACATTTTTTGTCTACGTCTGAACGGACCGCGGTCCATTCGATTTTTCCATTATCCATTTCGATGACTAAACACCCCTACATTCATACGTCAATTATCATCATCATCATCAGCCTACAGCAGTCCACTGCGGGACATAGGCCTCCTCAGTTGCACGCCACTCAACTCGATTCTCAGCAACTCTCATCCAGTTGCTACTGCAGCCACCCGCGAAGATCTTCACTCCACCGAGCCTGAGGGCGTCCAACTTACGTTTGCAGATTCGCGGCCTCCGCTCAAGAACATTGTCTACCCCAACGGCCATCGGTTCTACGGCTAATACGACCAGCCCGTTGGCACGGCTTAACCTAACGATCGACCCGAGCGGCTGTTATTATATAGCCACGAGCTCAGTCAGTTAATAGAATAAAAGTGAATAAATTGATGAAAGCGTGAGCAATTCACGTATTCAGTGGAACGTTGCATTGGTCATTCTGTAATGTGATTAGAGACTTGCAATTATTCAGAGTATTGTTTGTATCTCCTCACTTGCATACCCACGCAACAGTTTTACGTAAATCTCTTCTAATAGGTATAGACTTTGGAATGCCTATGAACTTATCAACTCCAATAAACGATTTAAATTGTTCCCCTTACAAATGTGAAGGCCACGGCGATTGTTATTGTGATTCACGTCACAACGATTACTTAAGAAATAGCTGTTTATTAAATAGTGAAAAATATAATCTAATTTATGTACTCGATCAGACTACAAATAGAACTAAAATAATGATAAAAAGAAGACTAAAAGTAAGTACAAGTGCAACCACGACTATAAGACACTTAGCAGTCAAAGTACTCCTACGCATCGCTGCTATCCGGACACATGACCAGAAGACTGGCAGCATTGTAACGTTGAATGGCAATCCTAATTCTTTGGCCAAAGAAAGAGCCAGCCGTCTGGTCACGCTAAGCGTCGACCAGTCGGCGAGAGATTTCCTTTAAAAAGGAGACGCGCACTCGGGCCATGACCCGATCGTTTCGACCAAAACGGCTCAAAACTGTAGTTACCAATAAGAAGAAAATTACCTAAGAAATATTTACGAGAGGATATGACTAGAAAGGAAATGACTGCTGATATGACGAGTAATAGAGAAATACTTATTGTAGAAGAAGACTTGCACGATGACATGACATGCACATGCGACATGCGACATGCAGCATGTATGACGTCGGAAGATTGATGATGATGATGATTCACGTGATGATTTGATGAGAACCTCAAACATTCTAACATTATCGGCTTCCATACATCAGCAAACAAGTGATCATCATGACGACCCGATTGGCGCAGCGGTAGTGAGGCTGCCTTACGTTCCCAGGTTCCCGGGTTCGAATCCCGGTCGGAGCAAATGTTTGTGTTATGAGCATGGACATTTGTTTCCTAGTCATGAATGTTTAAATGTATAATAAGTATGTATTTACAAACAAAAAGTATCTATGGTAGTATATCAACTATCTGGTGTCCACGACACAAGCCTCGTTGCTTAGTGTGGCACTAGATGGCGCTGTGTGTAATGTCCAGGGATATTTATTTATTTATAAATCCAATGCAGGTCACGAGTGCGTGGTTCGTAGAGAATCGTCAACAGAGGTGGATCTTGGTATCCAGAGTCCGAGATTATATCAGAGGTCCAGAGCTTTTGTTATTATTTGGAACAAATAATGGACACAGTTTCGCATGCTTTGCTTTCGACATGTATATACACAATATTGCGTATACAAATGTTAAAAAAACTCTCATCATCATTATCATCATCATTTCAGCCGAAAGACGTCCACTGCTGGAAATAGGCCTCCCCCAAGTGTCACCACATTGACCGGTCCCGTGCGACTCGCATCCAGCGGATTCCCGCAACCTTCATCAGGTCATCGATCCACCTAGTGGGAGGCCTTCCAACGTAAAGTCTTCCGGTTCGCGGTCGCCACTCCAAAACTTTTCGGCCCCATCGGCCATCCGTTCTGCCAGCAATGTGCCCTGCCCACTGCCACTTAAGTTTGGCAATTCTTCGGGCTACGTCGGTAACCTTGGTCCTCTTGCGGATGTCTTTATTTCTGATTTGATCACGCAAGGAAACCTTGTCCGATCCGAAAGGGGCATAGTCAGTACACCATTCTGAACGCCACACAGAAATTTTTCATCGGTATTTTTTTTTAAATCATCTTTTTCATACATAAGTGAAATACCTACACGGTCAAAATGTACGGAACAGCCATTTTTTTTTAAATTACTGATGAAAAGAAAATGTAGGTATTCAGAATGATGTACCCTTTCGGATCGGACAGGGTTTTTTTTTAATTCATGTATACATGATACATGTGACGGTAAAGATAATTAAAAGGTTGAAGTAAAAGAGTTTGCGGTATGATGTCATCAATAATGTTGATGGCGAATGAGCTCCGATTCTGAAGTCTTGGACGATGAGTCAACCTTTTAGATATACTCACCGTGGCAATGTTAACTGTGCTTGAGGAGTCATCTTGATATGTTTAAAAAGGGAAAGAATACAGTTACGTTATAACAGCTATCATCACGCTTGAAATCCCCCAAGGGTTAGGCAGAGGTGTACTTTTATGCACCCATATTTTTCCCGTTATGTTTAAGTCCAATGTTTTATGGGTGTCCTATTGCTATCAACTTGGCACATGTCCTGACTCTGAGCTACTACTGACAATTATAGAAAAATCCTATAGCGCTTTGCCCGATCGAGGAATCGAGCCTAGACCAATGAGACAGTCACCAACATCACTGGGAACTAAAAATGTATTAAACAAAATCAGGTTTTTGGTAAAGTCTTCTTGACCGTGAGTCATGGGCAGACAACCTCACCGGTCCCAAGTCATGGACGCAGAAAATTGTGTAGTTGTAGCGTCACTACAAAAAACACTACAATGGAATATGTAGTACAAAAAGTACTACAGCGCCATCTATATCACACATCAAGAACTAACATCAAATTCCTGAATGGCGATAGTAAAGTTCTCCGTGTTTTAAGTCTATAAAGGGTGTAAAGAGACCCCTTATCGAAGTCGAAAGGCACTTGTTTTCCTCGTCATTGCGATATTTTTTTTGTTCTAGACAATGCCTGGGAATCTTCTAGTTACGAAGATATTGGGGGTCAAATACATAATGCTTGGTTGACGGCTTCGTTACGGATCTGTTATCACCATGTATAGAAAAACACGACAACAATAATTGTCGGGTACCAGTAGCCTACCAGTCACAATATGTCATGGAGATGAAGAACTTTACGATTGTTCTTTCTTCTCTCTCACTCAGAGTCCGATGAGACGGCAATTCGACAGGACCAGATAGATATCAAAGTCAAAACCAACGGATTAACATGCATTTCTGAGATATTTTTATGGAAAAACCAAGTTACATTGTTGCCTACCCTGTTGGTCTCGTCGTTGTAAACGCAGCATCTATACAAATAAATAAAATTGAAGTGTCAGGTTTTTACTGAATGCAAATAAAAGCATACACGATACTTAAAACAAAACAACATTTTTCTTCCGTTTTGTGTGTCTGTTCGTTCTGGCTAATCTCCGAAACGGCTGGACCGATTTTGTAGGAACTAGGCTACTTTTATTTTAGAAAAAGAATAACGGTTCCGTGCAAAACAATTAAAACCCTTGAAATTGGTAACAAAATCCAATTCGAAAAGGAAAGTAGTGTTTTTTATAATCAAAATCAAAAAATCAAAATCAAAATCAAAGCATTTATTTCAAGTAGGCCAGTTACAGGCACTTTTGAATTGTCGAAACAAAGATGTAAATTAAATGTAGCTACAGTCCCAGTCACAAGACATAAAAACTGTGAAAGTACTGTAGATGCCCATTCCCTAGCGTAGATCTCTATGGAGAAGAACGGGCAAGAAACTCCATGGACACTCTTTTAAATCAAAATATTGTTACAAAATCTTGGTTACATCATTCATGTTGAGATGGTATATTATGTGAGAACAATGTAGCAAGATGTGCACGTTAAAAGTGTCCATAGTAAAAACAAAAAATACAATTCAGAAATAAACATACAAATAAGCCATGGCAACTAAGAGATGACCAGTCACAACTGACAGCGCCCGTTCACGAACATGACGCATGGATCAGCACCATTCAACTCAACCATTTTGAAGGGAACTAAATGATCCGACACACGCGCCACCATCAGCGAGACATTAGAGTGAGCGTGACATACTCTCAACCGCCAGGGCACATTCAAGTCAAGAAAAGACGTAGGATTTCAGTGAATGATAGCTAATAATTTCACGCTTCTCATGCATGAGGTTGTTTGTGGGTTTAAATCCGGGCATACTTGCCAGGATTTAAACTTGTGACTAAAACTTGTTAAACAATGTGACTTTTTAAATGTATATGTACTTTCTAAGTTTATCTTGGACATCACAGACATTGGTGAAGGAAAACATCGTGAGGAAACCTGAACTTATCTAAAACTATAAAAGAAGAAACTGACTGAATGACTGACTGATTGTGATAATGATAATGATGATTGTGATAACGATGATGATGATTGTGATAATGATGATAATGATTGTGACAACGATGATGATGATTGTGATAACGATGATGATGGTTGTGATAACAGTGATGGTGATTGTGATGGTAATAGTGATTATGATAGTAATGGTGATGGTGATTGTGATGGTGATTGTGATGGTGATTGCGATGGTGATTGTGATAGTGATGGTGGTGGTGATAGTGATGGTGATGGTGATAGTGATTGTGATAGTGATAGTGAATGTGATGGTGATTGTGATGGTGATTGTGACTGTGATAGTTATGGTGATAGTGATGGTGATTGTGATAGTGATTGTGACAGTGATGGTGATCGTGATAATGATGATGATTGTGATAACGATGTTGGTGATTTGATGGTGATTGTGATAGTGATAGTGACGGTGATTGTGATGGTGATAGCGATGGTGATGGTGATTGTGATGGTTATAGTGATTGTGACTGTGATGGTGTTTGTGATAATAATGATGATGATTGTGATGACGAAGATAATGATTGTGATTACGATGATGATGATTGTGATTACGAAGAAGATGATTGTGATAACGATGATGGTGATTGTGATAGTGATTGTGATGGTGACAGTGATGGTGACTGTGATGGTGATAGTAATTGTGATGGTGATTGTGATTGTGATTGTGATTGTGATTGTGATTGAGATTGTAATTGTGATGGTGATTGTGACTGTGATAGTTATGGTGATTGTGATAACGATGATGATGATTGTGATAAAGATGATGTTGATTGTGATTGTTATGGTGATGTTGATGGTGATGGTGATTGTGATAGTGATAGTGATAGTGACGGTGATTGTGATGGTGATAGCGATGGTGATGGTTATTGTAATGGTGATAGTGATGGTGATTGTAATAGTGATTGTGATTGTGATTGTGATTGTGATTGTGATAGTGATTGTGATTGTGATTGTAATTGTGATGGTGATTGTGACAGTAATGTAAATGTGTTAATGATGATGAAGCGTGTGATAACGATAATGATGATTTTAATAACGAGAATGGATATTGTGATGATGATGATTGTGATTACGATGATAATGATTGTGATTACGATAATGATGATTGTGATAACGATGAAGGTGATTGTGATTGTGATGGTGATTGTTATAGTGACGGTGATAGTGATTGTGATTGTGATGGTGATTGTGACAGTGATGGTGTTTGTGATAATGATGATGATGATTGTGATAACGATGATGGTGATTGTTATAGTGATTGTGATTATGATTGTGATAGTGACGGTGATTGTGATGGTTATAGCGATGGTGATGGTTATTGTGATGGTGATAGTGATTGTGACTGTGCTATTGATGGTGATTGTAATAGTGATTGTGATTGTGATGGTGATTGTGACAGTGATGGTGTTGGTGGTAATGATGATGATGAGTGTGATAACGATAATGAAGATTTTGATAGCGAGGATGGATATTGTGATAATGATGATTGTGATTACGATGATAATGGTTGTGATTACGATGATAATGATTGTGATAATGATGATAATAATTGTGCTAACGATGATGGTGGTTGTGATTGTGATGGTGATAGTAATGGTGATAGCGATGGTGATGGTGATTGTAATGGTGATGGTGATTGTGATTGTGATCGTGATAGTGATTGTGATTGTGATGGTGATTGTTATGGTGATTGTTATGGTGATTGTAATAGTGATAATGAATGTGATGGTGATTTTGATTGTGAAGGTGATTGTTATAATGATGATCATGATTGTGATTACGATGATGATGATTGTGATAACCATGATAATGACTGTGATAACGATGATGGTGATTGTGATGATGATGATTGTGATTACGATGATAATCATTATGATTACGATGATTAACATTTTGATAACGATAATGGTGATTGTGATGGTGATTGTGATAGTGGCGGTGATTTTGATGGTGAGAGCGATGGTGATGGTTATTGTGATGGTGATAGTGATTGTGACTTTGATAGTGATGGTGAATGTGATAGTGATTGTGATTGTAATATCGAGGATAGAGATTGTGATGACGATGATTGTGATTACGATGATAAAGGTTGTGATTACGATGATGATGATTGTGATAATGATGATAGTGCTTGTGATATCGATGATAGTGATTGTGAAAATGATGGTGATTGTGATAGTGATAGTGATGGTGATTGTGATAATGATTGTGATAATGATGGAGGTTGTGATAGTGATGGTGATTGTGATAATTATAAAATTTTACCCTATTTTTTTTAACCTGGATTAACACGTACCTAGGACACTATTTATCCCTTTAATATGATCTAGTGGGACGGTGTAATGTGTATGTCTTTTATGTTTTTTTACTTACATTTTTGGATATTATTAACCTGAAAATTTAAGCATTCGTCCTCCCTAGGTAGCTTCATGGTCATTTCTTGGAGGCTTAGCAACGGCTTTGGCCTTTTTTTACCTTCTAATTCATGTTATTTAAGTTTTTATCTTTATTAAATTTTTGTTTACTTTTGTGATGTCAGTTAGTGGCAACCCTAGTTTTATTTTTAATTTATTGCTGGAGCTAGTTGTAGGTTGTATAGGTAAATCACATCGACCTCATTCGATTTTCTTTTTAATAATTTTCTAATTTTAAAATGTAAATTATCTGGAGTTGACAGGAGCCTGGTGGTTCAATGGGCAGTCTACGTTCAGAGCTGAGAGCAGAAACATCTCTGGGAAGCTTCATAAAAGTTTATTTAAAGGGCAGTTCCCCTTATTCTTGAGTTTTAAGTCGGCCTCTCTCCGTGCCGCACCCTCACCTAGAACACCTGGAAACCTTGATGTTTGAGCTGCACAAGCCTGATGAAGATTTGAAGCTCCTCGGCCCTCCTCCACGGTCGGAAGACAGATGTCCTCGGCCCTCCTCCTACGGCCTGAGGATTGACGGTCCTCGGCCGTCCACCACCGTCTGAAGACGGATGCCCTCGGCCCTTCTCTACGGCCTGAGAGTTGATGGTTCCTCGGTCCTCCTCCACAGTCTGAAGACGGACGTTCTTCAGTTATTTATTCCATTCTGCGTTCATCTTCAGTATTTTCCGCCAGCTTCACTGGCATTAGTGATTTGAGTAGCTCCAGTTTTAGGTTAGGATCTTTGTTAATAAATTCTTATAACTCGTCCCCTTGTCAATTTCTTTTAATAGTGCTCCCCTCCAGACTGAAAGTTAGGTAGGTGAGTGCTCAGAGTGACTTTACAGTTTTGTGGATCCTACCCAGGAAATTGTAACGTTACAACGGTTACCGAACTTTACGCGTGCGAAGCCGCGGGCAACAGCTAGTCTAAATATATAAAAGAAGAAACTGACTGACTGACTGACTGACTCATCTATCATCGCACAGCCCAAACCACTGGGTCTACAGGTTTTAAATTTGGCAAGTAGGTTCCTTATGTGGTCTAGAGGTGCACTAAGAAAGGGGTTTTCAAAAGTCACCCCCTAAGGAGGTGAAACGGGCCTCTAATGTTTGTATGGGGAAACAAGATTAATTAGACTATTTAATTAAAAACTTCACAGGAAAACTCCTATTGATATCGGTTAGAAATGAGTTTCAGGTTTTTTCAGGACTCAACCCCCAAGAGGGGGAAATGGGGTGACAAAGTATAAAAATCAATGCACAGCCCAAACCCCTGAATCTAGAGATTCCAAATTTGGCACATACGTTCCTTATGAGGTCAAGGGGTGTAATAAGAAAGGATTTTTCAAAATGTACCCCCTAAGGGGATGAAACAGGAGTCGAAAGTTTGTATGGGGAAACAAGATTAGGTAAAACTGTTTTATTCGAAACTTCACAGAAGTACTCCTTTCGATAAATGAGTTAACATTTGTGTTTCAGGTTTTTTCAGAATTCAACCCCTAAAGGGGGAATTGGGGTAACAAAGTCTGAAAATCAACATCGGTATTTTTTGTATGATGTATCGGATTGGGTGTGTTACAAGAACAACAATTTTAAGATTTAATGTTGCGGACCTGAAATACCATCATCATCCCCTGTCGGGGTCGACTTCGACTTCTATACAGGGTTATTGTTGATTTATTGTGATGATTGTGATAACGATGATGATAATTATGATACTGATTATGATGATTGTGATAACGATGATGATAATTATGATACTGATTATGATGATTGTGATAACGATGATGATAATTATGATACTGATTATGATGATTGTGATTACGATGATAATGTTTGTGATAATGATAATAGTGATTGTGATAACGATGATGGTGACTGTGATTGTGATGGTGATTGTGATAGTGATAGTGACGGTGATTGTGATGGTAATGGTGACGGTTATAGTGATTGTGATTGTGATTGTGACAGTTATGGTGTTTGTGATAATGATGATGATGATGATTGTGATAATGATGATGATGATTGCGATGATCATGATTGTGTTTACGATGATATAGATTGTTATTACGATGATGATTATTGTGATAACGATGATGGTGATTGTGATAGTGATTGTGATGGTGATTATGATAGTGCCAGTGTAGTATATTATTTTATTGATATTATTTTATTGATATTATTTTATTGATTGATGATAATGATTGTGATTACGATGATAATGGTTGTGATTACGATGATAGTGATTGCGCTAACGATGATGGTGATTGTGATTGTGATGGTGATAGTGACGTTGATGGTGAATGTGATGGTGATTTTGATTGTGACAGTGATGGTGATTGTGATCATGATGATCATGATTGTGGATACGATGATAATGAATGTGATAACGATGATGGTGACTACGATGATAAAGATTATGATAACGATGATGGTGATTGTGATAGTGATTGTGATGGTAATAGCGATGGTGATGGTTATTGTGATGGTGATAGAGATTTTGACTGTGACAGTGATGGTGTTTGTGATAATGATGATGATCCGCGTGATAACGACAAAGATGATTTTGATAACGAGGATGGACATTGTGATAATAATGATTGTGATTACGATGATAATGAATGTGATAACGATGATGGTGACTACGATGATAACGATGATGGTGATTGTGATAGTGATTGTGATAGTAATAGCGATGGTGATGGTTATTGTGATGGTGATCGTGATTGTGATTGTGATAGTGATGGTGATTGTGATAGTGATTGTGAATGTGATGGTGATTTTGATTGTGACAGTGATGGTGATTGTGATCATGATGATCATGATTGTGATTACCATGATAATGAGTGTGATAACGATGATGGTGAGTAGTGATAAAGATTATGATAACGACGATGGTGATTGTGACAATGATTGTGATGGTAATAGCGATGGTGATTATGACAATGATTGTGATGGTGATAGTGATTGTGACTGTGACTGTGATAGTGATGGTGATTGTGATAGTAATTGTGATTGTGATGGTGATTGTGACAGTGATGGTGTTTGTGATAATGATGATGATGCGCGTGATTACGTCAATGATGATTTTGATAACGAGGATGGACATTGTTATAATAATGATTGTGATTACGATGATAATGGTTGTGATTACGATGATAGTGATTGCGCTAACGATGATGGTGATTGTGATTGTGATGGTGATAGTGACGTTGATGGTGAATGTGATGTTGATTTTGATTGTGACAGTGATGGTGATTGTGATTATGATGATCATGATTGTGATTACGATGATAATGAATGTGATAACGATGATGGTGACTACGATGATAAAGATTATGATAACGATGATGGTGATTGTGATAGTGATTGTGATGGTAATAGCGATGGTGATGGTTATTGTGATGGTGATAGAGATTTTGACTGTGACAGTCATGGTGTTTGTGATAATGATGATGATCCGCGTGATAACGACAAAGATGATTTTGATAACGAGGATGGACATTGTGATAATAATGATTGTGATTACGATGATAATGGTTGTAATTACAATGATAATAATTGTGATAATGATGATAGTGATTGTAATAACGATTATGGTAATTATGATAGTGATTGTGATGGTGATTGTGATAGTGGCGGTGTTGTGATGGTAATAGCGATGGTGATGGTTATTGTGATGCTGATAGTTATTGTGACTGTGATAGTGATGGTGATTGTGATAGTGATTGTGAATGTGATGGTGATTTTGATTGTGACAGTGATGGTGATTGTGATCATGATTATCATGATTGTGATTACCATGATAATGAGTGTGATAACGATGATGGTGACTACGATGATAAAGATTATGATAACGACGATGGTGATTGTGACAATGATTGTGATGGTAATAGCGATGGTGATGGTGATAGTGATTGTGACTGTGATCGTGATGGTGATTGTGATAGTATTTGTGATTGTGATGGTGATTGTGACAGTGATGGTGTTTGTGATAATGATGATGATGCGCGTGATTACGACAATGATGATTTTGATAACGAAGATGGACATTGTGATAATAATGATTGTGATTACGATGATAATGGTTGTAATTACGATGATAATAATTGTGATAATAATGATAGTGACTGTGATAACGATGATGGTGATTGTGATAGTGATTGTGATGGTGATTGTGATAGTGGCGGTGATTGTGATGGTAATAGCGATGGTGATGGTTATTGTGATGCTGATAGTGATTGTGACTGTGATAGTGATGGTGATTGTGATAAAGATTGTGATTGTGATTGTTTTTGTGATTGTGATTGTGAAAGTGATGGTGATTGTGATAGTGACGGTGATTGTGATGGTGATAGCGATTGTGATGGCGATGGCGATTGTGATGGTGATGGTGAATGTGATGGTATTTGTGATTGTGATTGTGACAGTGATGGTGATTGTGATGATGATGATCATGAATGTGATTACGATGATAATGATTGTTATCACGATGATAATGAGTGTGATAACGATGATGGTGATTGTGATAGTGATTGTGATGGTGATTGTGATAGTGGCGGTGATTGTCTTGGTAATAGCGATGGTGATGGTATAGTATTATGCTATACTTACACTTTATATTCATCATTCATAATACTATTTGTCATCCCTTTTATTTATTTATATTTTTACACTCACCAAATCGATCTAATTACGACTCATTGACTTAAAAATTGCTGAAATAAAATAGTATCATAATTTTCATGTTGTGACACACCAAATTGTCAAATTGTCAATTATTTTTTTATTCTCTTCCTACCTTAGTCTATGATGATTTTATGGTTTATATAAAATTTAAATTATTTTTATTAATATGTGTTTAGCTATTGTATTAAAAGATTAATTACGATTGTTTACTAAATAGTTTAATTTTAAATTATATTTATAAAATTCTTTACGCACTCATGGATATGTCCTGGCCGACTACACTTGTCAGATGAGATGATGGCCACAAGAAAACTAATATTTGAAAATTTAAAAAGGAAGACGACTTTGAAAAAAGCTGACGAACCGCTAGAGAAGGTCTACCATTGAATCTGAATCTGAATCTGCATAAGAAAACAGTTTGGTTTTTGCTGTTACATATTTACATTACCCAGGGGATTCCACTAAAGATTCCGCCTGGTGTGTCTTCTCCCGATCTTCGGAAGCTATCTACGGATCTGGAACCTTTACTCCCGATCTTCTGAAGCTGTCTTGCTAGTTGTCTCGCCTGCCTTACTACAGAGCTGACTTGGAGGACTCTGAGATCTGCACGACGCCCTTCCTGCAGAGGTTTCCTGAAGCTGAACCTCGAAGTTGCCCAGGTATTGACCAGCTACCCTGACGCCTGTTCCCGTCTCTCCTACAGTGCTGAACTTCCTAACCAACTAAGTGCGTGAACTAAAAAACAATCCTAGAGTGCGTGTCAGGTAGGTTTTTAATATTTAGCTGTATTGTTTTATACCATTTGTAAATCTTTCCCTCATTAAATTTTAATTGAACAAGTCTGCTTATCCTTTTATTTAATAGGAGCAAGTAGATTTGTTACAATGGTTATTGTGATGCTGATATTGATTGTGACTGTGATAGTGATGGTGATTGTGATTGTGACTGTGATAGTGATGGTGATTGTGATAGTGATAATGGTTGTGATCACGATGACAACGATGATGGTGATTGTGATGGTGATTGTGAAGGTGATAGTTATGGTGATTGTGATTGTCATTGTGATGGTGATTGTGATAGTGATGGTGATTGTGATAATGATGGTGATTGTGTTAATGATGGTGATTGTGATAAAGATGGTGATTTTGATAGTGATGGTGATTGTGATAATGATTGTGATAATATTGGTGGTTGTGATGATAATAATTGTGATGATTATGAAATCTGACACATAGATAGTTTATAACCTGGATTAACACGTAGGACACTATTTATCTCTTTAGTATTATCCAGTGAGATGGTTACCGAATTTCACGCGGGCGAAGCCGCGGGCAACAGCTAGTAATTAATATAAGTCTGTAATCGCCAACCCGTCTTGAGCAAGCGTGGTGATTAATGCTCGTGCCTTCTCTGTTGAGAAGAGGCCTTTGCCCAGCAGTGGGACAGTAATAGGCTGGTATTATAATAACGAACGTCGCGGGCAACAGCTCATGGCAAATAAAATAAACGCATAGTTCCGTTAGCAATTATAGGTGTGATAATTGTTCCTATAAAAGCATGAGGTAGGTAGAATGCGTTAGTAGATTACTGACGTATGACGTCCAGTGTTACATACGTCGCTACTAAGTCCGCAGAAAATGACTTTAATTATAGCAGGGATGGTGAATCTGTTTTCACGTCCGTTTTTTTTTAGAATATATATATTGTATCCCCATGCTGCTAAAAGATTTCTCGCCTCCTAACAAAAGTGAAATCTTTTCTGCGATCTCTGACCATATTTACTACCTACTACATGCTTACTACCCACCTACTGCCTAAAACAATATCTTATTTATAATGTTATTTGATATCTGAGAAATAATTTATTAGAAAACTGTTGGGTATACACCACTGTTAGGCTTCGTTGTGCCAGAATATCGTTGGATGCATAGAATTAATAGAATCAATTTCAAGGCCACGTGTGTACGAGTACGTCTCGCGGCCTGTAGACTATGAGTAATGGGCTAGCTCGCCGTCCGTCCGTCTTATGACGACAGGCCATGTCGATGCCTGCATGTCGTTTCACGCGTGCCTCAAATAAATGTCAGCAAAATGGAAGGAGTCGATGCCTGTCGGGGTTGCGAGACTGTTCGAAAGAGATCCCGCGGCCCTGGAACACAAAGGGTTAAGAAGGAAAAAAGATGGGTTTTAGTCAGTACAAGTCTGACGCTCCCTTTCGTTCCGCCCAGAGCGGAATCAATTTCAAGGCCACGTACGTCTGATGCGTACGTATTACTCGTGATCGTATCGGTAAACAATATTACGTGCCGCTCTGTTGCTTCAACTTAATACATAATTTTAAATGAAACTATTATTCTGAGTCTAAACTTATTTAAAGGTTGGACGTTTACAGGTTACATTGTGGTGGTGTACGGGTTGAAAGTTAGGCTAAGTAAAAGCCAGATTATGTCCAAACAAACATACTTACAGACTTTCAACAAAGTTTGAATTAGGATATTTTGTATATTTTCCGACGTCCGCTACTTGCTTGCGAACCCTGACCTAGTGTGACGACGGCAGTTACGTAAGCATCGACGAGTACCGTTATGAGATACGACTACTCCTCTCCCGCTAACGTCACTCGAACATAATTATTCTGTAACTGACGCTCTTTGCTTGCTAATTTCTGTGCTACTGAGTAATTATGGCAAGTAATCAGAATCATCATCTGCCTAGCCTTTTTCCAACTATGTTGAGGTTGTCTAACCGGATGCAATTGAACACCAGTATTTTACATGGAGCGACTGCCTATGTTACCTCCACAACCCAATTAATACTGGCTTTTACGGTACCCCTTGGTAAGACTGGTTGTCAGTATTATGTCAACTATGACATGTTGCATTATTTGATTTATCAAGGGCTTCTTTTTTGACGTGATAACGTCTTTTATATCAATGATCACATTCTGCACGCACGAAATAATGTCACGAATCCTGCGATCAACGCCCAGCCCAAACCAACTAGAACTGAACTAGAAAACTGAATTTGCACAGTGATTTCCTTTATAATTTAGACAAGGAATAAGGAAGGATTTTTTTAAATTCAACCCCTAAGGCAGTTAAATAGGGGATGAAAGTTTGTATAAAACTCCGTCAGTTTTTAAGTTAGGATCTTAACATTTTGTGTTTAGGCTGAAGATTGAAAATCAATTTATTAGTGTCTGAGCGTTTTTAATAATTTCGCCCCCAAATGATTAAAAAAGGGGATGAAAATTTGTACGAAAGTCCGTCAGTTTTAAAGTTAGGATCTTTAAATGTTTGTGTTTAGGCTGATAATTGAAAATGAATTTACACGTGTCTTAGCGTTGTCGATAATTCCACCCCCAAAGGGTTGAAAAAGGGGATGAAGTTTTGTATGGAAAGTCCTTAATTTTCGAATTAAAAATCACAAAATTTAATATCTAGGCGTATGGTTGGAAGCTTACGCAACGGTGTTGTTAGAATTTCAATCCCTAAGGGGGTAAAAAGGTGAAATTTTGTTTTTTAAGTTAACATCACTAATATCATGAAAAATTGTAAAATTATCGTCCGTAAACCGACTTTCCAGACAACCATTTCTTTGTTTTTTTTTTAGTTTAAATTTCTGACCAGACATACTCGTACTGATATTGTGTGGTCAGAAACTAATAATATCAAAAACTGACAAACGAAACTACCGTTTTTACCCTATGCGTACGGAACCCTAAAAACCGGTTTAGGTGCTAAACCCGTAGGTACAGGCGTGATGTTACATTTTTATAAAATGGAACTTTTGATACATACACATAAAGGAGCTCGGAGCCGTAAGACGTTCTGTTAGAAGGCTTCCAACTAGGTGGACCGATGACCTGGTGAAGGTTGCGGGAATCAGCTGGATGCGAGTCGCACGGGACCGGTCAATGTGGCGACACTTGGCCTATGTCCAGCAGTGGACGTCTTTCGGCTGAAATGATGATGATGATGATGATGAAAGGAGATCGTGGCTAAATAATAACAGCCACTCGGGTCGATCTAGTTTGTTCCGTGGATGGGTGACCACCAGTACGTACCGAGTTTCCTCCGTGCCTCAGAAAGCACGTTAAGCCGTTGGTCCCGGCCGTCATTTGTAGAACTTTGAAAATCGTTATAGGTAGTCAGAGGCCCGAAAGTCTGACATCCAGTCTTACCAAGTGGTATCGTATTACCCAGTACTAACTGAGTTGTGGAGGTCAGAAAGGTAGTCGCTGAATGTGAATTACTGGTATTTAGGTCCATCCGGTTATACTTGAAGCCGACCCAACACAGTTGGAAAAGGCTAGCCAGATGATGACTTTTGATCACTAATAAATTGACAAGTGGTGTAATTCAGACCGCACAACTTAATATTTAACAAATGTTTCAATGCGATAACATTTCATAATCTTTACTTGTTTCTATGGTTACTCGATTACTGAGAATAAAAAATATTACATTGCTAGTGGTAGAATCTATAGTGTGGTAGAATTCAATCACAACAATTAAAATTAAGAGTGCAAATTGATTGATTGTGTTGTTCTTCAATTTTAATACTAGGCTTAGCAGAAAAAAATATGTTACAACTCACAGACTAAGATTTGAACACATGCCACTCAATAATGATGGATTTTTAATGAAAAAAAAAAATTATTCACCAAATTGTGAGGAGTGCGGCACACTGGAGGATGTTATACATTTATTGACGGAGTGTGTCAGATTTCAGTCTGCAAAACAGGGATCTACTTATAGAGCTTGAGATAAATAATGTTCGATGTTGGGATGTTCCACCATATTTTGTCGTCACTTAACTCCGGAGATGCTTATACATAGTTTAATTAAGTTTGTGTTGTTACGTTTTACATTATAGGTCCGATTGGACTGGCATGGCTGGCTGGAACAAAAGAAATAAAAAAAGAGCGGATGCACACCATATAACTTTTTTAAATAAAGAAATTGAGAACATTACTTTGTTTAGGTAATTATTAGCCCGTGGCTATATAATAACAGGCGCTCGGGTCAATCTTTAGGTTAAGTCGTGCTTGCCTAGGTTGGTCTGTGGATGGGTGACCACCCATAACATACCGAGTTACCTCCGTACTTCGGAAAGCACGTTAAGCCGTTGGTCCCGGCTGTCATTTGTAGATCTTTGACAATCGTTACAAGTAGTCAGAAGCCAAAAGTCTGACATCCAGTCTTACTAAGTGGTATTGTACTCGTATTACCTAGTTACTGGGTTGTGGGGGTCCGATAGGCAGTCGCTTCATGTAAAATATTGGTACTCAGCTGCATCCGGTTAGCCGACCCCAACGTAGTTAGGGAAAAGGCTATAAGGCAGATGAGATGACTTTGTTCAATTTATATTTTCACCGCTTGAAATATATTTCTTATAACCAATGTTTATATTATTTTTTGTTTTATTATAATTATATTACCTTACCTGTCTCAGGATATATAACACAACGAAAAAAAAAAAGAACATGTTATTAAAATAGTTGAAACAACGACTGCAAAAAGAGCGTGAATCATAGTCAAATTAGTTAATTATACATTCAGTCAAAAAAGTATCGGGAATGGATGATTTGTTTAGGGTTCCAAATTTTTTTTTTGTTTTTTTTTTGTTGTTGTTAGATTAGCACAACTGTTTTCCATTTTGGCGCGGAGTTTGAGTTACATCTGTTAATTAGATTAAATACAGTGCTGATTTTAGTTATATCATATCTAGTGTGTATTGCGAATTTCTTAATGGACAAAAATATCGGACAAAAAGTTTGTCTTAAATTTTGCATCGCCAATGGAATTTCGAGTTCGGAGTCTCTGAAAATGTTAACGAAGGCTTACAGTGAATCGACTTTATCAAAAACACGCGCTTATGAGTGGTACAAAGCGTTCAAAAGCGGTCAAGGTGTGATGGAAGATTTGCCTCGTTCTGGTAGGCCATCAACGTCTGCAACTGTAGTTAACATCGCAAAAGTGAAGGAAATAGTGACTGACAATCTTGCCGGAAGGTCAAACGGTAAATAAAAAATATTATTCGGACGTTATGCAGCGTTTAAGAGAGCAAATTAGACAAAAGGGCCAGATTTGTGGAAAGAAAATTCTTGGATTTTGCACCACGATAATGCGCCTTCGCACAGTTGTGAACGATTTTTTGACCAAAACTCAACAAATACCATCGAGCAACCACCTTATTCACCAGATATGGCTCCAGCCGACTTCTTTATTTTTCCTAAACTCAAATTACCACTTCGTGGCACCCGTTTTCATTCAGTAGAAGACATAAAGGAGAATTCGCGGCGAGAACTGAACTCAATTCTGGAATAAGCATTTAAAAAATATTTTTATGATTGGATTATTAGTTGGCGTAAGTGTGTCGGTTCTGAAGGAGCATACTTTGAAGGTGATAAAATAAATTTGGATAAATAACTAATATTTTGTGTTTTATTGATCTTTTCCCGGTACTTTCTTGATAGAGTAGTATACCTAGAGAAGCGTAGCATGATGAAACATGAAATAATAAGGATAAAACAAAACGCTATTCTAATTATTTGTGCGTAATTTTGTTGTTGGTAAACAAGGATAAACCTTAAATCCAACAGGGTACATGGGAAACCGCTGTCATGGTAAGGACGTGTGACCGCACGACCGCACAAGGAGGAAAATATCGTGAGGAAAGTTCTGGGTATGAATGTGTGTGGCTATTTTAGTAGAGGAAGACAAAACGATGAATGGACTGTCAAATACAATACAGGGTGTAAACAAACCCTAAACAAAGCCATCAACTAAGCATTCTGTAAATGACTCGGAAACAAATGTACATGCTCATCACACAAATATTTGCCCCTACCGGGATTTTAACCCCTAAGAATAAATAAATGTTGTTGTTTATTATTTTATACTTTAAATAAATAAATATCGCTGGACATTGCACACAGCGCCATCTAGTGCCACACTAAGCAACGAGGCTTGTGTCGTGGACACCAGATAGTTGATATAATACATAGATACTTTTTTTGTTTGTAAATACATACTTATTATACGTATAAACATCCATGACTCGGAAACAAATGTCCATGCTCATCACACAAACATTTGCTTCTACCGGGATTCGAACCCGGGACCCTAAGAACGTAAGGCAGCCCCACTACCGCTGCGCCATTCGGGTCGTCAACTTTGAAGATAACGTGCTGCGCCGACCTCAATTAAACTGTGATAAGAGTAAGAATATTATGACGGTGATAAAAAAGGGGCTTGCCTCTTATTACATGATAAATACTTAAATATTATTAATAATACAATTATCATTTTGAATGATGTAATAAATAACATAATGATAATAAGGAATTTTTCGATAAGGTATTGATTAACACAACAACTACGTATTTAAATGTTATGTACCTAAAGTCTAAATAATGCCCATTTTCACTTTATCTGGTCTGTTTCATCTGGGGAGGTCTGTTTCCCAACTGTAGGATGTAAAATGGTTTCTGGTTTTCCTTTCAGAAAATCGCGCGGAGATTTTAGCCGTGTTACAGCTTAGATAGTGGATTCGATGCGCAGCTCGCGTAATATGTTCTTCATTTGAAAGTTATAATAGATTTCGATGAAGTACATTAGTAGAATAAAAAACCTCGATGAACTTAATATTTTTATTATTCTGGTAATAATAATTACGCTCATTTATGATCTCCAAGCAGGTGATACCGCGGATAAAAGCTAGTTCTCTACTAATAAGTTGGATGACAAATAAGATGTTCCGTTAATAATTCGCAGTAATCGAGTTAATAAAACCGTAGAAAATAACCAAAAATGATGAAATATTGCAATGAAACATTTGTTAGATAATGAGTTGTGCAATGTGAATTACACAATTTTGCCAATTTGTGAGTGATTTTAATTTTTTTACATAATGTATCTTCACGCTTGTATCTGAGTGGGTGGACAGAGAGTGTTCATCATCCACCTAGCCTTTTTCCAACCATGTTGGGGTCCGTTTCCAGTCTAACCGGATGCAGCTGAATACCAGTATTTTACATGAAGTGACTGCAGAGCAGCGGTGTCCCAGTGGTGGCGACCCCGACTTACGAACAGTAAGTCACGGGTTTGAACCCAAACAGGCACATTAGTTTATATAATTTATTTCATCACCACTGCTCTCAAAACGGTGAAGGAAAACATTGTGAGGAAACCGGCATGTCCTAGAACCAAAAATTCGAAGACATGTGACATCTACCAATCCGCACTGGGCCCGCGTGGTATATTATAGGCTGATAATGATGATGACATGAAGCGACTGCCTCTCTGACCTCGTCAACCCGGTTAGGTAATAACAGACCTCTTGGTAAGACTGGTTGTCAGACTTTTAAACCACTGACTACCTGTGACTGTCAATGGATTGAAATGAATTTGAATGGGTGGATTTACAGGTGGATGGACGTCCATCCATCTGAAAATCCACCCATTCAAATTCATTTCAATGTTGCTTTGATTTTGATGGACCCGCCACGCCAGCTAGTTTATTTTGAATTTGTAGATGACGGAAAACATAGGAAACAAAACTTGCACCATTGTTAGTTTTTCTTACTTGAAACTACTGCGCAACAATTTTCTAACTGACTATGAAGTAGGTAAGAAGTGGAATTCCCCGTCGGTGTATGTGTTTCCGGATAAATAGTTAAAACCCGGCAGTCTTTGAGCAAAGGTTGACTAGGTCACTTCTAGTCGAGTGTGTGTTCAGACCATGGCCCTCTTGCTGGAGTAAGGTGTAGAACGGGGTGAATAGAGACACAGGGGTGATCGAGACAAAACGTTAAAAGGGATTTTAACGTTGAATTAATATGAATGTTACTCGTACCAACAAGTAAGTACTCTACTTTATGTACCTAATTACTAGCTGTCCCCGCAATCTTCGTTGGCGTGAGATTATTTTAATTATATGAATTAAAATAATTTCACGCCAAACAAAAATTTTTTTTCTTGGCTATTTGAATCGGATTTTGTTAACAACTCCAAGGGTTTTATTTTTTTGTACGGAACCCTAATCCTTTTTCAAAAATGAAAGTAGCCTGAGTTACTCCTAATAATATCAACTATCTATTAGTAAAAGTTTCGTCAAAATCGGTCCTGCCGTTTCGGTGATTAGTAATACAATATTTATTTTTGATTATTTTAATATTTATTTGTTTTATTTTGTAACGGGCTTGTTGGTCGCAAGCGCTACGGCTGAGTATGAGGCCCTGGGTTTGATTCCTAGGTCGGCAAAATGTTATTGGGTTTTTCCATAAGGAATTTCTCAGTTGATGGTAATAGACGGGCTTCCTATTACATGGGGCTTAAACATGACTGGCGAATTATGTGTATTGTACATTGTACAACTCCGCCTATACCTCCGGGTATTACGGGTATGATGTGTTTATGTTGTTTTGTTTTTGTACGCACGTCGTGTCTTTGCGTCAAATAAATATTTCGTCATGAAACATTTCTATATTCGCTCTTCGGGGGTAAGACCGATTCGAATGCCGTGACGGCGAACTGCGTGACGCTCCTTTATATCGTCACGCCACGTCCCACTGCCGCTGCCTTTTTCCTTGTTTGTGCGTGGCGCGTGTCATTTCTGCAGGACAGCTCGTGACGGCCACGTTTTTTTTGGGTTCCATGGCACAAATGGCAAAAAACGGAAAACTCATTATAGTCGTACCAGTCTGTCTGTCCGTCCGAATGTCACAGACAGTTAGCGTATACACATAAAGAGCGTAGCAATTTAGTTACCTTCAAAGAGGTGAGTATACCCGTCATAGACCACATTTCCCTGTAAATACCAGTACTTTACATGGAGCGACTGCTTATCTGACCTCCACAACCCAGTTAGTACTGGGTAATACGATACCTCTTGGTAATACTGGTTGACAGACTTTTTGGGCCACTGACTACCTGTAAAAAATCTACAAATTACTCAAATACAATCTACAGTCAAAGATCTACAAATGACAGCCGGGACCAACTGCTTAACGTGCTTTTCGAGGCACAGAGGAAACTCGGTATGTAATGGGTAACCTTGTACTTATTTCATCATAATTATTGCGTTATACATGGCGTAGCAAATGGCAATGCTTTACGTCTTGTCAAAGAAAAACGCCAACCTGTGGGTCGCAGGAAGTGTCAACTAGAATGATAGTTAAAATATAACAACGTACAGGGTGTAAACAGACTCATCACGAAGCCGTCAACCAAGCATTCTGTACAACAAACTAAGCAGTAAACTTTTTGCTGTGAAATGTCTTTTTATTTGGGGTCAAATCAGACTTTTCGGTAGGACTCAATGTGACGCACTTAAATCATTGTGCTGATGGATGGATTGAATATTACGGGGGTTGTGATGGTGTATAAAGTAAAAATCTAACATTAAAAACATGTATTTAATTTTTTTTAAACTTGTGATAAAGTTGGAAGTTCGACCTCTATTATCTCCTAAAGTAGAAGGGTCCTAGGTATGGTCTAGAACAAAAAAATTACTGCAATGTTGGGGAGAACAAGTGCCTCTCGGCTTCATTAAGAGTCTTTTTACACCCTTTATTTTTGTATTTCGCTCACACTGTACTTCTGCATTACCGATAAAATCTTAATCACGCAAACAACACAACAACAGAGGTTAGCTTTTTATTTATTACGATTCTCAGTCGTCGGGTTTATAAACCTCTAACTGATGAAATATTGTTTCATCGAAACATTTGTTTTTAATAAGTTGTGCAATGCGAATTACGCAATGGGGGCTATCGTTTTTGAGCTCACCAGATGGCACCACTGTCGAGTAAGGTCTTGTCAATAATTCTATTTTATACTTTAAAGTACCAATAACGTCATAAAAAGTTTATTTTATTACGTATAACAACATAGTGTACTCTTCAGATACATATTTACAATATTCTCCCTAAAATTAGCAAGCATAAAACATTTAAAAATCATTCTACCTTAAAGTACTAACAAATAAGATCCTAAGTTGCTACTTAAAATCTTCTAGTCATAATTAATCATGAATGGCTCAGTCTAGAACACAACCGTGTTCAATTGTATGACATCTGACATTTCGGAAGACCTTATTCTACACGAACGCCTCTAGCGGCGAATTCATGCGCCATTGGCCGATTATATCAACAATGTTTGCTGAGGTTGTATTTTTCCGAAAGGATGCAAAGGTGTTTTTTTAGGTTAGGTTGGATGCTCATAAGATTCATTGGTTTAATGCTCCCAAGTACTGTTATGGCTGCGCATGAGAACCTGGTTTCGATTCCCAGGTCGGGTAAAGTGAACCAAAGAACCGAAATCGGAACGAACCGTCGGACGACAACGACGGACGACCGGAATCGAACAAATCTAGATTCGTGACCAGATTCTGAAACTTAAAGGATGGAAATGTGGGTGTGGCTGACACACGCGTCTGCTTGATCCTTCGAGTGATTACAGGCGCGATGTTCTATCATGATGTTCTAACGTCAGATGGAGTTATGCAGGGGAAGGAGCAGTATACCGCGTGTATCAGAAAGGTTTGGTAGATGATCACAGTGAAGGGTCCGCAAAAAAAATTATATATGGGAAGTAATATATGGGATTGCTAATCTTATTTTTGTAATTACGATATTGGTCCCATAGATTAAGTTGTTCAGTTTGATGGTCCATACCCACACCCTCAAAATATAACCACATCATTCTGGTAGGTACACAGTGATGATGTGTTCCTTAGCATTTAAAAAATATCTGGATAGATGAAAAAAAAACAAACTGAGCCGACCCCTAATAATCTACTTTTTATTCCTACGTATTTTTCTTAACCAAATAACAATGACGTGTTCATAAGTTTGTAGAAATGGCAAATGTTATAGCTCAAAATTGCATCATCAAATTACTGCGCAACTATTTCGCAATATAATGTGAAAATGTTACCGCTTAAGACTTATAAGAAAATCTCTCGGTACAGCTTAACAAATTGAATCCATGATCTGTTTGTCTAGTATTGGTAGGAAGTCACACTAACCTTCACTCCAAACGAGGAAACATCCTTTTTCATATCGTAGGTACATAACTGTAGCTAAAAACAATTTCGCTCGGTTCACCTACAGTCCACTATGTGACGCAACATTGTGATGATGACATATCGTCAACAGGGTAGCAAAATTCCCTCCTTTTATATAGGCAGAGCATTTTACAGAGCATTACAGTCTTATGTAAGGAGTCAAAGTGAGAAGGTCTCCTGATGATGAAGACTATCCTTACCATTCTTTGCTTCAACCTGCTTTTGTGCGTTGGAGCAGCATCGCCAGTTGCGCGTGATTTAAAATCAGTACGATCTCCGAAAAGTGATACAGTTCTTACTGTGGTTATTAAAAGGACTATAATGCTCAATGCTGGTACAGTTTTAAGTGCAGCACTTGGTCGTGAATTAGTGCGAAGTTCAGAAGATGTTGATTTATTGGCGAAAAGTTTGATTGACGTTGTCAAAAGCCTTCGACGAAACAAAAGAGCAACAATTACTGGCAATAGAGGTTCCCAAGAAATGCGATAGATTGAAAATCTATGTGTGACAAAAACGTAAGTTTTTTTGAAGATTTTTTTGTCTTTTAACTTTTGAGATAATGATGTAAGACTTTTTTATTCTTAACTTACCTGTCTGTACTTTGCAAAGTGGCTAATTGGTTCTCTATGTTTGTTATAACGTTTTTTTTAATTATTCTGGTTCGGCTAAAAACCCATACCTTATCTCGATAAAGTTATTAATAACAGATCCTGTATTCTTTTAGATTTTTCATAAAACTTTACATGGATAAATATAAATTCCCTTTTGATCATTACCTGACAGTTAGGTGTAATTTTAGCCCTTAATGTATACTGTGTCTTAAGATTATTCATTTTCCAGCAATAATCTGGTTTTAATCGCCACTCATTTATTTAAATTTTACAGATACAAAGAATTAAGAGAGAATGCAGACAACATGTAATACACAAGTGACCAAGGGCTCGACAATGGCGACAGAAAACATAACGAATCAGTTACAAATGAACGTACTTTTAATGAATTTAGGTTATTTAAAGAAAGAAAAAACTATTTAAACAAAAAAAGTAAGTATTTTATAGTAAGGTTTCTGTAAATCATCGATTCTTCTTTTTTTATTATTATTTAAAATATTTATCAACGCTTATTAATATATTTTAAATAATTGTAACTGAAGTTTCGATGGTCTACACAGACCTTTTGTTGGCATATCATTTCTCGGTTCTCACTAGTATGTTCCTAGCTCGCCCTATTCGCAAATATTGAAGACATTGGTACAACTTTTAATGTTTATTTCGTACTTGCTTCTCACACTTTGCAACTTCGATATTTCAATCTAATCACTCGTATTATTCAACGGGATGGAGGCTCGTATTTGGACACACGCTTTTATATCCTGTATACAAAATTGTAGAAGCAGTGGATTTATGAAAAGTTTGAATTATTTTTGATTTAAGGTATAATTCCGACAGGGACCTTGAAATCATACCTTGAATATTTTTTGATAAAAATCTAGAAGTATTTTATTTGATTTTGAAACTCGTGGATCTAATGGAACTGTAATGTTGCGTACACGAGATAAATGAGTGTGTTCAAATGCGTGCGTCCTTTTCGTTGAGAAATATGTGAGATAATTTTGAAGTATCGTTTTATCAAAGTGTTACAATTATTACAAACTAATAATGCACGGATGAAAGTAATTTTGCACTAGTGCGTGTAATTTAAAATTAACTACCTAAAAATTACCTACTTTGGCAATCTAAGTCCAGAACCAAAATATGAATAAATTTTTGTGCATTTTGTATACAAACAGTACGAAATATACACTGGAAGTTGTTTGCAAAGCCGTCTTTGTTTGCACTAAGATGAGATAAGAACACATGAACTGATTATCTAGATGAATGAAATGTGAATGACATAGTATATTTAAGTAAGATTGTTTGTGAGACATTCCGTTTAGTAATTTTCATAAACACGATTATCACATTAAGACTCAAGAACTATTAGTAGACACAAATAGTTGTCATGATTTTTAAAAATACTACCTCAAGGAAATTATTTTTAAGTATCTTATTTATAGGTAACCAATTGAAAACAAAACAAAAACAATGTCATCAGAAAAATAGGTCTTTTATGGTAAGGTTTCTGTGAATTATCGATTCTTCAGAGTTATCACTGTTTTTCTAAAAGTATTTGAAAAGTCACCCACAAGCAAACCAATCAAATATAGCCTAGCACAAGTACGAAACATTGTTGCACAACATGTTTACATGCTGCTGTAAACATGTTGTACACGAATCCAAGATTATCGATATTGTAGTCAATTGTTTTTATAATTTCTCATTTTGACTCTATATCAGTACTTGACTTTCTTCTAAATTATTGTCTTAGTCTATTTATTATGGTATCTTTTGAAACAGTTGGTATTGAAGTCACGATGGTCTACATAAACCTTTTGTTGTACATTGGCATATCATTTCTCGGTTCTCACTAGTATGTTCCTAGCTCGCCCTATTCGCAAATATTGAAGACATTGGTACAACTTTTAATGTTTATTTCGTACTTGATTCTCACACTTTGTTACTTCGATGTTTCAATCTAATCACTCGTATTATTCAACGGGATGGAGGCTCGTATTTGGACACACGCTTTTATATCCTGTATACAAACTTGTAGTAGCAGTGGGTTTATGAAAAGTTTGAATTGTTTTTGTATTAAGATATAATTCCGACGGAGCCCTCGGAATCATACCTTAAATATTTTTAGTCAAAAACTGTATTTTTATTTGTTTTTCAAACTCGTAGATCTAATGGAACTGTGATGTTGTGTACACGAGATAAATGAGTGAGTTCAAGTGCGTGTGTCCTTTTCGTTGAGAAATATGTGAGATAATTTTGAAGCATCGTTGTAATAAAGTGTTACAATAATTACACACCAATAATGCACGGATGAAAATAAATTTGCACTAGTGCGCGTTATTTAAAATTATCTACATAAAACTAACCAACAGTTGCAATCCAAGTCCAGAATTAAATGGATAATTTTTTGTGCATTTTGTATAAAACAGTACGAAATAAACACTGAAAGTTGTTTTCAAAGCCGTCCTTATTAGTACTAAGATGAGATAAGAACACATAAACTGATTATTTAGATGAATGAAATGTGAATGACGTAATTTATTTAAGTCTGAGGCGTAGTATAACTCGTAGTAAGATTATTAATTTGTAAGACATTCCATTGAGTGATTTTCATGAATGAAATACTGTGGAGAATGAGAGCCGGGTCGACTAGAGTATCGGTGAGATTTCTTTCGTGAAAATCACTGTTAGACGTTATTATTTTTGTCAGATATAAATAACTTAATTTAGACTGATAGTTTTTATAGCTTAGTTTATTTATTTAATCTAGTAGGAAATAGAGAAAAGAGACTGTTAAAAGTAGTCTGTTATGCAAACACTTTTATTTTTCCAGAACCACCGTACTTTAAATATAATAATAGATAGATGACTCGTATTAATAGGATAGATGACAATAAAAATCTTATTAGTCCGTTAGATAGATTTCCAAAAAATATTGGACACTTATTTTTTTTTCACGTAGACAAAAAATGAAGACGTCACATTTGAGTACATTCTTTACTCAACTGTGACGTCACAAGCCCCCATCTTTGACACGTTTTATTAATTTGTTAAAACAAAAAAACACGTATTCAATATTTTTCGATAATTTAGCTGACGTACTAAATAGAATCATAATTTTTTAGTCAGTCATCATCCCGATTGTTGAATAAAAAAATATGATGCCATTGAATTTCTTGTTGTGATAATTTATCATCTAATAAGTTTATTTATTTACTTTAGTTTGATTATGTAAAACCAAAGAAATCATAAAGACTGTTTAGTATTTTAGCATATAAGCAATTTTTGTTTCTTCAAAACTGTGTACTGTTTTTTCAACGACTGTTGTGTTCGTATTGCTGAATAATTTAATTGTTTTTGGCAATGTGGTGTTGTGTTATTTAAAAAAAACATTGTACTTTTAATATGTTTTATAGATTTAAGTATTATGTTTTTAATGTGATATTTTTATATTAATTAATATCGAACTGATTTTTATACTTTTATTAAATTATTAAATGAAATTCTTTAATAACTCAGATTTTTATTTTAAATTTGCCTCACGTTATTATAAACAAGACAGACTTAGTCTGTTGGCTACTCTATACTTTAAATATGAAAGTAGCTCAGTCTGTCTCTCCACCTCGTCACATAATAACGGCTGAACGATTTTGATGAAATTTGGAATTCAGAGTATGACCTGGTTTAAAAATCAGGCAGGACGTTCTTACAACCTCCACGTAGGTGAAGCCACGGACAAAGCCTATACGTTATGTGATCCTGGTATAAACTGTAAGCCCAAGCGTGCCTCATATTACGAATATTATTATCAGGTCTCGTTGGTCTAGTGGTCGTAAGCGACACTGCTGAACATGAGGGCCTGGGTTCAATTCCCAGGTCAAGCAAAGCGTTATTAAGGGACACAGGGTTACAGGAGCTAAACGCGAGTTTTATAATGCAAAAAAGCATAAAATATGATTCACTGTAATAAGCAAAAATCAGAAAAAATATATGAAATTCTTCAGGATATATGCTAGTATGATAGTGTTTTGAAAACATAATACAACTAATTTTACTCATAAAAAAAATCACGTCTCGACACGACTGACTGACTGACTGACTCATCTATCAACGCACAGCCCAAACAGCTGGGTCTACCGATTCCAAATTTGGCAAGTAGGTTCCTTATGTGGTCTAGGGGTGCACTAAGAAAGGATTTTTCATAATTCACCCCCTAAGGGGGTTAAACGGGGCTCCAAAGTTTGTATGGGGAAACAAGATTAGTTAGACTATTTTATTCGAAACTTCACAGGAGTGCTCCTTTTGATAAATGAGTAGAATTGGGTTTCAGGATTTTTCAGAATTCAACCCCTAAGAGGGGGAAATGGGGTGACAAAGTCTAGAAATCAATGCACAGCCTAAACCGCTGAGTCTAGAGATTCCAAATTTGGCACATATGTTCCATAAGTGGTCTAGGGGTACACTAAGAAAGGGTTTTTCAAAAGTCACCCCCTAAGGGGGTGAAACGGGGCTCTAAAGTTTGTATGGGGAAACAAGATTAATTAGACTATTTTATTAAAAACTTCACAGGAGTACTCCTATTGATAAATGAGTTTCAGGTTTTTTCAGAATTCAACCCCTAAGAGGGGGAAATGGAGTGACAAAGTCTAAAAATCAATGCACAGCCCGAACCGCTAAGTCTAGAGATTCCAAATTTGGCACATACGTTCCTTATGAGGTTAAGGGGTGCAATAAGAAAGGATTTTTCAAAATGTACCCCCTATGGTGATGAAACGGGAGTCGAAAGTTTGTATGGGGAAATAAGATTAGGTAAGACTGTATTATTTGAAACTTCACAGGAGTGTTCCAATCGATAAATGAGTTAACATTTGTGTTTCAGTTTTTTTAGAATTCAACCCCTAAAGGGGGAAATGGGGTAACAAAGTCTGAAAATCAACATCGGTATTGTTTGTATGGTGTATCGGGTCGGGTGTGTTACAAAAACAACGATTTTACGATTTAATGTGGCGGACCTGAAATACGATGGGGTTGAAATGTCTAAAAATCAGTATGGGTGTCGATATCGAGATTATCAGGGGTGCTGATTACGAATATGGCATTTATTTTGAAATCCAGAAGACGACGAATTCGACTTCTATACAGGGTTATTGTTGATTTATTGTGATAACGATGATGATGATTGTGATAATGATGATGACGGTGATGATTGTGATTACGATGATGATGATTGTGATAATGATGATGATGATAGTGATAACGATGATGATGATTATGATAATGATGATGATTGTGATAATGATGATGATGATTATGATAACGATGATGATGATTGTGATAATGATGATGATGATTGTGACAACGATGATGATGATTGTGATGACGAGAGTGATAACGATGATGATGATTGAGATACTGATGATGATGATTGTGATAACAGTGATGGTGATCGTGATGGTGATAGTGATTGTGATAGTAATGGTGATGGTGATGGTGATAGTGATGGTGATTGTGATAATGATTGTGATAATATGGTGATCGTGATAGTGATTGTGATAGTGATGGTGATAGTGTTAGTGATGGTGATGGTGATGGTGATGGTATTGGTAATGGTGATGGTGATTGTGATAGTGAGGGTGACGGCGATTGTGATGGTGATAGCGATGGTGATGGTTATTGTAATGGTGATAGTGATTGTGATTGTGACAGTGATGGTGATCATGATAATGATGATGATGATTATGATAACGATAAAGGTGATTGTGATGGTGATGGTGATTGTGATTGTTATGGTGATTGTGTATAGGTTATGGTGATTGTGTAATTACATGATAATTACATGTGATGGTGATTGTGTGTGTTGTGATGATAATGTATGTAATTGCGATGATGATGATTGTGATAACGATGATGGTGATTGTGATAGTTATTGTGTTGGATTGTGATTGTGATTGTGATGGTTATATCGATGGTGATGGTTATTGTGATGGTGATAGTGATTGTGATTGTGATGGTGATTGTGACAGTGATGGTGTTTGTGGTAATGATGATGATTGTGATTTCGATGATAATGGTTGTGATCACGATGATAATGATTGTGGTAATGATAATGGTGATTGTGATAGTAATTGTGATGGTGATGGTGATTGTGATGATAATGGGTGTGATTACGATGATAATGATTGTGATAATGATGATAGTGATTGTGCTAACGATGATGGTGATTGTGATTGTGATGGTGATTGCGATGGTGATGGTGATTGTGATGGTGATGGTGATTGTGATGGTGATAGTGATTGCGACTGTGATAGTGATAGTGATTGTGATGGTGATTGTGATAGTGATGGTGAATGTGATGGTGATTTTTATTGTGATGGTGATTGTGATAATGATAATCATGATTGTGATTACGATGATAATGATTGTGATTACCATGATAATGAGTGTGATAACGATGATGGTGATTGTGATGATGATGATTGTGATTACGATGATAATCATTATGATTACGATGATTAAGATTATGATAACGATAATGGTGATTGTGATAGTGGCGGTGATTTGGATGGTTATAGCGGTGGTGATGGTTATTGTGATGTTGATAGTGATTGTGACTTTGATAGTGATAGTGATTTTGATTGTGATACCAAGGATGGAGATTGTGATTACGATGATAATGGTTGTGATTACGATGATAATGATGATGGTGATTGTGATGGTGATGGTGATAGTGATGGTGATAGTGATGGTGATAGTGATGGTGATAGTGATGGTAATTGTGATTATGATTGTGATTGTGATGGTGGTTGTGATAGTGATGGTGATTGTGATGATTATGAAATTTGGCACATAGATAGTTCATAACCTGGATTAACAAGTGGAAACTATTTATCCCTTTAATATGATCCAGTGGGACGGTTACCGAACTTTACGCGGGTGAAGCCGCGGGCAACAGCTTTTCTAAAATATTTGCGATCATTCTGATTTTTGCCAAATAATTCTACAAGCAACATTTTAGCATGATACTCGTAGTGTTTTATTTTTTATTTCAATCACTAGATTTTTTGTTAGTCGGCAAAAAACCACTCAATTAATTCTCACTATTCGGCCCGCAGTGACTGGCATAACAATCACTTTGTAGTGCAAGCTGATTAGAACTTTATTTTAACAGTATTTCAAACGAAGTTTGAACAACCACAATTAGAGTTGGTAATTTAGCTCCTGTAGTCGCCTTAAGTTTTTTATCAGGAATTTCTCAGTAGCAGCCCCTTAGTTTGGATTGGTTGGCCGGTTGATGGCACTAAACTCTCCTCATATAACATGAGTCTTTAACATCTATAAAGTTTCAGCAAAGATACATCACGCTTAAATTCCATAAAGGATAGGCAGAAGTCAGGTTATACTGGCATCTCGCTTAGATTTTTTGTGATAACGAGATACGAGATTGCCATCAAATGAACTAATCATGCCGCTTCAGGGCTGTTTTAAAGAAGTTCCTAAGGGAAATTTAATATTACTTTGCTTGTACTTGGTATTGAAGTTATTGACACAGTAACAATTGCCTTGGAAATACATATAAAACACTACAATGGTATTTTAAATAAAGTTGTGAAGACGATGATTGTTATACACAAATAATAATGTAGTATACAATACTTGCACGATTTGTATAAGGAACCCTTTTTTTTTTTCGGATAGGAAATCATTTATTAATTACTCCCGCTTTGGGCGGAGCAGGAGGGTGTGTCAGACTTTTACTGACTAAAACCCATCCATGTTCCTTCATCGCCCTTTGTGTTCCGGGGCCACGGTATCTCTTTCGAACAGTCCCGCAGCCCCGGCAGGCATCGGCCCTTGCGGACCTCTTCCTTTTGCTGACTCTCTTTGAGGAGCGCGTGGAATACGAACGCGCCGTCGACACGGCCTGTCGTCATGAGACGGATGGACGGCGAGCTAGCCCATAGCTCACCATCCACAGGCCCGCGCCGACGGTGGCCGGGGGCCACCAGGTGGCCCCCGACGCCCAGGGGGTCTCCCGCGGCGACCGGGACGTGAGGTTCTCGTCTAAGGAATCCTTAATAAACATTAGTTGTATTTCGTCGCATCATTCTTCAGATACAGTTAACATAGGTAGTGCCTTTAGCCTACACGAGGTATTCGCACGTTTAGAGAATCGATTTTCAATCGAATTCAGATTTTTTTTTTCTTCTACCCGCCCGTCCGGCCGACCTAATCACGGGGCGACAGCCGGTGGCGGCCATCATTCATTCATTTCTTGTGCGAGGCAGCGTTCGCACGTGCCTTACAAATAAAAAGTGAAAAATACTTCGTTTATTTTTCGTCATTATGCCGAAACACAAGATTCGACGAATGGAACAGGAGCAGCGGAAATTCAGACGAACTATTTATTCGTCATCGTCGGAAGACTCCGATAAAGATTCAGGTTAGTAAAGTGTTTATTCCGTTGTATCCACTGTAACTAAGTCTCGATTATTACGCCTGGAAGTTGACCGTGTGTCATCACGAAGGTTATTTATTGCCGGGAGGTTAACCGTGGGTTAACACAATGGTATTTCGCAATCGTAAAAAATGATTAAGAATCAAAATCGAGAACAAAATCGCCTGGAGGTGGATCGAGTATCCTCACGAAGGCAATATACAATTTTGTACCAAATCAAATTACATCTATTTAGGTGTCGAGCCTTCAGGCTTGACCCATTGAGATTAACCTAATGCCCATCAGCGCCATCTAGTAGTCTTGATGACAGATTCTATGGAACTGTCATGGATATGTCATGTGTCATCGTGTCGATGGTGGTGTCAGCGCGGGAGACGCCATTTTTAAGTCAGTACGCTTTTTGTTCTCGGCGTCGTCAGTAGTAAAAATTTAATAAAAAGTGTAAAAGTAAAGGTAAGAAGTTTAACTTTTTACTAACTAAAGTGGCAAATCTCCCCCTAGTTCGTTAGGGAAAGGATTTGCAACAAACTGATGTAATTCATGCTTTCCTGGGCATTTGGGACCGAGGATCCGCTTTACTGAATTTAGTGACGCTACCTCGTCATTGTCATCTCGCAATGAATGGCAGACAACCCATAAACCAACCTTTGTTTAAGGCTAACTGTTCAATACAGAACATAAAAATGTAAATCATGTGAGAATATCAATGTTGCATTCTGCTTTTTTGGTATGACAACACTAGTTGTCTATGTTTTTTTATCTATGGAACATGCTTCCATTACATTCTTTGGAGTTTTCTGCAGTAGCTCGTTCTAATTTTTAATAATTTCATGTTGTGGGCAAATAAATGGTAAAAGCCATATTTTACTTTCTCTTTTATTTGATTTCCAAGACAAAAGTGGTCCTTCAAGCAATTAACAATAGAATCAGTGGCTTTTCGGTGGTTAGCCGTGTTCGTGCGCACGCGGTTGTCGGTGGGACGAAGTTTCATTGCCCCAGCGCCGGCGGCGGAACCTCACCCAGACAATATTCTGGGTGATTACATAAAAATACGAAGATCTTCGCCAGTTTCAAGCCATATTTCGTGGAAAATTTCCAAATTGGTACGAGTTGGAACCAACGCCTCGACTATTCTGGGGTTCGCTTCAAGTAACAAAGAACGCGTGAAACATCGCAGAGTTTGGTGCGATTTTGGATCGACGTTTGTGGATTTGGGTGGACTGCCTATTTCTGCTTGGTATGTACATGAAGATATTTACCAATTTATGTCATCGTCCATCGTCGTAATTCGCCGTGACTGTGACGTCGACATTTCCTGTTCCTGTGAACCATATACGTCATTGGAGTTTGACACTCGTGACGTCTCGCCTCGCCTCGACTTTGACAGTTCATCGAAGTAACACGAAGTTTGTGTTAAAATAAGTGGTATAAAGTGTTTGTGCAGTGTATCGTTATGTCAACTAGAGAAAACAGATTTAACTTTGGGTGCAATCACACATGGTACAACGGAAAGCCTTCCAAGAGGCCTGCAAAACCCTGGATCCTAAAATCCGTCAAGAAATACAGGAGAATTTTTTGGCAGCCGACTGCTCATTCAGGAAAATCTCAGATGGACTGCTTCAATATACATGCGGTAGAAGGGCGGAGGTCATACAGACTCGACGAGAGACCTACAAACCACCCAATAAGGTCCTCAATGATATTCTTCATGAAATCCCTCCATCGGACACACACCTCTTCTCGGAAGAGAAAATAGCTGAGGCCATGAAAGATCAAGCGTATAAGTTTTTTCCTAGGAAAAATAATTACAAACCGATTGGAAAGAAAACTTTTCCCACAAAAACAACAAAAGCTCTAGCAGATCGCGAAACATCAAAGTTTAAGAAGCCATTTCAAGGTTCCAAGAACTTTCGACCTACGAACAAACAACAACAATATGATTTCACCAATAAAAACAAAACCCCCCAAGGTGGAGGAAAGACATCACAATAAGGTCAGTGCATTTCTCGCTGGTCAATTAAAACATAAAATTAATCTGTGGAACTCGTTAGGGGCGTCAATTACGATCACTAACATTTTAATGGGCTACAGAATACCTTTCATTCGAAAGCCACCTCTGACCAACTTATCCCAAGCCAGAGAAAAAGTGCTTGATCCTACACCTTCAAAAACAATGTCACTACAAATATCTCACTTACTGGAAATGGGAGCCATTTCGGTAAATAAATTTAAACGTGGCTACCTATCCCCAATATTTTTGAGAGAGAAATCAAACGGTTCTCACAGATTGATTTTAAATCTAAAAAACTTCTTAAATTTTTATGTCTACTCTCCTAAGTTTCGACTTATAAGCTTGCGCAAGGTATCCCAAACAATACAAGAAGGAGACTATATGGTCAAAATTGACGTCTCCAACGCCTATTACCACATCCCAGTGGGGGCCACACATAGAAGATACCTTTCTTTTGCTTTTGTAGGGAATATTTACAATATGAATTGTTTACCACTTGGCGTTTCTAGCGCCCCGTCGGCCTTTAGTAAGATTTCTAATTGGGTGGCATCACTACTACGCGAAAAAGGAATCAGAACTATTGTGTATTTGGATGATTTCTTACTTCTAAATAAAAACGCTAGTATACTGGCACAACAGGCTCAATGGACAATCGGTTTCCTACAAAATTTAGGCTGGCATATCTGGCTAGCTGGCATGTTACTCTTTCATGCAAAAACTACTTAACAGGTTAGGAGATAAGAATGAAATTTGGCACATAAATAGCTTATATCCTGGATTAACTCATATGATACTTGATATCACTAACAATATTTCAATAAAAATCCTTAACTCCACGCGAACAAAGCCATGAGTATAAGCTAGAATCTAACCCCAGTCGGTATCAGTATATTTATTTTGACTTTGCAGATGATGGGAAATATGAAAATTCAAAATTGCATCATTCATTGTTAATTTTTAGGGTTCCGTACCTAAAAGGAAAAATAAATCATCAAAATTATACACTTGCGTGCAAAAAAACTCTTGCCTCAATGCAAGCTTGCGCAAATCGCTCTCCCTCTCTACGGGACACTTTCTGCAGACCTTCATTGTATTAAATAATTAATGAAAAAATTTCAAATATCGGTCCTACACTTGCACGCAAATGTATTTATAACCGACGTACGCTACGCGACGAGGTAGGTCGGCGCAGACGTCATAATACCGTTATCGGTTTGTAGCGCGATATACCTGACTAATTAATTACGCGATTAAACTAACAACCTTAGGGATTAGTCCTTTTCCTGGAGATAAGTGAAAAAAGATTAAAGTATTGACTGATTGAGTATTGATTACTAAGTATTGCATTGATTGCATTTCTCTTTCATTAATTTCTGTGAGACAATCACTCAGCGAGCGGTAATCCCGCCGATAAACTGTTACGCAGTTTGGTGGGTGCATAAAGTGTACAAAATGTTTGGTCCTAATTAAATGATTTATTTATTTTATATGTATAAGTCAACGGAAAGGGGATCCGTTAAAAAAAAAATTAACCTCTTGAAAATATTGAAATTGAGTTTTCGTATCTTTTCTTTTCCGTCAACTTATGTAGTGTATTATAATTACATCAATCTACATACAATTCAAGGGGTTTTATTTCTTTGCACGGAACCCTTTTTCCAAATTTAAAGTAGCTTAAGTTACTTTTAAGTTACATTTTCAGGTGTACTGTAACGGACATAGGGTACCTTTCATCCCGAAAAAAAGTACTGTTCCCGAGGAAAACAACAATAACGTGTTTTGGTAATAGGTGGCGCCACGCGTCTTACGAATAATGATTGAATTAAATTATTATAAAAAAGCTTTAGTAGTGTGATATGAGTTTTTTTTTATATTGAAGTACTTTTTGTACCCCATTTTGTGAGTCTAGACAGGTTTTTCATCCTCCTAACTATAACATTTGCATTTGCATTTTGCACATAGGTACGTTGTAAGGGATACATAAAAAAATTACAAAGATTTTCTGTGGAAGAATGACCATCGAAGATTTTTTTGTTTAAAATTTGTCGTTAGTTTTGTATGGTGTTCAAATTGTCGTTAGATAGGTTGTTAAAATTGGTTTTTCTGTTTCAAAAATATTCGCTAGGATTGGTTGTCTAAATCTGCGGCAATTAAAAATTAAGGATCGAGTAAGATCGACAACGCTTAATTGATAATTAAGTATCAATTAAGCGTTGTCGATCTTACTCGATCCGACTCGATCCTTAATTTTGTTTGTATAAAAATAAAAATAAATGTCTTTTATAATACCCTTTTATTATTTTTAAGGTTAGTTTAGTTATTTGTTATTTTCTTATGTTAGGTTTCTTTGTGTGTTTTTATTAGGTTAGGTATGTTTTTTTTTTTTTTGGATTTTGTGGATTTTATTTTCCTGTAAGATGCATGAAAACATGCAAACAAACATGCAGGAACCATGCACCATGAAAACAAGCACACAGTATGCAAGCAAGCATGCAGCAAGCAAGCCACATGCAACAAGCATGCAGCATGCAAGCGAGCAAGCAACATGCAGCAGGCATGGTTTCTGTCACGGTTCCGGCGCTGCGAGGCTCCGGCGGCCCCATGCGAGCTTATCGTCGCAGATGTGTTTAAGGCGACGCATTGTTCTAAAACCGGGCACGCGCGCCCCGGGACTGAGTCGGAGACTTAGCGTCTGAGCGGGGCGAGGTTTGCTAGCTTATAACTAAAGGACGTAAACGACAAAATGGTTTTTGTTATTTAATTTAGTTGGAAACGATAATTTGAGACATTCCTTCTACAATTTTATAGAGTATGTATAGACTCATCTACAGAGAAAGTTAAAAGGCTTAAATCGGTCCCGTTTGCCCATAACATGTGAATCTCTTTGTAAAAGAGGTATGTTTGATATTTTTTTCTCTGTTACAAAAGTTACATAATCATGTATCAAAAAATAAAAAAATAAGGTTTTTATCATGAATTATCAGGTCACCAACTTATATTTTCATTCATTTTGTAATTACTGACAAAAATTGAGATCATTGACTCCAAATTTTCCAATGCGTCCTCTTAACGCTCTAAGTGTTAAAACCACCTGCTCCTCAGCTCGCGGGCCGCCTCGACTGGTGAGTCGAGTGTAATTAAGAATCGCGTAGGCGCGGTGGCGCCTACGCGATTCTTAATTACACTCTAGGGTTAGGGTAGACAAGACTGCTTGGAGTCAGGTTTACAGCGATTCGTTTCTGTCACTAAAACCTAACTTTTAGCAAATGTTTTAGGAGTAACAATTTATAAATGAACATCCGGAATAAAATACACATTATATAATAAAATACTTAGGACATTAGACTTTATAGCATGTAAAATTAAAAGATTCAATTATTATAGTATTTGATATTATGACAGAACAGTTTAGAAATAAAGATCATTATGTAAAACAAAATTTCGGGATTTTGAACATTATGGTTACTGAAGTTTATAGCAAACGTTTTATGGATAATGATTTTCGGACAAAAAATTTTAGGAGTATTAAGGGAGTACCGTTCGAAAGAGATACCGCGGCCACGGAACACAAAGGGCTAAGAAAGAACATGGGTTTAAGTCAGTAAAACTCTGACACTCCCTTCCGCTCCGCACAGAGCGGGAGGAGTCATTTGATGATTTCCCATCCATGTAAAAATAAGAGATTCAATTAAATAACATAGTAGATAGTAGCTATCTTGTTCGGTATTATGACAGAATAGTTTTAGAAGTAAAGATAATTATGTAAAACAAAATTACGGGATTTTGAACATTATAAGTTTATAGTAAACGTGTTATGGATAATGATTTTCGGACAAGCAATTTTAGGAGAAGAAATAGAGTACCTTTATTACCGGTAACGTTACATAACCAAAATGTATTGATAAATACCTTTAAAACCGCAATAGAAAACTGGCCTCAAGAATAAGGTCCTTGTCGATGCTGATCGAACTGCGCGTGGCGAACATGAGAGGCGCTTTAATGCACTGACAATTAATGAAGTTGCTGTCGTAGTTAGTGGCGGGCAGTTCACTTCACGAGACATAGTGTTGCGAACTACGAACACTGACACGCGTAGCCGATTCTCATAAGTTCTACGATGCTTTGCAGTACCCGTTAATTTGTAACAAGAGACAGTCGGAATACCATTTTGATATACCACTCATTAATCCCACTACGAAACAGCCAGTTACTAATAAGAAAGTTTCCTGAATAGATTTTTACGCCTACCACATGTATGCTTCGAGAAAATGCTTTTAGCCTTCTTCTACGGAGCTGTTCCAGGGGCAGTTCCTGTAGCAGCCAAAGCCATGCTTTTCCCATGGCCAGCTATATGTAGCATGTTCGCGTGTGTCCAATGCCCAGAATTTATACGTATTAGCGTCAAATAGAAGGACATAAAACATTGTATAAAGGAGCGTCCTAGAATAATGTTGCTGTTTTACTACACAGTGATGACGTGTTCCATAGTGCATTTGAAGAAAAACCTGCGCACATGAAAAAAAGACTGTGCCGACATGAAGGCAGGCTGAAGATTTCACTATGATCAACTATTTATTCCTAGGTATTTTTCTATAGTTAACAAAATAACAATGACGCGTTATCAAGGCTAAAGAAATAGTAAATGTTATAACGCAACATTGCATCATCAAATTACTGCAACTATTTCGCAAAATAGTGTGAAAATGTCATCACTTGTTACTGTAAACTGAACAAATTGAACCAATTATCTGTTTCTCTAGTATTGGTAGGAAGTAACACTGTCCTTTTCTCCAAATGAGGAAACGTCAATTTTCATACGGTGAGTTAGTAGTGACATTTTTGGAGCCCTGATACCGCCAGAAGACGTCGCGGCAGACCTCGTAGAAGATGGCGGGACGAGCTGGATAAAACCAACGACTATAGTGGTCCACATTAGCCCTGGATAGAAATAACTGGATGACATGGAGAGAGGTTTTTGTTCAGCAATGGGATGACGTAGGCTAACAGTATCAGTATCAGAGTACCTAACTGTAGCTAAATAAAAAAAAATATAAATATAAATATCGCTGGACATAACACACAAGGCCATCTAGTGCCACACTAAACAACGAGGCTTGTGTCGTGGACACCAGATAGTTGACGCGTTGCGTTGGTTGGCGCGTTGTTGTTGTGGAAAAATCAATTTTGATCGAGTCACCTGTAGAATAATTATGTGACGCAATATTGTGTTGATAACAGCGAAATTCCCTCTTTAGCATCGCCAGTTGCGCGTAATTTAAAATCAGTACGATCTCCAAAAAGTGATACTGTACTTACTGTGGTTATCAAAAGCACTATAATGCTCAATCCTGGTACAGTTTTAAATGCAGTACTTGGTCGTGAATTAGTGCGAAGTTCAGAAGATGTTGATTTATTGACGAACAGTTTGCTTGACGTTGTCAAAAGCCTTCGACGAAACAAAAGAGAATCGTTTGCCAATGGATGTTCCCGAGGAACGCGATGGATTGCAAATTTATGTATGACACTGAATAAGTAAATTTTTTTAAAGATTTTTTTGTCTTTTACCTTTTGAGGCATGATAAAAGGCTCTTTTATTCTTAACGGACCTGTCAGTACTTTGAGAAGTGGCTAATTTGTTTCATATTTTGTTTCTTTTTACGCTTTTCAAAATTATTTTGGTTCTGGTGTCAATAACATTAAAGAGTCGAAACTGTTCCTTCATTCAATAAGATAATTAAATAAAAGTAATTTTAGAGTTTTCATAGAACTTTACTGAAAATCCTCTCTTTAGACAATTGGACTAGAAAATTTCTCTAGAAAATTTTCCTTTTTGATCTCTACCTGACGGGTTGGTGTCATTTCGTCCCTTATTGTATGTATACCATTTAGATCACTTTCCAGCAATGATCTGGTTTTAACCCACACTCACTTATTACACATTTTTGCAGATACAAATATTTGAGAGAGAATGAAGACAAGTAATGCGCTAGTTACTAAAGAGCTCGACACTGGCGACAGAAAACAAAACGATCTCATACACCTTAAAAGTAAACCATTATGACAATACATGTAACTGACATGTATTGTCATAATGGTTTACTTTTAAGGTTTTCAATCATTATAGTTTCGAGGGTCTACATAAACCTTTTATTGTACATTGGCATATCATTACTCGTCTTCAGTTATTTCAATTTACATCGTGTATATTTTAAGTTACTATGCTAACTAGGTCTGTTCCTACTTAATTTTAATTTATGCATAAAACCATTTAAGTCTGTCTTCAAAGCATCAAATGTTTGGAGATGTCGACAATTATAGCGCATTATTATGATGCTAGTTAGTGCATTTTTTAAGTTACAAAAGTAACTTTTTGACGTCAATAATCTAGAACTCTAAAGCATTGATTTTGTCAATCAGATTTTATATTAATTGTGTATTTAACGAGTTCTGATTTTTTACTAAAGTGGCGCTAGTGTGCCATGGGGGAGCCTCTTAAAACAGTACGAAATAAACACTGAAAATTGCTTGCAACGCCGTCTTTATTTGCAATAAGATAAGATAAGAACACATGAACTGATTATTTCGATGAATGAATAAGTCTGATAAGATATACTACTCGTAGTAAGATTATTTGTGAGACATTCTTTTAAGTGATTTTATGAATGAAATAATATGGCGACTGAGAGCGGAACGACTATCAATGGCTTCAGCGAGATTTCATTCGTGAAAATTACTGTTGGTCGTTATTATTATTGTTAGATATTAATAACTTATTTCAGACTGGTAATTTATTGCTAAGTTTTTTTTTTAGCTACACAGTAGGAAATAGAGAAAAGAGACTTTTATAAGTAGTTTTTATACAAACACTTTTATTTTTCTTGAACCACCGTACTTAGAACAGTATACTCGTACATATATACATTCGTATATATGTACGAGTATATAGATTTGTTGAATAAAAAATTATGATGTCATTGTATTTCTTGTTGTGATAATATGTGATACGTTTATTCATTGCCTTTTTATATTAAACCAAAATAGAGATAGCAGACTGTTTAGTATTTTTGTAAGTATAAAATGTTTATTTCTTCAAAACTCTGTACAGTAGTCAGTACACAGTTTCTTACTATTGTGAGATTTATTTTGTAGATAGTGTTCATAGATTTGAGTTTTGTATCATTCCATTTGCGTGTAAGCAGTAATAACTTTATCTGTGATATAAATACAACGACTTTGTGTTCATATTGCTTAGTAATTGGTGTTGATTAAAAAAACATGGTACCTACCTACTTTAATTAATTTTATATATTTAAGTTTTATGTTATTTTTAGAGAAATTTAAAAAATATTAACCTCATCTAATTATAAACCGGGCATTCATACTATGTCTGTCGTCGAACAAATTTTTAATAAGAAAGTAACTCAGTATGTCAGTCCACCTCGTCATACCTTAACTGTTGAACGGATTTGATGAAATTTGAGACAAAAGTCGATCACTACTTGGCTTAGGACAAAATATTTTATCAGGAAGTACGTTCTTACGACTTTAGCGCAGGCAAAGTCAAAGAAAAAATCTATATATTATATAAGTGTAAATACTATAAGTGGTCTTGAGATAAACTTTAATTAAGCCCAAGCGTGTCTTGTATTATAGAATCGACCGGGAGATACGTCTATTGGAGAGTAATATTATTATCACACCTCATTTTTCTAGCGGTTTTCATGCTGTATTTCTGAGTATGAGGGCCTGGGTTCAATTCAAAGGATAGGCAAACTGTTATAATTTTTTTTCATTATGTATTTCACCGTAGCAGCCACGAAGTTTGGATTAATTGGTCGGTTGATGACATGCTCGATTCCTATTATATGAGTCTTAAATAAAACTGGCAAAATGTGGATGTACTATTCAGGTAGGTACACCTCTGTCAAACCCTTCGGGGATTACAGTCTCAGTGCTATTTTATTTTATTTTATTTTATAACTATTCTTGGTAACCGGGTTTGCCACACTAACACGCAGAAACTAAGAAGCTAAGGCTTAGATCGGATGATGAAATATTGTAGTATTTAAACTGTTTTGCAATGTGATATTAAAACTACTTTTTCTTTTTAATACACCAGGAATTTTTCGTCTGACTAAAAATTCAGCTTCAGGGCTGTCTCTAAGAAGTTTCTTTGGAAAATTTAATATTGCTTTGCTTGAACTCAAGATTGAAGCTCCCGCTCTCAGCAGTTGCGGTTCTAGCCTCTAGTCCAATAAGGCAGTCTAGTTAGTTTTTTGTTTTTTGTAATTTATTATACACTTGAAACTGTACAACAGTTTTTTTCGGCCCCTCCCCTGGATATTCTTTACTGTACCAGTAAATGACAGATAGATAATGTTTATTTTGAAATAACTATATTTTAAATACACCTTATTAGCGTTCTAAGGGAGTCATCAACAAAAAGTCGAATATATTCAGACCGATTGTACTGCCCTGGGGAACTCTAATGTTAATTGGCCCCTTGAGTAATTACTTGCATTTCACATAGACAGCGGATTGATGGAAAGATTTTTCATTGGTCAAACATGTTACGCCTACTATTATTTTTTAAAGATTATCACAGGAGAAAGTTTTATATACAGTATCAATTGCCTTGGAAAGATCTAGAATACTCTACAATGGTGTATCGAATAATGTTGTGTCTATTAAGGCGATGATTGCTAAATACAAACAATTATGTAGTAGACAATACTTGTACGTTTTTTCTAAAGTACCCTTAATGAACGTATAATAACAATGTACAAAACTCAATGAATCTAAGGTATTTTATTCAACAAACACTATTTAATCTTCAAATTATTCAAGTTCTAATGAAGGTGTTTGACTACTAAATTACAATTAATAGTTTTTAGTTTGCTTACATGAGAAAAATAAATAAATTTAACAATAAATTATCAGTGTGAAACTCTAAAAAAGTTATTAATATCTAAGAATGGCATAAAAATTTCATTAAAAAAGTCCCACGGTTGCGGCAAAATTATCGTTACACTCTCTTTCTCAAAGATAAGATGGCCTGAGTCCCAGATGTGGGAATAAATGATACACCAATTTTCCCAGTGCTGGGATTCTCGCCTCTTTTCTGACATGACATATAAAACATAGTAGATTACTGCGGAACTTTTTTCATGAAAATAATGGAATGTTCCACAATATTTTACAAATTAAGACTAATCAGACAAAATTATAATTACGACATTCACACGTCGTTTATCGAAATAATCAGTTCATGTGTTCTTATCTCATCTTAATTCAAACAAAGACGGCTTTGTAAACCACTTCCAGTGTTTATTTTGTACTGTTTTATGCAAAAAGCACAAAAAGTATCCATTTGGTTCTGGACTTCACTGTCATTTTAAATTTTAACACTTTGTAGCAACGGTACTTCAAAATTATCTCACAAATTTCTCAACGAAAAGGACGCACGCACTTGAACTCAATCATTTATCTCGTGTACACATCAGTATAGTTCAATTAGATTTACGAGTTTTAAAAACAAATAAAAAATACATCCTAATTTTGGACAAAAAATATTTAAGGTATGATTCCGAGGGCGGCTGGAGTATCCGTCGGAATGATACCTTGAAACAAAAATTATTAAAACTTTTCATAAATCCACTGCTTCTACAATTTTGTATGCAGGATATAAAAGCGTGTGTCCAAATACGAACCTCCATCCCGATGAACAATATGAGTGATTAGATTGAACCATCGAAGTTGCAAAGTGTGAGAAGCAAGTACGAAATGAACCTAAAAAGTTGTTGCAATGTCTTCGATATTTGCAAATAGGACGAGCTAGGAACAAACTAGTGAAAATCGAGTAATGACATGCCAATGCAAAATTTAGAGTTCATCTAGATTTTGTAACTTTCAAAAAGTTACTTCTGTAACTTAAAAAAAGCACTAACTTGCATCATAATAGAGCGCTACAATTGTCGACATCTCCAAACATTTGATGCTTTGAAGACCGACTTAAATGATTCTATGTATAAATTAAAATTAAGTAGGAACAAACATAGTTGGCATAGTAACATAATATAATAATATACATGATCTAAATTGAAATAACTAAATACATGAAAAAGGATTTTAGGCCGTACCCTGAAATTGTGATGAACATTAAATTTCTCTAAGTTTTTTTTCACGTATTTAGACAAAACGATTGATTTTTTTTCACAATTTTAGGGTTTGACCGAGGTTTCGGGATCCAGATTTGTTTGCAGGAGTGTAGTATGGTTACAATGATCCCATTTCAGGTTATCAGTTATTTCAATTACACATTGTAGTATAGATATGAGTTTGGTCTTTAGTTTTTTCAGCCAACAGTGTGTCCCGCTGCTGTGGGAAGGCATTGAAATTCATTTTTCAAACCTCTAAATCTTGTGTGATCTATGGCCACGTTTGTCCCGCGAACAATTTCAGATCGTCACACCACCTTCGCCGTGTTCTTCCTCGATGACGATGTCTCGTCCGGTTTAGTGGTCACAAATGCACATTACTTTTTCTCTTTTTCGTCCCGCAACTGATTGCAGCTAAAACATTTAAATAAATAAGATTTTGGAATAACTGGAACATGTTGGTTAAAACCGAATCACAGGAAGATCCGGTTATTCGACAATGAATGAAAATAGAATTAAAAATAATAGCGGAAAAGAAAATGCTTACTTTTTTAACAGCACTCATAGATTTGATATCCCCCGCATTTTTCTAGAGTGTGCATTGCCAGGAATCGCCGGTATTTTGTCTGGTTGCAGGCTTTTGACACCGTCAGTTAAAGTTGTCATTTCTGCAGTATCACTAACTAAACCTTGCAGTATTTTAATTTCAGGCATACCGGCAACTTCAGGACTGAAAACTGTCACAGTGACAGGCTGAATAATCCTTTGTGTTACTGCTTCGATTAATGTTACTGCATCTATACTATTGATTTCCGAAGATCGCAACTCAATTTAAATTGTGAGCAACTGGTGACCGACTCTCAGCGTATAAAAGCAAGTTGAAGAACACTATATTCAGTACAGGAGTCCCCATTTTCAGGAGACCTTCTCACTTTGGCAGTTTACATAATAATGTAATTTTCTGGATAAAGCAGGTCTATATATATATACGGTGGAAATTTGCCCATTCCGCCTGTTGAGATTATGTCACCAACACTATATTGCGTCACTGCGATTATCCCATTATGAAAGTTACCAAAAAGTACTTGTAACCACAATACCTTCATTAAAACAATGAAAGTTTTTCCTGAAATTTTTAGATGGTCCTACTTCCTACTGGTACACGTGATATGCGTAGGCTAGGTATACATTTTCAATGAACCATCCAACTGAAATAAAGTTAGAGATATTAGGACGTTATATCATTTCATAATTATGTTGCGAAAATGTTGTTCAGTTATTTCACATAGGTAACATATGTGATCATTAACGTTGGGGCTTTTTTTATTATTTTAAAATTGTATGACATCATTATAGTTTTACCCGATTGCGCCAGAAAGAGGGTTATGTTTTTGCTATAGCAATCCACTATCTACCTACTCTTGATGTTTTTTTAATTCGAGAAGTCGCACACCATCGAGAGAAGTGGAAGGAATGAGGTGAACCCTTTGCCTAGAGTGGGACAATATTGGCTAATTAAAAAAAAACATTTCATAATAACATTTATTTTGAAAATATAATTATCATTAACAGCCTTTGACGACCCGAATGGCGTAGCGGTAGTGAGCGTGCTGCCTTACGTTTTAAGGGTCTCGGTTGGAGCAAATGTTTGTGTGATGAGCATAGCATTTGTGGCATGACATTTGTTTCCGAGTCATGGATGTTTATAATGTATAATAAGTATGTATTTAAAAACAAAAAGTATCTATGTAGTATATCAACTATCTGGTGTCCACGACACAAGCCTCGTTGTTTAGTGTGGCACTGTGTGTTAATGTCCAGCGATATTTATTTATAAACTTTAGCTGCTGCGGCCTCCCTCATAGTCTGCTATTCCACTCCTGGGCTGCTAGCAGCTACTCTACTTCTAGCATCAGAGCGCCCCATCTTCCAACTGCAGGAAACAGCCTGAGAACACACAGACAACACAATTGAACAGAACAGAGAACAGATTAGTAATACTTTTCTGGCACAAACATACCATTAAGCTAGTTAACATTATAGCAGATAGAGCAGTAGTTGTGTCCTGGCATTGCCCTAGAACTGTACTAGTTAACCCCATAGCAGACACCCTAGGAAAAGTAATACTGAAGAAGTATAATACTGTCCTGAGACTGTTCCACTGTTGTTTTAGTTATCTGAGTAGCATAGATAGAGCAGTAATTGAGTAATTGTGTCCTGTCACCGTCCTACCAAAGTGTTAGTTATCCCTGTAGCAGATGAAAAAGTAAAATTGTCTAGGCACAATAATTGAAAAATAATTGTTCTCTCACAACTACTTACCAAACAGCGAAAGAAAAATCTTCTCTTGTAACTGGTTAGGTAACTTTAGTTACCAAAGTGGACGGAGGGTGATCAGCTACTGTTTTAGGAAAACTGTATGATTTAAACAAGGCGGAATTCTACGAGCGTAACATAATAGTATTATGCCAGTAGTCACCGAAGGGATATTTAGAGGTGGTCCGAATAGTAGGTACCTACACTCACACTTCGTCAGTTATGTTTTAAGTCCCATGTAATAGGGACGAGCCTATTGCCATCAACCAGGCACAAATCCAGACTCCGTGGCTGCTGCTGAAAAATTCCTGATCAAAAAACCCAATAAAATTTTGCCTGACCCGGGAATCGAACCCCAGGACTTAATGCTTACCACTAGACCAAGTAGGCAGCCATAATGACGATGAAAAGTTATTCTGCTAAAAGTTATGTTGATAAATCTGGTTCCTCGTCACTCACTTTTAGATTTGACTTCTATAGAAGGTATATGGGTAGGGAATAGGTAGTTCAAACATTCTTATTATACAAAAAACAAGCAAAACTTGATTAATGAAATTCCCATTTCACCAACCCACGTCACTAATAATATAAAAAAAAACAAATCCTTATAAAGAAGACTGAAGTTTTAACCACAAATAAAACGGTTGAAAATATGAATATAAAAAGGTAAAAGTTTTGCGTCATATTCATGTTTTTAGATTTAACTTCCTGCCTATTACAGCTATTGATCAAAATATTTAAGTTTTCTGTTACTTTTGAACTGAGATCTGTGACGGCAAATGGAGAGGCCTTATTTGATGATGAATTATGAGAGAGTCGTTAGTATGTTGTTACATTTCATACTACCTAGTTATACCGCGAAATGGTAGCGCAGTAAACTAACAGTAAACTAACTGAAAATCCAAATTATTAAAAAGGGCTTAAATAACTGTTGTGCCTGTGTGTTGCTGTCTCATAATACTCGTAGCATCAGAATATAAGGGCATGAGAATGTGTGTGACAAGCTGCGCCGACCCCAAATGAATTGGGTTATCCCAATTCATTTGGGGTCGGCGCAGCATGTCTTCTTCTTCCATACTTCTCACTAGTCATGTCAGCATACACCTCTTTAATTCGAGCCATATCATTCTGCACAAGGTCCATTCATCGTTTCTTTAGTCTTCCTCTACTCTTATATTGAATTTTTCCTCATTCCTCTGTATCACATGCCCATACCACGCCAACCGATTACCACACAAATTTCAATTCAGTCACTCGCCACTTTTAGACTTCCTCGTATGTACTCATTTCTTATTTTATCCATTCGTGTAACACCACACATCTTCTTTAGCATTCACATCTCAGCCACATGCAAATGCCTTTCAAACATCCCTTTTGTGGACCAACATAATTCTGATCCATACAAGACAGCAGGTCTAACCATTGTTTTATAAATCTTTAATTGTAGACTAATAAAAGGCTCGGCTGGTACCAATTAAACAATATAATGGAATATTCTTTATTACGAGTACACCATACAAGTAACATTCATAAGAGAAAACATTTCACATAGGGAAAATAACATAGCATCCGGCGTTTGTTAATCCAGGATCTTCAGTCGAACAAGTTTACACAAGGTTGTTGAATTTCGATGTTTGAAAGGATTTTCCACATTACTTATTTAGATGGCAAGAATACTGAATTTAATTACTTATAATCGCATTCAGCAAGTGACCCTCTTAAAAAGTAAAGACACGAGTTGGCTGACCTGGAAGTCTTTGAATAGGCTCCGAAAACAGGCTGGCCGAAGCAAGGATTCATAGATGATTCTGCCCTGGAGTGTTAATGTGGCTCGTACCTGTCCTGGCGTACAGTCTACCCATACTTAAGTAACATGGTAATATTGTGAAACCGAAACATAAAAAAGTAACCATGGAGTTTCTTGCCGGATCTTCACCATACAAAACGACAAACCCAAACCGTACACCTTTTCTTGAGGTTTTCTAAGTGGCCATGCAACATAATATGTCAAATGGCGGATACTGAAAGTGCTAAACCGTTTTTTTTTTTTTTTTCGGATGGGATATCATCAAATGACTTCTCCCGCTCTGGGCGGAGCAGGAGGGAGTGTCAGACTTTTACTGACTAAAACCCATCCATGTTCCTTCATCGCCCTTTGTGTTCCGGGGTCACGGTATCTCTTTCGAACAGTCCCGCAACCCCGGTGGCATCGGTCCTTGCGGACCCCTTCCTATTGCTGACTCTCTTTGAGGCGCGCGTGGAACACGAACGCTAAACCTGTCGCCAAGTTTTGGGCTGAATCGACCTAGATTGCCACCGACACGCTAAGAAGAAGAAAGTAACCAAAGTACAAAAGATTGTAACTCAATCTTTTTTCACTACCGTTGTCTCTGTCACCTTTGAATGTCAAACTTCAAAAAGATACAGAACTTTATTGATTTTAGTTGCCAATTCGCAAAAGTCGATGAGTTTATCAGCAGAAAAAATATTTGACATACTTATAATACATTTTCTCTCTGAACACCCTACGGTGATTACCAGCGTGATGTAAAGTTATTTAACAGTTTTGGTCGTTTCTATGCAAAAATATTTCATCATCCTTGTTTATTTTCCAGGGCTTTAATGTATAAACACTTGTAACCCGCCATTTTTTTACTTAGGTACTAGATTCGTACACGTTAATAGTTATTTATGCAACTGTTTTTTAATACCTAATTATGTACAGTTGCATACAAGACTTTATCTACATCCATGATATTAATCCTCCATAAAAGGTTCTGAAACCATTAGGGTGTTGTAGTGTTTTAAGAAGTCTATGTAAATTCATGGAAAGTTTAATTGCTGAGTATTTAATACAAACAAACCATGTATAGGTAATAATTTAATTATTTAAATTTTGGTTTGATACAATTATTAAAATGCATAAAGCTTGTATCATTCATTTTTGTAAACAACAAAGTATACCTACGTACATAATGCAATACTAATATCGAACAAAAATGGCGGGATACGACGTGAATTCGAATTAATTTAGAAGTTTTTTTTTTATTACGGCGCTGTGGTAATGGATCGCACGTGCTAGACAATGTTCTTTTTTTAAAACGAGTTGCATAATGAAATTTAGTACAACATTATAACACCCGTTTGGATGTTATAATGGTTAATATGACACTGGCTGTTTTAATGTTGGCCATAAGCTAACTGTTTCAGATACTTTTATAGAGGATTTATAGCATGGGTGTAGATAAAAGCATTAACTGCTCCGTTGGTCTGCTGAGTGCGGAGTCCTGGTTTAGATTTCCCAGTCGGGCAAGTGAGATTGGGTTTTTCCATCAGGAATTTCTCTGTAGCAGCCACGGAGTCTGGATTTATGCCCGGTTGATAGCAATAGCGATAGCTATATAAGCCCCCTATAAGGGACCTTAATATAACTGGCGAAATGTTTGTGTACTATTGGGTACACTTCTGCATAACCCTTCGGGGATTACAGGCGTATTGATAAGTAAGTATGTATTTTATTATAATTTTAAAAAGCTAGGAATCTGAGTGGAATTTATAGAAAGAAATAAAGAAAGAAAACGTTTTTTTTTTGCTTTAGCCGCAAGTGCACACAACAATATAAGAATAAAATAAAAAACTTAAAACTAAACGGAAAAAAAGAAGAGAAATAATATTGTGTGTCTCACCGGCTACGCCAAACAGGCCCAGTTCAGCAAACTGCCGAGCAACTAGTGCCCGACGCTGATTTTCAACTGGACCTGAGGTGATGTTACGGACATAAAACAGTTTTATGCTATGTGTGTTCTAATTATATATGGATTTTATGAAAAGATACACAAATAAAATAAATGTGTGTACAATATTAGTAAATAAACTAGATGTAATTGAAAGAGACCAATGAAGGTGCAAGACAAAACAAACAACCTAAGTACATGGATAAATAAAACGGACGCATAGAAACATAAACCTGTTTCGCACGTTCCCAACTTGTAAACATTTAATATTATATCCGTGCGCTGCATCGCTCAATACGCTGCAAGCAGCCGAGCGTGATGGACTAATATAAACAATAATAAACATTAGTGAGAAGTGAAAGGAAAAATTTGCAGATGCGATGGCAATTGTGTAGGTACATAAATAAATAAGTCTGGCAAAATATTACGTTTCCAACGAAGCAGCAAGTTATACAAACGTAGATAGACGAAGAGCATAAAAAAATAAAAGGTAAGTTACTTTAAGTTAATATAATAAATGGTATAATAAATTATAGGTACATGAATAGGTTGATTCAGCTCTGGTTTCGTTAGTAGGTAGTCACAATATTTTCGTAACACTCATTTCGGTACCCAATCAATGGGTTTTTATTAAAAATAGGATTTTTACCAACATAATACCTAAACTTTGATATACTTTCAATTGCGTCACTGTTAACTAATTAAAGGCAATTTTGGACTTGTACAATTTGTTCATAAAACTATGAACATTTTCCGCAAAGTGTTAAGATAATAAATAATCACTTCCATAGGATAGGACGCTGTGACGCTAATATGGGACAAAGGTCACAACAGCGTCCTATCTTAGTCTCGGCGGTTTCCACCGACAGGTGTTCTGTATCTAGGTGTAGATGATATCGTTAGTTGTAATTGTCAATTAATGCAACTTCCGAAATGACTCATTTGAGTTAAATATACAGTACATTATATCGCATTACAAGGCACGCCAGCATTAACGACATCATTCGTCGAGCCCTTGCCAGTGCAAGCTTGGTACGTGACGATGGGAACAGACCAGACGGCATGGCGTTGGTGCCTTGGAACGTGGGCAGGCCTTTGGTGTGGGACGCAACCTGTGTCGACACCCTTACGCCATCTCACGTTGCAAGCACGGCAGGCTGTGTAGGAGCTGCTGCTGCGGCTGCTGAGATCCTCAAACGACGCAAATACTGTAACCTTATGGGTAACTACAGTTTTGAGCCGTTTGTGGTCAAAAAGCTCTTATCATGGGGCCCGAGTGCAAGTCTCCTTTTTAAGGAAATCTCTCGCTGACTGGTCGACATTTTGCGTGACCAGAGGGTTGGTTCATTCTTTGACCAAAGAATTAGCATTGTTGCCAGTCTTCTGGGCACGTTTCTGAATGACAGTGAGCGAAGGAATACTTTGACGCTTAAGTGTCCTTAGTTGTCGTTGTTACTTACTTCAAGTCTCATTTTTTATTAGGTTAGTTATATTTTTGTAGTACTTATGTATATAATTATGCATAAAATAGTCCATCTTGAATAAATATACAGTTCGACTGCAAACGTTTCTTTCTACCGATCGGTGTCTTTAAAATCTAGATATCTTGAAAAATAGGAAATTACGTAAATCGGGCTATTTTTTTTCAGTTCAACAAATGTTTGTGATGATGGCACATTTTGTGAGAGTGAACAATGTCCCATACATTGCTCACTCTCATGTACCGACTGACTAGGTATTACTTTTTAATATATTGACCATACGTGAATCAAAATCAATAATACGAAGAGATTTTTTTTCTAAAAATTACTTTTATAATAATTATATTTGTTTTCTTTTAGATTTTAACTTTCTGACGAATTGAAGTGACTGTTTGTCATTTCAAACTAACAGCTTTTTACTGAATGCATATGAAAGTATATACGGTACTTGTAACAAAAATTCTACCATGTCATCTTTGAAACTATATCATACAGGCTTCATAATATCGTTTCTTTCAAATAAAAAATATCAACATTTTGTGAGAAAATTGCTCTAAACAGCATTACAATAGGAAAGTAATTTCACAAAAATATACAACTCTTTTTGTGAACTGTTATTTAGTTTGTTACCTCCCCTGTAAAGTCGCCTTTTGGCGATTACATTCATTGATATTTCAATTGACGGGTATCCAATCAGTGGGTTTAATTAAAACTAGTTGATTTTTACCAACCAATTACCTATAAATTGATATAATATCAAATGCGTCACTACGATTGTATGAAATTAATAGGCAACTAAGAGTTGTATAATTTATTAATAAAACAATGAACATTTTCCGCAAAGCTATAAGATAATAATAACTTCCACAGATTAGGACTCTTTGACGCCAATTGGGGAATAACGTTACAGACTCCTATCATCCTACATTTGCTAATCAGTGGTTACCTACCAACAGCAGGTGTACAATCACGAGCATTAATATGTCGCACGTCCTCTAAAAAACTATCATAACACAAAAGTAGCAGTTTTGAGATATTATGCGCATTTAAAGTTTTTTGTGTCCTTATCGATGCTATGCGTAAAAAAACTTTCGCTTGTGCCATTCTTATTTAATTAGTACACTTACGGCGGTTTTTTTTTTCAATTATTTAGCAAGGATAGTAATTGGAGTCGAGTGGGGTATTATCTAAAAACCTAATATTTTCGTGTTATGACAATTTTTTGAAGACTTTTGAATATGATTTTCTTCTACTGTATTGATTAAAAGTTTCACGATTTCATATTACAAACATAGTATTTTAGAAGTCATACTAATTACGAAATTGGTCTCAGTTCAAAGAAACCGTTAATTTACGAGAAAATCGCTTATGAAGTTTGCTAAGACAAGTATGTTCGTTTTAGTGCTTGTGACTGTACTGTATTTAGGTGTCGATGAGGAACTGTCGGTTTCTGAAATGAGTAGTAATATAGTAGTTAGTTACAGCAAGTCAAGCTAGAAGACAAGCAATCAAGCAAAAAAAGCAACAAAGCAAGAAGCAAGGAAATGGAACGAGAAGGAGGGAGGAGGGAGGGGGGAGGAAGCAAGTGATAGTCAAGCTTAAGTAGAATATGAATATTTTGTTCAGCCTCTACACGTCTGTCACCTATTTTTTTTCGCTTAAATCATGCGGAGGCGTCGAGCCACGCCTCCTTAAAGTTTAGGCCTGTAAGAAAGCGTCAATTTGGCCCGCAAAATAACAATAACTCTCGTTTGGTGTGCGTCGCCACTCGGCCGATCGGTATTGTCTTTCATTCATTATTTCTATACAAAGTCAACGAGGCGGGGCTAGAGAGTGTTTCTATGTTGCGAAAGCAAGTAAAAATTAGCTTATTGGTGATCAGGCGGTAGTATCCACGATAGTACCTTATACCCTATATACAAAGTTACGACAGATCTTTGACGTCACAGCTAAACAGAATCACTGTGGCGTCAAAGGCCGGTGGCACCGTTAAACCATTTAGTATTCTAAAGCTTGGGGGGCTCCCTACAATACTAGCCTTTATTTGCGGATGGAAAATCATCAAATGACCTCTCCCGCTCCGGGCGGAGCGAAGGAATGGCAGACTTGTACCGAGTAAAAGCCATCCATGTTCCTTGTTAAGGCCAATCTTACTAGAATCCAAACCATTAAAAAAGGAAAATAAACTTTTGAATTGGGTATGATTGCACAGCGATGTTCCTTCTCCCTCACACTACCGTGCAAACCTATTCCTTGGCTCTTCCCCACCCTTTCTCACCAGGAAGGAAAGTTGCCGGCTTGATTTCGTCGCCCACACATCGGTATTTTCTCACAATTGATATAATTTCGTATGAGTGCAATTTACTGCTACTTTACTTTTCCTATAAGGTCCCTACCAGCGCAGACACCCTTGGGGTCTTCTTCCGGTTTGCTGACATCTCTTCGAGGCGCGCGTCGAACACAAACGCACCGACGATACCACCTGTTGTCGTAAGGGCGTAACACGTAGAACGCTGGCTGCCGGCGCTAACTTGCCAGCCCTTGTCGGCACCGGTCCGTGCAGAGTCATTCGTCATCTGGCGACTTTGAATCTCGTGACTGGTCGCGAGATGGCACCTTCCAATTTTTATTTATTTTGTTGTCGTCAACTCGCGCGACCTACGTAAAATACGTCAGATGTACAGTCAGCTACGTAAACTTCTAATAAAATGTATTGTGTAAATCTAATAATACCTAAAAACTAGCAATGCTTGTTTAATATAAGAAAGAAAAACGAAAAAAAAAAATATAGATGTATTGTATTGTTATTGTTTTAATATTTGTTTTCTAAGTACATTTTTTTTTTGTAAATATATTTTTTTATCTTTTTTTTTAATTATGTTTTTTTTTGTAAACATTTACATATGTTTATATATACATTTATTCATACCTATATATATATATATTTTGTACACATATTTTTATGTATCAACCAATGAATTATTTTTTCATTATAAAAAAAACCCTTCCCTTCCCCTCCTCCGCCACCAGCCTCTCTCTCCCTCCGCCGCTTTAAATGATACATGCAATAGTTAGTTATTTAAAGATGTTGGTTTCAATCCGTTTGCATTTGACTGTACTTTATAACGTGAGTGCGAGTTGACGACAACAAAATAAATAAAAATTGGAAGGTGCCATCTCGCGACCAGTCGCGAGATTCACAGTCGCCAGATGACGAATGATTCCCGTGCTACCTGCACAGGAATCATTCGTCATCGGCGCAGGCAGTCTCTACACTTTGTGCTAACCCAGCGCCGGCGTTGGCGCTTATCGGCGCCAGTAGCCAGCATTCTACGTGTATGTATACGCACTAAGACGAGCTAGGCTACAAGCCTGACAGTTGGTTAGCTTAACCGCCACTCCAAAGCGATCAGACCAGTTTTTGACTAGGTACTCGTAAATCCCAGTTTAGGTCCTCTACTCAACTTTGTAATCTTTACGTTTTGCGAAAAATGACAATTATAGTTGTATATATTTATTAATATTTGTGTAAATTGCCGATTAATTTCATCCAGCGAAAGCAACGCAAATGACATAATCTCAATAGGTAATAGATTAGTGAAATTCCTACTTTTAATTAAAACACTGATTGGGGGCACCTATTCAATGTGTCTGAAAACATTTACGATCTACCACACTAACAAATAATCGCTACCACTATCTAATCAAAAAATTTGATAATCTCAAAAATTTGTTGCATACAAGTAACTGAAAATAATTCATGACTGATTATGATCAGAAATGATCGGAAAGTTCTGAGATTATTTTTAACACATCTATAAGGGCTTAATCATCCAATTAATATACCGTTATTCATAAACTAGGTGTTGCCTGTGACTTCGTCGGCGTGAAATTTGGTTTTTATTTTACCTTTTTTTTTAAAAGAGCCTACACATTTGCCCATTTGCATGTGAAAATGGGCAAATGTGCCCGCGCCAAATTATTTAAAAAGTTTATACAAGTAGGTACGATCTGACATACCGAAAGTTTAAAACTCAATTTTTAAACAACTTTAACAGGCATAATTTGCTGACAATATACCAATCATTTACTGAGCAATAGCCTTTTAAAAATAAAAAGTCTCTGAAAAATAGTTAGTTTTTTTTAAGAGGTTGTAAAATATCAGGTCGCGCAAAGTGTTTCAGTAGCAGCCACGGAGTCTGGATTTGCGCTCGGTTGACGGCAATAGGCTTACAGAGATGACCCATCTAGTTTGTAAAAAACATAGCATAACCTCACACCATTAGCCCTCGAAGAGTTAGACAGACGTGTACCTAATAGTACACCCACATTTCGCCAGTTATGTTTAAGTCCCATGTAATAGGGGTCAAGCCTATTGCCATCAACCGGCTACAGATCCAGACACCGTGGCTGCTACTGAAAAACTCCTGATGGAAAAACCCAATAACAATTTGCCAGACCTGGGAATCAAACCTAGGACCTCATGCTCATCAATCGCGTTTGCAACCACTAGACCAACGAGGCAGTCGTTGTAAAAAAACTACATGTAAAAGGTTTTTAATAAACCTGTCAAAAATAAATATCATTTCACTAACGCCATCTGTGTTGTCAACAAGGAGTCTACGTGCGGAAATTGGTCATGTTTTATAGTATTTCATCTATCTTCCTTAACTTGTTGAAACATGTCATTGTCGAAACGGGAAACATTGTAGTTCCCGGTCCGCTGCATAGATGCCGCTAGTATTGGAAACTAAATGTCCCTATACTTTAATGTAACAATCTACTTTAATCTAAGTAATGCCCGTTTGGACATTCAGAAGATCTTGAGTAAGACGAGAGACCCTAGCACGAGTTTTGACCTCTTTTTTTAGAAGTTGGTTAAAAATACAATAATTTTATTATCCCACAGCATTTTAGTTAAATTGTTTGCTAAAAACACAATCAGTATCATTCAAGGATAGATATTAATAAATTCTTAAAATTACGAAATTATTATTTGTGAAACGAGTATTATTAATTTTAAAACATTGAGCTATTACTACTACGTGTAGAGAAGACAGCGAACAAAATCTGTGCGCAGTGCGGGGCGCGCGGGGTGCGGCTATCCCCGTATATACCCCGACGAAAAGCTTCAAAACTCATGCTAGGGGTCTCTGGCCCCGCAGTCTCGACAGAGTTAACGACAAAATCGCTAACTTTGATGGATCATTTTTTTGTTCTACACCATACCTGGGAACCTTCTAGTTACGGAGATATTGGGGGTCAAAGTTCCAACTTTTTGACAACTTTTTAATGCAAGATTTTTACTTTAAACACCTCCAAGACCCCCGTACTACTCAATCCATTCATCATTTTCACCATTTTCATTGAGTGCGTTACATTGAGCTCTACTACAAAACATGATTTTTCACCCCAAAAAGTCGTTTCCCAGCAATATTTTTTGCGTAAAGTCACTTAGTTTGATGTGCAGAATGCTTGGTCGACGGCTTCGTGATGAGGTTGTTTACACCCTGTATGTGAACACCTCCATTTAAATACACAAGCCTCGAAACATTTAGCATTAAGCACAAACCTTAGTGGTTTAAAAATGCTATGCAAAAAAAAATGTAATAATTTTTAATTGGTAAATAAATGAAAAAAAAAAAAAAAAAAAAAACTTAAAACTACACGATTATTTGTTGTCACGACATAGTGGGAACGGGGCCTTAGATGGGTTCCTTGCGATTTCGTCGAGAAGTAGCACACCATCGTGAGAAGTGGAAGGAATGGGGGAAGGCCTTTGCCTCTGCTGAGGTGTGGGACAATGTGGGCTAATAAAAAAAAAATTAAGAAAAATATCAGTATGTTAAAATTTTATTCATAAAAAAAAACAGAATATTTTTGAACACTGTTTTAAGCCTTTACGGTTTAAAACTAAACAAGGAATACAAGTTTAGAATATTTTGATGCCTACTTAAATGAATAAATAAGGAAATAATTACAATATCTTTAAATAGCCAAAAGTAACAACTATTGTGACATAATCGGTCAGCCACAAAGTAATCGTGGCCTCCTAGCAAGGCGCAATGATGACTGGTGAAGCAAAGCTGTGACCGGGAGACTGAAGTGTTGGGCGTCCAGCGGCGAGATGGCCAGACACCATCGCGGGTACATTTTGCCTGGATGCGGCTGACACAGGAAAGTAGAGCTTTGCACAAGTATCAAGGACCCTATACCCAGAAGTGGGTTTTAATAGGGTCGTATGTGATGACGTCACATTTGTCGTCATCATTATTTCACCCGAAAGACCTCCACTGCTGGACATATGCCTTGCCCAAGTGTAACTTTATTGACCAGCCCCATGCGACTCGCATTCAGCGGATCCCCGCAACCTTCACCAGGTCATCGGTCCACCTAGTGGGAGGCCATCCCAACGCAACGTCTTTTGGTTCGCGGATGTTGTGGTTAAATTATATTGTTATGTTGACGCCTTCTTGGTACCACTTACAGATATCTTAGTTCAATTGCAGAATGAACCCAAACATTGTGTTCCCTAGACCCGGGAGTATGAGCACTAGAAGTGTCATTCTATTCCTTGTCTATTTTATATTAGAAAAGTTTAGAATATTTTAAGACAAGAGATGATTCTTTTCTCTCTCTTCCTCTTCATTGATCTTCTATTTTTCTTCCACTAACTGTTCGTACCTGTAAACATAAGAAATAATAAAATTAGTCGACGTAATTGTAAATACTGTGCTAATACTTTTTAAATGAATGAGCGAGAAATATAAGAGTGTAAACACTTCTCGTGTTTACACTTCCAACAACTCAATGTGCAGGCGGAAAAAACACAGAACTAAAATAAATGCACCAAGTTTGACAAATCGATGCAAATTTTATTGACAAGCAACACCACATAGAACTGCACACTTAAAGTGGTCATACTACAGTACATTTTGACATAACTTGTTTGTTTGCATACATCAATAAATAATTGAGTGTGTTGCCACTTTTCTATAAGTAATAAAATAAATGAAAATAAAAAGCCTTTTATTTCTTGCAGAATTATTAAGGTTTACAAAGCATTTTGTTAGTAGCATAAAGTTAAGTTTTATTTTTTTTTTCTACTTTTCTGTACGTAATTTTAATATTTGAAAAAATATATAAACAAAGATAACATTTATAGACATAAATGCAATAATTAAAATAAATATTATTGTCGTAATGGCTTAAACCAGTTTTCCTTGTTTTGGTTTTCCTTACAATATGTAATTGCACTTAAGTAGGTATATGAAGTGATGTTGGAGCATGTCAGATAAAAATCTGGGATTTTCATCAATAAAAGAGAATGATAATAATACTGGTAACGATTTATTAAAAAGTATCTAAGGATAAGATATCCTTGGAGATAATAGTTCAATACTAACATTGTAAAGAGGTAAAATTTGTTTGTTAGAATGTATTTAGGGGATAATTTCCGGAACTAATGATCCAATTAAAAACTCTTTCACTGCCAGAAAGCTACATTATTCGTGAGTGCTTTAGCTACAAGTTATATTTATGTCATGCATATTAGCCGGGCTATCACAATTTTTGCGAACAAAGTCGCGGGCGAAGTGTTAGTGAATTACAAAACTTACTTTTCAAACTTCATGCATCTTCGTGCGTAAAAAATGCGCCCTGAGGGACACTTGCTTTCAGAAATTATGTCTCGTTTTATTATTCTATGGAGTTCGGCACTATCCTCACTTCGCACCAGTTCACCATCAACTCCAGAACTTGAAACTGTAACATCATCAGCGTTGATCACCCTTTTAATTTCTACAGTATCTGTAGATTGCACTGATACCGAATCACCCGTTACTGGCTTTGATAAAACTCCACAAAGCAGCAGGCACAGGAAAAATGCGATTAAAACTGCAGTTCCCATATTGTTGAGGTGTGCTCGCGTCAACTGTTTGTGAGTAAGAGTGCTTGTCTCGCCTCAACTGTCTGCTTATATACGAGCATGTGCGCAGACGCACGTGGGGAAGAGAAGAGACGTCGTAACATTTGTATCACGTTAGAACGTCACTAAAAACGTCATATTAAGTTTGATTCGCACATAACCTGTTTTGTTGGTAACCCCATGACGTTGAGTTCCAAAACGTGTATTAAAAGAAATAAAACCGGCCAAATGCGAGTCGGACTCGCGCTCGAAGGGTTCCGTACCATTATCACACGTTTGTTGTATTAGAGCCCCCCCTAAATATTTATTTTATTTTAATTTAACTACTTACTTTTAAAGTGAATATACAACTAAATATTCTGTGAACATTTCAAGCGTCTGTTGCCGTTATTAATATCGAGCAAAAAACGGCATAAAAACACGTTTGTTGTATGGGAGCCCCCCTTAAATAGAGTCTTAGTAATAGGTCCCGTTTTTGCCCTTTGGGTACGGAACTCTAAAAAAAGAACGCTTTTGATAAGGTGAACGTTCAAATACTATGTTTAAGGTGAATTAATAAATGAATATAGCTTATCGATAGAATAAAAGTAAATTATGATATTTAAATATATAATATAATATATATAATATAAATTATGATTTTACAAAAATAGTAGACATTTCACATAGCTGTTTTCTCAATAAAAGCAATCTGTTCGAAAATCAAGTGAACATTGCAATGTAAATTGGTTTGCCATAAAACTTTAGCAAAATTAGTATAATTATCTGACTTTTCTGAACGGAAATACCCGCAAACAAAATTGTTTTTGTACACGCAATTTATATTGTCCTTGGGTTTTTTGACGATTGCCGTTTTGAAATTTGCTTTACAGGACCTTGACTTTTAATAAACATAAACATGTTGGATGTATGCTAATCCAAGGATAGCTGGCAGAGCAGAAAACTTAAAAAAAAATATGGTACGTCTATAGATTTGAACAATCAACATAAAAAAATTGTTAGTTTCTTAGTCACATAATTACTAAATTTGTACTTTCTAGTACTAATATAATTTTTATTTTCCTATTGTTATGCGTTATTGTTTTGTTGTTCCTCTCATAGAGAGGAGGCCTGTGTCCCAGCAGTGGGAACATTAATAGGCTGATGATGATGATGATGATGATGATTGTTATGCGGGGTTTTATTTACATACTTTCTTTAAAACGTCACACAGACCACGATCGGCTAACCACATGGAAGGAAATGACGTAATAATAAGAACTTACTCACCAGGCACGATGGGAGTTATGAAACTAAAGGGCCTTAAGAACCCGGTGGTGTATCACCTTCCTACGAAGATGGTTGATGGACATACATACAAGGTGTAAGCGGACCCTTTGTCAACCAAGCATTCTGTACATCAAACTAAGTAACTTTACGCAAAAATTATTGCTGGGAACCGACTTTGTTTTTTGGGGTGAAAAATCAGTTCGTTCGTTCGATCGTTTTATGGTAGGTGTGTTGTGTGATTTAAAAGTTTACAATAATACATTCAAACAGATTATTGAATAAATTGAGGACCAGTGTCTCACAGTTTCCATTGTTGGTGAAGTTCATGGAAAGGCATGTTTCAACGTTCTATTCAATTTATTGTATGGATTGTTATAAATAAATAAATTTATAATTTACGTTTTAAGAAATTACGTTTTCTAATATTACTTAATATACTTATAGTCTGTGAAGTTTATTAAAGTTTATTATACGTATACAAGCCAAAATGAGAATTCATGTCGGATACCAATTGGAAAATAAAAGTGAAAGAAATTTCACTTTTATTTTCCAATTGGTATCCGACATGAATTCTCATTTTGGCTTGAATTCACATTGTTCACGTCATATTCAATGCTAAATAAGCTCTTGCGGACATTATTTTGACTGTATTAGACTCAAAAACGTATATAATATTAATGTAAACACATGTTTCACACGACAAAATGCTAGTGAGCTACATAACTACTATCGTAAGCGTATTATTCGATAGCTTCAGTGAAATTAGTGAGTCATGGTACCGTTTTGTATGGTGACAGCTGAAAAACGTCAGTGACTATCGAATAGATTACGTTAGGTTTTTAACCTATCGTAATCTATAGTGCTCATGGTACGAATTTTAATTCTTTTTGTGACCGCTAAGGGCGCTGTTCAATATTTCATACAAACAATTTACGGAGACGCTAGCGAGTTTTGGCTGTGTAAACTCATGGTAGAGGTACTGAACGTAACGCACTCAAAACAATGTGTTGATGGATAGATTTAATAGTACGGGGCGTCGTGGAGGTGTTTTAAGTATAATCTTACATTAAGAACAAGTATTTTTTCTACAAAGTTGGAACTTTGACTCCCAATATAAAAACCCCAATGAAAAAGTGATAGCAATAATGGAGAGAACAATTGCCTTTCGGCTTCTTTAAGGTTCTTGTTACACCCTTGTTAAGCCCATTGCTCGGATAAATAGCACCATTAGATTTTTACACAGTGGAACAGTGATCATCATTTTTTCTGTGGGGGTTTTTCTAATGGAAGACAAAGTTCTAACTTAAAAAAAAATACACGTTTTTAATGTAAGATTGTACTTTAAGTACCTCCACGACACCGCAACGCCCCGTACTATTCAATCTATCCATCAGCACAATGTTTTGAGTATCATATATTTTTTCTTGAAAACCGTTCACAATGATGAGGAGTACTATGAGCCTTTTAATAAAACATATTTTACATCTACTTAGGCCAATGGGCAATTTTTGAATTTAGTTATATTTTTTGGGTATCAATCACCTCAGGCAAATTTTTGCTATTTTCCGGTAAGAAGCAGTTAAAATTTAAGGAAACATTTCCAAAGTATGCACGATATGCAGATTTTAGCTAAAATAACCGTAATATTTAAAGTTTTAGCCGTAATATGCAAATTCATTTGCGCATTTGCAATTCGGTCTCTAGTGATGACCTTTCCTTTTTTTTTTTTTGTCGGATGGGAAATCTTCAAGTGTCTACTCCCGCTCTGGGCGGAGCAGGAGGGAGTGTCAGACTTTTACTGACTAAAACCCATCCATGTTCCTTCATCGCCCTTTGTGTTCCGGGGCCACGGTATCTCTTTCGAACAGTCCCGCAACCCCGGCAGGCATCGGTACTTGCGGACCCCTTCCTTTTTGCTGACTATCTTTGAGGCGCGCGTGGAACACGAACGCGCCGTCGACACGGCCTGTCGTCATGAGACGGACGGACGGCGAGCTAGCCCATAGCCCACCGTCCACAGGCCCGCGCCTAAGGTAGCCGGGGGTCACGTGGTGGCCCCCGACGCCCGGGGCGTCTCCCGCGGCGGCCGGGACGCTAAGAGGTTCTCTCCCTCTCACGTTCCGCCATCTCCTTCTCTTGCATTACTGATTCGCAGAAGGAGGTGACGGCGTCCCATTCCGTCTCGCTCCGAGGGCTTAGGTTTCTCTTTACGTATTTTGCGGCTCAACGGGCCCATTACGCTTCTAGTGATGATCTTGAAATGCTTTACCAAGATAATCAAAGTTTAGTCCAGTCCAGTCTCTTGGCTTATTAATAACAGCCGCACGTGTCGAACTTCAGGTCTGGTGTAATTGGTGTAATCAGCGGTTTCCGATGTCGGTTCGTGGATGAGTATTTTCTCTTTGACAGTTGTTACGAGTAGTCAGAGGTCCGAAAGTCGGCCAACCAGTCTTACCAAGGGGTATGTTGTGACTCAATAACTGGGTTGTGGAGGTCAGTTAGGCAGTCACTCCTTAAAATGCTAAAATTGTGGTATTCAGCTGCATGCATGCAGGTTAGACCGTTGGTCCGTTGGACCGTTGGTGTCATTTTATTTGACAGTCGTTACAGGTATAATCAGTTTCCTGAAATGACAACCATTCTGACCAACGGGTATCGTATTATCCAGTATTAACTGGGTTGTGGAAATCAGATAGGTAGTCGCCAGTGGCGAAGGTTCCAAACAACTCGATTCCTACCGGATTCCCTTTGAAAAATAGCACAGTCAGTATTCTGTGGACTCATTATAAGTATGACATTAAAGATACTTAGTTTACTCCGGATTAGTGTACTCCGGCTTACCTCTTACAAATATTGACCCTTCGCTACTGGTAGTCGCTCCATCTTATGTCATGCTACTGGTATTTAACTGCATCCGGTTAGACTGGACTCCCGTCCCAACAAAATTGGGAAAAGGCCAAGCTAATGATGTGTGATGGCTTTGATACTTTACAAAAGACATAATTATATGCGACCCCAGAGAATCATAATCATTTCACAGATATTATTTGATCTCTGATTTTCCATTACTGTCAAAATCAATTAAAACTTTGCCTTCGTTACAATAAGGTCATTGTCAAGTTGCTGCCAATGACAGGATTATTAGAGACAAATTGATCTTTATTTTCAACTAGCTGGCCCACGCAACTTCGTCTGAAAAGCTCACAAGCTCACAAAAGAAATAAACTTTTCCAGTTTTTGCAACATTTTTCATTTATGCTCCGCTCTTATTGGTTGTAGCGTGATGTTATTTAACCTAAAACCATCCTCGATAAATGGATTATTCGACACAAAAAGATTTTTTCAAGTCCAACCAGTAGTTCCTGAGATTAGAGCGTTCAAACAAACAAACAAACTTTTTAGCTTTATTAGTTTAGAAGATAGATAGTACGAGTATAGATAAAATAAGGATGCTGTTTGGTTTCTGCTGTCAACGGTAAAATAATAATTATAAAAAAACTGAATAACCCATGTTCAAAAAAAATTTTGGCTTTTGTCCTTACACCTGCGTATGTAATTGAACGTGATGTCAGTAGCACAAGTTCGATGTGCTTAGCATATGGAATACAGGTAGATACATCTATATCGAATACGGTTATCCTATTTATTATATTATCCGTGCCTGACCGTGGCATCACTCTGGGCCCTATCAGAATACCAGCGCTGTGACGTTTTTTTTTTTTAAATGTTACAGCACCATGCTGAGATAGGGGCCTTTTGGCTTAGTACAGGATTGGTCCTGTACAAAAAAAATTAACAGAAAAATGAGAAGAAAAAAAAAAAACATGAAATTAAATTGGTTTAATTTCATGTTTTTTTTTTTCTTCTCATTTTTCTGTTAATTTTATTTTTTTATTTTTATTAGCTGTACTGTTATTTTAACCATTTTAATTTGTGTTTTGTCCTGTGCGGGCTGATAAATGTTTTTTTTTTCTTTCTATGCAGGTAATATTGGCAAACGGCTTGACTGTCGCGTTGATTTAGTTGTGCTACGCGTGAAAGCCAGGCATGATGTCCTAGCTTCAATTCCCAGGTTTAGCAAAGTCTTATTGGGTTTTTCCATCAAAAAATTCTCGGTACCAGCCACGGAGTCTGGATTTGTGGCCAGTGATGGCAACTGGCTCGGACCTTAATAGATGAGACTAAAAACTAACTAACTGGCGAAATATGGGTATTCTATACTACTATTAGGTACAACTTTACCTAACCCCTCGTAGATTACAGATGCTAATGACTTGAGCAAATAGTATAAACGAAGTATTCAACTTACTTTTTCCTGTAATCCGTTTTGTGGTTAGAGTGAATCGTACAAATTACGTTGTTTTTTATTATTGTATGTGGAAATTTCTATATCATCATCAGCTGCCTAGTCTTTTCCCAACTATATTGGGACCGGGTTCCAGTCTTACCGAATGTAGCTAAATACCAGTATTTCACACGGAGTGACTGCCTTTCTGACCTCCACAACCTAGTTAGTACAGGGGAATACGATACCTCTTGGTAAGACTGGTTGTCAGATTTTCGGGTCACTGATTCCTGTTACGACTGTCAAAGGGAAAGATCTACAGATAACAGCCAGGACCAACGGCTTAACGGTGGACATTCCTAATTCCATGTCGTCGTTATCATTGCTAGTCTTGTTCCATACACTGATGAGTGTACCCTCATTCCGTTCGTATAATGCTTCCCTGGTTGATGCGAGTCACTAGCATGTATTACCAGCGATCTTCTGAATGGCAACCATCCTTCTGGTCTGACTGCTCACACTTCTTACCGTCTCTCGACAAACATCACCATGCCTAGCCGTCTAACGGCCGTTTTCTGTAACTTACTTAAAACTGTTAGTTAATATGCCTAGGTCTCGTAGCTTTTGGCGTTTCTATAAAGAATGTGAGCTTGGAATATCCTATCCGCATCACCTACCTGTCACTTGGAGGACTGTGATTCATAGAAAAAACAAAGAAAGATTTTCTGAGACATTATAACGGTCCGTAAGCTAAAAGTCAGACAGTTAGAGATAGCAACCTTCCGTTACCTGTAAGTAAGTTATTGAAAATAGCCGTAAGTATCGTGCCCACCTCAATTTCAGAACCCTTACTAACGGCTAACGGCTCATATGTATATTAACGATAACTGTTGCCCGTGACCTTCGACCTCGTGAAATTATTAGAATAATACTATTTTCCCCGTTTTTGCAAAAAAAATGATTGATTGTCCGCTTCCTTTGGTCGTTACATAGACCTTTCTCGATAAATAGGCTAGCCAAAACTAAAATATTTTTTTAATTCGAACCAGTTTTGCATGAAATTGACGCGTTAAAAAAAACAAACTCTATATTTCATCCACATCATCAGCCTACTAATGTTCCCACTGCTGGGACACAGGCCTATCTATGAGAGGGAAAAAAATAAAATCTAATAGTATTATAGTAAAGATAACGACGTTATATAATTATGATATTTATCTCTCTCTTAGAGGTGAATTATCTAAGAATAAAATACCTGCTGCTTTGATTGAATTATATACTTTATTTCGCAATAGTTGCCAGTTTTCAGTGAATCACTGCCTCACAAAAACATCGATTCAGTGTATGTCACCTACAAAGGCTTTTCTCAACTATATTGGAGCAGGTTTCCTGTCTAACCGGGGACTCAGCGGAATACCAACATTTACATGAAGCGATTGATAATTTCTGACATGTTGGGGTCGGCTTCAAGTCTTAACCGGACGGAGTTGAATACTATTATTTTACACGGTGCGAATGCCTATATGACCTCCAGAACCCATTAGTACTGGGTAATACGATACTCAATGGTAAGACTGGTTGACAGACTTTCAGGCCACTGACTATCTGTAACGACTGTCAAAGATCTACAAATGACAGCCGGGATCAACGGCTTAACGTGTTTTCCGAGGCACGGAGGAAACTTGGTATGTAATGGGTGGTCACCCATCGACGGACCAACCTAGGCAAGCGTGGGCCTGAAGATAGATCCGAGCTGCTGTTATTTTTAACCAACTTCAAAAAGGAGGAGGTTCTCAATTCGATTGGTATTTTCTTTTTATGTAATAACACCGATTACGCTGAGATTTATGATCCGATTAACGTGATTCTTCTTTAGTTTGATGCGAAATAGTTCCCATTTGGTTCCATAAAAAATTAACATAGTTTGGCTTAATAGTTTTTTTTGTTATGAGCATTTTTATGAACATTTTTTTTAGCCACGACTTCCAGTGGTGGGGATGTTTCATATTTCGCAACGACAGTCAAAGCTCTACATAACACTGGTATCTGACAGGGTCGATAAGTTGAATACTTCTTGACCGTCTGGACCGTGACTATGTTAAGAGCGTGTATGTATACAGAGTGGAAGGCATAAGCATAGCATAAGCATAATCAGCCTGTAATCTTCCCACAGCTGGGACAGGCAGACAGGCAGACAGGCAGACAGTCCACATCTCTATGAAAGGGAATAGGTTATAATCCACCACGCGGGCCCAGTGCGGGTTAGTGAATGTGACATGTCTTCGTTTTTTTTTTGGTTCTAGGAATATCCTCTATCTATCCTCACGCTGTTTTTCTTCACCGTTTTGAGAGAAGTGGTGATAAAATAAATTACAAAAAGAAATGCCCGAATGGGTTCGAACCCAAAATTTACCGCTCGAAAGTTGAGGCCGCCACGCGCCACAACTGGGCCACCGCTGCTCTCACTGAGACACTGACGCTAATAGTATTCAGTACATCATTCTGCAACCCCATACAATCGTTGGTTATTAAAAAAACCGGCCAAGTGCGAGTCGGACTCACGCACGAAGGGTTCCGTACCATTATCTATACAACATAAGACAAATCACGTTTGTTGTATGAGAGCACCCTTAAATTTTAATTTCATTTAATTATTTTTCTTAAGTGAATATACAACTAAATATTCTATTAATATCGAGCAAAAAACGGCAAAACAAAACACGCTTGTTTTATGGGAAATTAAATATTAATTAATTCTGTTTTTAGTACTTGTTGTTGTAGTGGCAATAGAAAAACATCATCTGTGAAAATTTCAACTGTCTAGCTATCACGGTTCATGAGATACACCCTGGTGACAGACGGACCGACGGATAGACGGACAGTGAAGTCTTAGTAATAGGGTCCCTTTTTACCCTTCTGGTGCGGAACCCTAAAAAACAGCTGTTTCTTACAAAACTGCAGTACTATAATAATATAATTATGATGTACTGGATACGTGGTAACCGTTTTAGCATCGATGTCTCTTCCACCGTATATATTTAGGTCACTGTGTCTCTTCCACCTTGTATATTTACGTCACTGTGTCTCTTCCACCTTGTATATTTACGTCACTGTGTCTCTTCTAGCTTGTATATTTACGTCACTGTGTCTTCCACCTTGTACCTATATTTACGTCACTGTGATTCTTCCACCTTGTATATTTACGTCACTGTGTCTCCTCCACCTTGTATATTTACGTCACTGTGTCTCTTCCACCTTGTATATTTACGTCACTGTGTTTCGTCCACCTTGTATATTTACGTCACTGTGTCTTCCACCTTGTACCTATATTTACGTCACTGTGTCTCTTCCACTTTGTATATTTACGTCACTGTGTCTCTTCCACCTTGTATATTTACGTCACTGTGTCTCTTTTACCTTGTATATTCACGTCACTGTGTCTCTTCCACCTTGTATATTTACGTCACTGTGTCTCTTTCACCTTGTATAATTACGGCCATTTTCAATACCTTACTGCTTGGTTTCGGTAGGTTGCTATCTCTGTATGTTTGACATTTTGCTTACAGAAGATTAGAAATAAAACGTCGAAATCGAGAAGGTCGTTCACAAAAACACAAGCCTGAAACGGGAGCTAGTAGACCTGCACCAACAATACATGGATGTTGTTGATGAACGGGACAAACTGCAGGTGGTCACAGATGGTTTCAACGACTGCAGTAACCGGTTTTATGTAAGGTTAGGGACTTAGAAGTTGAACTGCTTCATGCCAACAAACAAATTATTGAGTTTCAGAAAGAAAGAGAATGTACTCAGGTTAGGGAAACATATCACCTATATAATCAATTATAAAATTCCAATTGCAACCCACATTCTTTAACAACAATAGATCTTACTGAAGATTCTATTCTGAGATATAATTGTAGCAGTTACAAAGTAAGTCAAAATAAAATAAAGAAATATGCAAAACTAAATAGAATTATAAAAAAATGCAATAAATTTAAAAAACATAGTTCCAAAAATATTCAACTAAGAAAAGAACGTGTTTTACTCATAAAAAGGTGGATAATTATCAAATTAAATTAGAGGATAGTAAGAAGTTTTATGAAATAGACACTCAAAACTTACAGACTGAAAATATGTTATGCTAAAATCATGTTATGCTATGTATGTGAATTCTCAAAAACAAATTAAGGAACATATCCTTGCTGCAAACGAGTTAGTTAATAGGAGTAGTAGTAATGTAGACTGTGTAGACATGATGCCCTTCAACAACACTCAATGTATGTCACAAAGTGAACCCAGCCGCCGCAGCACTCTCCTACCTGAGGTAATGGACCCGACCCTTTTGGTTGTTCTGGACTGTATACAAAATTCACCAGATATTGTACAAGGTTCATCACAGGTAGGACAAATAGATAGTAGTTCTTCCCCTTGTTGTAATACACACTGCTGCTCAATTATGTTTTCAGATGGTCTAGGAAAAGGGTTAGGAAAGTTAATTAGTAATAATCTGAGTCATTCTTCTCTAAATTATTGTACACCTAAGGCTTCTTACAACCAGATAATAACATCCATAACTCGGAAGGAACTAGATCCTAATGCCATTGTAACTGTACTTGTAGGTAATAGTTCGATCGTTAAAATTGATGATATCACTGACAATGTCACTCAACTGTTAAAACTAAAATGTAACAAAATAATTCTGTGCGCGTTCCCGTACTTTAAGAAATTGTCTAGCAAGCAAAATCATTATATCCATTCTCTAAACAATCGTATGCATTTGTTGGTTAGTCATTATAGTCACAGGTTGACATTTTTCGACACTAACAGTTTCGTTCAGAAATTGAAGTCAACTAGGAATAATGCGTACTTGCCTATTAGTTTTAGACGTCAAATAGCTCGGCTATTAGCTTTTAATATTAACTCAGACATAGGAGGTATGTCGCAGTCTTTTGTAAATATTTCTACTGAAATTAGTAATTATACTAATTGTTATTTTACAAGTATTAATTTAGATTTAAACTAGTCATTAAGACAATAGAAGATACGAGTGACAATTTAATTAAACTCGTCAACTTCGAGGTATCTTCTAGCTCTCAATCAAGTAATTGTAAAAAAGGGGCTGAGCAGAATTCCTTAAAATTGTTTCACCAGAATATTCAGGGACTTTCTTCCAAACAATTAGAAATAGAACTATTTTTAGAAAAAACTAAGTTTGATATTATCTGTTTTACTGAACATTGGATGAAAGATTATGAAGTAATGCAAATAAATTATGAGAATTACAATGTGAGCAGTTGCTATAACCGAAAACCTAAGATGCGTGGGGGTTCATTAATCTTAGTCAGGTATTAAATCTAAGTCTCGTAATTATATAGTTGATCTATCGGTTGAACATAGCATTGAATTGTCTTGTGTTGAGCTGGATAAGCATGTAATAGTGTGCGTATACAGACCCCCTAATTACCTGAACTACTCTATCTTTGAGTCAGCAATGGAAGATGCTTTGGCAAAACTTGTAACTGGTAATAAACCAATAATTATCTGTGGTGACTTTAATGTTAATATCTTAGAGAATAATGTGAATAGCAGTAGATTCTTAAGTCTGTCTAAATCATTTAATTTGTCAAATGTGTTTTCAGAACCAACTCGAACTACTACAAATACTGCTACATGTATTGATAAAGTTTTTTGTTGTTGCTGCGAATACTTAGATAAATCCATCGTAAATTACCTGCCTTCAGATCATAGTGGTCAGACTGTTGCTTTCGCGTACAATATACAATTACAAAGAATTCAGATACAAACTAGACAAATAACACCCAGCAATCTAGACAAATTTAATAATAATTTAATTAGCAAGTTAAGTATACCGGGTCATATTAGAGACAATGAATTTTATGAAGAATTATTTTCGGTAGTGCACACCGAATTCAATAATACTTAAAAAAAAAGTCTAAAACTATTGGCCCAAACTTTATTTTCAGTGACTGGGCAACACAGGATATTAGGAAAAGTAGGGAACGATTGTTTGAGCTGTACGGCCTTAAGCCTTACATCAACACAGAATCTTTTAATAAATATGTTGCTACTTACTCGAAAGTTTTTAAAAACTCTTGCAAGGTAGCCAAATCCTTATTCATAAGCAACAAGATTTAATCAGCCGATAACAAAATAAAGACGGTTTGGAAAATTATCAACAGTGAAACAAATAGAAATAAAAAACAAAGTACACACTAGAGACATCACGTGGCCTTGTGAGCTCCAACAATGAAGTTGCTCAAGAATTTGTAAATTTCTTTACCAGTATCCCACTTAAAACTACAGAAACCTTAAATTCATCTCCCTTGCTCTCTATTGATTTATTGAAAGTGAACGTTGCAGCCTGTCCAAATGAATTTAAATTTCAGCATATAAACCCTATAACAGTTATAAATGGTTTTAAGCAAATCAAGATCAAATTAACGGAAGATCTATGGGGTATGTCTATCAAAGCTTGAACCTCAATTATTGAGACTGTAGCCCCGTATTTAGCCTCAATATTTAATTTGTGCGTGGATCAAGGGGTCTTCCCGGATCTAATGAAATTCAGTAAAGTAATACTGCTTTTTAAATCTGGGGACAGTAAGGACACCAATAACTATAGGCCCGTATCCGTGTTGCCGGTTTTCAGCAAGGTGTTTGAAAAGATAATGCTCAATCAAATGCTTAACCATTTTAACACCAATAAAATATTACACCAGCAACAGTATGGTTTCACCAAAGGACGTTGTACAACTGACGCCGGTGTCACTTTATTAAAACACATATTTACTGCGTGGGAAGAGGCACAAGATGCCATAGGAATCTTCTGTGACCTTTCGAAGGCATTTGATTGCGTAAATCACGAAACCCTGATCTTGAAACTTGAGCATTACGGTTTAGGTAAACTTGCGCTCAGTTTAGTAAAATCGTATTTGAATGATAGACAGCACTAGGTACAAATAAATGGAGTCAACTCAATGGGTTTAATAGTAAAAATGGGTGTACCACAAGGTTCGATATTGGGTCCCTTCCTCTTTTTAGTGTATATTAATGACCTACCCCATTTATTTAACAACCATCCGCATATGGTGTTGTTTGCTGACGATACTTCTTTAATATTTAGAATAAACAGACGTGCCACTAATCTTGACGACGTAAATAACGCCCTACTGCAGGTCCACAATTGGTTTACCGCCAATAATTTAGTACTAAATGGGAAAAAAACTAAGTGCATTATATTTGCTCTACCAAATGTCAAAAGTAGTGATTGTGACATAGTATTGAATCAAGAGAAACTAGAATTTGTCGATAAAACGGTTTTCTTGGGAATCACGCTCGATTCAAGGTTACAATGGGGTCCTCATTTAACATCTCTTGCAGGACGGCTGAGCTCAGCAGCATATGCTATTATGATACCGCGAGGCTAGTCTATTTTAGTTATTTTCATAGTATTATGTCATACGGTATTTTACTATGGGGACGGGCTGCAGATATCGAGTCTATATTTATTCTGCAGAAAAGAGCCATCAGAGCCATTTATGAATTACGTAGACGCAAATCTCTAAGAGAACTGTTTAAGGAAATTAATATCATGACAGTACCTTGTCAATACATCTATAAAAACATCATGTACGTTAGGAAAAATCGGCATTTATTCAGTAGAAGAGGTGACAGATAACACTAGAAATAGGGACCAACTAGTTCAGCCAGGTTTCAGGCTTGCTAAAGTAGATTCATCTTTCATGGGGTACTGTTTGAAATGTTACAATAAAATACCTCCCCACATTCTTCAACTGAACGAGATGAAATTTAAATCTTGTATAAAACGCACACTATGTAGGCAAGCATATTATAAGTTGGGGGATTACATTGATGATAAAAGTGCTTGGCTAAATGCTGATCCTGCTCCACAACCATAGGGGCAAACTAATTTATTGTACTGGTCGGGCATTATTTGAGTCTATCGACACGCAAAGAAGAAGAAGAAGAATTGATTCCCATGTTGATGTATTGTGGAAGCGGCAGAAGATTGTAAAAATATATCTACTTGCATTGTGTAGATTCCAGTTCTTAGTATTATATAATTGCATAGCACATGTGTGAGTACTTTATATGGTTCAGCCACCATTTACATTTAGTTATCTTTCATTGACTTGAATATGCCTTGGTGGCTGAGAGAATGTCATGCTCACTCAAATGTCTCGCTGATGGTGGCGATGGGCGATGGCCGATGCGCGCGTCATGTTCGTGAGCGGGCGCTGTCAGTTGGGACTGGTCATCTCTTGGCTGCCAGGGTTCATTTTAATTCGTTTGTTGTTAAATTGTTGTCTTTTTCTACTCTGGACGCTCTTAATGTGCACGTCTTTCTACATCGTTCTCACATACTCGTATATGTATAATTTCAAAATTAACGATGTAACCAAGATTTTGTAACAATATTTTGATTCAAAAGAGTGTCCATGGAGTTTCTTGCCCGTTCTTCTCCATAGAGATCTACGCTAGGGAATGGGCAACTACAGTACTTTCTCAAGTTATTATGCCTTGTGACTGTGACTGTAGCTTTGTTTTTTATTTGTAATTTTGACATTCAAAAGTGCCGTAATGGTCTAATTGAAATAAATGCTTTGAGTTTAAGTTTGTCACAGAAAATCTCTTTTTGACTTTTCTATGAATCAATCGACAGGTAGGTGACGCGGATTTCCTATCCGCGTCACCTACCTGTCATTTGATTCATAGTTAGCTTAAAATATCCTTATTTCAAGCTAACTTTGTCTTTAGAAACACCGATAGCTGCGAGACGTGGCATATTAACTGACAGTTATACGTAAGTAAGTTATAGAAAACGAGCCTTAATGGACAGTACTGGGCAGGTACGAATGGTAGACGGTACCTTTAATCCAATAAGTTTTTTTTTTGTTTTGCGTTAAGCTCGCCCCCTTTTACATGGGACTAGAATGTGACTGGCGAAATGTCACCAACATTTCTATTAGGCACATCATCTCTACACCGAGGATTGCAAGTGTGATTATTTTATGGAATTTTTACGTAGGTACAGGTATTTGTGTTAGTAGAAGGAATTGTAGATAAGTAATGTTTACAGTTTATTTTTATGCGTTGTTTCAGAAAAACAACTAACTCTTAGTAACGTGTTTATTTATACAGATGTTAAAAAAAATACATGTTTGCACAAATATGTAAAGCGCTTGTAGCGACTGTAAAATAATTTATAAAAAAAAAAACATACATTGTTTTGAAAGTTTTTAACACGTTAACTGCCATGTCAGGCACCGGTGCTTGACAGACATAGCACCTGTTAAGGCCATGTCAGTCCCGGGTGACTGACGCCACAGTATATAATTTAGATGATCTCAGGGAGCTGTCCGGCACGTTTAGCTCGTTATTATCTATTAAAATTGACTGACAAGGCTCTGGAAAAACTATGTTCAACTTTGCCCAACGTTTTTATATTTAGAACTGGATGTTTTATTGGGAAAAATAAAATGCGACACAATGAAACTATAGAAACTTTTTATTGTTCGAAATAATCATATTTTGGGCATAGACAGCTTAGAAAATTATAAAAAAAAATGCAATTTAGAGTAATGAAATGCAATAATCAGTCAGAGAGTCCAAGGAAAAGTTACATTGTTTTATGTTCCTCGTTGAAACAAGATAGGCAAAAATGTAGTTCATTAGGGCATTGTGGGCAATAAGTATTCACTTGCTTAGTCTTCTTTCTAGAGCAATGGGTGCGTGCACTTCCGCAGATAATTCGAAGCGACTAAATAAACACTCTAGGTACATCGCATGGCACGCGCCGGACGGGTTGCAACCTGCAAGGAATGAACTACGACACGCGTAGGTACTTTTGTTCAAACGGCCGAGCGCTGCACCGAGTGATTTCCCGCGCAAATAAATTGGCGGCCGGCGGACGGTGCCTGACAAAATACCTGACATGGCCCAATAGCTATGTTTTGTTTCGTTTGGGCCTCGTCAGGCACATATGCCAGACATTTTATTTTTTTGCTTTATTTTACATTATAATCACCGGAAACAAATTAAAATAGTCATATAATGTGATTTACTTGAATATACAACCAAAAAACAAAAATAAAAAAAAAACGTCATCAAAATTTTACTATGGCAGTTAACGTGAAAGAGTTTTTAAAACAAAACTGTCCTATTACAAAAACATACAATCGCTTTTTCTTCAAAGTTATACTTATTCAGGTATTTACAAATATGATTATTTTAAAAACACAATAATGTCCTTCTATGCAGGTACAATAAATCATTGATAAAATGACTACGTCGCGCGTCGTCTTGGCAAAAAATTTGATTTGAAAGCAAAATTAGCATAGAACATAAATTATTTAAATTATTAATGTTTCATAAAATTATTAACTTCAAATTAAAATAAACCATAACCTACTATACCGGTTTTTTATCGTAAGCTATTTTTTAAAACTCAAGTATCACATTTATTTTTAATATTTATCACAGAAAACATCTTTAGCATAAATATTTTATATCTAAGTACAGTCGCCAGAACATAAAGCTACCACAAACTGTCAAATATCTCCATAAATTATGATGAAAGCGTCAGGGTAGCCCGCGAAATTTAAATTTTATTTGTACTTGAAATAGTCGATCCTCGACTCTTCCCTCGACTCGAGGAACTTGGAGGGTTGTATTGATGATTTTGATGCTTATAATTCTGTAACTAAATACGTCTTACAGTCGCGAACAATATTTTAATTTTTACAAAAAAAAACTACTGTAAACTGCTGCAAAAAACTGCTGCCGCCGCGCCGCTGCTAAAAAAACTGCTGTAACTGCTGTAAACTACTGTCTTTTTTTTTTTGCACTGGCCTGCAAATTGCGAAAAACGTAAGAAAATTTGAATTTCGAACCTTCTAATTCGATTCTTCTAATCTGATTTCGAACCTTAAGTTCGAAATGGAATTAGAAAATTTGGCAGTTTGTAGTAACTTGATTTGCTGGCGACTGTACATGCATATAATAATTAGGTATTTTTTTCGTAGGTTGTATTCTTGGCCAGATAATCAAACTGCAAAAAAAAAGAAACAAAACTGCTTCGCCAAGTAATGTAAGAAATAATCATAATAAAATGTATTGTGTGATCTTTGCGTGTGATCTTTCGCAAAAAAAAACAGGAAAATTTTACATAGGTAATATCAGTTCAGGTTTTTATAAGACGATTACTATTACTCACGTCGGCTGAGAAAAAACGTATTAAATGACTAGAAACATTAACATAACCGCTAGATTCAATAAATATTACTTACAGTTAAATTAAGTAAGCTTATTTAATTCGTTGGAGATAATCCTTGTGTCAATTAAAAGTAAGAGTGTTCATAATTTTAGTTTTTAGTCCAACAACGAGTTTTGTAACAAAGAAAAAGATTTGAATTTAAATCTACTCGTCGTAATCTTCAGTCAGTTGTTTATACCTGGAAAGAACAACACATAAATTAATAATAATTACATGACAATAAAACATTTTTTCCGCTAATAAACCTACTCTGGCTAATATTACACCAAAGGTCAAACGAATTGCGATATCCAAAACCTTAATTATGTGATTTATGTTTTAAACTGTCATAGTCACTAACACAAAAAAAAAACAAATTTAAATCCGGAACCCAAAACAAAAAGATGGTCAATATCCCGTTTCTATAGTGTTAACCCATGATGTGTCCGTGGTCATAACTAGCGCCTGCCGGAAGAAACAACTGTTGTTAGGTGTTAGGGACCGCCTCCGCACAGCATCGGGGCAACAATAGACACCCCAGACCATCGATTTATTTCCCCGAATAAAAAAGTCTTACTTCTCAAGTGTGACGCATAAAGTCCAAAGCCACTTCATCCCTTCAGGACATTTGTGCTGTCCATCAATCACCTGTCTTTTCATTCTTGGAACAGCACGATCTGGAGGTACAACGGCTAGACTTTTCACTTCTTCAGTATCTGCATTCCAACTTAGAATTGTTTCATAATCGAACACAACAATCCTTGTAGTTGATTGAACATCACTGTCTGGTGATTGCACTGATGATAGATCTTGCGAAATAGGCAACGATATTACTGCACGATAAAAGAGAGATATAAACAACACAAACAAAACTACAGACGCCATTATGAGAGGTGAGAACGTTTGCTCAGGCCGGCTGTCTAGTAACAAATACGACAGCGCAGGTGCGCTCGCGACGGTATAGAGGGAAATTCTCTACAACGCGTCAGAAACGTAAATGTGTCATAATTATGAGCACCGTAATTGGTAAAATAATATTATGTCGTCTCGTTAGTACGTCACTATAAGTAACACTATAGAATTACGACTCATTATCATCTGCCTAGCCTTTACTCAAATATTTGGGGTCGGGACTCACACAAATGACTAATCTCGTCCAGAAGCGGAACATGTATTGATTACTTCGTTATTTTTTCTTCTTAGCGTGTCGATGGCAATAAAAGTAGATGTCGTTGTTAATAAAAGTAGTTCTGGAATAAATTTTAAAAAATCCAGTGTCACCGATTGGTGTTTGTTATGTTGATTCTGGTTCTTACCCGTGGCTTTACCTGCTCCACGGAAACGTGCTGCAGGGGTAAAACTAACCATGTTTAAACTCGGTTCAAATCCTCCTGTGTGCCAAATTTAATCGAAATCCATTCAGCTAATATCATCATCTGCCTAGCCTTTTTCAAATTTTGTTGGGGTCGGCTTCCAACCTGGAGGTCAGATAGGCAGTCGTTCATGTAAAATACTGGTATTTATTCAGCTGCAACCGGTTAGACTGGAAGCCGACCGTAACATAGTTGGGAATGGGCTAGGCAAGTGATGATGTGTACTCGTACAACCAAATGGTATACGCCAATGACGTGTCTTCTCAAGTACTTAAGCGAACTTCAACATGACATGGCGTAGTTATGTGTCTATCAATAAAAGACAGGAAAAATAGAAAGGGGTCAGACCGCCAAAAAAAAATTGTTTTTTTTTTATTTAAAACTATTTATTTCCACATGCATTCCTAAATTTAATACAATAACAATAATGCATTTTTTTAGTCGTGAGTTCGAACCCAGACAGGCGCATGACTTTGTGTAATTTATTTCATCACCAAAACGATGAAGGAAAACATCGTGAGAAAACCGGCATGTCCTAGAACCAAAAAATTCGAAGACATGTGACATCTACCAATCCGCACTGGACCCGCGTGGTGGATTATAGCCCATTCCCTCTCATAGAGAGGAGGTCTGATTCCCAGCAGTGGGAATATTAATAAGCTGATGATGATGATGATGATGATGATGATGATGATGATGATGATGAATAACGCTCAATCTTTCCAATGCAAGATTATGTGCGCTATCGATTAGTTAAGTTACTCACTCACAGGTCTTAGTCTGGTAGTGGGCCCAGACGTATGCCCGTCCCCCGTTTTATACATTTCAACGGTGAAGTAGAATTTCAGGATTTTTTAAATCTGTCGAGACATTTTGTTTTCCAATTTTTTGGCTAATTCCTTAGGCAACTTATTCAGTATGCTTGGAAGAGCATATGTCTAGAACCTTTTACCGTATTCATTATTTACTCTCGGCAGTTTATACAGAGGCAAGTACGACAGGTCTACTTATTTTCTGTAACTTACTCATATTGTGATCACAGTAATCAGAGGCAACAGCGAATTTCACTTTATCGAATACATTTATAACTTTACAATATTGGAATAACTTATCATAAGCGGGTTTGTATTTGAGTTTTATTTCAAAAGATACGCCAGATACTCCAGATCTTCAAGTTTCGTTGCTATTCGTCCATTCATCGTTTTATGCGGGACGTCCCTATTATGACGTCAGTTCCGTCTATTTAATCATTCGTTCGTTAGTTGGTTACTTTTAATATTTTCCGCCTATAAAACGGTGTGACGTTGAAAAGTCATTAAGTAAGTATTACCCTGCATGACAACAGGAAAATATGTAAATAATAGAATGTATGTATTTATAAATCTTAGAAGCGATTAATACTATTTCTTGTCGATTCAAGACTACAAGACTCAAGCATTAGTTAAAACTAGGCTCAACCAATCAAATAGCTTGAATCTAGTTTTGTGTAACTTTTTTTTTCGTTGGGAAATCATCAAATGATTTCTCCCGCTCTGGGCGAAGCAGTAGGGAGTGTCAGACTTTTACTGACTAAAACCCATCCATGTTCCTTCATCACCCTTTGTGTTCCGGGGCCACAGTATCTCTTTCAAACAGTCCCGCAACCCCGGCAGGCAGTTCTGTGTACCTAATGCTCGAGTCTTGTTGGTTCTAGCATTTTCATTTTCATCCGGGGATCAAACCCAAACACTCCATTCTGACTGAATCAGGGTGTATGGTTTCAACGAAATCCGAGGGAACATTATGTATGACAAATGTTCCGTCTCATCTGATGAACTCTACGTATTCACTACCATTTACATGGACAGGTGTCTCAACTTGCCATGGTCTCAAGTCTTGATCCTTAGTAGCAAAATCTTTACCCTCGACAGAATATCGGCCGTTTTCATCTTTCCGGGTTAACTGCCTCCTCTGGGATATTGACTGCAGGCAGTACGTGAGTAAATGTGCATACTGTGATGAGGTTTGAAAAAATTTCAAAGCAACTTTTTTGATAAGGATCTTTTTAAGTTGGCATGGCATGATTATATTTATGTACTCCAGTTGACAAGTCGAAAAAGATGAGTTCCCTTTAAAGTATTCCGAGGGTAATTAACTTGATATTTGAAGATACACTGGGAATACTATCCTAAGTTTTCGACCTCCAGGGCCTAATGATATGCCAATGATTCTTTGAAAATTGAGAATCAATTTTAACACATTCCAGTTTTTGACACGTTCGACCACTTTTCAACCTGGCGGATCGTCAGTCGAGTGACCATCGGCACCTTTATCACACTTGGTTGGGATAGGCAGATTTAAGACAGTAATACTCTGTAATAAGTACACCGTACAAACTACAGGTATAATAGAACTAATAAATAATAAGAACTTATAAATAGGGTGACAAAATGGGCGGTCTTATCGCTAAAAGCGATCTTTCACGATAACCTTTGAATGGATTAAAGGGGGAAGAAGAGACAAAACTGCCAGAGGGGTTGGGAGGGAGAACCTATCAACGTCATTTCCGTTTATAGTAGTAGTATTAACGTCAGTCGGTCGTGGAATGGTCACTTCGTCATTGAGGTTTTCCGAGATTGTGACGTTTAAAAGTACGTGAGTATGCAAATAACAGAAAGAGGAAAATACGTAAACAATTGAATAAACTACAAATCTTGGTGCTATGCGGCAAAGAAACTAACTTGCAAGTTCACAAACAGTAAGTACACAAAATCTATAGACGCTGTCGACCGGAACACCAAATTGACCTATTAAGGGCCGATCGAGAGGAAATTTCAAATGCCTGGGCCCAATGAATAACTAGAAATCAATAATATGTATTCTCAATTCAGTAATGACATCATTGACCAAGTAGTAACGCCTGGTAATTCAAATATGACGTTCAGTTATGAAACGTCGTCGGTACAATTAAATAGTCAAATAACCCAGTAGTTAGTTAACTATTGTACCTTATTGTCTGTCGCGGTCGCGACCATTACGACGAGGCAGTCTATTTTACACACTACACAACCAGTTAACGAGGAGCTCGTGGCTGAATAAACAAAGCACATACTTTTCCATTGCTGGACTATGTTTCTATAGCATCATTGCCAATATGACTTCCCGTTGTTTACCGCCCTTTTGGGTTAGGAATAATCTCACCACATCCCCCCTGTCCCCTTGCTGCCCTCGCCAGCGACGCTCTAAGCCATGGTTCGTACCCCACAGGGGGTGCCTTAGCGCGTGGTCGCTTAGTTAATAAGTTTTATGCCCCTGGCTGGAGACCTTACTCTCAAGGCACCCACAGGATAATCTGGTTAAGCAGAAACCAGCTTTATAGGTTGACCTGTGAGATGCCATAGCGAAAAAAAAAAAACTATTGCCTCTCTATTCTTTTTACTATTCACTACTGGTTCTTGAATTTTGAATTAGTTTTTACTGAATAAATGAAGAAAGCATTTCGTTTCGTTATTTGCATCATGTTGACGTTATTCCGTCAGTCGAGTGGTTGAGATTGGTCTTCGTGGCAGGAACTTGGTAATTGGGAATTCAAAGCTTTTATACTAGCAGCTAGCTTTAATTAGTAGGCGAATAATTTGTGCAGGATTGTGTGTATGTAGATAGAAATGCACCTAAATAATGTGAGCAGTTGAAATACAGGTTCAAATAAAAAAAAGTCATGTTTTATAACAAGATTGTTTATTTATACAATGAATATAGAAAATAAAAACAAAAATATTTGTCTGTTTTTTGAAAACGTTTTTTAACAATAGGGTGTTTTAAAAATACATTATCACTTTTTTCTACACGGGTTACACTTATTTATTTACGACGGTAGCGCCAGAATAGCGCGTGAAATTTGAACTACATGAGCACATCTTCCTTGAGATTATTATTCTAATAACACGATTATTTTGGGTATTCAAAATGTCCATACCAGCAGGTACAATAAATTATTAATAATATTAATTCAACAAAAACATGAATTTTGAAAGTAAAATTAGCATAAAAACTAAATATCTTTGTTTTGTAATGCAAATATTGCCATAACATTTAGGCACAAAGCACTGTGCTTCTGTGGGATTCACTGCCGGCTTATTATCTATGAAAACATACATAAATATTGCAATTTTATTTTCTAAGTTTTATCACAGAGTTAATATCTTAATTTAATTAATATAAATAAAAATAACGTTTACCAACTATAGTGTTTTTTACCCGTAAGGGCAGAAAATCGAACAGCTACAATACAAAGAGAAAAGACTGTTTACGCAAGGAATGTTACAAATAACTGCATTCTGTATTTTCTGCCTATCCCCACAGGAAAAAGGCGTGAGTATAATATACAATATGTATTGTACGATTTTACCCTGAAGCTTTTAAAAAAAAATAACAGGAAAATCTTGCATAAAACTCAATCAACGATTAGGCAAAATCCGCCGCGAGTTTCGATAATCTTTTAAACACAATTGAAAAACCCGCTGTGTTTAGTAATATTATAATTAATGTGAACAATAAATAAAGAATAACGAAATTCCGTATTAAATGACTAGAAACATTTCAATAAACAAAAGTTTCAATAAATATTATAGCTACTGCTTAAGAAGCGTCGGAGGTAACTACGGCTTATAAAAGTGTCGATAACTAAGTGAACACCGGACCGGGACTTAACCGGATGTCCACAGTCCGGTCCGCACGGTTTTACCCCTCCTAGAGGTAAAGAGAGCTTAATCTAACTCAAGTGTGTCAAACATATTCCAAAACCAGACCATCCCTTTTTTTCGGATGGGAAATCATCAATTGATCCCTCCCGTTCTAAAGCTGTCTTGATTTTCACTTCTTTAGTATCTTCAATAACTTCACTTAAAATTGCATCAGTCCCTTTAGTCGACTCAATAAGGACACTGATGATGGCACTAGTGGTATATCTTGTGAAACAAGTAGCTATCTTATTTCATCATAAAACAGAAATACGCACAGCACGAATAAAATGGTTGTCATCATTGTATGAGGTGAGGATGTCTGCTCAGCTCTGTTTACTTGCAATGTTTCAGGTCGTGGTGTCGTTGGGGGGCTTGGCGATGTCGGTTTGGGACGCGGTGTCTTTCGAGGTCGCGTCGTTGGTCCAGGAGTCGAACTCGTTTGGGAATGCGGTGTCTCGGCAGGACCCGACACCGGTTCAGGATGTGGTGTCGTGGAAGCTTGGGTCGGCAGTCTAGTCGGATGTGGCGTCGTGCTCTCGTCTTGTGAGCCCGTCGCCATCTCGTCGTAGTCATCTGCTTTCAATTCTTTATATCTGTAAAGAACATAACAATAAATTAATAAAATCACTCAGATAATCAAATTTTAATTCACAGTTTTATTTTTCGAAATTGCTCATTCTTATAAAAAAAAAATTGGTATCTAGTGTCTATGCATCTGGTTTGTGGGGGATAAATATTAGAGTAAATAAAGATAAAATAAGAAATTGGCAGATTCGTCTCAAATTAAGTAGTTTTTTCTTGTTCATCTCTCATAACTTTATAGGTTTTGTTATATTTATGTATGTTTAAATGTATTTATTCTTATTTGTTCTTGTTCACGGAAGATACCCGTAAGTGACAATATAAGTTTAATTGTAAACCGTGAAAGCTTAAAACAGTGTTTATTCTTATTTGTTTTAGTTATCCGGTATTTTTGTTCTGTCATTGCATCTACTGTGTGTTGTCTCACACAGCCGTGTGGTATCCGGCAGAGTAGAATAGAACCAACCCATTATACACTCACGGGTGTCGTATAAGGCGACTAATGTCTGAGGCAGAACACCTTGCGCCTCCGTAGACCAGAGAATGGGCAGCAGCGTTTTCTGATAGTCTTTCATCACTGCGATCTCCAATCCGCCTGCCAAGCGTGGAGATTACGGCAAATTCCTCCCATCATGGGAGAGGCTTATGTCCAGCAGTGGACGTTATGGGCTGTTGTTGTTGTTGTTGTGTGTTGTCTCTACATCACCATAAAGTAGACTGGTAGAAAAGGCTTTAAGTCCGCTCTTACTTGTGCATAAATAATAATTAGTAATAACAGCCTATGATTGTCCCACTGCTGGGTAAAGGCCTCTTTTTATACAGAAAAGGTACAGCATTGATCACCACGTGAGAAAAAACATCGTGAGGAAACTTTAGTCTTGAGCAAACAGTAAATATCGAAGCAATTATTCAGCAGGTTTTAAAATCATTTACTGAGATGTATTAGGCTTTGCCCTGCAGTGGAAATACTTGCAAAGGATTGCAGATAACAAATGGTATTTGTATAAAAACTTACGTCTCAATTGTCACACAAATATTATTATGATTATAGAAAATCCACACACGCCCTTCAGCACAACTACCACCTACAATCGCTTCTCTTTTATTTCTTTTCACACTTGTGTCGAATGTTTCATAAGTTTTGTTCACTGATTGTAAATCTTGCGCCACAGGAAATGTTAACACTGCGCGGAGACACAGCGATCCAAACAACGCGAGCAAAACTGTAGTCTCCATTGTATGAGTAAGACGTCCGCTCAGATCGCCCAACTATTAACGAATGAGAAGGCGCAGGCGCGAAACAGGAAAATAAACTTTAACTCAGATATTTCAAAATTTTGATTTGCATTTAGCGCATACGTAGTTCGCGTCGGAGTACGTTTACCTTAGAATTGTTGCATCAAATTATCGTCATATGTTGATGCAACAGGCACCATAGTCATCGGATTATATGCATTATCAACTGCCGAAATATGCACTAAAAAGGACGAAAATGCACTATCAAAATGATATTTATTCAAAGGATTATGAATTGCAAAAATTACAACGCGCCTAACTCATATAACTACTGAACTAAGCACTAATAGCACTATCGCTGTCATTGTGGTGAAGTTGTCAACAGCTTCGGACACCACGGCCTGTCATGCAGCCGAAGTGCGGGCCGCTTTGCACAGCACGCGAATTTAAATGACATCATCCGTCGATCTCTTGTCACCGTCGGCGTTCCAGCTTTATTAGAACCCAATGGCTTGGCACGCGACGATGGCAAGAGACCGGACGGCATGTCTTTGTTTCCATGGAGGATGGGTAGGCCTTTAGTGTGGGATGCACACACATGTGTCGATACTCTTGAGCCTTCCCATATTCCTAGTTCATCGTGCTGTGCAGGGGCTGCCGTTGCGGCTGCGGAGACCCTCAAGCGGCGAAAATATAGTAACCTTATTGGTAACTATATTTTAGAGCCGTTTGGGGTTGCACTCTAGGACTGTGGGGTCCGAGCGCTCACAGCCTTTTCAAGGAAATTTCAAAACGCTTAGTTGACACTTCCCGTGACCCTAGGGCTGGTTTTTACCTTGGCCAAAGGATTAGCGTTGCCATACAGCGTGATAACGCCGCCAGTCTCTTGGGGACATTACCAGTTGACAGTGTTAAGGAGTTTTTTGACGCCATTTTTTAAGTTTTTAGTTTAAGTTAGTTAGTTTAGTTTTATTTTCATTCATGAAAAAGTACAAACATATGCAATAACTGTCTATAATAACATTTTATGTATTTGCATAATTATACAAACAATCAAATGTCTAGTAACGAGATAACATCGGGGCATACATACGACATAGTCGAAATCATGACATTCGTACAAACTGGTTTCGCACTAGACGAGGATATCCATGACAAATAACCAAACATTCATTAATTCATGGCCAGTAATTACTGGTTGGATTTGAAAGTAGGTGTAGGTATTCAAATACCAAATTCGGATTCTATGATCTAATTTATCCGTGTTTTTTGACTTTTTTTTAATGAATGTCTGCTCATATTGTCATGGGTATCCTTCCATGACAATATGACCAAACATTCATTAATTCATAGTCAGTAACTGGTTTGATTTGAAAGCAAGTGTATTCCAATACCAAATTCGGATTCTATGATCTAATTTATCCGTGTTTTTTGACTTTTTTTAATGAATGTCTGCTCATATTGTCATGGGTATCCTTCCATGACAATATGACCAAACATTCATTAATTCATAGTCAGTAACTGGTTTGATTTGAAAGCAAGTGTATTCAAATACCAAATTCGGATTCTATGATCTAATTTATCCGTGTCTTTTGACTTTTTTTAATGAATGTCTGCTCATATTGTCATGGGTATCCTTCCATGACAATATGACCAAACATTCATTAATTCATAGTCAGTAACTGGTTTGATTTGAAAGCAAGTGTATTCAAATACCAAATTCGGATTCTATGATCTAATTTATGCGTTTTTTGACTTTTTTTTAAAGTCTTACTATCAAAATTAGGCCGACTCGTTGGTCTAGTGGTCGCAAGCGCAACTGCTAAGCTCTATAATTTAGAATAATTCTTAACATACAAATTAAATTCTACAGTGTTTATATAAGTCCGCTCTTCTTAAAGCTCATAAAGTCGTTTTCGACTCTTATGAATACCAATGGTGGCCCAGTCGTTGAAAGAAGCGTTACTATTTACCAATATTGTCTTATGGACAAATATGGTTTCAAATAGTGTGCAATACATACTGAAAAAATCGTTATATGTTTGATTGGGGTCATCATTAGCTGACAAAAGTGGTAGTTTAGACAAAAGTTTAGTTTTAAAGGTTTCCAGACGAATTTTAGTTTTTGGATTAACAATGATATCCTTTTAGTGGCTTGCTTGCTTACATTAGGAATTGTGATCAATTGCCCACAATGATCTGAATCTATTAAATTAATAATTTCTTTGTGGGTAAGTATAACATCTGTGTAAATATTATCTAGGCAAGTGGTTGGGGTTATTCTAGTGGTCTCCAGAAATTTATTTTCAAGATTGTATGAATGAAACAGGCCTCAAATTTTAGTACTTAACCCAGAACTTTCTAACAAATTAATATTCAAATCACCGCAAATACTTATAGATTTTTTAGAATTACAAATTTTATGCAACACTTCATCCATTACTTTTTCAAAATAATCATATAATCCTGAAGGAGGTCTATACACACTTAATAAACTCTAAAACTGCCACTGCTGTCGCCTTCTTAAACTGCTCCAATTCTACAGAGGCTATTTCAACTGTTCGCTCAACAGATAGGCTTACAATATCCTTGCGGTCTTTGAACTAAAGCTGATTATTTACTAGGATTAATGCGCCGCCATGTATAGCATTTACCCTGCTGAATGAACTACCAACCTGGTGATTACTAAAATTGAAAATTAATTGATGACATTTGAGCCAATACACTTAAAGTACGTAAGTACAACGTTTAAGTACGTACTTTAAGTGTGAAAAACCGCGAAAGTCTAAAACAGTGCATTTGAGCCAATGTTCCGTTATACAAAGAATATCTATGCAATTAGAATTCATGAAAAGTTCTACTTCTGATTATTTTTTCAAAAATCCTTGAATATTTTGATGAACCAGGTTGATACTATTTAAATTCTCAAAACGTTCGCCTGATTTACTATCTGGCTGCCTTACAATATTGCAAGAGGTTGCCTCTGTTGTCTCAATTTCTAATTTAAATGATTCACTGATTCATTCATTGTTGACAAAATATTGGCAGAGTTATTCAGCTTAATATTGTATTGGTCATCGGTTCACTTGACTTGTAGCCTGCTTGCGCTTTTGTTACCAACATCCTGTTAATTTCAACGATCCTATCATAAATCTTTGAACAGACAAGCTGCTCGTTGTCGAAGACGACGGCGCCGGAGTGAATGACGGCAAAGGCATTTTGAAATCTCTTGTCTTTTTGTCGGCTTACGACGACGGCACATTGCAACGGGACGGTGCCGTGCCGGTTTCTGTCGACGGCAATGTGTCTTGTGACGACGCTTCGCTGGATGGGGGCGTGGCGTCATATCATCGTCTCTTGACGAAATCGTAGTCACGTCGACGTGATCTTCTGCTATTTGTTTGTACCTGGAGATGACAAACAAATCATTTATTGAAATTAATCGAATATTTCGAATTTTTTCTTCAAAAAACGATGTCTCATGTTATTGTCATAAAAACATATGGTGTCTCCACAATTTAATTGAAGGGTAAAAACTTAAGTATCAAATCAGTAATCACTGGGCTTATAAACAATTGAGAAGGCATTATCTCAGGTATTAAGGATAAAGCACAGCAAATTATTATTTTTCATAGCCTTTCCTGTGTCCCACTGCTGGGCAATGGCCTATCTCTTCTGCTTTTAAACCTCTGTTTTGTTTAGTTTCAAAAGCAAAGTATCATCTTCTTGCCGTTGTCTCATTCGACTGGGGGTCGGCGCAACACGTTTTGTTCTTCCACTCTCCCCCGTCAGACGTCACGGCATTATTTACTCCTTTCTCTTTTATATCATTTCTTACACAATCCATCTATCTTTTATTTGACCTTCCTCTCCCTCTCCACCCATCAACATTCATGTGTATCCCTCTTTTAGTCATCATGCGTTTCAATTTTAAAAGCTAAGTATTAAGAAATGAAACTTACTTCTCCAGCGTCACACACATAAAAGAAACCTGAACCATCCCTTGAGCACAACTTTGATTTCCTACAATTGTTTCTCTCTTAGTTCTTTTAAAATCGACAGTTTCCACTCGTTTAATAACTTTGTCACGACTTGGTAAGGCTGTATACAGAAAGAAAGCTGGAAACTTATAAGCGCGGCGCTTGACAGCGCTGGTCCGTTCTACACAAAGGAAGCAGGTTGCAGCAGACCAAGCAAAATGTCGGACTCATCGGTCGCTGTTAGAAAATGTGTATTTAAAAATGCGAAAAGAAGCTATACATCCCATTATATATATTATAAATATTTACCAAAATAAATATGCCTGTCGTAATTGCTCGTGTTGTCGCAGTTGTTTATTAATTTTAAATGGCAGCGCCCAGCGCTGACTGTTCAGTGCTTATGCAGTTACCAGCGCTGTCAAGCGCCGGTAAGCGCTTATAAGTTTCCAGCTTTCTTTCTGTATACAGCATAATGTAGTTTTATAAAAAAAAATCACACAGTCTAATGATTGCACTGATTTAATTTATTGCGAAACAGGCAAAGAAAATGCTGTACGAAAAATTATAGATACTAAAAACACGATAAAAATGTTAGTCGCCATTGTAAGAGGCGAAGCCATCCGTCCACCGCTGTTATCCGGTTAAGAATGTGTTAGACAAGAGTTTTTGTTTTTCCTGTTTCACACTACAGTGTGAAACAGGAAAATAAAAACAAAAACTCTTGTAGCGAAGCTTTGTTCCAAATTTTGATTAGTTTTAGGCGTCTAACTTGTAGAAGATACAATTTGTTGGCCAATTAATTGTCGTTGCCGAAAAGTTGCCTTGAGGTTATTGGCCACCCGGGGCTGCGGGACTGTTCGAAAGAGATACCGTGGCCCTGGAACACAAAGAGCGATGAAGGAATATAGATGGGTTTTAGTCAGTAAAACTCTGACAAACCTCCTGCTCCGCCCAGTGCGGGAGGAGTCTTTTGATGATTTCCCACCCGAAAAAAAAAATGGTTACTGGCCAATGGTACAGATAATTATGTAGATATACCTAGATAGCTTTAGAACACCCGTTGCTTCTGCTGCAGAAGCTAATTTTGAATTACATTTAAAGATCGAAAACATAGTCTATTTCGAATAGTTAATTGTTTGTAAAGTAACTAAATAGTGCGTATGACGTCATAGTAGGTAATAAAAAAATGGCCCGCTACTCTCGCTCATTAAAACAATCAAATCGAACGCAAGCATCGCTGACATCGATACAGATCAAGCGTTGCGTCAAAGAACCACGCGAAGCTAGCATGTCTGTACAAATTAGTCTGCCCAAACACTTCCTTGGCAAGATCCTGTAGAATATTAGGCATAACAAAGCATTAATTTGTACACCAGCTACTACCCATTTTTCTTTCCTTTTTTCTTGATGTATGATTTTTAAGTTCTGTGATTTTGTTGAAGTTATATCCTGGAAATTGTTTGAATCGTATTTCTTAACCCACCGTAGCATTTGCAGCATCGAGCATCAAAAGCCAAAAAGTATCCGGTAAGCATTGGTTTTGGAAATGTAACTCAAACATTCACAAATTCAAACTATCGTAAACATAGAATTCTCGGCAACAAGATGTAAATTGGTACATTTGGTTAAAACTACGATCAATTTAGGTTAGTTATTTACCATTTCTATTTAAAATAATAGTTTGACTATTAAAATATTTTGTCTTTTTCACCTAAAGAAAAGGGAATCGATTGTCGTGGTCTGGCATGTGACGAGGAGGGATGAATCGCATGTGACTAAAAGAGTAATGAATATAAGTGTTGATGCATGGAGAGAGGAAGATCAAAAAAAGATGGATGGATTGTGTAAGGAATGATATGAAAGAGAGTAAATGATGCCGTGACATCTGACAAGGGAGAATGGAAGATAAAAACGTGTTGCGACGACCCCAAGTAGAATAGTACACAACACACACAGAACACCTTCCTTTCCTTAAATCAAACTTTGGTCTCAAAGCTCCCTTACTCCGGAATTGTATAAACTATAATGGCTCCCACACATCATCAGTACTTTCTCAAGTTATTATGTCTTGTGTCTGGGACTGTAGCTTTGTTTTTTTTTTGTATTTTTGACATTGAAAAGTGCCGTAATGGTCTAATTGAAATAAATGCTTTGAGTTTTGAGTTTTTTTGAGTTTTGAGTAAAAATGGTGCCTAAATAAAGCGGTTGAGTTCATTATTTTTTTTACCTTCCTGGGTTCGTTGAATTCCAATCTAATCAGATGATGCTGAATATTGCATAGAGTGACTGTCTATCTGACCGCCGCAAACTCGTCATCTTCCTGCCATTGTCCCATGTTACTTAATTAGTAGCGATGTAGCGCCTCAGGGATGTTCGCGGAAGCGTGCGTCGACGGGTTCGCCGCAATCATGCGGAAGCGATGCGCTTCCATGTTGGCGCGCTTGCGCTCCTCCTCCAATGGCATCCTGCATGTGTTTTCAGACCGGTGGGACTCTCCCCTCCTACGAAGGTGGGTAAGTGTTCCGACACATTTATCCAAATAAACTGGTGTACCATTGAACGAACAGTTCATTGTCATTCTGGTTCTTTATTATTGTAAATTTAATTTAATACTAATATTAGACTAAGTTATACCACTACTAACAATATATGGATGTAATTCTGAAATAAAATATTTGAATTTGAATTAGCATCGGCACAATACGTTTTTTCTTCTATTCTCTTCTGTCAAACGTCAAGCTATCATTTACTTCTTTTTCTTTCATAGCATTTTAACGCAATCTATCCGTCTTGTTTTTGTTTGTCGTTCCTCTTCCTCCCTCCCCATCAACACAATAGTCATTACTCTTTAAGTCATATGTGTTTCAACCCTCCTCGTCACATGTCCATACCAAGACAGACGATTCACTTTCGACTTCTCTGTAACTGGCGCAAAATTCAAACTTCCTCTAATTTACTAATTGTTTACTTTATCCATTCTTATCACTTCACACATCCACCCGAACTCCTTCACAAATCATTTACTGGATAACACGATACCATTGGTAAGACTGGTTATCAGCGTTCGGGCATCATATTCCCGGTTACGACTGTCACAACAATTACGACTGTCAAAGATTAAGATCGCGGTCGAATCTCTCGGCGTGTACAGTCATGATCACTAACATGTGCTCACAATATCTAAAAAACAATTTTCTTGAGAAATAACGATTGCAGCTTTAGAATACGATCTAGTTTATAAAAGCGACCAGCGGCCGGCAAAAGTTGTATGAAAATCTATATCTGTTGTGTTTAGCGGCCAAATAAATTACATAGTAAACTCATATCTGTCGTGTTATTTAAAATGGAACGATCTTTTACTCTGAAACATGGCAACCAAGGAGGTAACTAATCAAAGGTTTTATTTAAATTTCGAATTGGCTTGCAAATAGAAAGCGGTTTATTGAAAAAAAAAACAAATGAACTCTTCAACGCAAGAGTTTTAATTTCCTCGAATTATTTGAGAAAAGACAAGCCTTGGCCACAACTAGGCATTGATGGACTTACGTAAGTGTGCCCCGGCTTCGCCTCGGCCCACATTTACACGCTTGTCCATCAATGCCTCTGTTAATGTTAATGTACTAATGTTTGTAACAACATACAATTGGATTGGTAACAAATCAAAATGGTGGGAGAGACTCACTTACGGTACGTCAATCACAATTATGTTGCTTTACATTGGGCTGATTCATTCTTTGGCATCTATGGCATTGCTACTTATAAATAGATTTGTCTTTTCCTTCTTTCCTTTAACCTTATTTTATTTTTTTCTTCTTTTAAAAAACGTTGCCCAACACTGGGAATTTCTCCTGTATCGTGGTCGTTATTGTATATTTATAACTTGTCGAGCATGAACTACTAAAGGAGAATGCCCACTTTTGGGCTTAAGCGTTACAGTCAACTGTTTTAATGCAAAATTATCGTCATTTTATTATAAAATCAAAACAAATCCAATTCACAATTGCAAAACCGAGAAAAATGCATTTTATTGCATTTACGTACAACTCTCACTAGTTTAGTATGGATAGAAAAACAGTGGTAGAAAAAATGTGTCAGTTTTTATACAGTGTACTCTGTGAGTCATTCGCTTGTTTGCGCTTGCGCCGGTGAATGTGTTCTGTTGCGATATTCGTATTTTCCATGATTTTACCAACTTTGGCTTGTTTCTGGAATCTGACGAATCTTGCTCTCACGGACGAACTCGGCTTAAACACGGACTCTGTATCTGCTACTCTGAATGACTACTGCTTGTTTCTAAGGACTGCGACTGCTGCAAGCTAACACACAGTTTACAGTTTAACCCACAAACTACATTGTAAAATGTAAACCAAATAGGTTGTTCGACCGTACATAGATACTACAAAAAATATGAGGTTTCTGTAAAATCACACGTAAAACGAAATGCCTGTAACTAGTTTTTCATTACTAACCAGCTCTAAAATAATTCTCTTTGATTTAATTTTGTCTTTGCTTGTCACTTAATGCATTTTCAAACCTAACTTAACTATAAATTCAAATAAAAAATTCTCAGAAATGCAATTGATAATTTTATTGAAATTAAGTCAGATTATACCTAGTGTATTTGTCTAAAAAATTACACCAATTTCGTGACTGTAACAGGTTGGCCCAAAGATGTAGGGAAAATGGGCGTGTTGGATATAAATAAACTTATAAGATAGATCATAGACACTGATCTTTCCATTTTCTGACACTGGTGGCTCTCTTGTTTTCTCTTTATATCGTGTTTCTAGAAATCTAATGTGAGTTTCCAACCCGCCTGCCAAGCGTGGCGATTATGGCAAATCCCCCCTTTGGGGAGGCCCATGTCCACCAGTGGACGTCTTTCGGCTGAGATGATGATGATTATGATGAATGTGAGTTTTATTGAAATACTGCCCAAAACTCCAATAGATCTGACTCATTTACCGTTAGTTACGTCGATTTGAAAGAATACTTATCCGAGGTCTTAGTATCAAATAAAGGTAATAAGGTGTTTCGACAGAGTAGGCCATCACCTACCTAGCTTTTTCCCAAATATATTGGGGTTGGCTTTCAGTCTAACCAGATGCAGCAAAATACCCGTACTTAAAGAAGACGCGCTAGGGTAATTTGTGCAATTATGTCATGAATTTCAAGGGCAACGAAAATCGTGTCGGACCTAGCAAGTTGAAATTTATACCAGATACTGAGGTATATCCCTATTAGATGTATAAAAATCAAGGTCCTGAGTCAACACGATAAAAAGATATGGGCAAATTTCGATTTTCGATGGGCAAGAGTAACCATGGAGTTTCTTACCGGTTCTTCTTCATAGGAAACTACCAACCCGAACCGTACACCTTTTCTCGACATTTTATAAGTGCCAATGTAGGCTTACAGATGTGATTTTTTTTCACCTGACCATAGAATATCTACTACACACGCTGTAACGTTACATTTTCCTGGTAGGAGCCAGAAAACTGTAAGGTCACTCTGAGCACTCACCTACCTAACTTCAGTCTGGAGGAGAGTACGGTTAAAAGAAATAGTCAAGGGGACGAGATAAAGAAATTTATTATTAATGTACAACCCAACCTATATAGAGCCCACCTATATGGGCTGGAGCTATCTAACTCTAACTAGGCCAGAGAAGCACGGAGCGGAAGATGAAATTGAGAGAGCCAAGGGTTGTCAGACATCAGCTTTGGCAGCGGAGGGCCGAGGGACATCAGTCTTGAGTCTTCACCGCGGAGGGCCAAGGGACATCAGTCTTCTGTCATCGTAGCGGAGTGTCCAGGTTCTGAAGTCGCCGACCTCGGAGGGGTAGGTCGTAGGGAAAAGGCCAAGAACCACCAGCCGTCGCAGTGTTATTGCTTGCTGCCGATAATGTTTCTGTAACCCGGTGATAATATTTATCGTATCGACGAGCTTGTGTCCACATGGCGTCAGGGGTTATTACAGACGCCAGGGCTAGGCATCGCCAACTTGGCGACCCTCTGGAGACGTCAAGGGCGAAAACGATGCGTTGCTATACCGACATAGCTTTTAAATATGCGAAGAGGAGGGAACTGCCCACCATCAACCGATACTTAAAATCACCAGACTTCTTGCCGACACGAGCACCAAAAGTAGACTGAAAATTCCACCACCTGGCCCCCGTCATCTCCATATGATTGACTATTTTATAATTTGGAAAGAATTTCTAGAACATAATAAAAAGAAAAGATAATGAGGTGGATGACCTATACGACCTACAACTAGCTCCAGCAATAAATTAAAAATAAAACTAGGCCTGTCACTTACTGACATTACTAACTTAAACAAAGATTCAAGAGAGATAAAAATCTAAACCTCCAGGAAATGAGTTTGAAGCTACCTAGAGAGGACGAATGCTTAAATTTTCAGGTTAATAATATCAAAAATTTAAGTATAAAACCCATGTAAAAAAACAAGCATTAAAACGCACCCCACCTAAACATTTAATAGCTATTGCCTATCGGACTGCAGTGGCGTAGCTAGAGACACAGGGACACCTGACCGTGAACATCGCTAGTGCCACCTATAAAAATTCGTAAAACTGTGGCAGATTACCCATCGTCAGGGCTTTAGGCAGGTGGAGGGTGCGAAATCTTGGGTAACTATAGTTTTCGAGCTCGCTTGGCTCGCTCGTACTCCAATCATTGTAGTTGTTTGTATGAACAAAAACAACCCAATTATACTATATCCGAGAATATCCTAAATTATTCGAGCTCGCTTCGCTCGTTCAGATGTCTTAATATGTCCTTTGCGTTTATAAGCTTTTCTTTATAAATAATTAGGCACAATATCTGTATATTCCCTTTTTTCGATCAAAATATTTCAAAGTTAAACCAAAAATACTGACTTGCACTCAAATTATGCACACTAAATAAATCAAATTCGATATAGGTACTGTTTAATGGTTTTTGCATAACTGTTTACTGAACGAATAACTATTATCAATATAGTATATCTAACAATTCTTTAGTTCAACAAACATATTAAATCTTTTTTAAGGAAAACCATCACCTATACTGTTTAATGGTATTTGCAGAACTGTTTTTTTAGTTATTTTAGAACCTGCTACGTATCCATGACGCGCGCTCGCTTCGCTCGCATATTAAATAACACTCTTTGACTTCTGTCCCCGAAGAGCCGGGCCTCCGCCGGCCTCCTTCGTTGGCCTACGGCCCGGTGCCCATGCCGCCCCTAAAATTCCGTAGTAAGATTGTATAATTTAGAGTGCAAGTTAGTATTTTTGATAAACAATTAGTTTTTTTTTATTTTATAAATCATATATCCGATGTACGAACCACATTTTTGGTGTGAATTCGATAAAAAAGGTCATCTCGTTTTGTGTTATTTTTTTGTTTTTTTTTTGCAGTACAGTTAATCAATTGGTTTTTCTGGTATGCATTCAATTAATTAGTGGCGTTTCCGAGTTTGCTGAAAAATTATACAGATCGACGCCCCCCGCGAATAATCCGGTAATCGTAAAAGTGTAAATGTTCAGGAAAAATAAAAAACCATTTTTCCTTAATAACTCCATTAAACAACAAGTATCAGATACTTTTTATATCGCATATGGAAGCTAATTTTTTCTGCTATCTGGTTATTTCAACAAAATTTAAGTAGTCCCAAGGGCTTCGTTATAATTTAGCTGGATGCATTTTACTATATTAGTGTAGGTCAAGCTCTGGTCAGTAATGTCACTTACGATATTGTTCGTGTAAATTTATATTTTCGACGGCAACAGTAAAATCTTGTTGCGATATTATTCGTGTAAATTTATATTTTCGACGGCAACGGTAAAATCGTGTTGCGCTATTATTCGTGTAATTTGTTTTGTATACTGAACATTTGTAAAAAGCAATTATTAGGTTATTCGATTGTTTAACAGTAACGTACATTTTATTGTTATGACTATTACAGTTTATTCGAATAGTTTACTTAAGTATTATTTGATGATTATTATAGTATATTTTATATGAAATAAAGGACATTCTAGTAAATGAAACAACTTTGGTTAGTTTGACAAAATACGATAGTTATTATTATCATAAAAAATAGACACTGCACTGAAGACACGACTATTACACATGATTACAAAATCGTGAAAATTATAATAAGGTCCTATTACAGTTAAAAATCTTAATCAGAATCCTCATCGTGACCTGATTCAGTATCACAAAAGCTTAAGTTACTATAAAATGGTTGATAATGGTGGGGAATTGCTTGGGAGTTACACAGGCTTAAGAGATCATTATACAAAGCTTTTTTAATAGGGAGGGGCTTATCGTATGCTGGCTTTAAGGCGCACATACATGACTTTTAATGATTTTAAATTGATCATCACGTCTTAACTTCTTGTCAAATTTCTTTGAAAAAAATATGAAAATGTGAAAATGTGAAGTTATATTTTTATAACATACTGTAATTAATTTGTAAAGTAATGTCTAACGCGGCAAAAAAAACGATCATCACGCAAAATCTATCGGGCGTATTTGCATGAAACTTAGATCATCTCAAAGACAATTTAATGCCCCATATTTTAGTATACGATTTTTATTCGTATTTTGTTTGATAAATCAAGGTGCGTTGTTTTTTCGAATAATCTTGGTGCGCGTTGAAGCGGGGCTCTTCCGGGCGACGGGCGGCAGTGCATTGCTGACCACTGTCACGGGTAGACGCTAACGCTCGGAGAAAAAACAACACAATTTTAAAAATGGTTGCTAAATCCAAATTATTGAAAAAGAAACGCCTTATTTTGGAAAGAAATAGATTACTGAGGTAAGTAACTTTATTTTAATCGAAATGAAATCATTTTATCATATTATATCATCGGGGAATTGGGATGGATTGAATAGTTTCCCACCCGCACGCAAAATACGCGTTTTGACGTGGAGTTGCGGACACCAGCCCGTTATACAATACAAAATCATTTAACTATATCGAAAGTGGAAATTATCGTACCTAAAAAATATATTCAAATAAGTATTTATGATTATTTTCATTGTAGTAAACATACTTTTATTTTATTTAAATGTTTGTGTTATTTCTGTTTTAGGAGAATACCAAATAGCAAAGATTCTCGAGTCGTAAATGCAGAGACGAGGTGAGTATTGTAATGTACTATGACCATACCACTTCAATTTAGGGACAGTCCGGGTTTGAGTTAAATAAATACTTGAATGCTTTTATTGACATAGTTGTTGGTTGTTCTTGGTACGTAAGTAGTATGCTCGTATGTATGTTCGCACGTACGTATATTACGTACATACGTACGTATCGTTTGTATGATCGCACGTAAGTATGTTGGTACGTAGGTAGTACGCTCCTATGTATGTTCACAGTCGAGGGCATACTACTTCATCATCACCATCATGATGATGATGATGATGATGATGATGATGATGAAGTAGTTAGCCCTCTACTGCGAAGATGTAATGTAATTTTTGGCGGACTTACAGTACGTCATGCACTACTATCTTCCTACATTCGCCCATGTCTTCACTTTCATGCCGTTGCCTATACTTACCTAAAAATACATTAATTTTTTAGCTCCGGCTGTATAGAACAGGAGAAAAAGGCAACTCCGGATACCGAAAATGAGGACATTACTGAGAAGTACCTAACTAATTTGTTATTCCGATTTTAATGTTATTGAAACAGTTATTTAACAGAAGATTTTTGAAACGACGTTCTTTATTGGAGCTTGCAGTAGGGGTAAAATTTTAGAAATTTGTCACGTCACGAAAAAGCGTTATACGCCATCTTGGATTTAAATAATGAAAATGCAAGATGCCTCCTTCATGCGACTTTTTATTATAGATATACCGGATGACTTTTTTATCACTTTCCAAAAAGTATGGGTATATTAGGTGAACGGAGTAGAAGCTTATGGCATACGTAGTTTTTTTTTCTTCTTTTTTCCACAGGTTCGAAAAAATTGATCCATCATCAAAAAATGCTACAAATTTCAAGTAAACTTTTCATATTAGAACAAAGAAAGAGAAATTTAAAAAAAAATAAAAATATCGAATTTCAAAACGTACGCATTGCGCGTATGACTTTAATTTCGATTTTTTTTAATTTGTTTTTCTCAAAAAAAAAAAAAGACTAAGTATGCCATTTGTTTCTACTCTGTTCACCTATTATTATACCCAATTTTTTTGGAAAGTGATATAATAGTCATCCTGTATTCTTGAGAGAGATAAATAGTTTTTATGGTTTTCGAGGGTGCTGATCGATAGTGAGCTCTATATGAAAATTCAAATTTTACATCATGGGTGTCGTTTTTTTTCTAGTTTTAGAGGGTGCTGAAGCCGATAGTTAGGTCAAAATGAAAATCCAAGTGTAACGGTTCGATAATTTAGAACGAATTAACGTAATTATGTAACGTTTATTTTATGTTTCAGTGTTGAAGTAATTGGAACAACATTTACTAACGAGGAATCCATTCACATAGAACAGGAGAATAAGGCAACTCCAGGCATTGAAAATGAGGACAATATTACTGACAAGTATGCATAAGTACCTACCTAATTTATTATTCCGATTTTAATGTTATTGAAACAGGTTTCCTTTTATTGATCATTGCAATTTTGTTTTAGTGATGAAGTAATTGAAACAACATTTTTTAACGAGGAATCCTTTATCATAGAGACAGGAAATAAGGACTCAGTCTCTGCCAGGTAAATATTTTTTATTATTATTTCAGGATAGTTGGCCCATGTAAATATTTAAATTTGGAAAACTTCTTAGTATAAATACTTAAATCTAATTATAGTGCACAATTTATTTTTCAGAAAAAAAGACAGTATACAAGGGATGCGTATTATAAATATAGCCAAGTTTTTTAAAGACCTTCAAGAAGTATGCTCACATGGGAATATGGACTGTGGTTTGAAATCTGTGGAAATTATAGCTGAACGTAAATTAGGGCTAGTTTCTAATTTAAAACTTAAATGCAGTATGTGTAACGAAACGTTCATCATTTGTTGCAATGACCCTGCAATTGACATAAATATTAATACAATTGCGGGTGCTGTAGCAATAGGATGTGGCAATTCACAGCTAAATGAATTATTAGCCGCAATGGATTTACCCCAAATATCCCATAACATATTTACTAAAAGAATGGACACAGTAAACAAGGTTTGGGAAAAAGAAATTGCCATTTCTATGAATGAAGCTGCTAATGAAGAACGTCGGTTAGCTATTGAAGATGGCAAAGTGAGTGCAAACGGCATCCCACTTATTGACGTCATTGCAGATGGCTGCTGGGGGAAAAGATCGTACAAAAAAAATTACTCCTCCCTATCTGGCGCAGCTGCGATAATTGGCAAAAGAACAGGAAAAATTCTTTTTATGGCTGTGAAAAATAAATACTGCTGCATATGCGCTCAAGCTGCAAAGAAAAATATCACGCCTAAGGAGCACGAGTGCTATAAAAATTATACTGGTTAATATTAAACTAATATGTTGTAAAACAGAAAAACAAAAATATCTCCATAAATACATATTTTTGTAATAATAACTTTATTTTCAGGTTCTTCGACTGGAATGGAGTCAACGATTTTGGTAGAAGGCTTTAAAAATAGCATTAAAATGCACAATTTAATATATGCAAGGTTAATATCAGACGGTGACGCAAATACCTACGCAAAATTATTACAGTCAAGGCCTTATAAAAACATAACTATAGAAAAAATCGAATGTCGGAACCATTTATTAAGAAACCTATGTAATAAGTTACAGGCACTTTCTACTGATACCAAATATTTAATTAAATACAGAAAATATATAACTAAACAAAGAATTCTATCTATTAGAAAGGTAATCGTAACTGCTATAAGAAATTATAAAAATTCTGGCAATGTGACTAGTTTACACAATGATATAATGTTGGCCGCAGACCATGCCTTTGGAATTCACACTACTTGCAAGGCATTTTTTTGTTCAAAGGTGGGAGAAGATGAAAACATAGACAGGGACATATTTACAAACAGTTTGTGGCACAGAATAAAGTTTGTATTAACACATATAGCTGCTCACTCAAGAAGCCTAATTGAAGACGTTGACAGCAATATTGTAGAGAGGTACCACAGTATTGTTGCAAAGTTTGTAGGAGGTAAACGTGTAAATTTTTCCCAGAAGTACCAATACAATATGCGTTGTAATGCAGCAGCTTTATCTTTTAATACCCATAAACCTCTGTCATTGCTGCAAAAAGCAATTATAGGCAGGAGTCCGACGAATGAATTAAAAAAGTTGGAAGTACGAAAACTAAAACGTTTGCAGCGAGCCAAGAAGTATCACAGGATAAAGAAAAGACTGTATGACCACAATACAGAAAGTTCAAAAAATTACGGAGATCAATGTTCAAAACCGGATATGAGTGATGAGATGTTAGAAGAATCAAAAAAAATATTTCTTAATAATTTGGTGGAAACTACAAAAAATCGCAATCAAATAGAGAGGAACACTATACTGCAAAGTGGTTCTAGTGAGTGGTTAGAATTAAGGAGACAAATTTTGGACCGCTTCCAACTTTGGGCGTGTTATAAAAAGACGCAATGACGTAAGTTGCTGCAATTTAGTTAAAGATATTTACAAACAGTCGATAGGACACGTCCAATCTATAAAACATGGACAAGATAACGAAAATATCGCAAAAGAACAGTTAGCAAAACAAGAAAATGTTAAAATAGAACCGTGTGGACTTTTTCTTGATCAACAAATACCATTTCTGGGCGCATCACCAGACGGAAAAAACGAACCATGACGACGGAAGAAAATATACAAGACAATACAAACAACCAAAAGACACTTTGTGATACAAATAATCACACACATCATAATGATTATGTGAAAGTATTAAATTTTGAGGAATTTTAAATAAAAATATATTTCATAATTCACGTTTTTTTTTAACATACACACATAAACTCACGCCTTTTTCCCATTGACGCCAACTGCTACGATCCTTACACACCTATTCTATTCATTTCGTTAACGTTCATACATCTGGTCACACACGCGCACAAATGAATCATCTTTTTTGTTTTATGTTTTTCCTACAGATGACAAAAACATTATAAATACAACACAAATACTTAAAATAATAACAGCAGATCTTTTGTTATTATTTTAACCACGTACATATTTAATTAGTACTTCCCATTTCATGTATGGACACATTCATTATTTACATAGATATACCGTATGACTTTTTTTATCAGTTTCCAAAAAAAATGGGTAGGTTAACGGAGTAGAAGCTTATGCCATTTTTTTTGGAAAGTGATAAAAAAGTCCACCAACCAAAAAGTCCAAAAACCAACTTATTATATTATCCAATTTTTTTAAACAATAAGATTGCAATCATAATTAATTATCAGAATATCAATTTATTTATTAACACAATATTAAAAAAAAATTGCATGGTGATTAAAATGAAGCAGGATAGTCCCCACCATCTGAAACGTATGGTTACCGTACGAAATTACGTGCGTGCAGTTGCGGGGTCGCGGGGCGCGGCGCGCAAGCTCCTCCCACTCGCTCAAGGACGCCGGCACTTAGTGTCGCCTTAATTCAGTAGTTTCAATTGTTTTGGACACCTGTTTCTGCCGACGCTGTCTACTTCTTCCTGCATCGTAATCTAATTCAATATAATCCTGATCAAAATCATATTTGAAAAGAAAACAGTTAGGTTTACTGTATGACACACTAACCTCCATCACATCAGACCATCGTACTTTTTCTCCTGTCTTATCTTGAAGCCATCTTTTGGGTTCAACAAGTTCTTTTATGTTGAGGATTGTTGTATTCAGATTGTTGTATTTCTTTTAGGATATATTTGTCTCCGGAGACTTTAGCGTTCATGATGATACTATATACTTGGTCCGGTGTGTACAAAACTTTGTTTTTCAGGGCTCCTTCAATACATGCGTGCATGGAGTCGCCTTCATTTTGGCTATGCCCACCGACAAAAAACTGATGGGTAATGTCAACTTGAAGAGTCATTGCAATGTAAAGATACAATGCAAAAATTTATTTATTTTTATTCTGGCCATAACAACCATCAGAGTAAAATATAATTTTGCGTATACCTTTTTCGTGTACGGTCTTGACAAATTGAAACAAGCAACTCCCTATTTCGATGCACCCTTTTCTTCCGATTTGAGCTTGCCAAACGTAACAGAACCCTAGTTTGTTTAGAGCGTCAAAAACTGTAAAATTATAAATCGGGTATTTACGTTTGTAGTGGAAAATTGACACTTCAGACTGTGGTACATTCAAAACTTTTTCTAAATCAAAAACGGCCACAACGGTGTCATCTTTATTTAGTGTTTCTTTTTCTTCTTTTTTAATTTCACGAACTCTTTCTTTCATACTCAAATGTTTCCTGTAATTTTCTTCTAAAGACGCCTTTGCAACAGAGTCAGCTTGCTGATATTGTGAACATAAAGTACACTGATCCTTTTTAGGCTAAAAAAGGAATAGTTGTAGTTAGTATTAAACACTCTTTCATACTGTCTTTTTGAAGCCATCTCAACAATATCTGGATAGTTCTGATTTGCAAACCATGACTTGTAAAGTCGGTACATTTTTGAAATATTAAGAGATTCAGACAAATATTCTCGTTTAGACTCTTTTCTCGTGTAATGCGATTCTACTTTGGGAAATAAATCAATATGATTTCTGGTACTGTCTTCTGTATCTAGCTTCATTTGATGTGGTCTATTCTGATGCCTGCCTCGTTTATCGATCAAACTTTCATCTCTTTTAATTTTTTCTAAGGCCGTGTAAATCATTTGCTCAGTAATAGAAAGAGTGTTTAAAAAAAATACTTTGCATACTTGGATTTCTTCACCTTTGAGGGGAAAATAATATTTTAATGTTTGAGATCTTTTACTTTTTCTATTTACGGTTACTCTTTTAACATCATTAGATTTAACATGTCGTGTAATGTATTGCCATTGAAATTCTCGATTGGCAAGTTTATAAAAATTAGTATGTAGGGCTAACCTGTCTTCTGTATTGAATTTTAACCCGCAACCTTTTTTACAGGCACATTACTTAAAATATTTTTTTTCTCATGACGTTTTTTATTACGAGCACCTTCATATGCTTGGCCTGAATTTTTAAGTTTCTTGTTCTTATTATCTCTCCATTCACTTGGGTTTCCTTTACGTTTCCTACTCAGCTTTTTAGGTTGGAGTTGATTTTGATTTTCGGATTCAGATACTTGGTTCGTTAGTTCGTTTATATCATTTTAATTAAAGGATATTTGTAAACGTAAATTTTTAAACATATTTTTGTTAAACAGTTTTAATTGATTTTTGGGGTGACACCTACAATATACGCACCGGGTGGCACCCATGCTAGCTACGCCACTGTCGGACTGCCATAACCCAGTAACTGGGTAATATGGTACCCTTTGGTAAGACTGGTTGTTACCGGCTTGTGACTACCCGTAGCGTCTGTCAAAGATCCGCTTTGAAAGCTAGCTTTCCGAGCCACGAGGGAACTTGGAATGAATGTTAACCACCATACTCAGATTGGACTCGGCAAGCACTGCTTATCTTTGAAAAACTATTAGTATGGCTGTTATTATTTTAGCCACAAGCCCAAGTTCTGATAGAGTCGTTGCAATAAGCAACCTGAAGAGGCAATAGACAGAGGACCAGCATAGCTTCTACTCCAGCAGTTCGGGATTATTTTTAAGAAACTCGCAATGTTTTCGATTGCATAGATTTTTTTGTCAAAAGACAAATCCTATAGCATTTTAGAAATTGTTTGCAACAAGCACAATCAGTATCTTCCATACCAAGGACATTCAAATATTACGAATCCATACATATAAATAAATAATTAAAATTATGAAAATACTAGATTATGCCCGCGGTTTCGCTCGTGTGAAGTTCACTAATTGTCCCACGGGGTCGTATTACCGGGATAAAAAGTACCCAGGTGTTAATCAAGGTTATAATATAAACTGTCTATGTGCCAATTTTCATCCAGATCTGTTCAGAAGTTTTTGCGTGAGAGTAACAAACATCCATACATCCATCCATCCTCAAAATTATAGACTAATCGCTTGTTTACCAACGGTCTATAAAGTTCTTAGATCCATTTTGAGAGCTAAAATCAACCAACATTATTGAGATTCCTCTCTCAAGAGCCCTGAACACCGGCAGCTCGGACCCTGTTCCCAGCGCTGGTTGGCTACTATTTTTATATATTTTAATGTTTTTTATAGTGTTCTATAAAGGGTGTAAAACACCTCTTAACGAAGCCGAAAGGCACTTGTTCTCCTCGTCATCGCGTTCATTTTTTTGTTTCACACCATACCCGGGAACCTTCTAGTTACGGAGATATTGGGGTTCAAAGTTCCAACTTTTTGACAGGTTTTTTTAAAATACAAGTTTTTAATGTAAGATTTACACCAAACACCTCCACGACCCCCGTACTATTCAATCCATCCATCAGTACAATGTTTTGAGTGTGTTACATTAAGTTCTACCACAAAACATGATTTTTCACCCAAAAAAAAGTCGTTTCCCAGCAATAATTTTTGCGTAAAGTTACTTAGTACAGAATGCTTGGTTGAAGGCTCCGTAATGAGGTTTTTTACACCCTGTATACAAATATTAAAAAATGTAAAAATATGTAAGATAATGTTTTAAGGCAATATTAGTAGGATTATTTTTGAAAAGATTAATTTATAAACGAAGTATTTATGTTACGTTTATACCGCGCGCTCGAGCTAGCGCCTTAGTGTTGATTAAATTTATTTATTCAGTAGTATACATACATTTTATACATTTAAGTTGGTGCCAACATAAACTCATTAGAGTTTTACCGTGCACCAAGTCAAGATCATCGACTACATTTAGAATTAGATCCACTTATGTAGGTACTCGTACTTAGTTAAAAATAAAGAAACAACTACAAAAGTTACAACGGGTAATTGGCGAAATGATTTCTAATACATACCGACGAGCGATTCTCGGTGACTAATCCGACCGCCCGTTCATAAAAAAGAACAGAAAACCTACAAGTATATTACTTAATAATATTTTTTTTATGTTATGTTCTCATTGCTATGTACTACTTTTGCTTTTTAATTCAATATTAATAATATGCATCCTATCTATCTTAGGTATAAGTTTTTTATATATAAATTCAATATATTAAATAAATCGAAATCTTGACCTTAAGACTCATAAATTGGGATCGACGACTGGAGCCCAATTTAAGAGTCTTAGGTCAAGATAGAAGAGACCAACACTGTCATCTCGATAGGAAACAATCATTAATCATAACATCACGGCTGTAACCCCGGCAGGGTTCGGCAGAAGTGCACCAAATAGTACATCCGCGTTTCACCTGTTATGTAAAAATCCCATGTATTATGGGAGCGAGCACATTGCCATCAATTGGGCACAAATCTCTGGGACATTGGGACTCCATCGCTGTGACTAAGAAGTCCTTAAACTCAAAAATACTTTGCTTAACCTGGGAATCGAACCCAGGACCTCATGCTCTTGCGATGGAAGTTTTCACATAACATCACGCTTTAATCCCCGACGGGTGAAGCAGAGGTGTACTTATATAGTACACCCACATTTCTCTAGCTTTTATGTTTCAGTTGTGTTTATGTTTGTGTTGTGTTCCATCAAATAATGAGTCGTTAAAGTCTTAAAAAGAAAAACTTATTTGGTATTCTGGTGAATTTTATTGCGCCTGATTCATAGTCACCTGCATGGACAAACAATGCATTATGTTTTCTACGAATTAGATTATTTATATCTAAACTCAATGGTTATATTATACCGTCGTGAACTCGGCAAAATTGGACCAGAGGCATAAACGAGCACGCAGTTAGTGGGCTGGCCACTTAGCACGAATACGCCTGGAAAGATGGGTAATGATCGTCACTCACTAGACGCCTGTCGGAGGAAATCGCCGTCGAGGTAGACCGCGGCGAAGGTGGTGTGATGAACTGGTCTCGTTTGGTTTGAAAAGAGAAAGAAGAGGCCTTTGCCCAGCAGTGGGACACGCAAATAGGCTAACAAAAAAAAAGAGGTTAATTGGTTAGTTGTACATTTATTTAACACTTCAAGCACAAAGTAGAGAGACGGACTTAATGCCATATAAAATTTTCTTGACTTCTATAATGCTTGTCGCAAAAAAAAAGTGTTGTATATAAGCGAAAAAAATAAATTCAAATTAAAGTTATCATTGTTCAATACGATCAGTGTGATAATTCAAGGACTCGAGAAAAAAGGTTGCAGGGTTCAAAGTAACCTAATACCAAAGTTCGCGCGCTTCACCCGCTCACTAGACCCCGACATCCCCTTCGAACCTAACCTGTACGAGTCGGGGCTCCACAAGTGCCGAGCTCGCTTTGCTCGCTCTTATTCTTGTTGTTTCCTATGTTCTCCTTGCCGCAATGACCAGGTAATCAGTTACTTACTTGGTTTAATAGTCGCCCTTTCAGTATATTAGTTGCCAAATAAATATTTATTCGCCCGATTAGTAATTTCCCTAAAAAAAACCTAACCAAGATGCTAATGGGATAGTTCTACTTTTGATTCAAAAATCTTTCGTATTCATGTTACGATTGCCTCGGTTCGCTATGCTACATCGGTAAAATTGAATAAATTTAGTCTGACTCATATTGTTGATCAAACTTAGCACGTGTTGGTTCACTGGCACTCCGATCCAAATTATTAGCGATCAGTTTTTCCTCATGTTTCTATTTTTACAAAAAAAACTCAAAAGTGTGACTTGTATTATGTATGAAGGACGTCTTTGGTGTGATAAGATCTTGTGCTGACGACTAGGAAGAAAGAAGTAGACACTAGCTAAATTATGTTATACCTACTCTAAACAAATGAATCTAACATAACATAAAGATCAAACCCAGATATTTATGTACCATACTCGTAGTACTGCCGCCAATACATTAAATTACCAAAAACTGTCATTCTCCAAATGATTTTAAATAATAAAATGTTGCTGGTTAAGTTCAAAATCGAATGAGAAAATTCGACACTTTGTGGCAAGTTGATGCTCTAGAGACTGTACTCGTACATCCGAGTTTCGGCAGTTAATGTTCGATTTTTGAATTGGAAATACAATAATATTATTTTATAATATATAAAGCTCGATTACCACTGACTCACTGACATAATTGTTCTCCCAGATGGTGGATGGGGAGGGGGGTATATTTTGACAGATTCATAAATAAGTTACTCCCGCGAGTTGGGTAAAAGTGCCAAATCTCCCCTTTTCACCCCCCTTCCTCCCCCTCTATCGTATCTCGGAAACCAAGAGACTTGGACCATTTTTTTTTCAGATTTGTATAGAGGAGTCTCGGAAAAGTAAAAACCAGTTTTCAAAAGTTGACCCACTTGTCCCCCTTTTCCCCCCTTTAGGCGGATCTCGGAAGTTGAGAGACTTGGAACATTTTTTTTTACAGATTCGTAAGGAGGGGCCTAGAGTTGGTCAAAATCATTTGTATACCCTCCCCTCCCCAACCTCCCCTAAAATTGAAAGGGCTGTAACTTCATAACGGTTAGAGATACCCATTGGGTGTTTGAACAAATATTATAGTAGGTGTCGAAACCTGTCCGGTGATAGGAAGGTTGAGTGGGTGAAGCGTAACTCAGGGGCGACGACAAGCAAACTTTAGGGTAATGTTTTTTAATGGGAAAGTTCTTAGTAGGTAGGTAGGTTGGTGGTAGGTAGTAGGTGGATAGTAGATAGGTAGTACGTAGTGGTAGGTAGTAGGTAGGTAGTAGATAGGTAGTAGGTAGGTAGTAGGTAGGTAGTAGGTAGGTAGTAGGTAGGTAGAAGGTAGGTAGTAGGTAGGTAGTAGTAGGTAGGTAGTAGGTAAGTAATAGGTAGTAGTAGGTAGGTAGGTAGGTAGTAGGTAGGCAGTAGGTAAGTAGTAGGTAGTAGTAGGTAGATAGTAGGTAGGTAGGAACACAAAACCCGCGAGCTGCGCGCAGCTCGCGCACAACGCAAATACTAGTTATACTATATAAAGCTCGATTACCACTCACTCACTGACATAATTGTTCTCCCAGATGGTGGATGGGGAGGTGGGTATATTTTGACAGATTCGTAAACAAATAACTCTCGCGAGTATGGGAAAAGTGCCAAACCTCCCCTTTTCGCCCCCCTTTCTCCCCCTCCTTACCCTATCTCAGAAACCAAGAGACTTGGAACATTTTTTTTTCAGATTCGTATAGAAGAGGCTTAAAAAAGGAAAAACCAGTTTTCAAAAGTTGACCCACTTGTCCCCCTTCTCCCCTTTTTAGGCGGATCTCGGAAGTTGAGAGACTTGGAACATTTTTTTTTGCAGATTCGTAAGGAGGGGCCTAGAGTTGGTCAAAATCATTTGTATACCCTCCCCTCCCCAACCTCCCCTAAAATTGAAATGGCTGTAACTTCATAACGGTTAGAGATACCCATTGGGTGTTTGAACAAATATTATAGTAGGCGTCGATACCTGTCCGGTGATAGGAAGGTCCTGAGCGGAGCGAACCTGCGAGACCGACTCAGGGGCGACGACAAGCAAACTTTAGGGTAATGTATTTTTAATGGGAAAAGGTCTGAGTTTTGAATTAAGGTTTTTACTTTAATTTTATTAGGATTTTCAGTTATTTTTTAGTATTACTTTTTAGTGTTTTTTAGGGGTTCTTAAGGGTTTTCAAAATATTTAAAATATTTTATAAAATTTACAAAATCTTTTAAGGGATTTTCCAATTCGTTTAAGGATTCTTATGGATTCTCAAAATTATAAATAGGTAAGGAATACTTATCAAAAAAACAAAACCCGCGAGCTGCGCGCAGCTCACGCACCCACGCAAATACTAGTCCTGTTATGTATGTGATTGCAACAAACACAATCAGTATCATCCATAGATATGAATAAGTTCATTTTTTTAAATTAACATTATTTATGCATACACTAAATATAGAAAAGAAGATCTCGTGTTAGGATCTCTGGTATAATAAACTATTCAATCGAGTCAAGCTCCTCGAATTACAAGTGTTAGTTTATTTTTTATTATCTACAAACGGCGATGAATCAATCAAAAATGTATTGGATTAACATGTGACACAACATTTTATTAAGCCACCAATATTATGAACATAGGATTCTCGGTACCTAACTACAAAACTTGGCCTTTCGGTAACTAAATCTTATATCTCAAAAACGTCCAGTAAAAACCGGCCATCTATCATGGGGTATAGGTTTCCGTATTTAGTCCTTGAAGTGGTCGAGTGAGCGTGAAAAAAAAAAAAAAAAAACCGGCCAAGTGCGAGTCCGAGTCGCGCATGAAGGGTTCCGTACCATTGCACCTCTACTATAGTGGCAATAGAAATACACATTCTGTGAAAACAACTGTCTACCTATAACTGACCAAGAGATAGTAGTCTTCTAGGTTAATCGATCTGACCTTGATTTCGTAGATGTAAACAGGAATATGATCCGTAGCCTGTAGTCTTGCTCTAGCAAAGATTTGATGAAACGAACCTGTGGCATGCGATTAAGGAAGCTTGTCTAGCTATGGACTGCTGTAGGCTGAAGATGATTTGGCTTTTCTACGTTGTCATGATTGAACAGTGAGTCATTGACTACAATACTTTTAATAGTAATAATATAATTTATTTTCTCAGACAACAATTGTTCACGCGTTAGTTAAAAACAAAAATCATTATAATTATCTGCCTAGCCTTTTCCCAACTATGTTGGGGTCGGCTTCCAGTCTAACCGGATGCAGCTGAATGCCAGTATTTTACATAGAGCGACTGCCTATCTAATCTCCACAACCCAGTTAGTACTAGGTAATACGATACCCCTTGGTAAGACTGGTTGTCAGACTTTTTGGGCCACTGACTACCTGTAACGACTGTCAAAGTTCACATTATATGACAGCCGGGACCAACTGCTTAACGTGTGTAATGGGTGGTCACCCATCCACAGACCAACCTAGGCAAGCACGGCTTAACCTAAAGATCGACCCGAGTGGCTGTTATTATTAGGCCACGAGCTCGTCGGTTAAAAAAAAAATGTTTGTGTTATATTATTGCGCTCACAGAAAGCTCATATTATTTACAATATTATTATTTATTATATACGCCAACACCTGCATAAAATGAATCATCATCATTGGTGAATCAAATTTGTCAATTAACATCTTCAGAATGCCATTAGGTCCCGACCTCTTTTAATGTGTGTACTAATTAAATTATATATGAATCTGTTTTCACTGAAGGTTGCGGAAAACCGCTGGTTGCGAGTCGCACGGGACCGGTCATTGTGGAGACACTTGGGGGAGGCCTATGTCCAGCAGTGGACGTCTTGCGGCTGAAATGATGATGATGTAAGTCAAGTATTGTATGTGTAAATAAATGTATCTGACAATCTCCCACTACTAGAGAGCAGCGGTGGCCCAGTGGTGGCGGCCCCGACTTACGAACAGTAAGTCGTGGGTTCAAACCCAGCCAGGCGGCATTACTTTGTGTAATTTATTTCATCACCACTGCTCTCAAAACGGTGAAGGAAAACATCGTGAGGAAACCGGCATGTCCTAGAAACAAAAATTCGAAGACATGTGACATCTACCAATCCGAACTGGGCCCGCGTGGTGGCTTAGAGCCCATACGCAAAATACGCGCTTTGACGTGGAGTTGCGGACACCAGCCCGTTGTACAATACAATACAATCTCCCACTACTAAAAAATATGAGCTTGAATGCAGATGTTCAATTGTTTTTCCAATGTAGTAACAAATTTCATTATTTGCGTCATATAATGGGGACACAGCAATCAATTGAGATACTTTTTAAGAGCTGTCAAAACGCAGTTGTCTCATAGATTTTCTATGGCAATAGCCAACTGTGACGTCACTGTTTATTCAACTCAATTACTCAACTATTTATTGATTTCAAAGCAACTAAAAATCGAATTTGGCAATTAATTGAAAATAAATCGGATTTTCAGGCCCAAAATAAAGTGTTTTTTTAGAGTTTGGTGTCTTGGAAATATTGTTTTATGGTGTCATCTACATTATGTTTCGAATATGACAGATACTGGAGAAAATATTGTGAAATTGCGCAACGATGTTGCACAATTATTTCAAAAATGCATTTGTTGTGAAATTTTATGTTGACGCAATTTTTGTATTGTGAATTATTTAATTATTACACAGGGTGGAATTTTGAGATGGGCCAGTTAGAGGCAGGTACCTATTTAACCGTTGTACCTGTATAACAAAGAGCAGCGGTGGCCCGCAGTGGTGGTGGCCCCGACTTACGAACAGTAAGTCAAACAAACCCAGGCAGGCGGCATTACTTTGTGTAAATTATTTCATCACCACTGCTCTCAAAACGGTGAAGAAAAACATCGTGAGGAAACCGGCATATCCTAGAAACAAAAATTCGAAGACATGTGACATCTACCAATCCGCACTGGGCCCGCGTGGTGCATTCCCTCTCATTGAGAGGTCTGTGTCCCAGCAGTGGGAACATTATAGGCTGATGATGATGATGATGATCTGTAGATCTTAGGACATCAGTTTTTGAGAAACTTTCATGTGCATTCACAGATTTTGAAACAGGTGCATGGCAAGAAAATTATATATTTTCACTAAAGCTTGTTTTGATGCTAACTGAGGTTCTAGAATATTCAGAAATTGCAAAAAAAAACTTTCCCTTACAGTTCGTGAGAAATGTATCGCCTCCTTAGTTTAGTGGCCCTAAGCGCGAGTGCTAACGATGAGGTCACAAGTTTGATTTCTCAATAGCAGCCATGGAGTTTGGATTTGTGCCCGGTTGATGGCAATAAGCTCGCCCCTATTACATAGAAATTAAATATAACTGACGTATAAAATATGGGTGTACTATTAGATACACCTCTGCCTAACCCTTGGGGATTACAGGCGTGATGTTTTAGTGTGAAGGAACAGACAGGTAACGGTACCCGCTCGTAGTCACTTTTAAAACTGTAGGCATGAATCAGAGGAAAAAGTCGTCAAATCTGCAAATTAAAAAACTTTATTGAGTAAATAAATAGAATGACTAAATGTTTAAATTTAAATGTATAATAATTGAGCATGGATTTTTTATTAAAAAAAATAAAGCATTTTATAAAACTTACAAAGTAATGACAAACATATTGAGCGAACTTATTCTACTATATATTGATATATTGTATTGTAATATATTCTATTTATAACACGACGACGAGAAATGACGAGAAAATAATATGTTACAATAAAACAAATATGTTTCTTAATATTGAAATAAGAAAATAATTAAAGCAGATAGGTGTGAAATGATAATGTAATTTATATTACATAAAATCAAAATAAAAACAAAAAAACAAAAATCAAAAAAACTTATCTAAAAAAACTTTTTTTGCTTCGTATTTGACAGCTTGAAACATTTTGCATTAAATTAGATGGACCAATCAAAACACAAAAAAAAACATAAATCTTCACTGGAACATAAAAAAATACCGAAATCTATTTTCACATACATATTCCGGTTTTTCTTTAGTTGAATGTCAAAATATCTCTTTTTGGCTTAAAAAGAGAAACATAACTAAAAAAAATCTAATAAAGCTAAATAAATTACTAGAAGTTATCAATAAATGCTAAATAAATTACTAGATATTAAGATATTATCAATAAATGCTTGTTTCAATAAATACTGGCTACAAATTTTTAACAACCGTGTTTTTTTGAGATTTCACTGCTGAAAAAAGTTTTATTTAAATAGTAATTCGTCTAAATTACATTTCACCATGGTTTGGGGTGTACCTAATATTAGGTAGGTTGCATTACACCTCTGCATATCTTTTCGGAATTATAGGCGTGATGTTACACTTTAAAATGATCAAGAACTGCGTTCGCTCGTCCCTGCGTTCATCTCACTAATAAATTATTATTTAAATGACTAGAAATAATAATTTACATAAACAAATAAGCATTACCAATAAATGGTATAAATCTACATTATAAATTAATAATAATATTAGTTTTCTTTGAAGTATACGGATGCTGGTCGTTTAATGTCAAGCCCATCTTCTCTTGATAGAAAGTAACTAGTCATTACTCATTTGTTGTTATTGTCATTCAGCTTCATTTTCTTTCATAATTGCATCGTACCTAGAAAAAAATAAAAAGTTAATTAGTAAAAGTATATGATATACAGGGTGTAAAAGACATCATCACGAAGCCGTCAACCAAGCATTCTGTACATCAAACTAAGTTACTTCACGCAAAAATTATTGCTGGGAAACGACTTTTTTTTTTGGGGTGAAAAATCATGTTTTGTGGTAGAACTCAATGTAACGCACTCAAAACATTGTGCTGATGAATGGATTGAATAGTACGGAGGTCGTGGAGGTGTTTAAAGTAAAAATCTTACATTAAAAACTTGTATTAAAAAAAAACTTGTCAAATAGTTGGAACTTTGACCCCAATACCTCCGTAACTAGAAGGTTCCCAGGTATAATGTAGAACAAAATAATGATCGCAATGATGAGGAGAACAAATGCCTTTCGGATTCGTTAAGAGGTGTTTTACACCCTTTAACTAGCGACTTAGGGAACTAGCGAACTAGCGACTAGCTTCGCACGAATGCAACATATACAATAATAAACTTTTCTCTTGAATCACTCTATCTATTGCTGAAAACTGCATTGCTTAGTTTAAAAGATCTGCGTGTAGACAGCGGGAGCGACTTTGTTTTATACTATGTTAAAATATTTTTTTGTGTAGTAAATTCAAATAGTACGTAGTTCAGAAAATGTTTCAACTTAATCAACACACATGGGACTTAATATAACTGGCAAAATGTGGGTGTTTAGTCCTGTACCCCTTTGTCTCAATCTTTGTAGATTTCTGACTTGATGTTGTGTTAAAATAAACTATTTATGGCTGATTCTCAATAACTTGATTATCAATACAATTAATATTTTGTTAATACAAATGAGATTCCTGTTTTTTGAGTTCTAACCACCGGTAGTTTGAACCCTTTTCCCGACACCGGCGAAAAACATTTAAAATGTTTTAATATGGTTTAAAATTGATTGCGTACCTATGTATATTTAAAATGTGTTGCATAATATTAACGTAATCTAATTTAATAAAATAGTAATATTAAAGTGAAAACTTACTGTTCTTTTGTCAAACATCTACTAAAAAATTCCACCGTATCCCCTGAACATAATTGCTTCCCATTCTTCAATACCTCTCTCTTTACTCTTCTGCCAAGTACCTCAGCACTTGGTAAAGCTTCAACTAGAATTAAACTTTGCACACGTTTAATATCTTCACTGGGTCTTGGAAGAAGATCGAGCACAGCAGGACTTCTTTTAGTAAACACGGATTCACGTACACTGTCTGATAATTCCACTGTGTTCACATCTAGTGCTTGCCCGGTTGGCAAAGCGTACGTAGCGCGCAATACTAAAGACAGTAGGCAAATCGCGGAAAAACCTTTGGTTGTCATTTTGAGGAACGTCTGCTCGGGACAGCGGATTAACTTCGAATGCGACATATACCGTGCGCGGTGCGCTTGCGATTATAAGTACAGACGGCGGCGGACTTATTCACAAGCATAGAAGCGGAATGACTCAATGGGACTTACGCTGCAGGTAGTGTAAATATTGCGAATTTGAGGTTTGGAAAGGGCCTTAAAAGGGTTGTGACTACTTAGCCATGATTTTTCGGTAATCTTGGTTCAGAACGAACACGCGCTGGGTCCGTTCAGGCCGTTACGGACCATTCCCTATGATAGAAAGAAGGCCTATGTCCCAGCAGTGGGAAGTTTATAGGCTGACTTTTATTATGTTTTTTGTAGTAGTGTTATCTCGGATAAAACACACTAGATTGCATTAAAGCTAACTTTAATTTGTGTGTAATATTTCGCCGTTTTTTCCTCAGATGACACTACTCGCTAACTCAGTCTCAATACTTAATAGAGTACCTATAGACTCTATAATAAAATAATATAACTATAGGGCTATTTCATCAAACTAAATAGTTCCAATTGGCTCAGTTTAATAGCCATTGGTGGACTACTGATCTCTTTTTACATATTGAACCCCTGAATACCCCAAAAAACTCGTAAAGCGTAATCGTTTTGTGTAAAATTACAGTCGTTCGGATACCTATATGCTCGGAAGTTTTACAATCAGCTGCTAATACAACCTCCCGCCCTGTATAACTTCTGTAGACTTTTATTATTGTACATGTATGATAGCGCTGGAAAATAAAAACAGTACCACAGACTAAGACAAACGTCATATCGGCTGATGACTTTACGGAAATATGAATCAGTGCATTAAATAAATAAGTGATTTTGCATTATAATATCAGTCTCAATCATATTAAATTAGGTATTGTTAATTTTAAGGTTTGATTTATTTTAAAACTCAAAAAAAAAAGGAAACTGGAACAGTTTTACTGTTAGTTCATTTTAATAAAATGATTGTAACCTCAATAAATTCAGGATTTAAAATATTTGAAAGTGTTATTAATTACAAATCAAATCTTGTGCGCAATTATATTATTTTTACTAAATTCAATATATTTTATTGTAAAACAAATGTCAACGGAAGTCGTTGCTGTGTGGCAGTTGACAGTTGTTTAAACGTATAAATAGGCTCGCTCTAGTCTCGGAACGGGCAGTATTCATTTGTATTTCGAACTGTGTGTATCTCGTGGGAACAAACTAAGTTTTGTGAATTATTATTTGTTGTGAGTAATAAAAAGTGTTTACAAGATGTCTGATCGTTATCATTCGAGATCCCCGAGCCCCCCCGCTCTTACATCAGAAGAAAGGGATGAGCCCGAGCCTGAACTGGACCCATCAACGTACTCGCCTACCCTGCCGACCTCTCGACCAGGAAATTCGGAGGAACTGAATTTACTTCGCTGCCAGATTAAGTTGCTGGAACGGATGGTTTTTCGGAACCAAAACACGAGTACCCACAAGCTAAGTGAAATTTATTTACCTAATTATGATCCCGACGAACATAAAATAACAGTTGAGGAGTGGTGTAAACAAGTTTCCTCTTTAATCACCCTGCGAGGTTGTTCACAGTTCGTTGCTATGATGAAAGGATTAGCATGTTTGCAAGGACGCGCCAAGCAATGGGCAGACACTAATGCTCACTCTCTTGCTAATTGGGATTCACTCCAAAGGGAACTCATAGCACAATTTAGTGGCGAAACTAGGTACATTGTGTACGTCAATGCTTTTCGGGAATATACTTCAAATCAGGCTAAATGTTTTTCTGAATATGTTGCCGAATCATGGCGTTTGTTTTCAAGAATTTCTCCGAATGCTCCAAATGACCTCATGGTGGAAGCTGTAATATCTGGCATAAGACCAAAATTTTACCAAGCTGAACTCCTTAGGTCAGCGCCAAAATCGCAAGCTGAACTGATTGCCACATTGGCGAACTACCGTAAACGACCTGCCGATGCAATATCAGATGAACCCCGTGCTAAACAACCAAGGCTTGACCTTGCAACAACTTCAACGTGTAACAATTGCCACAAACAAGGGCACATTTCTCGTGATTGCAGGTACAGACTTAATTGTGAAATCTGCAAGAAACCAGGTCACACATCTGACCGCTGCTGGCATAAAAAGAAAAACGAATCACAATCCGAGAAGACTTTTGTTTCTGCTACTGCTTTAACAGCTGCACCACAACCTTCACGTCGGGAAGTAAATACAATCCAGAAGGAAAAGGCGCCTAACGAAGTCCAACTACAAATAGGTGATATCGTTCTTTCTTGTTTAATTGATAGTGGTGCCGAATGTTCGCTTATTAAGAAAAAAGTTTCTGGGTCAATTAAGGGTAAACGCCAAATAGAACTTTTGCAATTACGAGGGTTTGGGGGCAGTAGCATACCTTCGAGTGAATCAATAAATACTGTAGCCACATTTAATGGTGTGACATTCGAAGTAAAACTTCATGTCGTTAACGATTTAAATTATGATGTCATTCTAGGACTAGACTCTATCAAAATACCGGGAATTAAAATTTCAATCACAAACGAAGGAACTTCAATAGAAAGAGTAAGATACGTTTTTAATTACGAAGTATCATCTTTGGCTAATATTGACACTGATTTGAAAGATACGTCTCAGTTAATAAGTATCCTTGAAAAACACGCCGATTTATTTACTTTCAATAAAATTAAAAAAGTGACCACGGGCAAATTAACTATCAGATTAAAAGATCCTAATCGTATAGTACAAAGAAGGCCCTACCGACTAGCACCGGTTGAGAGAGAAAAGGTTAAAACAATTATTGAAGATCTTAAAACTAAGGGTATTATTAGAGATAGTTGCTCACCTTTTGCAAGTCCCATTTTGCTAGTCAAAAAGAAAAATGGTGATGACCGGCTTTGTGTTGATTTCCGCGAATTAAATTCAAATACAGTTCGTGACCACTATCCTCTGCCACTGATACAAGATCACATTGATAAACTTGGTAAAGCTCGATTCTTTTCAAGCCTTGATATGGAATCAGGCTTCCATCAAATTCAAATTTCAGAAGAATCAATCGAAAAAACGGCTTTCGTTACGCCAGACGGCCAGTATGAGTACTTATCAATGCCATTCGGTCTAAGTAACGCACCTTCAGTTTACCAGCGTGCCATTAATGCAGCCTTAGGCGACTATCGCGACCATATTGCACTAGTATATATTGACGATGTATTAATTCCCTCGTCTACTGAGCAAGAAGGTTTAGAAAGGCTGGCCTTTGTATTAAAAAGACTGTCAGACGCAGGATTTACGGTAAATCCCTCGAAATGTAAATTCCTCAAGACGTCCATAGAATATCTCGGTAACATTATAAAGAATGGTGAAGTGAAGCCTAATCCCACTAAATTAACAGCACTTAAATTATCAGAACCACCCAAAACACTTAAGCAACTTAGGCAATTCAATGGCCTGGCAAGCTATTTTCGTCGTTTTATCCCTCAATTTTCCCAACTAATGGCCCCAATGTATCAGCTAACAAAAAAAGATTTACCATTTGTATGGTCTCCCGATCACGAAACAAGAAGACAACATGTCATCAAACTTTTGACCTCTGAACCTATACTTTGCATTTTTGATCCAACTCTACCAATAGAAGTTCATACAGATGCTAGCTCCAAAGGTCTCGGGGCTATTCTCATACAGAATGACAATAATCGTCGCAAAGTCGTTGAATACTTCAGTATGCGCACTAGTGATGCTGAAACAAGATATCATTCATACGAATTGGAGACTTTAGCTGTTGTCAGAGCAATAAAACACTTTAGACATTTTCTATATGGCCGCAAATTTACAGTTGTAACTGACTGCAATGCCCTTAAGGCTTCAAAACATAAAAAGGAACTTACACCTCGGGTTCATAGACTATGGGCATACTTACAAAATTTTGACTTTGATATTATTTACCGAAAGGGGGAACAAATGGCCCACGTAGACTTTTTAAGCAGAAATCCACAAATCAATATTTTAACAAAAGATCCAGCGTGGATTATAGTTGAGCAAGAAAGAGACAACGAACTCAAAAATATTCGCGATGCCATAAAGAATAAAGATGACTATGACAGAAAATTTTGTATTCGATCGAACCTCTTGATGATAACCATACAAAATCAAAAAGGAGAATCATTAACTCGTACAGTAGTCCCTGAATCACTTGTTTGTTCACTAATAAATAGATACCACGAAAATCTTTTGCATGTGGGGTGGGAACGTACTTTGGATAAAATTCGGGAACAGTTTTGGTTTAAACACATGACAAAACGGGTACGTCATTTTTGTGATAACTGTTTACAATGCAAAATTGGCAAAGAGCCTTCAGGCAAAAAACAAATGGAAATGCACCCTATTGATAAAATAAACATACCGTTCCATACGATACATGTAGACCTTATGGGTAATCTTACCGGCACAAACAAAAAAGCATACGTTCTAGTAGCTATTGATGCATTTACAAAATTTATACTTCTGTATCCACTGAAAGATAAAAGTACTAATATGATATTAAAAAGCTTCCGCGAAATGATCAATATTTTTGGCACCCCATGTAGAATTATTTCTGACAGGGAATCGGCTATTATGGGCACAGAAATTCAAGATTTTTTTAAATCTTTCTTTATCGAACATCATGCTATTGCCCGCGGTTCGCCTAGAGCTAACGGTCAAGCTGAAAGACAAATGCGCACTCTTAAAGATCACCTTACAGCCATATCTCTAACGCAATCGAGAGTTTGGGTTAATAAAATAGGGGAATTACAATTAGCATTAAATTGTACGATATCTAAAGCTACAGGATATTCCCCTTTAGAACTACTGTTAGGTAAAAGATGCTCTCCCCCTGCAATCGAACAGATATCCCTAGTTAACGAAGACATTAACAAAGATGAAATTCGTTTAGACGCTAAGCACAGAATGGCCGAAACAGCACAAAAAAGTAAAATACGTTTCGATTCTAAGTGCGCCAAAATTAAACCCTTTCTAGAAGGAGACTTTGTTCTTTGTAAAGACACTCAGTGGTCGGGTAACAAACTAGGACCAAAATATCTAGGACCCTATCGAATAATAAAAGTCCTTGACAACGATAGGTACGAAGTAAAAGACCTTCGGTCTCTGCGAAGCAAAAATACTGTAATCACACATGAACACATGAGATTGGTCCCTAATCCAAATTTAACTGAATGAATAGACCGTGATAGCAAGAATAAATAATAATAACGAAAAGGTGAGAAACTGCTTAGTAAATTGTTTATAATTAAAAAATGTATGCTTATGGATAAAATAAAATTAAACGTTTCATTTTGAATTGGTTCATTAGAAGAAAAATAAAAGCCAAGTCAAGCCAAGTCAAAGACGGGTCTCTGAATCTTTATGATCAAGCCACGATCTGCGATCTCTGAGTTTGATTTTGAGCTGGAAAAATGGTTGTATTAAAAGGTCTTGGTCATGGCCATGGTTTCAGTTGGTTGGTTAAATCAATTTCAGTCAAGCCAAGTCAAAGACGGGCCTCTGAATCTTTGTGATCAAGCCACGATCTGCGACCTCTGAATTTGACAGTTTCACCAGACTAAGCAATGCTGCCTCTGAGTCTGGTCTAAAAGGTTTTGCATTTTTTAACATTTCCGTGTTTTTCAGAGAGATTCGCTGGCCCTAGCAAGGTCCGCTCGTCAGTATGGCCGTGATAGCGCTGGAAAATAAAAACAGTACCACAGACTAAGACAAACGTCATATCGGCTGATGACTTAACGGAAATATGAATCAGTGCATTAAATAAATAAGTGATTTTGCATTATATTATCAGTCTCAATCATATTAAATTAGGTATTGTTAATTTTAAGGTTTGATTTATTTTAAAACTCAAAAAAAAAAGGAAACTGGAACAGTTTTACTGTTAGTTCATTTTAATAAAATGATTGTAACCTCAATAAATTCAGGATTTAAAATATTTGAAAGTGTTATTAATTACAAATCAAATCTTGTGCGCAATTATATTATTTTTACTAAATTCAATATATTTTATTGTAAAACAAATGTCAACGGAAGTCGTTGCTGTGTGGCAGTTGACAGTTGTTTAAACGTATAAATAGGCTCGCTCTAGTCTCGGAACGGGCAGTATTCATTTGTATTTCGAACTGTGTGTATCTCGTGGGAACAAACTAAGTTTTGTGAATTATTATTTGTTGTGAGTAATAAAAAGTGTTTACAAGATGTCTGATCGTTATCATTCGAGATCCCCGAGCCCCCCCGCTCTTACATGTATGTTGGTATTCATCTGTATCCGGTTAGACAAGACCCAGACCCACAAAATAGTAAAAATACTTAGCAGACGATGATATAATAAGAGATTCTTACGTTTACGTACTTACAGTGACACTCAGAAAACGGTTATCTATAGGATAAGGAAAAGCCAATCAATATTTAATTAGATACCACACGTGATAAGGAATTAAAGATAAATTGTAACTTGAAATCTTTACCGAGCGTGATAGTTCACACTTTTAAAGACTTATATTTTAGAATGCAAAGATGGTTTACCTTTTTTCATTTTCGGAGGACGAGTGAAAGGACGAGTGAAAGCCGAATTATAAGACTGGTTTGAGTAAAAACGCCAAGATAGGATGATCTAGAAGTAACTGTAGGAACTGATTCTGACCACAGACCTTATTGGTGATGTCTCCAGAAAGGTCAGGGTGTAGTAAGTGCTCGCTTTTGGTATGCGTGTATGGTCAGATAGATGAACGTGAAACGGATGGTAACCCTCGTTTATTTTTTTAATAAAGATATATTTTGTTAGTCTATTCGTTAACACGTAGTTTGCATGGTAAAGCAATTGAAAAGCCAAACATTTGCAGAAAATCCAGAGCGTTCGCTTCATGTAAAATCAGTATTTGACAAAAAAAAGCTTATCCGCCACTTGAATTTTAGGACATTCGGCTGCAACTGGTTTTATTAAAAAGCTTGACCTTTGTTTGATTGATTTGGTTTTTTTGTCACCGGCTTCTGAAGCCAAAGCACTTTTTGTGTTTTTTTTAAGTCGTTTTTATTTTTTGCAAAAAACTTTTTTTGGGCCAGTGGTGGCGGTGGCGGTTCGAACCCACGACTTACGATCAGTAAGTCGTGGGTTCGAACCCAGTCAGGCGCATTAGTTGGTGTAATTTATTTCATCACCACTGCTCTCAAAACGGTGATAGAAAACATCATGAGGAAACCGGCATGTCCTAGAACCAAAAAATTCGAAGACATGTGACATGAAATCAATCCGCAATGGGCTCGCGTGGTGGATTATAGCCCATTCCCTCTCATAGAGAGGAGGTCTGTGACCCAGCAGTGGGAACATTAATAGGCTGATGATGATGATGATGATGGCATAAAAAAATATAAAAAATACCAATCGAATTGAGAACCTCCTCCTTTTGAAATCGGTTAAAAATCAGACCATAACAAAGGGAAAGTAAGTAAGGGAAAGTAGTAGGCAGATTAAGATGACTTTGCTAACCACTTAATTGTGTCAGACACTTATTAAGTGGTTCTACATCCTGAGATGTTGAATCACCTCAGGATGTAGAACCACGAAAATAAATCTAAAATCTATACCATCATTTTAATGGATGAATCATTCACAGATTAAAGTGATGAATGAATCATGGTGCACATTAATTAAAGCATTAAATCTGTGTAGCACGTAAATGAGAGGGGAAGCCTTAGAAGAACATAATTATACCGATCTAATTAGCGATGTCCTGAAAAGTCAGATAGGTAGACTCGAACCTGGTGTGCGTGTATGACCAGGTGTATGACCGTGGATGAGGCGAAACGAACATGTTAGTATTGTAGAGGGTGGCGTTCTGTAGTTTCCGGCGACTCCCATGGCCTTGGCCAGGCCGTGATTTCTCTGTTCACGCGTAGCATGGCCAATTCCATCTCTATTTTACCCAGAAATAGACAAAGCTCTTTCTATAAAACTCGACATGTCTTCTGCCCGAGCATGGAGTGACCCATAGACTCGAGTTTCTACGAAGACAAAGACAAATTATTTCCGTAACAACGGGGAAGTAGCTAGTGATGTAGATATTCTATTAATCTCGATCGTTGTGTCACTTAGTGTTGGTGAGCACGGGCTTTAGGTTTAGAGTTAGGTGTCACTTATTTTTGGTGAAAACGGGTATTAGACATTGAGTTAGGTGTCACTTAGTGTTGATACAAACGGGCATTAGGAATTGTCTGATAAAATCTTTGACGTACACAGCACGGGAGATCAAGAGCTCTTACAGAATTCTTCTCTTACTTACTCTTACTTTCATTCATCTCAGATCTTCAGTCAATTAAAAACAGAAGAGACGGTGACATGTTTTTCAATCAATATATAGGTCAATATACAAAAATATCTAAATATATAAAAGAAGAAACTGACTGACTGACTGACTGACTGATTCATCTATCAACGCACAGCCCAAACCGCTGGGTCTACAGATTCCAAATTTGGCAAGTAGGTTCCTTATGTGGTCTAGGGGTGCACTAAGAAAGGATTTTTAAATATTCACCCCCTAAGGGGGTTAAACGGGGCTTTCAAGTTTGTATGGGAAAAGAAGATTAGTTAGACTATTTTATTCGAAACTTCACAGGAGTGCTCCTATTGATAAATGAGTAGAAACGAGTTTCAGGTTTTTTCAGAATTCAACCTCTAATAGAGGGAAATGGGATGACAAAGTCTAAAAATCAATGCACAGCCCAAACCGCTGAGTTTAGAGATTTCGAATTTGGCACATAGGTTTTTTATGAGGTTTAGGGATGCATTAAGAAAGGATTTTTCAAAATTCACCCCTTAAGGGGTTGAAACGTGGATCCAAAGTTTACATGGGGAAATAAGATTAGTTAAATTATTTTCTTCGAACTTAATAGGAGTGCTCTATCGATAAATAAGTAAACATTTGGGTTTCACGTTTTTTCAGAATTCAACCTCTAATAAAGAAATCGGGTGTCAAAGTCTGAAAATTAACCCACACCAGCCCAAACCACTGGATCAAGAGATTCTAAATTTAGCACGCGTAGGTTTCTTATGAGGTCTAAGGGTGCACTAAGAAAGGATTTTTCGAAATTTACTTCCTAAGAAGGTGAAACGGGAGTCGAAAGTTTGTATGGGGAACAAAATTAGTTAGACTGTTTAATTCGAAACTTCACAGGAGTACTATCGATAAATGAGTTAATATTTGTGTTTTAACCTTTTTTCAGAATTCAACCCCTAAAGTGGGAAATGGGGTAACAAAGTCTGAAAATCAACATGGGTATTGTTTGTACTTTGTATGGTGTATCGGGTACAAAAACAACGATTTTAAGATTTAATGTGGCGGACCGGAAATGCCTTCATTCCGTGTTGGGGTGCGATGGGGTTGAAATGTCTAAATATCAATATGGGTGTTGATACCGAGATCAGGGGTGCAGATTACGAAAATGGCATTTATTTTGAGATCCAGAAGATGGCAGATTCGACTTCTATAAAGGGTTATTGTTGATTTATTGTGATAATTGTGATAATGATGATGATGCGTGTGATAACGATAATGATGATTTTGATGACGAGGATGGATATTGTGATGATATTGATTGTGATTACGATGATAATGATGATAGTGATTGTGATAACGATGATGGTTATTGTGATTGTGATGGTGATGATGATGGTGATTGTGATAGTGATGGTGAATGTGATGGTGATTGTGACAGTGTTGGTGATTGTGATGATGCGAATCATGATTTTGATTACGATGATAATGATTGTGATTACGATGATAATAAGTGTGACAACGATGATGGTGATTGTGATGATGCTGATTGTCATTACGATGATAATTATTGTGATTACGATGATAAAGATTATGATAACGATGATGGTGATTGTGATAGTGATTGTGATGGTGATTGTGATGGTGATTGTGATGGTGATTGTGATGGTGATTGTGATGGTGATTGTGATGGTGATTGTGATGGTGATTGTGATGGTGATTGTGATGGTGATGGTGATTGTGATGGTGATTGTGATGGTGATTGTGATTGTGATAATGATGGTGATTGTGATAATGATGGTGATTGTGATAGTGATGGTGATTGTGATAATGATTATGAAAATAATAGTGGTTGTGATGATAATAATTGTTATGATTATGAAATTTGGCACATGGATAGTTCATAACCTGGATTAACACGTAGGACACCCCGCAACCACGTATGCCTTTAGTATGATCCAGTGAGATGGTTACCGTACTTCACGGGGAAGCCGTGGGCAACAGCTAGTAATAGTAATAAAAAGAAACTTGTTTAGGTCCGATGTCATGTAGACTATTTGACATATTTTGTTGAGAAGAAGTGTTTTTATCCCCAAGTGTCAACGGTAGAGAAAAAATTGTCGTCATGCTTGACGTTGTAGACTTTTGTTGACTGAAGAATATAAAACATTTATTTTCCACATTTTAATCTTTCTAACTTCTGTCATTTTGTTTATTCTTCCGTCAACTAAAGCCATTTTCATGCTGGTCATGCTACGCGAGCTGTTATAAAGTTGTTTAATCTTTACAACCATACAATCCTTGTACAGCCTGCTGCTTCGTCAGATACAAAAACGTTTTTTTGTGTATTACCGTTAGAATTTCTCGCTGGGCTCTTTCTAGGATTATTAGAATACGAGTTTTGTGTATATTTCCCCAGACAGAGTTACATTATTCCAGTCACACTGACACGGATAAATAGATTGTTTTCAACAGGTTCGAGTCGCTAACCTGTGTAACTTCTCAAAAATTGTTATTGTGTGGGGCAGGAGATTATTTTTTATCATAACAATGGTAGTCTCATGGAAAAAGCTGTTCTGTTTGATGGTCTCTATAACATCCATAAATATAACCAACATTTTCTGAAACATCTTGTAATAAACCCTGTGATATTTTGCTTTAGACATTGTGTAAATCATAAGAGTGTATACTTTTAAATCTAAAGAGTCTATACTCTTGTGATTTATGTCTGTAGCAAAATTAATTTGCCAAATAAAGAGGCCAGAAAATCATTGTCGAGGCCAACTTTCAACTAACCTTAATCAAATGATTGTACACACGTGTAGGGCAGAGCAATTTATATGGCACTGTAGTCATTACGCATGTTATTCTTTAAACTTTGTTTTGAATTTTGTATACAAGTTGCTGCGTCATTTATAGTTTTTTTTTTGGGTGGCTTACAACTTACAATACATAAAATTTATAGTGATGCAATCAACGACAAGCCATTTACAAACCTCCACAGTTGACAGTGAACTATTGTTGCGCAAACTAATAACTAAGCATTATACAGGGTGTAAACAGACTCTTCACGAAGCCGTTAACCAAGCATTCTGTACAACAAACTAAGTAACCCTATGCAAAAATTATTGTCTATATTGAAATGACCTTTTTTTGGGGTGAAAAATCATGTTTAAAGGTAAAACTCAGCGTAACGCACTAAACATATTTTGCCGGTGGATGGATTGAATAGTGTCGGGGTCGTGGAGGTGTTTAAAGTGTAATAAAACTGCTGCACTCCAGTATAAGTATTTATGTCGATGTTTTAAATGTTAGGGCTTTAAACAACTAGTACAATGTTTTAGCTTTGGTACTATTTCTATCCCCTGAGATACAGGTTCCCGCCTAGTTCAGGGGGTAGGGTCAAAACTTGTGAACCTCGTTATAACCACCACAAACAAAAACAATTGTAATAACTTTCATGTCGGTACCTACTAATTGTAACTAAGTAAACATCAAAATTGTAAATTGTAACTACTTGTTAATGGTGAGAATTAAACTATTTTTTTTTTTTTTTTTTTTTATTTAAACATTGCTATCCAATGCAAACGACGAATTATCCGTCCGACCTCGACGAGCGCCAAACGAAATAGGAGGTATTTAAAAGCCGTCGCCTCCCCTATTATTATTATTATACTCTTTATAGCACACTGACAGCTTTACCACAGATAATCACACAAATTTAACCGTCGGTGTTGCGAGCACAGTTAGTCGATTGCAATAAATAATCGATTACAAAAATAAATTAAAATCTAACTCGCAATAAATGGTATCAAATAATTATTATTCACATCGAAACTGAACAAAAGTAAAGTTCTTACATTAAAAACATGTATTAAAAAAAAAAAAAAACTTGTGAAAAAGTTGGAACTTTGACCCCCAATATCTCCGTACCTAGAAGATACCCAGGTACGGTCTAGGACAAAAAAAATGGCAATGATGGGGAAAACAAGTGCCTTTCAGCTTCGCTAAGAGTCTTTTTACACAGTTTGTAATAACAAAGAATAGAACTTTTAATAATAAATTAAGTACTATTAAAATACATCAGAAACAATGCAGCTTCTATACAAGACAGTAAGTTGTCGCTAAGCAGTTTGCAAACAAATCAATTGTGCTGTTCGTTCCATAACAACAACGTTACAATTTGGAAAATTTAAATGCTTTGATTGAGCGAAGCGTAGGTATAAGAATTGCTACGGTAAACTCTACGAGCATTAGGAGCACGAAGAGATTTCGCAAGCCAGAATGTCTAGGTGGAACATTCAGTACAGCTTAGAAAGAAGTTCAGGACGTTCAATACTTGATTGTGCTATTTTGACTTGGTACCGTATGTCAGATAATAATATATTTCTCCGAGTTACACGTGGAAGTAAGTAGAATCGAACGCATCGTTCATTGTTATTCAGCTATGGAATTTTAAAGTAACTGAAGTGTCTTGGAATTTCCTTTCCTTTCTTGAAATTTTGTTTTCCTTTCTATTCGTTCCAATATGTCTAAATGCACTGTATAATTTGGATTCCAAAGGAGATGTTTCATTTTCGGCAATGAGATGTAGGTACATAAAATATCAAAAAAGAGGAAAAAATCCCACGAATTCAGGAAAAATATTCAGTCGTGAATTTAAGCCTGATTTCTTGTGCACGCAAAATAATAGTTTTTCAATTATTGCCATATTCAATTCAACATGGCGTCTCATAGATTGCATTTCGGTTTGGTTCTGAAATCATTCACATCAAAGCTTAAAAACGTAGACGATAAATGTGAAAGATAAGTGTTCTTGTACTATTAGTAATTTTTATTATTCGCTTAGACATCTTTTTCGACTAACTGTAAGCAAGTTTGACGATTTAAAAATACTTATTTATTTTATTTTTCTGAAGTATACTTCTGAACGAATAATTCTAGACATTTTGTAGGTTTGACAATTTTTAGGTTAGACGTCATATCTTCGTCATTTATTTTTTTATTGTGAGCGTACAAAACACTTTTTAATAAGGAAAAAATATTACTTTATTCTATTCATGGTTAGTTTCCCACCTTTCCTTAGAGGGACAGGTTATGGCTGGAGTCCCATACAAAAATGTTACGTCTCCTTTTACTACCAAATTCGAGGTGACTGCGTGCGTAACAAAGAAATTTAAAAGAATTAGGTATCAAACTCAAACTCAAACTCAAAGCATTTATTTCAATTAGACCATTACGGCACTTTTGAATGTCAAAAATACAAAAAAGAAAATCAAAGCTACAGTCCCAGACACAAGGCATAATAACTTGAGAAAGTACTGTAGTTGCCCATTCCCTAGCGTAGATCTCTATGGAGAAGAACGGGCAAGAAACTCCATGGACACTCTTTTAAAATCAAAATATTGTTACAAAATCTTGGTTACATCTTTAATTTTGAGATTATACATATATGTGAGAACGATGTAGAAAGACGTGCACACTAAGAGCGTCCAGAGTAAAAGATTAGATCAACATATAGAGCGAACATTGGGAATAATGTCAATTTGAATGTCTTTGGTGCGTAAGCACAATTCAGAAATTTTAGGGTATTTATTCTTTTAGGCGAACTGGCATTACGGAGAATGAATCCCAGGGTTTTGGGCGCTTTTTTGGCAATACGGTGAACATGACAATAAAAGTGTGTTACTGTGAGATCTTTGACAGTAGTTACGAACGTGTTATAACTGCCGACGTATCGTATTACCCAGGTACTGGGTGAAGGAGGTTAGATCGGCCATCATTCCAAGTTAAATAATCTCTCTCTTCGACAAATCTTTATTAGACAGATGAATTTAGTTGGGAAAAATCTAGGCAGACGATGATGATACTGTCTTTGTGAGAAATAAGGAAAATTCTTCACAATTACACACACACACGTTACCACATCTTAACAATTTATTATAAAAATGCGTTCATAAAATATGTGCATAAATGGAATAAATAAATGTAGGTCAATTAATTATTACAAGTCGTGCATAGGGTCGTTTACCTAAAATTATAAATGTTTAAAATTATTTTAAGTATAATCGTATATAATAACATAGTTAAAGCAATTGTTTATGCTAACATTATAATGAGACAAACAGTCTAAAAATAAAATAAAATAAATTAAACAACTTGCTTAAAAAGTATTTATTTAAGTTTTTCCTAAGTGAGGAATTACAACTTTGAGCAAATACAATTTGAACTTGGTTAATAAAATTAAAATGTTATTTATGATTTTATCCGAATAAATAATATGTTTTTTTAAGCAATTAAGTATAATATAATAAATGATACTTATTTCATGAGATTGTAGTAACTTAAAAATACATAAACATAATTACATTGGTAAAAAATCAAAAAACAATAAGCGTTAGTTTCTTTGGCCGCTAAGTACTTATATAGATTAATATACCTTTGTGCGGACGGACGTACGTGGGAGGAACTTCGCAAAGATCCAGGACTTTGTAAATTCGTATTACTTTTAACTTCTTTTAAGTTAGTATAAAAATGGACAATTGAGAAGCTGCACCGATTGCGGCGTGGTTGTGATCTCGATTAGAGCAAAACCTGTGATTTTTTGTGTCAATTAAAAGAAGTTTTTAATTTTTATGAGCAATTATGACAGGTTGTGATTATGTTTCATTGATTTTATCTAGTTAAGAAAACTGTACTCATTGTATTTTCTTAAGTAAAATTAAGAAATAATGTTTTGATGTTTTTTTTTATTTCAATTTTAAATTGGCCTTCGTATGTAGTCCATGCAACTCTGCTGTCTCATTTAGATGCGCGACTACTGCAAAAGGTTAAAATATACATGTTTTATCACTATCACTACATCTTCACTATCACTATCACTACATATTATAAAATAAAGTCCCCCGCCGCGTCTGTCTGTCCCTATGTATGCTTAGATCTTTAAAACTACGCAACGGATTTTGATGCGGGTATTTTTAATAGATAGAGTGATTCAAGAGAAAGGTTATAGTATATAATTAGCGGGCAGGCGAAGCCGCGGGCATCAGCTAGTATTTTATAAAAACATAGCCGACTACAGACTTAACAATCTAAAATGTCGGTTTTTTTAATTATTACAATAAATGGTCTTAATTATTTATTTTAAATAAATAAGTCACGGACATAATTAATACGCTGACACTTAAAAGTAGGAACAATAATAATGTTAAGTAAATAAATTAAAGATGTACCTACCTTTTTTTTTTTTTTTCGGATGGGAAATCATCAAATGACTTCTCCCGGACTGGGCGGAGCAGGAGGGAGTGTCAGACTTTTACTGACTAAAACCCATCCATGTTCCTTCATCGCCCTTTTTGTTCCGGGGCCACGGTATCTCTTTCGAACAGTCCCGCAACCCCGGCAGGCATCGGTCCTTGCGGACCCCTTCCTTTTGCTGACTCTCTTTGAGGCGCGCGTGGAACACGAATGCGCCGTCGACACGGCCTGTCGTCATGAGACGGACGGACGGCGAGCTAGCCCATAGCCCACCGTCCACAGGCCCGGGGCGTCTCCCGCGGCGGCCGGGACGCTGTGAGGTTCATTAAAGATGTACCTACGTTGCCTATATTAAAGAGAACTTAGGCGGTGTAATACGTAGATTTTTATAGTAAAAATACTCGTTTCACATATTATAATTAAGTATGTTTAAAATTTCAAGAATTTATTCATATGCATTTATATAAAAATCGACGTACACATCGACGACGTCATCAACGTCATCGACGTTTACAGCCAGCCGTCTAGAGCCTCTTATCTTAAATAAATGCGACAATAAAGACGAGTACTATAATATTAATCAGAATACTTGAGAATTATTGAGCTAGTCTGACTTCCCTCTTAGTTAGATTTATAACAACATAATTATGACTGATACATTTAAATCTAAATCTAAAAACATTTAAAATATTGTTAAAATTAAATTAATATCACTGTTAGTAATTTATAAATACTTTTAAGCGCACTTTTTCTGCTAACAATTCACTTCACTTTAGTTTCGACTCTGAAATTCTATTTCCAAAGTGTGCACGAATCATTTAAAATGACTAGAAACTGGCTCTATTTCGTATAGCTAAACTTTTGGCCACACCTTCGAATCAGAGGTACTTTTCCACAGCATAAAAAGAAAGATAAATTAACTTTCCGGTACGTAATCATCGCCTGCAATTTCATCATACCTGGAAATAATACAAAGAAACATAAAAAATCGATGAAATAAAATGAAATTTTCTACAAAACCTGATTCTGGCCAGTAAAATAAAAACGGTCTATGTAATTTGAATAGTTACGAAATAATTTGTGAAAAATGTTCGTGATTCTAAACAATATAAGTAGGTATGTAGAAGAAAAAAAATAATATGAAAACAGATTAATTTTAGTAAACTACTTCGAAGTGTTAATTTATATTGAAAACAGTTTAAAACGTAATACTTCTTCTACTTGAATGTGGTTTTATGATTTATAAAAGATAATAATAGTTATATAATTATAACGCCATCCTATCTGCGGGAACGGTTTTCCTACTCTCGTCCCTCTGATGCACCTTGCAGGACGCATCTTAGGAACCTCCTCAAATCCCCTCCACACTCTACCGACTTCTACTCCTACTCCTTCACTGTCCACGCCGTGCGGTTGTGGTATTCACTTCCGCCTGACATTAGGGACTGCCAAACTGTTGCAGTTTTCAAGAAAAGAGTAAAAGAACATTACCTATCCATTTTTTCATAATTGCATAAGTATTTATTATTAGTTATTGTATTGTATTTTTGTATTGTTATATGTTTTTCTTTGTATTTATGAGTAGGTATGTATGTATTGTATATTATATATAAAATAGATATCTGTTTTATGTATTCCATTTTCTTTTCTTTTTATTAACACACTATGTCTACATCTCTTTTTTAGTATCTCCTTTCGCAGGTATGCTGGAAGAGATTTCTTTAGAAATAAGTATCACCTTTGTTCCTTTCTACTTTTCTTTATATTTAGTGTGTACATAAATTGTTAAATAAATAAATAAATATAATAATGTAACATTAAAATAACAGAAAGCGGATCTAATAACTTGGGAATTCTCTACCAGTTAACCAAATTCGTGAGATGTCTCTTTACAATATGACTACTTTACTTTACTAGATTAAAGAATGTTCGTTTTGTTTTTTTAATAAATGAGGTACTTACTCTTTTTGGGTCCAGCAACGATTTTGATATTCACGCAAGTCTTTGGGACATAATTGCATAGTCTTGGTAATATGTCTCTTGATCCTTTTAACGCGATGTTCTTCGTTTACAAAAGCTTTATGTACCGTTTCTGTACTAAAGCTTGCCACAGGTTTAGTTTCTTTATCAAGACTGAGAACCCTTTCACCATAAAGCGCAGTTGCCCTTTCAGTTACGTCAAATTCACTCACACTTTTTGATAATTGCACTGTTTCCAAATCACGTGAAATTGGCAACGAATATGATGCTTCAAGAACAAGAGATAGTACAATCACGGCAACAAATTTTGATGTGGACACCATTTTGAGTGAACGCGTGTACCAGGCTAATGCTAGCTACGAATGCGACTGAAACGTGCGCCTGTGATTTTTATATAGAGGAGCGGGGGTGCGGGGGTCAGCACAAGCAACGACATTATTATGTGTCAGAGGAGCCTCAGTCATCAAAGACCATTACGGAGTAGTAGGAGAGTACCTAGTACCATTTACGGAGTTCCATAATTTTCACGGAGGTATATATTTACTAGCTGTTGCCCGCGGGTTCGCCCGCGTAAAGTTCGGTAACCGTCCCACTGGATCATATTAAAGGGATAAATAGTGTCCTACGTGTTAATCCAGGTTATGAACCATCTATGTGCCAAAATTCATAATCATCACAATCATCATCACTATCACAACCACCATCATTATCACAATTACCATCACTATCACAATCACCATCACAATCACAATCACAACCACAATCACGATCACCATCACTATCACCATCACTGTCACCATCATCATTATCATCGTAATCACAACCATTATCATCGTAATCACAATTATGATCATCATCACAATCTCCATCCTCGGTATCAAAATCACAATCACCATCACTATCAAAGTCACAACCACTATCACCATCACAATAACCATCACCATCGCTATCACCATCACAATCACCATCACAATCACCGCCACTATCACAATAACCATCACATTCACCATTATCGTTATCATAACCTTAATCATCGTAATCATAATGATTATCATCGTAATCACAATCATCATCATCACAATCACCATCATCGTTATCACACTCAGAATCATGGTAATCACAATCATTATCATCATTATCACAATCACCATCACATTCACCAACACTATCACAATCACCATAACAATCACTATCACAGTCACAATCACTATCACCATCACTATCACAATCACAATCACCATCATCGTTAGCACAACCATTATCATCGTAATCACAATCATTATCATCACAATATCCATCCTCGTTATCAAAATCATAATTATCGTTATTACACGCATCATCGTCATTACCACAAACACCATCACTGTCACAATCACAATCACTATCACAATCACAATCACCATCAATATCACAGTCACTATCACCATCACTGTCACCATCATCATTATCATCGTAATCACAACCATTATCATCGTAATCACAATTATGATCATCATCACAATCTCCATCCTCGGTATCAAAATCACAATCACCATCACTATCAAAGTCACAACCACTATCACCATCACAATAACCATCACCATCGCTATCACCATCACAATCACCATCACAATCACCATCACAATCACCGCCACTATCACAATAACCATCACATTCACCATTATCGTTATCATAATCTTAATCATCGTAATCATAATGATTATCATCGCAATCACAATCATCATCATCACAATCACCATCATCGTTATCACACTCAGAATCATGGTAATCACAATCATTATCATCATTATCACAATCACCATCACATTCACCAACACCACCATGAAGAGAAAGATGAATTAAAACAATTATTAAAAAAAAAAACAAAAAATGCCATCAGAGAAGACTACAACACTTATAGAAAGACAATCATCGAAAAAACCCTCACAACTCTTCGAAGTTCAAAACGAGCCAACAAAGAACTGTCAACACACAAAACATGAATTCAGAACCTAAAGGACGGTCAGAATGAAACAAAAAGCAGGAAAGTTATACTCAAATGCGCTACTGATTTCCATAGAAACCTCTATAAAAAATCTCCAGGAGAAGAATTAGCCATTAATGAAAACAAATACAAAAAAGTAGAAGAAAAAGAACAAACCCAAGAAACAATAGATCCAATAAGCAAAATGAAAGTATTTAGACACATAAAAGCACTGAAAACAGAAAAAGCCCAGGTGGAAAAAGACAAAGAGGATGGCAAAAGAAACGATGGGTTGACGACATCGTAAAAACGGCTGGGAAAAACTAGATGTACACCGCCCAAGATAAACAAAAATTATATAACTCCGTGTAAATAAGTAACTCCGTAAATGGCAAGACAGAATCAGACCTATTCTGTGGCGACCAGTCTTTGGCTCATATGACACATACAAATGTCGTTGTCCTCTTTGTCTTTTTCCACTGGGACCGAGTCACTTTGTTGTTTGTAATTTCCATCTGTTATCCTGGTACCTAGCAATATGGCCTGCTCACTTCCACTTCAGTGTCATGGCTTGTTGCAATGCATCCGTGAGTTTTGTTTTGTTGCGGATGTCAGAATTTCGTGTTTTATCTATTCTCCTTAGTTTCAGGATGCTTCTTTCCATGGCGTGCTGGCACGAGAGGATTTTGTTTTTAGTCTTGTTAGTGAAATTCCAAGTCTGACTTACATATGTTAAGGAGGGCAAGATACATGAATCCATTATTATCTTCTTTAACTTCAGACTGTAGTTTCCTTTGAGGATTTCTTACTGTGCCCAATATTTTTTCCATGTTGAGTTTATTCTTCTGTCTACTTCGTTCTCGTTTCGATCGGTGTCAAATGACATAAGTTTTCCGAGGTATATATATTCGTTGACATATTCTATCATCCTTCCATCTATCTTTATTGGGGTTTGAATATTATTGGTCATTATTTTTGTTTTGCTGGTATTCATTTCTAATCCTACTTTCTTGCTTTCTTTGTCGAGGTTTTGAAGCATCTTTTCTAGGTCTGTGGCAGTTTCACTAAAAAAGGCTATGTCGTCAGAAAATCTTAAATAGGTTAGACGTATATTTAGTATCCGCACCCGCTTGTTTGTCCAATCTATATTTTGGAAGATATCTTGAAGAACCGCTATGAATAACTTTGGTGAGAGCGGATCTCCCTGCTTTACGCCTCTTTCTATAGGAAACTCTTCGCCTTTTTTTCTAGTTTTATTCTGCTGACGCTTTTTGAATACACATTCTTTACGAGATTTATGTATTTTTCATGTATGTCGTTGTTTTTAAGTGCTTCCCATATAGATGTATGCGCAATAATGTCGAATGCTTTTGAATAGTCAACAAATGCCACATAAAGTGGTTTATTAAATTCTTGGTATTTCTCTATTAATTGGTCCATTGTGTGGATGTGGTCACTTGAATAGTTTGGTCGAAACCTTGCTTGTTCTATTGGTTGGTTTTTGTCAATACTCGGTGCTATTCTGCTAAGCAAGATCGCAGAAAACAGCTTATATACAGCCGATAACAAACTAATAGGCCTGTAGTTTCCTACATCTAGTGGGTTTCCTTTCTTGTAGAGTAGAACTATGTATGATAGACCCCATTATTCTGGTATTTTTCAGATTCTAAAATCCAGTTCAATAGTCTTGTTAAGGGATTAAAATCTGTGCTCCGATTTTTAGTGTTTCATTAATTAGATTGTCTGGTCCTGGGCTTTTTCTGTTTTCAGTGCTTTTATGTGTTTCTTTTTCTTCTACTTTTTTGTATTTGTTTTCATTAATGGCTAATTCTTCTCCTGGAGATATTTTATAGAGGTTTCTATGGAAATCAGTAGCGCAGTTGAGAATAACTTTCCTGCTTTTTGTTTCATTCTGACCGTCCTTTAGGTTCTGAATTCATGTTTTGTGTGTTGACAGTTCTTTGTTGGCTTGTTTTGAACTTCGAAGAGTTGTGAGGTTTTTTTCGATGATTGTCTTTCTATAAGTGTTGTAGTCTTCTCTGATGGCATTTTTTGTTTTTTTTTTTTTTTTTAAATAATTGTTTTAATTCATCTTTCTCTTCCTTAGTTTTGTTTTTTAGTAGTATTCATTTCCCACGTCTGGCGATTAGGTCAAATGTTTCAGTAGTCAGTATTTTGTGTTAGTGGGTTTTGTTTTGTTTTCGAATTTGAGACTTTTTGTTATTACCTGTTCTAGTTGGTTGCTTAGAGTTTGTATATCATTTTCGGTTGCTAAGATTTCGTCGAGTGTTCTAGAGTACTTTTTTAGGTTTTGAGTGTATGTTTCTCTTTCGGTTGTAGTCTTAAGTAGGCTTGTTGAAAGTTCGAATGATTTTCGACTAATTTTGGGTGTTTGAATCATTAGCGAACATCTGACCATTCTGTGGTCTGATGGAAAATTGTCTAAGTTGAGCACTTCCACATTAGCTACAGACTTTGGAATATTAGTCAATACATAATCAGTTTCATTTCTTGTTTTTTGGTCGGGCGATGTCCATGTCCATCTGCGGGATTGTTTCTTTTTAAAAAATGTGTTCATTATGGACAGTTTGTTCTCATTTGCATATTGTATAAGCCGTTGGTCCCGGCTGTCACTTTGACAGTCGTCAAATACATCTGGAAGCCGACCCCAACATGGTTGGGAAAAGGCTGGGCAAATGATAATGTCTACTAACTTATTTGTTAAGTTTTTACGTTACTAACATCATTGTATTTCAACATAGTTTTTAGTTATCATGCACTAACATATCGACAAAAGGCAATCCTTACTAAGCGACATAAATCCTTAAAATGAGTTACATATACCATTTGAACCGCCAGATTTTTCTGCGTCGTTTGGTCTTGGTCTCATAGTTCTACGACGAGTTTTATTGTCGTGATATCTTAGATATTGCGTGATTTCGGTCAAATCTAGCTTACCAAACGACCAAAAAAAGGGATTTTAAGAATATCCAGCAGTAACGACATTCTAACAATTAGGAATTTGAACTTAGTCGGTTTTTAAAGTATCGACTTTTTCATATTATTTGTATTTAGACATTTTTACTTGTTAAGAAATTTTCCTTTGAAATCGCATAATTGATTTTACCTACACAAATTGTCAGTTACGAAGGGTGGTTTGAGGTAATTTTAATAACTAAGATACAATTTACAACAAAAAATCATTAAATAATGCCCATGTAACATAATTGATTTATTTTAAACTGTCAGATCTTTTCAGATCAATCTTTTTGTATCAAAATTCTAAAATAAGTAAGTTTACCTATTTTTACAAGTTACTGCACACACTATAGTGATGATTTAGATAATTTTACTTGCTTTTTAAAACAGGTAAATTTTATCTAACCGACACAAACCGGTGTTTATGAAAGTGTCAGGTGTCTTATTTTGACAATTTGGATAGCTATAAAAAAAATATTTCTACGAGTGTTAACGTTAATTTTTTATTTTTTTATATTTTTTTTATATTTGAGCTTTAACACTCTCCTATAAAGTTTACTCAATGTCGCTTAGTGAGGGTTGCCTTTAAAGCGTCGATATAATAATTATTATTCTAAAATAAAGAGATTATTAGAAGAATGGCTCTGCTTCCTTTTGTGGGTATTTTGCCACTATAATATTTTGTAACAGTGTCTGTGGGAAAAATAAGGAAAAAGCTTTGAAGTAATTTATAACAGTTTATTTAAAAAATACGTTAACATATTATCACTACTTAAACTGGAATAAATGCAGTTCAGTTATATTGTTAGTCATCCAAAACAGGTTTTACAAACTATAATAACTTTGAGCAATATCAGTATAATTATAACGTTGTGAATACAATAATATACATTTTACAGATCTTCTGATATAATTAGCAAGTAAGTACTTATGTTCTTTCATTCTCTAGTAAAATATTTTTCATTGAATTATTTTAATCAGACTAAATACAAAATGAAATGTTAACAACATACATTAATACAGACCAACTCTCTAGCTATTCAAATTGATTTCTATAATTATTTACTATGCCTACGTAACTGACATAATTAAAGCTGTGAAATACATTTAAAATCAGTTATAAAACAAATTATTAATACATATTTACGTATCACAGAAAATGAATCTTAAATCAATGCAATGATTAAATATAACTAGTACATATTTAGTAGCTATGTCAATATATCAGAACGCTCTTCAAAACAAAAATATGACTAGATACATTTAAGAAAGTGAGTGTTTGAATAAATACTAAAACGAAATACATTTAAAATATTAACACTTTATGCCTTTTTTTTTTTTCGGATGGGAAATCATTATATGACTTCTCCCGCTCTGGGCGGAGCAGGAGGGAGTGTCAGACTTTTACTGACTAAAACCCATCCATGTTCCTTCATCGCCCTTTGTGTTCCGGTTAAAAATAATCTTTAACGCACTTTTTTTCGTTCACTTCACTTTAGACGCTTCGACTTTGAAACTCAATTTTCAAAGAGTGCACAAATAATTGAAAATGACTAGAAACTGGCTTTGTTGAGTAAAGCTAAACTTTTAGTCACACCATCGAGTCAGGGGCCCTTTTCCGCAGCATAAAAAGAAAGCTTATTTAACTTCCTGCATCGTAATCATCGCCTGCAATTTCATCATACCTGGAAATAATACAAACAAAACGTTAAAAAAAACGAAAAAATAAACAATGAAATTTTCTACAAAACCAGATTCTGGTCAGTAAACTACGTATATTAGTACGGTCTATGTAATTTCAATAGTATTCAAGTAAAAGTGTTTTTTTGACGTCACTACTGGTGTTATCGAGGACGACGCGTTTTGAGAGTGCGTTTCGTTTCACCAAAAACATGCTACATAAAACAGTAAACTGTAAAATAAGTGATTTATTAGCAACTTAAACAAGTGTACCACAATGTTTTTATGGGCCAATACAAGGCATTTTTAATTAATAAAAAGAGTTTTTTATTTCATACATACGAGTATTCCCTAATAGAATTTTGTATCATCAAAATTACAAAAAGCTGGCTTAATGACTTAGGAACACTCTACCAGTTAACCAAATTAATGAGATGTCTCTTCGGAAACACCGATGATGATGATACCGTAGAATAAAGTATGTTCGTATGTTTAAAAAAACGAGGTACTTACTGTTCTGGTGTCAAGCATTGACCATGATATTCAATCCGGTCTCCGGGACATAATTGACTAGTCTTCGTAATATGTCTCTTAATCCTCTTAACGTGATTTTCTTCGTTTACAAAACCTTCAAGTACCGTTTCTGTACTAAAGCTTGGCACAGGTTGAATTTCTTCATCAAGACTGCGAACCGTTTTAATTTCAAGTACAAGTTTCCTTTCAGGTACGTCAAATTCACTCAAACTTTTTGTTGATTGCACTGTTTCTCCATCACGTGAAATTGGCAACGAAACTGTTGCACCAAGAACAAGAACAAACACGATAACAATTTTGGGCGCCATTTTAAGCGGATGTGTGTTGCTTACGGCTGTGTAGCTACGACTGAGTCCGACACATGCGCTTGCGTTTATTTATGTGATTTGAACAAGCAACGTCAGTTATGTGTCAGAGGACCAAAGAATACGTCACTGAACTTCGCACCATGGAATTGCTCGTTTTAATTGAGGATACAGAAAAACCTGTAAAATATTACAGTGGATAATTGCAAAAAATAAAATGTGTGAAAAGCATGTAAAATAAATTCATGTGAATGACTCTATTTATGCAAGTTTCACCAAACTTGTCTAAATGGAGAAACAGAGAAACTGATATTTTAATTTTCGTGTGGTGATGATGTGACGTAGGATTTGTTCCTACGTGTCATGTCATTGCGGGAAAAACTTGGCCGTTTTTTTCCCATTTTGTATCTGTAACAACAGCGAGCCATGTTTCAATGAGTTAAGCAGACGTAAATAATTTAGAAGACCAAAAGATTGATTTTGTCAATCAGTTTTTATATTAATTGTGTATATGTAACGAGTTCTGATTTTTTTACTGAAGTGGCGCTAGTGTGCACGTTGAAAATTCGGAGAGCCCCTTAAGACCAAAATGTTGAAAAAATATACAGGAAATAAAAATTCTTTACTCATAGATTCAAGAAAAATAATAACACGTATATTGTTTTAGTATTACATGGTAAACCTCTCAATATTACTTAAAAAAGCTTTTTTTCTATTTATTTTTTTCGAATGGGAAATCATCAAATGACCTCCCGCTCTGTGCGGAGCGGAATGGAGTGTCAGAGTTTTACCGACTTAAACCCATGTTCCTTCGTAGCCCTTTGTGTTCCGGGGCCGCGGTATCTCTTTCGAACGGTACTCCCTTAATTCTCCTAATATTTTTTGTCCGAAAATCATTATCCATAAAACGTTTGCTATAAACTTCAGTAACCATAATGTTCAAAATCTCGAAATTATGTTTTACATAATTATCTTTATTTCTAAAACTGTTCAACAATAAAAACAAAAGGCCTGACAGACTGACTGACTCATCAACGCCTAGTACAAACCCTTGGACCTAGAAAGCTGAAACTTTGCACAGAGGTTCTCTTTATAATGTAGACAAGGAATAAGGAAGGGTTTTTCGAAATTCAACACCTAAGGCAGTTAAATAGGGGATGAAAGTTTGTATGAAAGTCCGTCAGATTTAAAGTTAGGTTCTTTAAATTTTGTGTTTAGGCTGACAATTGAAAATTAATTAAGACTCAGCGTTTTTCATAATTCTACTCCCAAAGGGTTAAAAAGGGGGATGAAGTTGTGTAGTCCTTAATTTTCGAAGTAAAAATCATAAAATTTATTATCTAGGCGGAAGGTTGGAAGCTAAAGCAACGGTGTTAGAATTTCAATCCTTAAGGGGGTGAAAAAGGGGATGAAATTTTGTTTTTAATTAAAGTTCTTTATTTTTTTAAGTTAAAATCATTAATATTTCGGCTTACGGTTGGAAACTAACACAACGTACATTGTTGTTGTTTTGTTTTTCATTTCAACCCACAAGGGGGTGAAAGGGGATGAAATTTGTGTTGAAGTTGTTCATTCGCTAAATTTTGAATTCAAATCTTATCTTATTATTTAAATATCCATATGAAGAAACTGACTGACTGACACATCAACGCACATCCCAAACCACTGGGTTTACAGACTCCAAGTTTGGCAAGTAGGTTCCTAATGTGGTCTAGGGGTGCACTATGAAAGGATTATTCAAAATTCACACCCCGAGGGAGTGAAACAGAGTAGTTAGTAAGACTATTTTATTAGAAACTTCACAGGAGTACTTCTATTGATAAATAAGTAGAAACGGGTTTCAGGTTTCTTCAGAATTTAACCCCTAAGAGAGGAAATTGGGTGACAGTCTGAAAATCAAAATGGTTATTGTTTGTATGGTGTATCGGGTCGGGTCATCGGGTGTATTAGAAAAACAACGATTTTAAGCTTTAATGTGGTGGACCTGAAATATATATTATCATCCTCTGTTGGGGTGCGATGCGGTCGAAATGTCTAAAAATCAATATGGGTGCCAATTCCGAGATTATCAGGGGTGTTGATTACGAATATGGCATTTATTTTGAGATCCAGAAGACTTCGAATTCGACTTCTATACGGGTTATGGTTGATTTATTGTGATGATTGTGATAACGATGATGATGATTGTGATAATGATGATGATGATTGTGACAATGATGATGATGATTGTGATTACGATGATAATGATTGTGATAATGATCACGGTGATTGTGATAGTGATAGTGACAGTGATAATGATGGTGATAGTGATGGTAATTGTGATAATGATGGTGATTGTGATAGTGATTGTGATGATTATAATTGTAATGATTATGAAATTTGGCCTATAGCCGTCCCCGGGCCGGGACGGCTATAGGCAGAAGGCAGAAGACGGCTAATTACAGACACAATTAAAATAACAATGTTCTGTTCCCTTCTGGGAACGTACCGGTTTGTTTAAAAAATATTATTAAGATCAAAACGTTAAATATTTTTTTAAATTTAGGAGTTAAAACTATTATTGAAAACGGTTTTAAGTCTTTTGAATATTTTTGATTGTAATATTTATGACAAACGGGTTTACGGCATATTGTATTTAGGGATTTCAATTGTATGGCATGTGGTATTATGCGATATTAAGTTCGGGTAAGTTATCATTCGGACAAAAAAGTTATGGCACTTTAAAAAAAGTTAGGTAATCCAATAGAGAACCCTTTCGAACAGTCCCGCAGCCCCGACAGGCATCGGCCCTTGCGGACCCTTTCCTTTTGCTGACATCTCTTTGAGGCGCGCGTACTAGCTCGACACTTCTTCTTCTTCTTCTTCTTCTCCATAGAGATCTACGGTAGGGAATGGGCAACTACAGTACTTTCTCAAGTTATTATGCCTTGTGACTGGGACTGTAGCTTTGTTTTTTATTTGTAATTTTGACATTCAAAAGTGCCGTAATGGTCTAATTTAAATAAATGCTTTGAGTTTGAGTTTGAGTTTGACACCGAAAATTGACGACAGGCCGTGTCGACGGCGTCGAAACGGCCTGACTGCCTGCCTGACTGAAACAGACTAATAATTGCGACAAGTCGTAGAAAAACAAAATGTTCTCCGAAACGAGATATTTTCGATGAAATATGTCTTTATGTCATTGGGAGGTTCATGGAATATAATTATCGGTATTTCTCATATATTATTATGGTATTTTTGCCACCATAATATTGTGTCATTTAACAGTGTCTGCAGAAAAGTAAGAAAAAAAACTTTGTTATGATATTATAACAGTTTATTTAAATAATACTTTCACAAAAAAACAATTTAACTGGAATAAATGCAGTTCAGTTATACTGTTGTCATCCAAAACAGGTTTAAAAAAAGGGAATGTTAACTTTGAGCAATATCATTAAAATTAGAACTTGGTCAATAGAAATATAGTTACATTTCTACAGATCTTGAGAGTTTAAATGATAGTAATTAGCAATTAAGTACTTATAATATGGTTTCGTCCTCTATTAAAATAATCTTTACATAATTATTTTAATGAGACTGTTTAAAAAATGCAATGAAGTTTAATAACCCTACAGGAATACAGACCAACTTTTTAGATTTATTAAATAGATTTCTATAATTATTTACGATACTAATGATACTAACATAATTAAAGCTGTGAAATACACTTAAAGTCAGTTATAAATAATAATTTAAATAAAATACATTATTAATACCTACGTATCACAGTAAATAAATCATTCATAAATGCAATCATAAAAATATAACTAAAACATATTTAGTAAATATGTCAGTATACGTATCAGAACGCTTGAGAATAAAATTAAGACGATCGCTACAAGTATGACTAGAATATACATTTAAAAAAGTAATTGTTTGAATAAATTATCATCATCTTCCTGCTCTTATCCCATATTACTTGGGGTCGGCGCAACACGTCTCCTTTTTTTTTCTTTTCTTCTTTTTCTCTTTTTTTTTCGAACATAATGTTGGAATAAATACTAAAGCTAAATTAATTTTAAAACTCAATTTTCAAAGTGTGCACAAATAATTGAAAATGACTAGAAACTGGCTTTATGTAGTAAAGCCGAACTTTTCGTCACACCATCGAGTCGAGTCAGAGGCCTGTCCTTTTCCGCAGCATAAAAAGAAAGCTTATTTAACTTCCTGCATCGTAATCATCGCCTGCAATTTCATCATACCTGGAAATAATACAAAGAAACATTTATAAAATCGATAAAAATAAACATTGAAATTTTCAACAAAACCAGATTCTGGCATGTAAAATTAAAACGGTCTATGTAAATAGTTACGAAAAAAAAACTGAGAAAAGGTTCGTAACTTTCAAACGAATACATACATGTCGATTGAATACAGTTTGAAAATAATGTAAGACGCCTTTCATTTAAATGTGGTTTTATGTTTTTAAAAAGATATTATTTATGGCTTGATGACTTCGGAATTTTCTACCAGTTAATCAAATTTAAGAGATGTCTCTTTAGAATTTTACCGTAGAATAAATAAATAAAAAATAAAGAAAATATTGTCAATCAGAATAAAGAATCAGAATAAAGTAAGTTCATTTGTTAAATAAAAACAAGGTACTTACTGTTCTGGTGTGTAGCATCGACCGCGATATTCTTTCATGTCGCTGGGACATAGCACTAGGCCAGGCTTGACCATTTCTCTCTTAATCCGTTTTACACGATCTACTTCGGAACTTTCTGCATAAGCTTCAAGTACCGTTTCTGTACTAAAGCTGGGCACAGGTTGAATTTCTTCATCAAGGCTGCGAACCGTTTTAATATCAAGTACAGGTGTCGTTTCAGTTACGTCAGATTCACTCAAACTTTCTGTTGATTGCACTGTTTCCCCATCACGCGAAATTGGCAACGAAACTGTTGCACCAAGAACAAGAACAAACACGAAAACAATTGTGGGTGCCATTTTGAGAGGACGTGTGTTGCTTACGGCTGTGTAGCTACGACTGTGACCAACGCATGCGCTTGCGTTTATTTATGTGATTTCAACAGACAACGACAGCTATGTGTCAGAGGACCACAGAAAACGTCACTGAACTTCTCACCACGGAATTACTCGTTTTAATTGACGATAACAGAAAAACCTGTAAATATAACTGTGGAAAATTGAAAAATATATGTGTGAAAAATACGTAAAAATATTTCATGTGAAGCTCTCTTTTTATGGTAAAACTTGCCTAAACGGAATTATAGAGGAACTGACATTTCATTTTTCGTATGATGTTTTATAAAAAAAATTATGTTTATATTAGCCGTGTGGTATCCGGCAGAGTAGAATAGAACCAACCCATTACACTCACGGGTGTCGTATAAGGCGGCTAATGTCTGAGGCAGAACACCTTGCGCCTCCGTAGACCAGAGAATGGGCAGCAGCGTTTTCTGTTAGTCTTTTATCACTGCGATCTCCAATCCGCCTGCCAAGCGTGGAGATTACGGCAAATTCCTCCCATAATGGGAGAGGCGTATGTCCAGCAGTGGACGTTATGGGCTGTTGTAGTAGTAGTATGATGTTTATATGACGTAGGAACAAACCATGTCATTGCGGGAAAAACCGGCCCCCACAAATGTTGCGAATAAAATAGTTTAACAAGCAAATGCAAAAATAATTAAGAAAATTGTGGATACAATATACATTTTGGGGGTGATACGCTAGGTTGGTAGGCTTTAGGTACTACCTCGTCTCGTTAGGTCATCCCCTCTTTGGTGCTTTTTTTATTTTAACAAAACTTGTAGAAACGGGATGACACATCAGTAAAATTAGTCATGGTTAGTGTGTTCAGTACCTGATGGCCTGTTTTTATCCCGAACAAAACCTACTCGATTGCGTGGAAGAAAAAATCCCCTTTTATGGAATAATAATTGTGTTTCTCATTATTGGCCACAGATGGCGTTAGTGCAATTTGAGTACGACTGAAGTATACGTTAGCGCAGTCGAATTTTTATTAAATACGTACTGGGCTCTTACCGCAAGGTGATAAGATAATAATTATAGGTCTTATTAATTCGTTTATTATAGTCATTATTTATTGACTGCCTCGTTGCTCTAGCGGTAGCAAGCGCAACTGCTAAGCAAAAGGTCCTGGTTTCGATTCCCAGGTCGGGCAAAGTGTTATTGGGTTTTTTTCGTCAGGAATTTTTCAGTAGCAGCCATGGAGTCTAGATTTGCGGTCCAGGTGATCGCAATAGGCCCGCCTCCTATAACATTGGACTAAAACATAACTGTCGGAATATGGGTGTACTATTAGGTACACCTCTGCCTACCCTTCGAGGATTACAGACGTGGTGTTATGTTATAAACCTAAAATTGTTCATGTAAGGAAGCAACATATTTATTTCTTATTGAAGAACTGATGACTGAATGAGACTCATGCAAATTGTTGCATCAGTCTCTTATTTATTGGAAACAGTCGTATCAAACTGGGAAAGTATTGCAAACATATTGCTCAACTATTGCACAATCGTATTGCTTAACTATAAATTGCATGCCTCTGTTTCAAGTACTATGTTTAACCAAGCATGATTAATAGTAAACCAACGATTCAATAACGTTGTACACACATCCTCTTACAATGTTGTATCACACTCACTATTTATTACCAAGTAGGTAGAGAGAAACTGTAGATCATTACTTCACGTCAAGATTCTTAATTAGTTTTATACTACATACAACTTACGCCTATTTTTAACCGACTTCTTAAAAAGGAGGAGGCTTCTCAATTCGACCGTATATATATATTTTTTTTATGTGTGTTCGCGGATAACTTCGTCGTTTATGAACTTTGATGATTCTTTTTTTTAACTCTTCTTTATTTTAGTCCCATGAAAACCGAGGCGTGTTCTAAGTTTAACATTCGAAAATGCGGTGTGTCTATTAGCGGCATCGTAGCTCTCAAACGGATGAAACGATTTTGTTTTTTTTTTCTTCACACTTTCTTAAATTCTTTACAAACTGTACTGATATTATGGAATAGAATACAATAGAAATTTCTTTTTATTCAGTATCCATGATTCAAAAACAAATGAATAAATATAAATATAAATATATCACTGGACATTAACACACAGCGCCATCTAGTGCCACACTAAGCAACGAGGTTTGTGTCGTGGACACCAGATAGTTGATATATGTACTACAACGTAACGTTAACGTGCTTTCCGAGGCACGGAGGAAACTCGGTATGTAATGGGTGGTCACCCATCCACAGACCAACCTAGGCAAGCACGGCTTACTCTAAAGATAGACCCGAGCGGATAATATTATTTAGCCACGAGCTCCTCACGAGCATATGTCGTGTAAAAAAATCCTGGTCAGTTGATGATTCATGTCCTGGTGAAGACAATAGTTCCATCTCCTATTACATGGGACTCAAATAGATGAAATGTGGGTGGACTATAGCACATCTATGACACTTCATGGATTATATGCGTGATGTGTGTTACAACCTCTGTTCTATTTACACAGCTACTCAGAATGACACAAGTGTAGCTGCAATATCTGTAGTGTTTTTGGAATATTCCATTATTTAAAGAATTTCTTAGTCTTAACATGGAGTCTTGATTTGTGTCTTGTCAATGGAAATTGACTTTCCTCTGGGAATTTAACCAAATTAACTTGTAAAATTAATGCCAGTGTTCTAACAGCTATGTTTTAGGGGGCGTTAAACAATTTTTTGAAAAAACAAATAAAAGGTTTTATTTTATATTCACATTTTTATTTTCAAATAAATTATGCCTATAGAAAAGTTTTGGTGGAACAATAATATTATTTAATAGAAATATCATAAATCTCTATAATACACTACCCGTTGTTACATTGCAAAGATTGTTTTTTTTTAACAGTAGGTAGGTACAACAAAGATAGACAATAACTTAATTTAATGAATATAATGATTATGAAGATGATTACAGATGATGTAATGGTTAAAGCTGTTTATTAAAACTAAGACAATAATTAATTATCACAGATTTTTAGCTTAAAAAAATACAAACTAACGCTGGTTTCACCAAAAAAGCTGAACACGACCAATTTATCTAAACGACGTTTAGGAGCTGTCCTATTCAGCTGTATTATAGGAGCTTAAGATACTGACAGCTCGTGAACGTAGTTTAGATGTCTCTTTCGTGAGCTTTGGCCAAAATAAAGGTGATAACACCTACAGAATATTCATTTATCTTACCAACCACCTATGACCGTGATTAAGAAAAATGAGCAGAAAAATACGTTTATAAATTACCCTTAATGACTAGTTTCAATAAATACTAAAATTAAATAATATAAAAATGACTACAAGTATTGAGTAACAGAGAAGTATAGAAGAAGAAGACATGCTGCGCCGACCCCAAATGAATTGGGATTAGGGCAAAAGAATGATGAAACAAATTTTGATGAAAACTGTTAACAGTTTTTAGAATTAATACCTTATAATTAATAGAGAGTCGATGACAGATAAAATGACACTTACTTAAATAACCAAGATTCTTTAAATAACACTTTTGACAGTTAGCAATTAACTTTGTTTTATTTTCTCTAAAAAACAATCACTCAACTTGTCAAATCTTTTTTTTTTTATTTCACATGTTTTATTTTCATGAACTTTGTCCCAAAACTGTTTTTTTTTTGTGTTATCTGTCAAAGCTTTAGAGACTAGATGAATTCAACTTAATTAGGTTTACTATACACTAGGGTTGACTTAGATATCACTTTCTACGAAAATCAGCTGAAAACAACATTATTTATTGAGTACATGCTGTAATCAAAAACATGATTTTTCACCCCAAAAAAAAGTCGTTTCCCAGCAATATTTTTTGCGTAAAGTTACTTAGTTTGATATACAGAATGCTAGGTTGTCGGCTTCGTGATGAGGTCTTTTACAGCCTGTATATACCGATCCCAATATAGTTGGGGAAAGGCTAGGCCGATGATAATGATTTTCGATTTCTTCACGATGAAATAGTGAAGGGTTGAGGGCGTCATCCAGCGCAGAAAGAAAAGTCTTGAAGAAAGTCTTCCAGAATAATCCTGCTCTATTTACTATTCTCCTTCTACTTCATCGAGGATACGTTCATACCTGAGAAAACAAGAAAACAAAATGTTAATTATGATATAAAAATACACACATGTTCAGAATCTATTAATCTTGTTTTTTTTTCTATGTTTATGTACGAGTACATATAGCACGCACTGGTTTGACTAGATAACATTTTCCTTGTTAAATTGTTGTGTTCAAGTGCAGTGACTGTAATGACAAATCAAACATTTTAAAAACAAAAAAAAAAAATCTTAAAAAATTGTTAAATAAAAAAAGTCTTCGTTTTGTTTTATGCAAAGTGTTTTAAATCAATGAAATACTTACGCTTCAAATGTCATGCATCTTCTCATGAACCAAATCATTTCACCGGGGCACCCATTCCCTTTAATAGTATCTCGTTTGTCTCTCCTTAAGCTTTTGTCAGTTTTTGTTGAACTTGGCTCCACTACACTGTCGAGAATTAGCACTTGTTCCAAATCACGAACACTTTCAACTTTGCGAACTGTATCCCGGTTTTGAGTCCTTTTTAGCACATTGTCAGCACTTGTAGGTTGCACTTGTCCCGACTCTTGCGCAACTGGCTTTGAAGAAACTAGTGCGCAAAGAAGTAGGCACAGGGAAAACGTGTATAAAACTGAAGTTGCCATTTTGTAGAGGTCTGTTCTCGTCGGCTGTTTCTGATAAAGTGTTTATTAACCATTTAAGTCGGGTTTTTATATGGTCTCGGCGTGCGTGCGCGCACATGGCAATGATGCGATAGTGTTGTAACCAGATCACTGTAGACGTCACTATCTTGTGTCATTCAAGAAAGTAGTTTATTTTGGGGAAAAACCTAGCCTAGCTATTTATCTTCACTTATATTCACCTTTTTTACTACTTACAACCTGTAAGTTAAGTTAAATTTCACCTAATAATAATAACCGGAATTTCTCATTTTGTCCGATTGATTGCAACCGGCTCGCCTCTATGACTTGGGACTTAAACCAAAGCCTAAGCCTCTGCGGCTTAGAATTTCGCCAGTAAGGTTTGAGTCTTCTAACCTAACCCTTCGGGGATTCATCATCATCATCAGCCTATTAATGTTCCCACTGCTGGGATACAGGCCTCCTCTCTATGAGAGGGAATGGGCTATAATCCACCACGCGGGCCCAGTGCGGATTGGTAGATGTCACATGTCTTTGAATTGTTTGGTTCTAGGACATGCCGGTTTCCTCACGATGTTTTCCTTCACCGTTTTGAGAGTAGCGGTGATGAAACAAATAATATAAATAAATATGAATAATAAATAAATAATAATATGACTTCAAGGATTACAAGAGTGTTATTGTATGTTACGTTTTCTTTCCATTTTTCCATACCTACGTTTCATGACCTATGTTGCAGTTAAATTACATTATGGAGTCGGTGAAAAAGGGTCTGTAAATGCAAGACATTAAAGAATATATTTCACCATCGTTACCTCAGCCAGAAGACGTCCAATGCTGGACATTGAGGTTATCAAAAGAACTCCTACAACCTTCAATAAGTCTTGAGTCTATCATTATGGATATATATTTAACTTTCCTGTACGAGATCGCAACACCCAGAATTAGTCATATTAGGTAAATAAATTATTTTTATTATAGATATTTTTTATGTAATGGTGTTAATAATATAGCTAATTTATTGCGCAGTCGTAATGTGGGCCGATTTTCAGGTAAATCCCGGCTAAAAACAGTTTTTTAACATTTAACACAAAAAGTATCTACAAAATTGTAATTTTCACATTGTGCAACTGTTGTGTGGTTTGTTACAGAAATTGTTGCTCGATAATGATGTAACAATGTTATATCTTAAACTCTATTGTATTAGCATTGTATTATAAAACTTTACAAGTCGTGCCCCCGGGGGGACTTTCCGTCGTTTAAAATGATGAACTGCCATGGAAACTAGCATCCCCCATTTAATATCTTTAGGGGATAAACGGTCAAAAATTCTTAAATAATGTTCACTCATTAATTAAGATAATTAATGCAAAATTGTATGTATTTAGAGCCAGGGGCGTTGTCTCTCAGTATATTTTACTACTACTACTACAACAGCCCATAACGTCCACTGCTGGACATAAGCCTCTCCCATGATGGGAGGAATTTGCCGTAATCTCCACGCTTGGCAGGCGGATTGGAGATCGCAGTGATGAAAGACTAACAGAAAACGCTGCTGCCCATTCTCTGGTCTACGGAGGCGCAAGGTGTTCTGCCTCAGACATTAGTCGCCTTATACGACACCCGTGAGTGTAATGGGTTAGGTCTATTCTACTCTGCCGGATACCACACGGCTCAGTATATTTACATATGAATTAAAGTTTTTTCTATACAAACAGCATCTTTGTATCAGCCGTATTTCTTCGGGGAAATACCCAAAAACCAGTTTATTGTTGTAACGTTATCAATTAATAAATAGCTGTGAATGTTTCCTATAACTGAAAGTTAATACGGTTTATTTGCTAATAATTTGACTCGTCTTCTATTTTCTTATCTGACCGCTTTCCTCGTACTTAGGGTAAGCGCAATTAGTCTAGTCCACAATACGTGCCTTTTTTTTTCGAATTCCAGTTCACTTTCTCAGAAAATTGTGAGCAAGGTTTCATTAGATTCGTAATTGCATCTAGAAAGTTTTTGAAAAAGTCTCCCATAAAAAAATTGCAAGGTTATGTCCGCGTAGAGTTCGATAATTGTCCCACGGGATCGTACTACCGAGATAAAAAGTATCTAGTGCCAGGTAATAAACAATGTGTGCTAAATTTTTCAAAACCAGTCAGTAATTTATGCGTGAAAGAGTAACAAACATCCATCCATTAATCCTCACAAACTTTCGCATGTATAACAACAACATAACAACAACCACAGCCCATAATGTCCACTGCTGGACATAAGCCTCTCCCATGATGGGAGGAATTTGCCGTAATCTCCACGCTTGGCAGGCGGATTGGAGATCGCAGTGATGAAAGACTAACAGAAAACGCTGCTGCCCATTCTCTGGTCTACGGAGGCGCAAGGTGTTCTGCCTCAGACATTGGTCGCCTTATACGACACCCGTGAGTGTAATGGGTAAAAAAACGCTTTATTGCAGATATAGGAAAATTATTTATTTTTGTATATTTATCATTTTGTAAGAGCATTCATTATAATAATATGTCAAATCCGGATTTTCCCGTTAAACCAAATCGATTACTTGTTACACCTGTTAAGAGGAGTGGGTAATACAATAATACATTTTCCATAATACCATTGTTGCTTGAATGTTAATGAACGATGCCATATAAGGATAAACTTTATATATGGTCGAATTGTGGCGTTATCATGGTTATTCTATTTATTCTCTTGTGCATCGGAAAGCACGCTATGTAGTTGAACCTGTCATTTTCATCTGCCTAGTCTTTTCCCAACTATGTTGGGGTCGACTTCCGGATGCAGCTGAATACCAGTATTTTACATAGAGCGACTGCCTATCTGATCTCCACAACCCATTTAGTACTGGGTAATACGATACCCCTTGGTAAGACTGGTTGTCAGACTTTCGGGCCACTGACTACCCGTAACAACTGTCAAAGATGACAAATGAAGCCGGGATCAACGGCATAACGTACTATCCAATACACGGAGAGAACTTGGTATGTAATGGGCGGTCACCCATCCACAGACCGACCTAAGCAAGCGCGGCTTGACCTGAAGTTTGATCCAAGCGGCTATTATTATTTAGCCACGACCTCAGCTGTCACTTTGCATTACCTACTACACATCTTTGACAGTCGTTACCGGTAACCAGATGTCCAGATGCAGCATGCCGGTTTCGGTTATTGTAAAACTCAGAATTTCCCGGGTTTGGTACAGAAACCGGGTAGCCTAGATGTTTGAAAACCAGTATTATCAAGGGGTACCGTATAGCCCAGTAACTGGGTTTGTCAGACAGGCAGTCGCTTTCTGTGACGATGACAATTTACACCACCATGCACAGTATTAAAACCATTTACATCGGCTTTATCACATCAAAAGTATCTAGGGATCAACATATATTTTTGCAATAACTTTTCTCCTGATTGATATTAATTAAAATTTTCTTTAAGGATTCATCAAATAAAGTGTTTTCGTTTGTCACAGTAACGATAAACCAAGTCACCTTTGCATTAATAAAGAAATTTGCCATTTTCCTAATAAAGGGATTTTTGACATTTGAACCACTAACATTAAAGTTCGAAAAAAAGACTGAAATAACAGTTTTCTTTAAAATTTTATTAGGTAACTTAAACCATTAATAATCCGTGTTTCTACCGCGAACACTAACAACACAAGAACATCGGTTTGGCATACTCAAAATGAGTTCATCCAAATCACGCTGTGGAATGGCCGCCCATGTTCGTTGCAACAACAAAAAAAGGTCTTCTTGCGACTGGATACCCTCCATATTCGGCAGAGCTCTTCTCTGTAGCATATCCCATGCATGCTCAATCGGGTTCAAGTCTGGCGACTGAGCAGGCCAGGGCAGGACATTGATGTTAGCTGCGGCGAGAGTCTGTCTTACAACTCTTGCGGTGTGCGGTCGTGCATTATCATGCATTAACTGAAATAAGGGACCGATTTGCACTTGTAGAGGAACGATGACGTCTGATACAATCGTCTCAGCATAAATTTGAGCGTTGAGGTTGCCTCTGATCCAAATCAACTCAGTTCTTCCGCCGATCCAAATACCCGCCCATACCATGATGGTTCCACCACTATAAGGATGGACTTCCTGGCAGGATTTTAATCGCTGTTGGCGTCCAGGGGTTCTCCAGTGTCGTATACGTCTTGTATCCGGTCTCATACCAAAACGAGACTCATCAGAAAAGCACACGAAACGCCATTGTTCTTCTGCCCAATTTCTGTGTTCAAGAGCCCATTGATATCGAATCCTACGATTGTGCATTGCTATAGGTGGTACCCGTAGCGGTCTTCGGGAATGAAGGTTCACTTCATGCAAGCGGTTTCTGACTGTTTGGTCGCTAATTAAGTTCCCTGAAGAGTGATGAAGCCTCACGGCTAACATCATGGCGGTTATTGTTGGAGCTCTTCGAGTTAAGATTTGAATGTATCGGTCTTGTCTCCGTGTGGTGCAGCGATACCGTCCTCCATGGCGCTCAGCCACGGTACCAGTGCTTCGGTAACGTGTCCAAAGTCGACTGATAACACTCTGACTTGTATTCAGAGCTAAAGCTACAGTACGTTGCCGGGAACCAGCTTCTATCATTCCCACGGCTCTGAGCATTTCTTCCCTGCTTAAATGACGTCGCCGCTCCATAATAACGTTGGTTTTAATCAGTAGTAGGGAAACAGTAGCACTAATAATGTCTTCAATGCGTTGTATGTTTTTATAGGGAAAATATTGACAGCTTATTTTCATCTTTTACTCGAATTTGATTGAGAGTTCCTGATTCAAATTATGAAATGCACCAAAAAGGATCCATATAAATTTATAAAATCATAAATTTATTACAAAGCCACATCTCAATCTCAAGAAATCCGCATAAAAATGCTTGATCCCTAGACATTTTTGATGTGTGTAGTTTCATCGTTTTCATAACGATTCTACATAAAGTTCATGAACCCGATGTGTCATTTATTACTCATGATAAAACATTTGATGATTCTGATGCAAACTGTAATGAATACCGTTGGTGTTGGGCGTGTCGATGTATATTCCCTTCGGTTCATTCCTTGCGGGACGCCCCTGAAAAATTCAGAGCTATTTATACTGTGTGAATAAGAGGCTATAGTGTTCCCATACTGATAGCCTAATCAACTAGGACTAGTAGGTCTTGGTCAATTATTTTGTTGGATCGGCCTCCATACACAACAACATCACGCCTGTAATCCCCGAAGGGTTGGGCAGAGGTGTAACTTATATTACACCCATATTTCACCAGTTATAGTTTAATTCCCATATAATTAGGGGCGAGCCTATTGCCATCAATTGGGCGCAATTCCAGACTCCATGACTGCTACTGAGAAATTTCTGATTAAACAACCCAATATCACTTTGCCCGACCTGGTAATCGAACCGAGGACCTCATGGAGGTCGCGCTTGCGACCACTAAACCAACGAGGCAGTCTGCCACCATTTACAGTGCTTATCATTATTACTACGTTCAGTTTGGCTGTATAAATTAAACTCGTAATCGCTTTACGACTTTTGATAGTATTTCCTAGCGAGTTATAACTTCAGTAAAAGATTAAACCTTTTTTGACCTTGCCGTTTATTGATGTGCAAGTTCTCGGGTGTGTTTTTCAATAACGACCTTGGGGTTTTTAAATCTCGAGCGAAAAGGTTACTTCTCGCGTGCACCATCGTGAACTGTACCTCCCTGTTTCATCAATTGCAAAAGTACCTACTTACTTCATAAACCTTTGGCAAATTCGTTCTTAAAATTTTTATTTCCCCAAATTAGTGCGAATTATTCTTAAGGATAGTGAACCAATTTTTATAAAGTGTTCTATTTATGCTACTTAGATTGAATGTTTTTTTTTTTTTTTTTTTTTAATTTCGATGTCAGGACTTATTTGATAGTTTTTATTTTGTATATATTTTTTATATGTGTGTGCTTTAATAACTGACGTCAAATAAATATTTGTCTTTTTTTTCTTTTTCTTTCAATTATTAAATTATTATAACACCACATAACGTAATCTTTTATCTGCTATAGTTGCACAATCGCAGAGATAAAGTCTAGGTATATGCCATTATCCAATAACTCTATCATTATGCATAATGATAGAGTTATTGGATAATGGCATTTTTATTGAAACCAAGAGTTACAAAACTTGTTTTGGCAACAAGTATGAAAATGTTTGTGTTACTGGAAACATGTTACTAGCAACTATTGTTAGCAAACATTGTGTCTTACTGGAATTACGGAATGATGCAATATAAATAAACTCAATGAATAGGTTATTGCGAGAAGCATCAAACATGATGCAAGATAATGTTGCACAATTTTTATGTACTATGCAATAAAAGTACCTCCAAAAGAGAGCTACTAAAAGGTTGGCAAAGACCTTGGTTGGTTAGACTGTTCAGTGTTTGTTTAAATCTTCATCAAGAACACATTGTAGCCTAGAATACACGGAAGCATATGATCATAAACGGGTCGAAGAACGCGCCGTGAGTCGTTACTTTGCGACAGTTTGGTTGTGTTGAGTCACTGTCCTTTGACTATCGAGGAAGGACTATAGATGATACTACGTAACCGTCGTCATCTCAGGATCAAAAGTTGAGATGTTATCATTACTCAATCAGACATCCTGGCATAATATGGTAATAGTTTTGTTTCCTGTGCCTGTGAATGAATCAAGAAATATAATTTAAAAGACTAACTTAAATTTCTAACATCGTTCAGTTTCATTACAATAGTTTGACACAATATTAGTCATTTTTGTAATCTTACTATATTCTCCTATCGACATTTTTATTTCTTAGTCCCGCACTATGCGAGTGATATTCGTAGGTGTGCTTCGTGGAATAGGAAATTAATCATTTTAATTTTTTATTTGAAGCCCACCTACGGGTGTGCTAAATGGAATACATTAGGTGTGCTTCGTCTGGGTGTGCTTCGTTTGGGTGTGCTTCATGGAATACCTCCTATAGACGGCATAAAAACTATAACACCAGGCTAGGCACTAACCATACGATAAAGAAGACGACTATAATGTTCTATAACCGGCCCTTCGTCATCATTTAATATATCACAGCTTCCGTTATCATGGCGTTGCTCTAACAACATATTTGGTGGCTGGTATCGTGTGTGACGCGTGCCGACGACCAAGGCTGACTCATCGCAGATCACATACACCACTCTGAATGATTAATCTGGCCTAAATATTGATTAATACTCGCATTCAAAAAGCGGATCGAATAAGTATTTTTTAAATAAATAGTTATGAGCCGTAAAAGCTTAAAACAGTATTTTGTAGAATAGGCTTGTTGTCTCTGTTAGAAAAATAAAAGCGTTTCACTTTTCCAACCACGAGGTCGAGCATAAACTTTTAAACAGATGTCATTTGTTTTACGACTCGACGTTATAAATCGACATAGAGGGAATGATTCGTCTGTACATCCAACTAATTGCGTCTATACAAAAAATTATTGCTGGGAAACGACTTTTTTTTAGGTATTAATCATTTACGGTAGAACTCAATGTAACGCACTTAAAACATTCTGCCACTGAGTGTATGCTGAACATGAAGTCCTGGTTTCGACTCCCAGGGTAAAGTAATTAAAGTGTTATTAGGTTTTTCCACCAAGAAAATGTTAGTAGCAACCACGAAATCTGGTCTTGAGACCGGTTGATAGCAGCAAGTCACCCACTATTACATGGGACTTACAAATGTAATTGGCGAAATGAGTGCGTACTATAAGGTACACCCTTGCGTAACCCTTAGGCCCGGTTTCCACCAAAGCGGAGACGAGCGGAGCGGAGAGGAGATGTGCGAAAACCCACCAATCACATGTAGTTGCAGGTCTCTCGTCTATCCTGTGATTGGTTGAAGCTTGCACTTCTCCTCTCCGCTCTGCTCGTCTCCGCTTTGGTGGAAACCGGGCCTTAGTTGATTAAAAGCATGAGCTTTCACGGTTTAAAAACTAAACTTTTACTATCGGGAACTCAAAACAAATAACAACCACGGAAGATATCCCGCAAATGACAATATGAGTTTAGTTATGTTATAATGTTTTAAAACACAAATAACGACCCAAATACAATAACAATAAAATAAATGTACAAATATCATACCATACTATCATTAGTTGTATATATTAATAATTCATTTTCATTTAGTATTAAGTCGTCGCGATTACTATGTTGATTACCTAATCATATTTATTAATTTGGGTAGAAAATGTGTGATTCATGCCGTTTATTACATGGCTGTGTCAGCGTTGGTTGACATCGCATGTAGCATCAGCGGTCTATCTAGTGTAACGGCCAGTACACAGGGCTAGTAGCTTACCGGTTTAATGATTTTCTTTATTTCTCCAATTTTCACCGGAATATTGCGAATTGTTTCCGAGTACATAGCTGATATAAGTTAGTGTTAGTCACCAAACATATCCTAAATTACATACATTTTCCGTTCAATCAATTTAGCGCACGAGGTGAGTTCCGTCGCATGCATTTCACAATTTTACGGTTTCACTTCGATAGATCCGTACAAAAAAAAAGAAACCGTAAAAAAAAGAAACCGTAAAAAAAAAGAAACCGTAAAAAAAAGAAAAATGCGATAAATTGTAAGCAGTATGTTCGGTTGACAATCTTTCCAGAATTTATAATCTCGCTAGATAGATTACAATCTAACGGTTTTTACAATTTTACGGTGACAGATATCTCGAACTTAGGAAAAGCGCGAGTCGAATGTCACGCGTCTGGCCATACGAGGCATATAGCATGCACCGTTCGCGCACGTGCGCCGCACGAGCGCAAGTATGGACCTGCCTTAAGATAGAGTGTGGAGTCAGTAAGTTCCATTTACCATGATAAGGAGTCATATCCTTAATAGAGGAACCTTCTTATGATGACTATAATTCATCATTACCCATCGGTTGGTGGATGGCCATAGAATACATAATAGTTGTTTTGGATGGTGCCATGATTCATTAATGTTTGTTTACTAGTATGTAGTGTCGCTGAATCATACGGGAACAGCCCCGACCTCGACGCAGTTGACTTATTAAAGTAAGTAACACGATGCATTTTGCTGATCGATTGCCACTGTATTGCATGTAAGAAGTGGACTGAACCAGTTTCTAACTACTTTTGAAGTGAAAACTTCTATAGGCGCGTTGAGCACTTTTTGGGTGAGTGAAAAACATTGAAATCATCGTCATTTGACGTAACGTGCGGTCACGCTTCGTAGCACTCGTAGGCGATCTGCTACGACGTAGGCATGCGCGGGGCATAACCAGTGCTACGGCTGGGGAGGGGCATGTGTACTTTTTGTTTTCACTTCCATCGGCAGTCCCCAAAGACCGCCCCAATTTTATAAATGCGAAAGTTTGTTTTTCAAGGATGGATGTTAGTTACTCTTTCACGCAAAAACTTCTGAAGAGATTGATGAAACTTTACATCGAATAACACATGAGCATTTTATAAAGATTTTGTGTTTGCTTCTCTTTCTGCCCCAAACGGGGTTCAAAGTTTAATTATTGTATAATCGACAACAATGTTGAAAAAGTTGAAATTGACACCTGTTGATTGGTGAGTTTTACGAGACAAATTGTTTACATCAAGCTACTCGAAACTGTCAAATTTTCCCAATCAACCTTGAACCTAATGCTTAAGCGATAAAGTCGAAAATCTATTAAACAAACTTGACAGATTGTAGAAAATTGTTGTGCTGGCGTCTGTACACTGCTAGTAAATACCTATTTGTGTGCTAATACAGCGCGGAAAACGGCCCACCACAAAACCATCCACCAACCATTTTGCTGTCACACTAAGTAACATTGCGCAACTATAATTGTTGCTTGGAAACGACTTCTTTTTTAGTATAAAAAAATCACGGTAAAGAAAGAAAAAGCATTTATTAGCCCGCACGGGACAAAATGCACAAATAAAAATGGTTAAACTAACACTCACGGTGTCAACACCGACGGACGGACGGACGGACGGACGGACGGACGGACGGACGGACGGACGGACGGACGGACGGACGGACGGACGGTCGGTCGGTCTAGTGGTCAGTGTAACGAACTCTAAACATTGTGCTGATAGATGCATTGAATTTTACAGGGGATAGGGATGTATTTGAAGTAAAGTAACATTTAAAACTGTATTTTGTATTTAAAGAAAACGTGTGGATAATTTGGAACGTTGGCCTTCAATATCCCTTTATTTAGAAGGTTGGAAGGATGGTCTAAAACAAAAAAAAGGCAATGACTAGAAAAACAATGGCGTCTCGGCTTCGCTAACAGTGTGTTTTATTACTGACTCCCGTTAGGTACTGATTCATTGTTTCCCAGAATGAAGAGGTGAGAATGAATTATACTGTGATCGTAATTTCATCATGCAATACCCATAATACCCATATTGTAATACTTTAGTGACGTCATGATATTCCCTATATTTAACTGACTTCCAAAAAGGAGAACGTTCTTCGTTCACGGGTATTTTTTAATGTAATGTACAGTCACGAGCAGCAGTATATATACACTTTCCTAAATTTAAAATAAAATTTCGCAATTAATAACGATATTAAATTAGAGATAAGATCTTTTTCATGAAAAAAATCCGCTTAGCAACAGAGCTGGATAAGTGTATAAAATAACCAAAACATGGAAACGAACCAAGAACCAGGGCGAGAACTTTATCAAACCAGCACCCCTAGCCAAGTTGACAATCTACAATCGTTAACGCTAGTAGAAAACTATTCAAATGAATGGGAATGACATCATCTCAACGTTAAATCACGTGATCAACACAAACGAATAGAAAATTCGTAGACAAGTTTACATCGTTCAAAATGATAGAATACAATGTTATCGTTTCTACGGAACGCTCACCATAGACTAAAGTGTAGGGTTTTTCTACAGACATTTGAGAACGAGCGATCGACTCAGTCGTGTCAACTTGGCGACCAATTTAGCGCTTTCTACAATCGCTTACGCCGAGGCGTTTACGATTCTAGAAAGAGAATCGATACGAAACGTTTGTAACTTGGCTAGGCCTGCAGAAACTCGTTCTTAGTTACACACTTTAAACGCTAAATGCGGACGTTGGATTGGAACACGTGCCTTTAAAAGAAGTAAAGTTCAGGAAAACGGTACAAAAATAAACATAATACGTAACAATAATTACCTATATAAATACTACGTAGCACGCGACTAAATCTCTGTAAATACCCATCCATCTAATTGAATGTAATCATATTACATTTCCTCTTTGGAGGTCGGTTTTACACTGTCATTATATTATTATAAAACGTGGTTATTAATGCGATACTTAACTAGAATAACTGGTCTCTAAATTAACGTTTTTTTTTTGGTAAGCTAACTTGGTTTTTTGCTTAACGCTACCTTTTTTTTTTGCAAGCGACGCGCGGAGTTCTTGGATACAATAATTTTCCGAGTTAATAAATAAATAAATAAATTTTGCTGGACATTACACACAGCGCCATCTAGTGCCACACTAAGCAACGAGGCTTGTGTCGTGGACACCGGATAGTTAATATACTACATAGATACTTTTTGTTTGTAAATACATACTTATTATACATATAAACATCCATGACTCGGAAACAAATGTCCATGCTCATCACACAAACATTTGCTTCTACCGGGATTCGAACCCGGGACCCTAAGAACGTAAGGCAGCCTCAGTACGCTGCGCCATTCGGGTCGTCGGTTAGTAGTGTTGACCTTTTTTAGGGTTTCGTACCAGCATTGTAACCAACGGGACCCTTTTACTAAGTCTCCGCTGTCATCCGTCTGTTCAGCAGGCTGTATCTTATGATCCGTAATAGATAGACTGTTAAAATTTTTCACAGAACGTATAATAAATGAATAATTTTCTGTCGTGGTGGAAATGGATGGATGGATGGATGTCCTACGCCCTGGGAAGAGCGGAGAGTTCAGTCAGACTCATTCTGTCGAAGACCACTCCGACTCAATGGCACTGACTCAGCTGTACAAGAAACGCCGAACCATTAGAAATTCTGTACCTAGACCCCACTGATCGCCACCCCGCAATATGGCGATTCGCAAAACAAATGACATTGACCTCAAGGGTCTAGAATGGTTCTTTTGTATGATAATAAGGATAACTCGATAAATTAATATATTTTTTAGTTTTGTAAAAAGTACCTCCGAATGAATCACCCATTACAATGACTCAAGCACAATGCTAAGGTAAATAAAAACTAAATCTGATCATCGGCTTAGGGAAAATGATGAGAGTCTATAAATAAATGGCCATGTTAAGTACCGCATTTTTCCCAGACGTATGTATGAAAACCTATACAATCATAACATCATGATTATATAGGTTTTAATACATACGTCTGAGAAAAAAGCGGTACTTAACATGGCCATTTATTTTATTTTATTTATTAAAAAATAAGCATAACTGGCAGTAATTTACAAGGTATTTCAAGATTGGCTTTCGTCTTACTGGATGTAACTGAAACTTTGGAACAGCTGACCACCACAACGCAATCACTGAGCATTTGGACATTAATAGACAACCCGCTGCGCAACTGCTGCGCAGGGTCGCGAGCCATCCAGCGCAGCCCGCCACTGGGCACTAATCTCCTTTGGTGATGTCCAGGATCACCTGAGACATCGCCACCACACGTGAAGGCAGTGCAATGCGATGATAGAGCAACCTAGCTAGCTTAGATAGCAGCAAACAGAAAAACGGCAAAGGTCGATCTCGATCAAGGTTTTTGATTGCTGAACGCTTTGCCGTTTTTCTGTTTGCTGCTATCTACATTCATATTTTGAAGAGGTAAAGTTTGTAAGCTTGGATGTAGGAGGAAAACTCTGGAACTATTTGTCCAATTTCAATATTTATTTCACTGGTGTAAAGCTATATTAATTACCGAGTACCATAAATAATTGTATGTGTCCTTGACACGTATACGAAGTCCCGGGGAGAACCTTGTTATTAATAAGTATATTAATTAACTCAATCTGAGTAGCGACGATTCATGGAATCGATAAACTTTTTTGTTTTTAGGGTTCCGTAGATCGAGAAGGAAACCGTTATGTCTTTCGTGGTCGGGCTGTCTGACAAAGCTCTTTTTCTTAAAAACGCGTGGAGGTATAAAGTCGAAATTTATGCCAAAAGCTTAAGTATACGGTCTTTTGAAGTTGTCAGTATATCAAATTGTGTCGCATGTTTTGGACTCTTTAAAATAAATCAAAGTCTTAATAATAGAGTAATGATTATTTTTATTAAAACAGTTCTCCTTTTTAGTAAAGCCACGGGCAACCTCTCAGTCTGGTCTAGCTTCAGGACGAAATCTTCTGTTTTAGGGTCCCATTGCCTAATGGAAGAAACGGAACCCTTATAGATTGATTCTGACCGTCATGTCAGTCTATCTGTGCGTGCATGCAAAGTGCGTGCAAATTGACATAATATGAATGAGCGTTTAAAATATTGTCATTATAAAGTTTAGTGCTACGGAACCCTTTTTGCGCTAGGCCGACTCGAGTTTGGCCGGTTTTGTTTATAAATTGAGTTATTACAGGTTCCAATAGATTGTTCAGCAGTAAATCACAATTGAATCGCAAAATTATAAATCGAATCAGACACGATTGCGGTGAGATTTCGGTTTGTTGATTCTTCCATCCGTCCATTGATAAGGTCATCGATTGACACTGTATTATATTCATTAATGATATAAATTATCATCATTGGAAGTAATTTAGTGATCTACCTGCTGAAATTATTTTGTCTATAATGTTTTAAAATTAACCGTTAATTATTGATTGTAGATCTATTAAAGGGCGAAGAGCTCGTGGCTAAATACAGCCACTCGTGTTGATCTTCAAGTAAGCCACGCTTGCCTAGATTGGTCCGTGGATGGGTGACCTTGACCACCTAATAAATACCGAGTTTCCTCCGTGCCTCGGAAAGCGCGTTAAGCGGTTAGTCCCGGCTGTCATTTGTAGATCTTTGACAGTCGTTACGGGTAGTCAGTGGCACGAAACTCAGACACAGTCTTACCAAGGGGTATCGTATAGGTATAACCCAGTACTAATTTTGTTGTGAAGGTCAGATTGCCAGTCGTGCTATATAAAATACTGGTATTCAGCTGCATCCGGTTAGACTGAAAGCCGACCCCAACTGGGGAAATGCTAGGCAAATGATGAGATCTGTTGAAAGGATATAATTATTACCTATGAGTCTTGAAGACGATGCAGATATTGAAAGAGAATTGATATTTTATCCAGAGCTAACGTGGATAGACTGTTTGTTTAGTTCAGCAACTTATATGCCATGCGAGGTCTTTTCTTTTTTTATGTTTTCTTTCAAATCGTGGAAGAAATTACACACATCAAAAATGTCTAGGGATCAAGCATTTTTATGCGGATTTCTTGAGATTGAGATGTGGCTTTGTAATAAATTTATGATTTTATAAATTTATATGGATCCTTTTTGGTGCATTTCATAATTTGAATCAGGAACTCTCAATCAAATTCGAGTAAAAGATGAAAATAAGCTGTCAATATTTTCCCTATAAAAACATACAACGCATTGAAGACATTATTAGTGCTACTGTTTCCCTACTACTGATTAAAACCAACGTTATTATGGAGCGGCGACGTCATTTAAGCAGGGAAGAAATGCTCAGAGCCGTGGGAATGATAGAAGCTGGTTCCCGGCAACGTACTGTAGCTTTAGCTCTGAATACAAGTCAGAGTGTTATCAGTCGACTTTGGACACGTTACCGAAGCACTGGTACCGTGGCTGAGCGCCATGGAGGACGGTATCGCTGCACCACACGGAGACAAGACCGATACATTCAAATCTTAACTCGAAGAGCTCCAACAATAACCGCCATGATGTTAGCCGTGAGGCTTCATCACTCTTCAGGGAACTTAATTAGCGACCAAACAGTCAGAAACCGCTTGCATGAAGTGAACCTTCATTCCCGAAGACCGCTACGGGTACCACCTATAGCAATGCACAATCGTAGGATTCGATATCAATGGGCTCTTGAACACAGAAATTGGGCAGAAGAACAATGGCGTTTCGTGTGCTTTTCTGATGAGTCTCGTTTTGGTATGAGACCGGATACAAGACGTATACGACACTGGAGAACCCCTGGACGCCAACAGCGATTAAAATCCTGCCAGGAAGTCCATCCTTATAGTGGTGGAACCATCATGGTATGGGCGGGTATTTGGATCGGCGGAAGAACTGAGTTGATTTGGATCAGAGGCAACCTCAACGCTCAAATTTATGCTGAGACGATTGTATCAGACGTCATCGTTCCTCTACAAGTGCAAATCGGTCCCTTATTTCAGTTAATGCATGATAATGCACGACCGCACACCGCAAGAGTTGTAAGACAGACTCTCGCCGCAGCTAACATCAATGTCCTGCCCTGGCCTGCTCAGTCGCCAGACTTGAACCCGATTGAGCATGCATGGGATATGCTACAGAGAAGAGCTCTGCCGAATATGGAGGGTATCCAGTCGCAAGAAGACCTTTTTTTGTTGTTGCAACGAACATGGGCGGCCATTCCACAGCGTGATTTGGATGAACTCATTTTGAGTATGCCAAACCGATGTTCTTGTGTTGTTAGTGTTCGCGGTAGAAACACGGATTATTAATTGTTTAAGTTACCCAATAAAATTTTAAAGAAAACTGTTATTTCAGTCTTTTTTTCGAACTTTAATGTTAGTGGTTCAAATGTCAAAAATCCCTTTATTAGGAAAATGGCAAATTTCTTTATTAATGCAAAGGTGACTTGGTTTATCGTTACTGTGACAAACGAAAACACTTTATTTGATGAATCCTTAAAGAAAATTTTAATTAATATCAATCAGGAGAAAAGTTATTGCAAAAATATATGTTGATCCCTAGATACTTTTGATGTGTGTATTTTGTGTTTTTTTTCCGGATAGGAAATAATCAAATTCAAGGAGTGTCAGACTTGTACTGACTAAAACTCACCTATATTCCTCCTCTGGGTTCGGAGTATGCACATCACATCGTCATAGGGGATTTCAACACCAATCTCCTTGCCCACAACTCCCATCGATCCCGTAAAACTTCTCCATCTGGTCGAGTCAGCTAGTCTGCATCTGTTACCTCTCCAACCAACTCATCACAACACTGCCGGTAATTATACTTGGCTCGACTTGATCCTCACTTCAAATCCTTCCCTAGTCTCCTCACATGGTCAATTTGATTCTCCTGGTTTTTCCCGTCATGACCTTATTTTCCTTTCCTATGTCCTTAAACCTAAACCCAAACCTACATTTCAGTACAGGCGTGCCTTTGCGCGGATGAACAGTGAAAGGCTTTTACAAGACGCTTCTAATATTGACTGTACACCCCTAGAGGAAGCCACTACAGTCAACGATAAAGTCACTTTTTGCAACAATGTTGTAGTTAAGCTGTACGACACCCACGCTCCTATCTGGAGAGTCAAGCTGAAGCGCCCACCGGCACCATGGATGAATAGGGGAATTCGGATGGCGATGCGACGAAGGGAGCGCGCGTTTCGGAGGTTTAAGAAGGATCGGTCGGAAGAGAATTGGGCCCTCTTCAAAACTGCTCGCAATTAGATGATACACAACGCTAAACGCCGCCACATTCTTGATAATATCACTTCTGCTTCTCCTGCTGATATCTGGAAATTCCTCGGAACTCTAGGTAACGGCAGATGGCGGCATTCAGATTTTCCTAACACATTTGGCTTAGACAATCTGAATCGTCATTTCTCCACTGTTCCCACCCTTGATAGTCTAACCAAATGTCAAACCTTTGACTACCTTGCTGATCTGACGCGACCCAATATTACTCCCTTTGCCTTCACCCTAGTCGAATCGGGAGAGATCAAAAAGATTATCCTATCCGTTAAATCCAAAGCCGTGGGCTGTGATAACATCAGTCGACACATGATCGTGACAGCTATTGATCAGCTCCTTCCTGCCATTTCCCATATAGTTAACTTCTCCCTTTACTCCGGTGTTTTCTCTTCCCTGTGTCGGAAAGCCCATGTTCGACCAATTTCCATTCTTCCCTTTTTATCCAAAGTACTGGAGGCCTGTGTACACAAGCAATTCTCCGACTTCATTCACAAAAACTCCCTCATCAGTCCTTTCCAATCCGGGTTCAGGCCCGGACACAGTACCGTTTCTGCTCTCCTTAAAGTGACTGACGATATAAGGCGAGGAATGAAAGACACTAAAGTTACGGTCTAAGTATTGATCGATTTTTCAAATGCCTTCAATACCAGTCACGAAGTCCTTTTATCCATCCTCTCCTATCTCATGGTCTCTCCCAAGGCGTTGCAATGGTTTTCTTCTTATCTTCAGGGGCGTCAGCAGTCAGTTCTTGCTGGTGAGTCTTACTCCAGCTGGTGTAATCTTGAAACTGGCGTCCCTCAAGGCGGTACTATTATATCTCCACTTTTGTTTTCTGCTTTTATTGATCTCATAACTACCGAGCTTCAGTGTGCGTATCATCTCTACGCTGATGACTTACAGCTATATTGTCAGGCGGGTGTTGACAGCTTATCCGGTGCGGTCGAGGAGCTAAACCGGGATTTAAGTGTAGTTAAAAACTGGTCTGATCGTTTCGTTGTGGCGGTTAACCCAACCAAGTGCCAGGCCATCATTGTTGGGAGCCCCCATAGCCTGAGAAGACTGAATGGTTTAACGGTGCCAACCTTTGAACCTAACCTTTGACGGAACAGGAATCCCGTTTAGCTCTGACGTCAAGGATTTGGGTTTGCATGTGGACACTTGCCTTGACTGGCGTAAGCAGGATGCAATTGTGAGCAAGAAAGTCACCGGAACGTTGCGGTCGCTCTATCGGCTGAAAAATATTCTCACATCACACATTAAGGCTATGCTTGTACAGTCCCTAATCTTCTCATTGATTGACTATGGCACACATCATGTGCTACTATGACATGAATGCAGAACTCCTTAATAAACATGACCGATTTCTAAATAACTGCATTCGATCCGTCTTCAAACTTCGGAGGCATGATCATGTATCTGCACATCGATCTGCACATCGATCGCTATTAAGGTGGTTGCCCATCCAGCAACGCAGAGCATTGAGGGCTTTGACAACCCTGTTTTCTCTTCTTTACAAACCCACTCCTCCTTCTTATCTGACTTCTCATTTTCAATATTTATGCTCTGCGCACAGCAAAAATCTTCGTTCCTCCAATAACTGTCTTCTACGCTGTCCTTCTCACCGATCTGGCTTTATAAAATCCTCCTTCTTTGTCCAAGTGGTCTTCCTTTGGAATGTGCTCCCCCAGAGTATCAGGACGTTGACTAGTCGTTTCACTTTCAAATTGAAAGCTCGAGAGCATATTCACAAGAAGTTGGCAGATTCGTCTCAGAACTAAGTTGTTATAGTTTTTCTTGTTTATCTCTCTTAACTTTATACATATATTTATATATATATATATATGTAGCGTCTTCATTGATTATGTATTAATATTATAGGTATTACTTTAGTGAAATTAGTGTGAAATTAGTATGTGAGTATTTTAAGTTAACTGTTACGTACTGTTATAGGGCCGGTCCCGTTGGTCTTTTTAAAAAAAAAGACAGTTTACACAAACCACTTGTATATTTACGAAAAATCCACAATTACACCTTCAGTTTGGAAATTGCCAAAAATTATACAGAGACACACCAAAAATTATGACTATCTATGATCTCCCGAGATAAGTTCCCAAAAATGGGTTTACGCGATGGCGTCCAGAATCTAACTGGCTAACTTAGTTATTAAAATTCCGCTACTGTGCGGTAATTGCAACTCAGCATCTAAATGCAGTGAAAAATGAGACGCGGGCTGTAGAGTGCCGATGTCATCCTTACTGCCTTGTAATAACAGCTCCCCCTTTTTGACGGAGCTTTATCTTATAAGATGAGCGAAGTAGAATAGTAAAGATTGGAAGTGCAGAGAGATTTAGATAGTCATTTTACAATTTACACTAGATATAAGTATACAAGTAGTACATATAGCTTATTATTATTATAACATCATAGTTTCATAGTATTTTAAAAGTTAAGATTCCTGTTCGATGGAAATTTGGCCTTATGGGCATTAGCAGTAGATTTATAATTAGTGTTTCGAATTGGTAGAGATTGTATTGACTTATTGTCTTCATCAGATGTCGAGGACATTTCAGTCATCTCGATAGAATTAGAGATTTTGGATTTGCGCTTAGAAGTTTTCTGGTTATAACATTGATTAAATATTTGCACGCAGCATCCAGAATTAGTAGTATTTTTGTTCTTAAAATATCTAAAGATCTTATAAGCTACATATAAAAATAAACACACAATTAGAATATAAGTAAAAGTAGAATAATATGGACCATATTTAATAAAATGAGATTCTTTTTCTAAATTATTTATCATTTGATGATTTGCGTTTTTGAGGGAATCTAGGTTAATTTTACTTAAAGAGATTGGCGACAAATGAGATAGGCTTTTATTAAATATGTCCTTCTTACAACAATCATCAGCTGTTATATCAAACTTAATATCTAAAGGAGACTTAGTAATAAACGAATAAGAACTGGCTGTTATTAACTGAATGGTTTTAGAGTAACCAATACAATTAGCTGTTAATTTTACAATCCCTGTACCTATAATTGAATAATCACTAATGTTATCTTCACATTTAATTGTTAACTTATTTGTTTTTGATTGTACATAAATCCATTTATTGTTGTTTAACTTTTGCCAAATATCAATTTGACCATATAAAACTTTAGCATTGCATTCTGTAGGTAACGAAAGTGTTACTTCAGTTAATATTTTAGATTCACAGTTTGGATTACTTAAACATGAATATATAGTAGTTAACTCACAGATAGAAAAGTTATTATTTATTATCTTACATTTATCGAGTGTGTCCAGCATAGCATAATGCATCCTGTCGTCACTTAGAGCTATATAGGAGTTAGTAGGTTGAATCAATGCGAATGTATTGTGTGAGTCATCATGCGGAGTAGGTAGAGGTATGTTTTTATAAGTCATGAACTTATCAGGTGTTATTAAAGGAATTTGTAATATAAAAATGATCTTATTGTTATAATAATAAGAGCTAAATTCGGAAACATCTATTATGGAGTGAATATTCTGAATACTTAAAGGAACTGGGAAATCTAGTCTTTTGCTTACTTGACTATTATGTTTAGATAATTCTAAATAAAGATTGGAGGGGCTTATAACACTAGGATGTAATACATTAACCTTAGAAAATAAAATAGAATTTACTGTAGTATCTAGTAAATTAGAAATAGTAAGTAAAGAACCTTCGATTATATTGAGAAGATTATTTAACCTTGAGGTATACAGCAGTAGGTTATCAGTTTTTATGATTTGAGAAAATATTTCGTTCATCTGATTAATTTGGGTATTCAATTTATTTTCGTTTTGATTAAGTTTGTAAATAGTAGTATTAAAATTATTTATGGTAGACTTAATTATGTGAATGTTATCTCTCATTAGGTGGTATATTTCTGTGTCACTCTTTTTACATGACTCAATCGCAGCATCGTATTTTCTGGCGTCGTCGGCATCTAATGTGCCAAAAAAGAACTTTAAGATTTCACCTCCAAATTCCAAAGAGCGTTTTACTTTACTTGTTTGTTTATTAGAGATGATATGTGATAACGATTGTAATTTAATGTAATTAAATTGAATTAAAACTTCGATAGGATTAGACACATCCTGGCACATGTTAAAATCTTGTGAATCCTGTGATTGAATTTTGTTACAGAGATTCAGAGTTTCATGTAATAGAGTTTCTATTTTGTTAAGATAAGGTTCTAAAGAGATTAGGTCGACGTGAGTGATAACTTTCCAATAATCACTATAAAAATTAATATTATTAATAGGTTCGAAATAAATTCCGGGACTATGGTAGATGGGAATGATGCTCGATTCGGTGAGGCTGTGGCTTAAAATGCCATGGCAGCATAGCGTTCTGAAAAGAAACATAGTATGTTAAGATGTTGAAGGTTTTATTTCATTAGTGTGGTACTTTATATTTTTTCGACCTACTTGCAGGGTCACATTATGTTTGTTGTGTACTTTTGTAATTTTATATGGGCCTTTCCATATAGGCGATAACGCTTTACGAAGTCTATGATGGTGTTTTAGGTACACCAGATCTCCTGATTTGTATGTGATTTCACGGGAGTTTGCATCATAATATTGTTTAGATTTCACCTTGCTATTTAAGATATTTTGGACAGCTTTTTCGCGACTAAATCGCATTCTATATTGTAAAGCTCTAATATATTCGTTGTACCGGAGGTTTCATAGAGGGAATTAGGAATGCATGGTTTATAACCGTATAATAATTCATGGGGAGTGAAATTAGTTGTACAGTGAGGGGTAGTGTTATATGCTAGTATTGCAGTGAATAGATAACAATGCCAGTCATTTTGGTTCTCGTTAACAAAAGATTTAAGATATTCTTTTAGAGTAGCATGTGAGCGTTCAAGAGCTCCGTTAGTTTGTGGGTGATACGGAGTAGTGAAAAGGGCTTTGACCTTCAATATGTCAGTTAGTTGTTTAAATAATTCTGATGTAAAACAAGTGCCAAGATCTGTTAAAATGGTTTTAGGAAAACCGAAAAGAGACATAAAATGTACGAGGTTTCGAGCTATTTCTTCACTAGTAGCTGTAACCATCGGATAGGCGCTAGTAAATTTGGTTAGATCATCTTGTAGTGTTAAGATGAATTTAAAATTTTGGAAACCCGCTTCGGGTAAGGGGCCTACGACGTCAAGGGCTAATCGTTCAAATGGCCTAGTGGAAGTAGAAGTTATCTCCATAGGAGCTTTATTTGATTTCCTTAAGGGTTTATTGATTTGGCAAAGCTTACATTTTTTTACGTACTGTTCAATGTCAGAGCGCATGCCTTTCCAATAATAGGCAGCTTTGATACGCGAATACATTCGTTGTGAACCTGGGTGACCAGCGATAACAGAGTCATGATTTTCTTTTAATATTTTAGGAACTTCTATAGAAGTAGGATAGATTAATTGATTTTTATATATATGAATTTTAATGTTGGTATCGTGAAAGATATACGATATCATATTATAAATTTTAGTATAAGCTAGTTTAGAGAATGGGTCACTAAAATCTGGTAACGCGAGATCAGTTATATTTGGACAATCGATTAGTAGATTTCTGAGTTTGATTAATAAAGTATAGACATCTCTAAAGTTAGTTTGTTCATAATGATGAACTTTTGTAAATAGAAAATAGTAAGTTTTATTTTTATCGTTGACGCGATGTATCGTAAGAGGTTCGCGTTCGGAATTTAATAAGTCAGCAGAGTTATCTAGTTGTGAGAGTATTTCTTCGCAATAAGGCATAGAATAATCAAAGTCTAAAGAGACAGGGCAAGCTATTGTATTTAACTTGGATAAGTGTAGACCTTGAGTACATTCTTCTATAATGGTATTTGAAGTAGGAAGCTGGTTAGTGAATTGATTTTTAAAATATTGTTCATAGGTAAAGTTATTTAAATTATTAACATCAATAGAATTAATAGGGCAACGAGATAGCGCATCGGCGTTAGAATTGAGGCGACCTTGTTTATAGACAATTTCGTAATCATATTCCTCAAGTTTGAGGCGCCAGCGAATGAGTCTACTGCCGGGATCTTTAACGTTAAATAACCATACAAGGGGCCTGTGATCTGTAATTATTTTAAATTTGTTTCCATATAAATATGGTCGAAAAGTTTTAACGGCAAATAGGATAGCTAAAAGCTCCTTTTCTGTAGTCGAGTAGTTGCCTTCTGGTTTATTTAGGGTGCGTGATGCGTATGCGATCGGCTTATCTTTGCCGACGGGACCCTGAGATAGTATTGCTCCAACAGCATAATTACTAGCGTCGGTAGTAACGTTGAAAGGTTGTGAAAAATCAGGGTATTGTAGAAGAGGGGCAGTAATTAATTTTTCTTTCAGAAAATCGAATGCGTTTTGCTGTTCAGTACTCCAGTGGAAGACAGCATCTTTCTTCAATAGGGAGGTAAGTGGTTTAGTTAACTTAGAAAAGTTTTCAATGAATCGGCGATAATAGCCTATTAGGCCTAGAAATGACTTGATGTCTTTAGGATTTTTAGGAATTGGAGATTGTGATACGGCGTTAACCTTTTCAGGATTTGGAGACACACCTTTATCGGTGATAATATGCCCAAGGTAAGTCCGATAAGAGATGTGTTGCGTGTTTTTTCTCTCCAAATGTGGACTTGAGGAAGATTTTAAGTTCCGACCATTTTTGAAATGATTTTAGGCTACATGCTACCTGTGCTTTCCCTTCCATCTGAGAAATAATGTACTTACAAAGCACATTTTGTTGATCTTGTGTGGCTAGAGACATTGCATTCTCACAATTTGTGAGAAATGCAGGTAATGTTTCCCTGTCCCCATTATATGATTTTATAAATTTAGTTAAGACAGACAAGGTGATTTTGTCGGGGCTTTTCTCGTTTTCTCCTTTAACGGACATAGTTATTATGATATGCTGGACAACTTTTATAATTTACGAACAATAGAATACGTGAAACAGTGTAAATAGAATTAGTTATAAAATATAGCAATAAGTTGGAAATACGATTCGGAGGTGCGATTCACTTTGAAATTAGAGACACAAGAAACACTCACAGAAACACGAAGCTTGGCGTTTGCATATTGTTACGATGACGCGTGGGAGCTGGAACTTTCTCACGGTTTGCTGTGGAATTTCTTGGCCAATTGGATGTGGTGAGTTAGACCCTGGAGCTGATGATGATGTCTGGAGCGGGCTCACGCTAAAGAGCGGAGGCTGATCGTCGTCGTCCAATGTGGTGCGGCTGGAGCGGGCTCACGCTGAAGAGCGGAGACTGACCGTCGTCCAATGTAGTGTGGCTGGAGCGGGCTCACGCTGAAGAGCGGAGACTGACCGTCGTCCAATGTGGTGTAGCTGAAGCGGGCTCACGCTGAAGAGCGGAGGCTGACCGTCGTCCAATGTAGTGTGGCTGGAGCGGGCTCACGCTGAAGAGCGGAGGCTGACCGTCGTCCAATGTGGTGACGCAGGCTTAGCCTTAGGCCAAGTCTTACTGTCGGTCAATGAACGGGAGGCTCGGGATTCGGGATACCAGTGTCTGTCTGACTCAACGCCGTAAGACTTCGTCTCTGGTATCCCACTTCTGACACCAATTTGTTATAGGGCCGGTCCCGTTGGTCTTTTTTAAAAAAAAAGACAGTTTACACAAACCACTTGTATATTTACGAAAAATCCACAATTACACCTTCAGTTTGGAAATTGCCAAAAATTATACAGAGACACACCAAAAATTATGACTATCTATGATCTCCCGAGATAAGTTCCCAAAAATGGGTTTACGCGACGGCGTCCAGAATCTAACTGGCTAACTTAGTTATTAAAATTCCGCTACTGTGCGGTAATTGCAACTCAGCATCTAAATGCAGTGAAAAATGAGACGCGGGCTGTAGAGTGCCGATGTCATCCTTACTGCCTTGTAATAAGGGTTATAAAAGTACCATTAGCTTTAGGTTCTCACGGCAAGCCCGCAGATGTTTTATTGCGGGTGGTTTTGTTCTTTGGCTATGTAAGGATAACAATAGTTTATGGTAGGGCCTTGCCTATTTTGCTTATTGTTCATATTAGCTTTAAGAATTTAGAGTAATAGCCTTTGATATTTTTGTTGAGATGCCGACGGTTCTGTTTGTAATGTGTTTATTGTTTAACTATTTTTATTGTGTTAGCTAGCTATAGAAACCTTTGTACAGTTTTTAGTTTGTAATATGCCGCTCCGACCATATCCCAAGTTTTAGATAATTGTTCAAATGTGGAATTCAGTCAGTAACTTTTCATCTCCGGGTTCGGTCGGTCGGCGTTCTCGCTCCTTGTTATTTATTTAATAAACTTACTCTATCACTAAGTAAATCAAGTACTTATTTTGCGAGTCCCATACCGTCGACACTAGTTAACCGACCTACGTGCGCAATATATATATATATATATAGTGTGTGTTTATTGTTTTTTTATTATATGTATTTATTCATGTTTTAGTTATAAATTTATTAAATATTTTCTAGTCTTTTTTTCTGTTATTGCACCTACTGTGTATTATCTCTGCATCACCCTAAGGTAGACTGGTAGAAAATGCCCAAGGCATTAAGTCCGCCTTTGTACAGTTTTTTTTTTAACGTGTGCATAAAGTTTTAGTAAATAAATAAATTCCTTCATAGACCTTTGTGTTCCAGGGCCGCGGTATGTCTTTCGAACAGTCCCGCAGCTCCGTCAGGCATGTATTCATTTCAATTGACGTTTTAAGAAATATCATAAGGTAACATCACGCCTTTATATTCCTAAAAGATAGGAGATAACCATCTACTATAGCAAAACTTAATTTCTCTAATTATATTTAAGTCCAACCAACCAACAACTAACCAACCAACCAACCAACGACAACCAACTAGCCAACTATCGACATCATCTTTTTACAAGTCTATACTTCGGACTATTACTGAGAAATTTGTTGTGGAAAAACCCAATAACACTTTTTCCACTCACGTTTGTCAGTTTAACAATCATACACAAACATAACTAGCAAATGTGCCCATTGGTATCATCTGGGCACGTATCCAGAATCCTTGGCTGCTACCGAGGAAATCCTGGAGGAAAAACCGAATAACACTTTGCTCGACCTTTGAATCGAACCAGGGACCTCATACAACACTAAACTAACCAGGTATAGTTGAATAAAATATCATCCCATTTAAAAATAAATATAATGCAGTAATGTTTAACAACATGGCGGAGTTGTATAAAATGAGGATATTTTATACAACTCTGCCATCGTTAAATAAATCTAATGTAGTAATTTAAAAGTGAAACAACCCATTAAAGCGCCGCGCATCTATATACATGTCTTTGTCTTTAATCACCTAGCTGAGCAGTCAATTCAGTCACTAATTTGCCTCAATATCTGTTGAGAAATGCTGCCGTAAGCGACATTGACTGAGTTGTTGGATTTGGAATTTTATGGCTCAGCACAGAATGTTGAAAATCGAAAACAACTCCGACTTCATATTTCTGGAATTCCCATTTGGCAGTCTCAAAACCAGAAATATAGAACATCAATCTCCTATATCCTATCTTTTAAATCAACAAGTTTCAAGAGGAGCTCGTGGCTTAATAATAACAGCCGGACGGGTCGATCTTTAGGTTAAGCCGTGCTTGCCTAGGTCGGTCTGTGGATGGGTGACCACCCATTACATACCGAGTTTCCTCCGTGCCTTGGAAAGCACGTTAAGCCATTGGTCCCCGCTGTCATTTGTAGATCTTTGACAGTCGTTAAGTAGTCAGTGGCCCAAAAAGTCTGACAACCAGTCTTACCAAGGGGTATCGTATTACCCGGTACTAACTGGGTTGTGGAGGTCAGATAGGCAGTCGCTCCATGTAAAATACTGGTATTCAGCTGCATCCGGTAAGACTGGAAGCCGACCCTAACACAGTTGGGAATTTGAGATTTGAACTTTCAAGCTTACAATCTCGGAAATGTGACGCTTTGGAATACTTTGTCTCATCAAAACTTGTTTGTCTTGATGTAAATAGTGTCCAGCCATTGATTTAAATAGGGAATATGCGCAAACGCACTTTTGAAAACAAAATTAATGGCGTGCGCTCTAAATAATTGTACACACATCAAATTCCAATGTCTGGCTTTGAATTATATAGCAGTGATAGCCTAGTGGTGTGACAGTCGAACTGTTGAGTTTGAACTCGAGACCTATGGGTCTCGAGTTCGAACTGAAGACACGCACCTCTGATTTTTCGGATCCATGTGGGTATTGTATAATAAATTATCACTTGCTACGGTGAAAGAAATCATAGAGAGCAGCGGTGGCCCTTTGGTGGCGGTCCCTACTTACGAGCAGTAAGTCGTGGGTTCGAACCCAGACAGGAGCATTACTTTGTGAAAATTATTTTCATCACCACTACTCTCAAAACGGTGAAGGAAAACATCGGAAGGAAGGAATCAATGTCCTAGTACCAAAAATTCGAAGACATGTGACATCTACCAATCCGCACTGGGCACGCGTGGTGGATTTTAGCCCATTCCCTCTCATTGAGAGGAGGCCGTGCCCCAGCAGCATTATAGGCTGATGATGATGATGACGGTGAAGGAAAACATCGTGAGGAAATGCTGGTTTCCTGAGAGATATTTCTCGACGGCATGTAAAGCCAAGTCATGCAGCCCATGGGTGGCATGACACGATAAAGAAGAATGGTTTTGAAGAGCGATATGAAAAGAGATATTGTTAAGATCTAAAAAGAGATATTGTTTAATCTAAAAAACGATATTGTTTTCCCACAGACACAATTGCGTCATTTTCTTTGATGAATCAGATGAAGACGTAAAGTTAGGATATTGGAATTCCAAGCGACTTCATCGGCACGAGCGACCGACGCGTGCGCATCGTTTTCCTTTTACCGCAACTGTTTAGTTACATTAGAATTAAAACCCACTTTGCATTCAAATGACTCAGTTTCTCACAATTAACATCAATAAAACAACTTCATAAAGGTGCTTTAAAATGCTTATGAATTAGTTGAATAGGCATGACGACAGTATCAAAAAATTGCAAATCTATTTAGTCCGTCAGTTAGAGTATAGTAAATTAATGGACACGTGTTCTTTGTTTTAAAATCAATGAAATTGACAAAGATAAAACGCATCAAAACTCGGGAGCGGGGCTCGTGACGTCAGAACTAGTTAAAAGTTATACAAAGACGTGATGTATTGAGAATTTTAAAATCGTCATATCTTCGTCAATTTTGGTTTACGTAACAAAAGATAAAACACGGGTCAAATATTTTTTGATAATCTAACTGACGGACTAATTAGATTTTTTTTGTCGTCTCGCCTATTATTTATGACTAATTAATTTTCGTAAAATTTAATAACTGCCTGCTGAGTATTATATCCAGTATTCGATTCCCGGGTTGGGCTAAATGTTGGGTTTTTCCGCATGTTTTTCACGTCTAGAGTTGAACCCGGTTGATGGCAATAGGCTTTCTCTATTAGTAGGAAAATGACGGTCTATTATAGATCTAACTGTACTCTATAAATCTACTCTGCCTAAATCTTTGAGGTGAAATTAATTTAACAGGCGTGATGTTACAATTGTTGAATAAAGTTATTTATTTTCATGACGTATAATTGTAAGCGTCGAATAGTCGAAGAAGGTAAATTGCAAGTTTCATTTGTAAACAAGTAAAAAGGTATTTAATAATGTTATGTAATGTTGGATGAGGATAGCAAGGGATAGATCGTTGTGGAGAACACTTGGGGAGGCCTATGCCAAAGAGCAAGACAATCACGGAACCGGTGTCTAATACAAATATAACATTTAATCACGTTGCTTTCATAAACAACCATGTTTAATATTAGTAACAGATAAGAAAGTAGTTATAATATGAAATGTAACATATAAGATAATAAAGGTAAGGGGCAAGGCAAGGGGTTTTAATAAAGGCTTTTATTATTATTTGGTTGTTTTTGTATGTTTTTTCTCATTTAAGAGAGCCTAAGAAACCTTACACGCGGGTCGGAATCAAGGATGTAAGGTGGAATTGATTCGACAGGTGTTGAGAATAGTGGCTTTTTGCAGCATATAAAGTGTGTGATTTGGCGTCTGTAGAGTGTTGAGGCTTTGTGTGAGAGATTTTGGTATAATACCAGTAGATGGGAGAACAATGGGGACTATATGAACAGTTTGTACTTTCCATTGGGTTTTAATTTCAATGGCAAGATCTTGGTATTTACTGAGCTTTTCGGATGTTGTGGCTTGAATATTATGTGAGTTAGGTATAGCTATGTCTATCAGATAAACTGTTTTATTGGTTTTGTCGTGAACGGTAATGTAAAAGGTATTTATGTATTCTGTAAACAATTACCGTGAAATATTGTTGTTATTGACTCTTATTCAATGGGTTTTTAGCTTGCCTACGCAAAGCAGTGATGTTTATATTTATATTACAATGAATTACGTTATAAATCACGAAATAGGTAGGTACGGTGGGCTGCATCAGTTGGGTACCCCAGTACTCTGGGTTCGAACGTAGGTGCTTTCAAGGGGGTACCCACATCGTGAAGCTGACTGTACGTACATCCCATAATTGTATTATTTTATCCTTCAAAAAACGAAATTCAATATAGTAATATCGTAAAAAATTTGGGCATCAGGGCTTAGGCTGTTGATGCACTTCTATTTGTAGTAAATTAATAAATTGATGACGTGATTCAGTGTTTGGTCCGGACCGGCCTGTGCCTCGCGAGACCTGTTCGCGGCTCCCTCTGTGCGTACCCATTGTCTGCTTTGCCTCTTCCCTCTTGGAGGTGGGCGTTAATCGCTTTTTTTTTTTTTTTTTTTTTTTTTTTTTCGGATGGGAAATCATCAAATGACTTCTCCCGCTCTGGGCGGAGCGGGAGGGAGTGTCAGACTTATACTGACTAAAACCCATCCATGTTCCTTCATCGCCCTTTGTGTTCCGGGGCCACGGTATCTCTTTCGAACAGTCCCGCAACCCCGGCAGGCATCGGTCCTTGCGGACCCCTTCCTTTTTGCTGACTCTCTTTGAGGCGCGCGTGGAACACGAACGCGCCGTCGACACGGCCTGTCGTCATGAGACGGACGGACGGCGAGCTAGCCCATAGCCCACCGTCCACAGGTCCGCGCCTACGGTGGCCGGGGGCCACGTGGTGGCCCCCGACGCCCGGGGCGTCTCCCGCGGCGGCCGGGACGCTGTGAGGTTCTCTCCCTCTCACGTTCCGCCACCTCCTTCTCTAGCATTACTGCTTCGCAGAAGGAGGTGACGGCGTCCCATTCCGTCTCGCTCCGGACCATGGCTTGCACCAGGGCCGGACGCGAGAGGTCGCCGCCGCCAATCGCCACTTCGAGGACACGGCGGTGCTCCGCCCACGCGGGGCACACCTCCACCGTGTGCTCCACCGTGTCCTCCGGTCGATCCTCGCAATGGAAACACCCGGGCGTTTCCTCCCGCCCGATTCGGTGCAGGAACCTCCCGAAACAACCGTGTCCGGTGAGGACCTGCGTCAGGCGGAAGGTGAGGACGCCGTGGCGTCTCTCAAGCCACTCCTCAAAGAGGGGACTTACCGCCACTATCGTGGCGTGCCCTGCACGGGGTTGCGACAGTCGCTCTCTCCATGTCGCCATGAGATCCCGCCGGAAGTCTGTCCGCTGCGCGACAATTTGCCGCGGCAGCGGAGTTTCCCCCCGGCGTAGCACCTCCGCGCGCCATTCGTGCAGGCGCGCGAGGACAATTGCCTCCAGATCCCATGGCGGCAATCCGGCAAGGAGGCACGCCGCCTCGCGGGCGATCGTGCGGTACCCACGGGCCAGCCTTACGGCTACCACCTTTTGGGGCGCGTTCAGGTAGTGGGCTGCACGCAGCCTCAAGGAACGCGCCCACACCGGGGCCCCGTAAAGGGCCATGGACCGCACGACTCCCGCGTAGAGCCTCCGGCAGGAGGCGTTTGGCCCCCCCAGGTTGGGCAGGAGCCGCCTGAAGGCAGCCCCAGTCCGTTCCAGTTTGGGGGCCAAACGTCGGAAGTGCTCCACGAAGTTCCACCGGCTGTCGAGGACGAGTCCTAGGTACTTTAAAGTCGACTCGACACCGATGGATACCCCTCCTACCGTGAGTAAGGATCCCGGAGGTGGCGCATTCCGAGGCCCATGAAAGCACATGGCCTCAGACTTGTGCAATGCCACCTCGAGACCCAGTTGCCGGATCCTCTCAACGACAATCGCAACCCCGCGTGTCATGATTTCGGCCGCCGCCTCGTGCGACCCCCCCTGTGCCAGCACCAGCGTGTCGTCTGCATAGCAGACCACGCTGACGCCGCTAGGGAGGTCGGCGCGCAGCACCCAGTCGTACCCGATGTTCCACAAGGAAGGCCCTAGAACCGATCCCTGTGGAACACCGCACGACATCTCTCGCCGTTTCCATTCTCCGCTGCGACCGGGGTAGATGACGGCTCTGTCCGTCAAGTAATCCCCGACCACACGACGGAGGTAGGTCGGCACCCGGTGATACCGGAGTGCCTCCCTAATGCAGCTCCAGGGCATGGAGTTGAAGGCGTTGGCGATGTCAAGAGACACCGCCAAGACAACCCCACCCCGGGACACCGCATCCCCCGTCGTGAGGGCTCTCACGCGCATGATGGCGTCCACCGTAGAGCGCCCCTTGCGGAAACCAAATTGGTGTTCCGCAAGATCCGGCCCCGTCCCCGCAAGGTGCTCGGCGAGGCGGTTTGCAATTACTCTTTCAAAGAGCTTGCCCACCTCGTCGAGCAACACTATGGGCCGGTATGCGGACGGAGAGTCCGCAGGGCGCCCCGGCTTCCGAATGAGGACCAGCTTCCCCGTCTTCCAACGAAGCGGGAACTGTCCCCTCTCCAAGCATGCGCTTAGGAGCCCCTCCAGTCGGGGCCCGAGAGCCTCCGAGGCCAGGACCCAGGCTTTGCCAGGCAAGCCGTCGGGTCCTGGGGCGGTATTTTTGGCACTGAGCCTGCGTACCGCCACTCTCAGGTCTACCCCAGTCACTTCCGGAGTGTCGTCGTCGTCATCCTGGTGGTCCGCTTCCAGCACCGCAGGTGGCGGAGCCATAGGCGGGGGGGGATGTTCTCCCCGCGTGGGGAACAGGGTGCTCACCACGTCCTCCACGAGCTCAGTCCGGAGACTCTGCGTCAGTGGGGGGGCCCAGGTGCGGAGTTTATCCCGCACCATCTTATAAGGGGGGCGTTAATCGCTGCGACACAGTTTTGTAACTAATGCGGCTATTTACGTACGCAATCAATTTGTAAAATGTGTTTTTGTTCCAATAAAGATTTATTTATTTATTATTTATTTAATTATGCTGGGGTCGGCTTCCAGTCTTACCGGATGCAGCTGAGTATCAGTATTATACATGAAGCGACTGCATCTATCTAACCTCTACAACACATTTAGTACTGGGTAATACGATACCACTGTGCGTACCCAAACTAAATAATATATAAATCACTGTGGGTTATTCTGTCATTGTTTCTCTGACTGTTGTTCAATGAAAGTTGGCAACGTTTTAACATTCTTGTTGCGGGGAATCCCTGTTTATTTATTTTAGAGCAGTGTGGTGCCGATCGACCATGATGCAAGATGTAAACCGGAACGTAGAGATAGTATTATTTACAACACTATGGAGTGGAGCTCGTGGATAAATAATAACCGCCACACGGGTCGATCTTCAATGTTAATCAGTGCTTGCCAAGCCATTTGGTCTTGGATGGGTGACCATAAATTTCAGGGTTTTTAGTAAACTGGTCCCACATAGGTGGATCCCGCGGGATCAGTCGACCTAATTAATTTTTGAATTGGTCAACTGATCCCGTTGACCAATTTTATGATTGCATAGCGAGTTCCTCCGTGCCTCGAAAAACACATTTAGCCGTCGGTTTCTGCTGGCGTTTGTAGATCTTTGACAGTCATTACAGGTAGTCCGTTGCCCGAAAAGTCTGACAACCCGTCTTGGCCTTGGCCTGTTAGGGTCGTCTCAGTCTAGCTGGATGCAGCTGAATACCAGTATTTTACCTGGAACGACTGCCAATCTGACCTCCACAAACCAGCTAGTGGATTAAACGATACCTCTTGGTAATATTGGTGTCAGAATTTCAGGACCTGTTTCACCACCCACGATTAAGTGCCCGTTAACTTACTTGGCCGCTTTGATACAAATTTTGTTCCTTTTCTAAAATCCAGTGAGTAGTGGCTGTTCGGACATGGCAAAACAGGCCCTTAAACTTCTGACTACTCGTAACAACTGTCAAAGAACTACAAAATAATGAAGGATTTTACCAGATTCAGATGAAAACCAGTATTTAACAGATGATGAAGATCTTTCGTAAATAAATAAAACCACTTTTGTTTACTTTGACATTTATTTAACTCACGTACAAAATATGCATACAATATAATATTATACTTACTATTACTTTACACTCGACCTATGCAGCCGACCTTTACAATTAAATTAAATTAAAAAAAAAAAAATAACCGAAAGATTGGATTGATTAAGTGTCAAAATCATACGAATGTAATGTTGTACCAGGGTGTAACATATTAATAAATGCAAGATCTCTCGTGTAGTGTCTCAGACCATGAAACTGAACAACTTTTGTTCTATGACTTTTTGAAATTGAAAACTTTTTTTTTTAGTTATACCATACATGTTGATGAGCTGATCGAGTGTGTTCTTATAGATACAGAAAGTCAAAGTCGCATTTTTTTTTGCGAATCTCAAGTAGGTACCTACTCGTAGAACAAAAGTTGACAAGTTTGATTTTCCGACTGACCGCGCGCACGAGATGTTTTGCGTTTATTATGTTACACCTTGTATAAAATATGTCAGGACCAAAGACTTCTGTGTAAATAAACCCGATATTAAGAATAAGCCATCTAAACTTTGGTTTGGCTGCCACCTCGAAGCTTAAAAGTTTTCTATCTGACAGTTATTTCTTTGAAAATGCCGCGGCAATGGCCAGCGACTGCTACTTTTAGGGTAGTTGCATCAAATGGCCTTTCAAAATTGTATTTTCAAGGCGCATTGAACATTCTTCATTCTTAGCCAAGGGGTTGCGGCTAAACGTAAATTTAGCCGGCTAATCTTAAGTTTATCTTCACACCCATCTTTCTTTGATTTTAGGGTTCCGTACCTCAAAATGAAAAAACGGAACCATTCTTACGGATCACTTTGTTGTCCGTCCGACCGTCTGTCTGTCAAGACCGGTTATCTTGGGAACGCATGAAGGTGTCGAGTTAAAATTAAAACCATAGTGACGATAAGTCCTCTCTTTGAGGAGTAGCTTGAGAGGCGCCACGGCGTCGTTCGTGTTCCACGCGAGCCTCAAAGAGATGTCAGCAAAGGGAAGAGGTCTGCAAGGGCCGATGCCTGCCAGGGCTGCGGGACTGTTCAAAAGAGATACCGTGGCCCCGGAACACAAAGGGCGATGAAGGAACATGGATGAGTTTTAATCAGTAAAAGTCTGACACTCCCTCCTGCTCCGCCCAGAGCGGGAGGAGTCATTTGATGATTTCCCTTCGGAAAAAAAAGAAAGCCAGACACCAGATTGGTCACGGTCGTGTCGATAGTTCAAAAGCGAGCAAATCTAACTCTAAGTCTCCGTAAGTGGGATGTCGGAACACCGGAAGATCAAATTATTTTAATAAGACGCCAAGCATATAGTAGTATATTTATAGAACATAGTACCAGCATGGTGATCGAACTCGAAGCGAGACTACTTTGCGCAATAGATCAGTTGTTGACCAATAAATATCTGTTCTCAATCAAAACGGTGATGTCATTTTTTCACTCAAATGTGTCATGTCATGTATAGCCGTGGCTCAGCTACGAGCTTCACTTTTTATGATATTTTAGTCACCGTATTTTACCGACCAAGCTTCAGTTTGTGAATTCTGATCAAACTAGTTTGACCTAGTACCAAACAAGTAGAACAAACTAGGCCAAACCAGTTTACTGGATTTTCATGTCAGGATTTTCACAAACTAAGCTGGCCGCTGCAGCTGGCTCACAGTTTTAACCTAACCTAACTTATTCAGCTATAGTGCCCGATGAACGTCTTCAAACCAGTTAGGTCTAGTACAAACTAGTTTGGCCAGAAATCGAGTTTGGCCACATATCTAAATTCAACAGTGATTATTTCGTTCACAGTAAGAGGAAATCACTTTTAAAAGTTTGCCAACTTATGTCATAAAGCATGACTTAAATGGGACCGGGCAGGCCGGATGTCGTATGGTAGCAAGAAAAGGCCAATTTGGATTAGCGACCTGCGTCAGTTAGACCCGACTGGATGCACTCACGCACAAAACAGTGAAACATATTTCTAGTAGTCGTCGATTTGGCGCCGGATGTGCGTTTCCGTTGAGGCCTTTTTTTTTTTTTTTTTTTTTTTTTTTTTTTTCGGATGGGAAATCATCAAATGACTTCTCCCGCTCTGGGCGGAGCAGGAGGGAGTGTCAGACTTTTACTGACTAAAACCCATCCATGTTCCTTCATCGCCCTTTGTGTTCCGGGGCCACGGTATCTCTTTCGAACAGTCCCGCAACCCCGGCAGGCATCGGTCCTTGCGGACCCCTTCCTTTTTGCTGACTCTCTTTGCGCATGGAACACGAACGCGCCGTCGACACGGCCTGTCGTCATGCGACGGACGGACGGCGAGCTAGCCCATAGCCCACCGTCCACAGGCCCGCGCCTACGGTGGCCGGGGGCCACGTGGTGTGGCCCCCGACGCCCGGGGCGTCTCCCGCGGCGGCCGGGACGCTGTGAGGTTCTCTCCCTCTCACGTTCCGCCACCTCCTTCTCTAGCATTACTGCTTCGCAGAAGGAGGTGACGGTGTCCCATTCCGTCTCGCTCCGGACCATGGCTTGCACCAGGGCCGGAAGCGAGAGGTCGCCGCCGCCAATCGCCGCTTCGAGGACACGGCGGTGCTCCGCCCACGCGGGACACACCTCCACCGTGTGCTTCACCGTATCCTCCGGTCGATCCTCGCAATGGAAACACCCGGGCGTTTCCTCCCGCCCGATTCGGTGCAGGAACCTCCCGAAACAACCGTGTCCGGTAAGGACCTGCGTCAGGCGGAAGGTGAGGACGCCGTGGCGTCTCTCAAGCCACTCCTCAAAGAGGGGACTTACCGCCACTATTGTGGCGTGCCCTTCCCTTGAGGCCTTGAGACTATAAAATACGGTTCGCATTTTTAAGATGTGACCATTACCGGATGGTACAATAGGCTAGTTTCCACCATCAATAATTTGCAAATCTATTAAGTCCGTCAAAGTATTGGAAAATAATGGATACGTATTTTCTGTTTTTGTAAATCAATGAATATTGACAAAGATAAAACGCATCAAAACTCGGGAGTGGGGGCTCGTGACGTCACAACGCACTAAAAATTATAGCATGGCGTGACGTATTGAGAACTTTAAAAGCGTCGTATCTTCGTCAATTTTGGTCTACGTAACAAAAGAAAAATACGTGTCAAATATTTATGATAATCTAACTGACGGACTAATTATTTTTTTTCAGGACACCAGCCTATTTAGGGCCTAGTAATCGTTTTAATTTATATTCAATGGCGTTGACTTAAGATCCAATTTACACTGAAATTAAAGCACAATTGCCATTTTGCGAAAATAATATGAAACCCATTCATTCTATAATGAGTGGAAGTTTATCAATCAAGTTGGTTTTGTGAGTGATAAAAACTTGCACTAGGGGCCTTTTTATCTACAGCAATCTGATGTGATCTGTGTGGCTTCTAAATTTATTGGTAAGAGTATTTCAGTGACCTAATTTTGATTCCTCGTGTTTGCGTGGGTCAAAATTGAACATTACTGAAAAATAAGTCCAATCACTCGGGTTTTTACTAAGTTTTCCTGAAATATAGATTAGGTGAACCTATTATTCAGAAGAGAACATTTTGGAAAAACCCGAATGATTGGACTATTTTTCAGTTATTGGTGTCGATCTTTTTCTCTCTAATAAAACGAGAAAGAGACGGACGTAGTTTAGAGCTGTCAAATTTAATCGAACCAATATTTCCATACAAATTAAGGGTGCACGTAAAATCATGTCGACTCAATATTAAAATTTGTTTATTTTTAACTATTTTTTATTGTTAATTAATTCTTTAATTAATGATGTGGGTATCTCACAGATGGCGGGCGAATTAATTTGAGTCTTATTTCATCATGTTAAAAGATACCTACCTGCCTAATTAGTACTAATTAGGCAACATGACAAATTACTTTTTTATTTCTGTTGTATATTTTGTTGTTTTCTTATACATTCTATCAAAAGTTTTTAAGTTGGGTTTATAAGTAAGAAGTAGGTACTTCAAAAATTACGGACTCCCCATATAAACTTTCAACCTCTTATGGGGTAGATTTTCAAAAACACTAATGGGCTCGACACCTTTCTATTGTTCAGCTACTTTTCTTCTTTGTGTTTGTTAGCACGCTGTTTAGTTTAAAGCTTTACCACAAATTAATAGTAATCTAATCATAAACATCATAATAAAAGTCAAAAACCCTAGATATATTTTGAGTATGGTATTAGGCCGTATGTCAGCAACAAACCCAGTATAAACTATAATATATTTATATTTTAATATATTTAAACTCCACACTACAAAGGTCAGCTTACAATCAAAGTATAAGGTAGGACACACAATTTATAATAGTTGTAGCTACCTCATATTTTACCCTCTCAGTTCTGTTCTTGTTCCGTATCTAGATACAAAAGCCCATTCCACAAGTCTAACACAATTTAGGAGGACTTTCACTAATAAAACTAGACAAACATCTAAACGACGTTCAAGACCTGCCAGTGTCAATATTCCATAACAATTATTGCACTGACAAAGGGTATTAATGAATTAATGCTAAGGCAGATGTGTGGTGTAACGCGAATGGATAAAATAAGCAATGAATACATAATAGGAAGTCTGAAAGTGGCGCTGGTAACTGAAAAGTTGTACGGTAATCAGTAATCGTGGCAGTGGCGAAGAGTCCATACAACTCGATTCCTACCGGATTCCCTTTGAAAAATGGCACAGTCAGTATTCTATAGACAAATAATATAATCACATTAAATATAAACTGGGTGTATATACTCTTACAAAAATTTACCCTTCGCTACTGAATCGTGGTATTGACATGTGACGCGGAGGAATGAGAAAAAATGGAGTAAAGAAAATGTTGAGTAGAGTAAGATCACTTGATCGTCGAGTCTGCCACCACTGGTAGAAGATTCCACTAATTTAAGTGTCATCTGCCACGAGCGGTGGCAGAATTCGGGGCAAATGCGACACCACCGACGCAACCACCACCTGTGGTGGTACAAATAGTTGCAACTGCCACCAGTGGTGGTGGACCGGTGGTGGCAGACGGGAATAAAGGATAGAATCGATGGCTGGACTGTGTATATGATGAAATCGTTATATAGGTGACTGTTGAGATGACGAGTAGTACAGAAGTATGGAGGAAGAAGACATGCAAGAGCTGACCGCGTTTAAGGACACACAGTTTAGGCATGCTGATTGCGTTCAGTTGTGAAATTCGACTATAATTTTCTAATTATAAATCAGATAGTGTAAAAGTTTCAAGTTCAGTGTTTCCGCTGCTTTTCCGAAGGGTATCTTGGTGATCTCTGGGAATGGATCCTGGCTAAAAAGCTTGGTGTATAGTCTAGAGACGAAGCAGGAGGCCTTTCCGGCGAAGGTCCAATCCTCCCTTCGAGCCAATGAGTGGACATTTCGCCTTTGCCCTGAAAAAGTAAGATGATTTTTTAGTTTAGAATTAAATAATATTTTTTTGGTTCTAGTTTAGAAGAGATCATGCAATGACTTATTGATGAATGACGGCATTTTGATCCGAGATTCATTGATAATGACGGCAAACATCGATCGAATGACGATAAAATGTCACCATATTTGTGTCAATTGAAAGCAAATTTCACTTTGAGTAGAGTTACTATGATGAAAATTTCGTTTAGAAAATAAAACAATATTAATGAATACTGATAAAAGCGCACACAGAAGAGAATGGATGGCTGTGGAGGTCTTTGCCCAGTAGTGGGACAATAAAGGTTAAGAAAAACAATTATATACCTACTAAAAAAAGTCAAAAGCTAGCTTAATATAATGAGTTTTAAAATTTCGTAATGGTAAACCTAACTGCGGTCCACGGTCAGTCACGTGACTCACAAAAAACAAAAATTCTAGAAAACTTCATGATTTGTGGCAATCCTGCATAGGGTGCATGCTACAGACATGTAAGTTGGCCTGTTCGGCACAGACGGGAGGAAAAGTCTATATCTCTAAAATCATCATCATCAGCCTATTAATGTTCTCACTGCTGGGACACAGGCCTCCTCTCTATGAGAGGAATGGGCTATAATCCACCACGTGGACCCCATGCGGATTGGTAGATGTCACATGTTGGTTCTAGGACATGCCGGTATCCTTACAATGTTTTTCTTCACCGTTTTAGAGCAGCGGTGATGAAATAAATGACACAAAGTAATGCGCCTGCCTGGGTTCGAACCCTTACTATTCGTAAGTCGGGGTCGCCAACACTGAGCCACCGCTGCTTTCAACAGTACATACCTATCTTTAACATGTCTTTAAACATATAAAATCTATTGCCTGTAAGTCTCAAAAATAAAAAATATACCTCGACCAATTTGGCTGATTATTTTCTAGTTGAGTTAATAATTGTCTAGACAAGGCTTGTATGTCAAAAAAGAAGAGTTTTTTTTTGCTAAGACCAAGGGCTCTACAGCTTTCTCCATAAGTAAATTGCACCCGTGCAAGGCCGGGGCCGATCACTAGTATACACAACATTTGATTTTGTTGCTCGGCCTGTGAATAAGTGGACCAAAACATGTGTATACCCCTAGCCGTGATCGATCATTGAAACAATTGATTGCGCTGATAGAGAGTTAAAAATAGCCATAGATACTATAAATAGACACACACGTTATAATAAATATAACGAAAAAGTCCAATTTAGATAGAACTACTTGGATCTGGTATTATTTTAGATAAATAGAAACCTAAGTCTACGAATAACGAAAAAGACAACATCAGCAACGTCGAACGTCATTTCGTCATCGATATAACGAAAAAGTCCAACTTGGGTAGAACTACTTAGATCTGGTATTACTTTTGATAAATAGACACATACTTCACTAAATAACGAACAAGTCCAAATTGGGTAGAACTACTTAGATCTGGTATTACTCTTGATAAATAGACACATATCTCACCAAATAACGAACAAGTCCAAATTGGGTAGAACCAGCTATTGGCTACTTAGAATGTTTTGTCATTGATAAAAGATCTCAACAAGTTTGTGGCAAAACAGGATAAAATAATAGGGAGATCCCCAATCTTTTAAGTACCCCTGAAAGAATAAAGACTGTTTATTCATTGTTGATCATCATGCTAAAGCAGCTGCATGAAAGTAGTTGAGGAGCGAGTTCAATTATTAGCTATAAAAGAGGCATGACCTTATTGATGACATCTTCAGAAAGGTCAGGTACGTAGTACTCGCAACCGGCATGCGAGTATGGCCAGATATATGAACGACGTGAACGAAGCAAAAAGAGTTTCTATGTTCCATATAACAGAGGCTATAATTTTCCAGAAGTGGGCTGAGTGGGCTGATGTCTGTGTGTAGGATAAAATACCATCAGCAATTTTACTTAGAAATGTTTAAGAGCCGCGCCAGAGCTGAAGTAATGGATCTGACTTATGAGGTTGTAGGTTCAAACTCAGGAAGAACAAATGTTCAGTTTCATGGTCTGTTCTTTCTCTTGCGTTTATTATGTTACATCTTGTATATCGCACCGGGCCCACGAGGCGGATGACGACCGACTTTCCCTCATAATGAAAAGTCCTGTGTCCCAGCAGTGGGAACACTGTATATGCTACAACAACGAGGTCAAGAGACTAGCAATGCCTACCTTGACATCGACTACGCCGCGAGGAGCCGTCAGAAATTGTCCAGTCTTGTCGAGAGCTCTCTTCACGTCATCTGATATTTGGATCTTCATTGCTGAAAGAAATTATTGGAAGTTATAGCAACTTTGTTTGTATGGCAGATGTTGGTGGCGCGGTGTTGCTACACTGCCAATGCCTTGTTGACTTTAGAGAAAGTGCTCTCTTCAGTTCATAAATGGTTAATTGGTCGAAACTTTTGGCCAGTTATGTGTGGGGTCAAAAATAAAATCTTCTAAATTTTAGCTTTCAGGAGATATCCGTCATGATTCGAGATTTAAGAACATTTTCAATCTTTAAAAATTATTCAAAGCAAAGGCAAAGCTGCTGGACTTAACTTATTTTAATAAGCACTGGATTTTCAACTCGTTTTTGAGCGGAGGATCTACAATCAAATGGAACAAATCCCAGAGCGTCAAAAAAGCGCACTGTTAGATTTTCAACGCTCGGCTCTAAGCAGTGTGCTGAAAATTCAATGCGCGTTAAAAATCACCCGGGCATAGGATAAGTAACATGACTTACGTTCTCCAGTGCTTTCCATTCTACTTGCTGTGTTGATGGTGTCGCCGAACAAACAATATCTGGGCATTTTGCTGCCCACTATACCGGCGACACATGGCCCCATGTGGATACCACTTCTCATACAAAGAGTCTGAAAAAAAAAAACGTTTTCAAATGTATTATTTTCTTTGAAGCATTTGTCTAAGAGAACAGGCCCATTTTTGGTCAGGGCCAACATAATATTGATCTTTTTAATAAAATGACACGCTAAAGTAAGGCTGTTAAAAATATACCTACAAGCTTAACAAAATGTTACAACGCCAAGCGAATTGAATGATCAATTAAGAGGGTGGTATCTCGCGGAAGACGCCCCGGGCTTCGGTTGCCCCCGGTCACCACAGGCGTGGGCCTGTGGACGGTGGGCTATGGGCTAGCTCGCCGTCCGTCCGTCTCATGACGACAGGCCATGTGGACGGCGCGTTCGTGTTCCACACGCGCCTCAAAGAGAGGCAGTAAAAAGCAAGAGGGTCCGCAAGGACCGATGCCTTCCGGGGTTGCGAGACTGTTCGATGAAGGAACATGGATGGGTTTTTAGTCAGTAAAAATTTACACTTCCTCCTGCTCCGCCCAGAGCGAGAGAAGTCATTTGATGACGTCCCATCCAAAAAAAAAAAAAAGGATCGGGGCAAACATTTTCTTCCTCTTATCAACCGTCTAACTGTGTACTATGAGCGGAGTTTACTATACAAAACTACATGCAGCATAATATACAACATTATTTTTAGTATATGCGAAACCTGGATATAGTTTTTTCAGCATAAGCAACTGAATCGAATCCAATAATTTTTACACCATGTTATATGTTGTCCCAAAAATATTTAAAAAGAATACAAGTTGGACACCGAGCGACACTGTGTACCTATCCGCTATCATACTAGCACAACTGACAGGTCATAGCGGCACAAGGCACGGGCGCACAGCGCGGGCGGCGCGGGGTCATGAGCCGCGTGGTAACGTTTTTTTACGGACAACCAGATTACAGAACAAAGCTTATAACTTTGTGATTTCTCCTATTACACTTTTTAAATTATGTGAATAGATTCTTTACATAAAAATACTCGACACGTGTTTCGGGTTTCGCATAATTATACTAAAATTAATGTTGTTTATGTTTCATCAGCATACAATGTTACCATCACTGCTGCCTCCTCTCTAACGAAGAGAGTGAGCTGTAATACAACACGCTGGTTTCATGCAGGTTGGTAGATGACACAGTCTTTTTCTACCAGTCAACCTTTAGGTGACACAGAGACAAACAGTGGTAGGTGTTGTGGTGGTGTGGTGCGGTAAGTTTACCAGGATCGATATGATGAGGCCTTGCCCAGCAGTGGCACATCCAAAGTTAATAAAAAAAAGACACTGTCTGGTTTTCTCATGATGTTTTCCTTCACCATTTTGAGAGCAGTGGTGATGAAATCAACTACACTGGGTACGAACCCACGGCCTATTTGTGTAAGTAACATATTTAGTGAATATTTTATTGAGAAACAAGGTCCAAGGAAACAAGGTTACGGAGATTATAAAATTGTTGGTGATACAATTGATATAATTTATTTCGGATGCTCCCTGAGTCATAAAGACGGATGTCTTCGGCACAGAAATGATTCAGATGTTGACCATGATTGTAACTACTATGTGTTGTACTACAACTTCCTACTACAACCGGACGAATTAAATACTTTTTATTGTAACGATTGACCGCTTGCGCAACTTCAATCTCAAGTCGAAAATTATATTAATTTATGTGTCTAAATGTTAGTTAAGCCTTGCCTGCAGACTGCAGAGAATCAGATTTTATAATAATAGTGTATTTAACGAGTTCTGATTTTTTTACTAAAGTGGCGCTAGTGTGCACGCCGAAAATTCGGAGAGCCCCTTAGTGGATGAAAAGTATTTTATATACAGGGTTACTGGTAATTCGACGTATTCCTTGCAGGACGTAATAGTAGGGTTAAAATGCAAGAAATTAAGCCACCAAATTCTCTACCGAAATACAGTGGTTTTTGAGTTAGTTAGATTTTTAGCTTTTTTATGAAAAATCCCAGATTAAATAATTTAAAGCCATTTTTAAAACGATTTACGGCGCCACTGTACTGAAATTTAAGTTATTATCATAGCTGATGACGCAGCAGACCTTTTTTATAATTAAAAGTTCGAAAATGCCTAAAACTTTGGCAAAAATCACTATAGAAACATTTTTTTTTTGTATTTTTTGCTTTAGCTTCATATAAAAATGTTGTATAGTGAAAAAAAAATACTATGCCAGATGTACAAATAACTAGAAAAATATCCTTGTCTTATCTGCTATCTAAAATGGTATAAAAATTATTGAAAATTCATGGACAAAATATCGAAAAGACATGACTTAGATAAAAAACGATTTTCATAATGTAATGAAAATCGTTTTTTATTTAGTACAGGAAGGCATTTGCATCTCATAAAAGTATTCGGAAAATCAAATTAAACAATTTCGTGGACATTACTATTTTTAATATCTGGGATTTTTCATAAAAAAGATAAAAATCTAACTAACTCAAAAACCACTGAATACATGCAAGCTCCATTATAAGCATTGCATGAGGCCAGAACCACCTATTTTCGATCCAGTCTAGGGCTCATAATAATTTGCTATGAGTCGTTTAATGAAAATTGGCATAAAAGCTTCTAAGCTTATTTAAAGCGAAAGTGGAAATAATGCATAAAAAAAGCGAAAACACAGACATATTATTACCTAGATTAGTACCTGATCAGGTCGGTGTGGTAATCTGCACATGGATGTCGCTTCAAGTAGCTCTAGAGCCATGCTGGCTATTTCTGTCGCATGTTTATTTCCTTTAAAATAACGTAAGAAAACCAGTAATTTATGATAGGTGCATATTAGCTAGATGTTCTGTCTTCACGGGATATTGGACTTAGTTCTGCATAAAGGAGCCAACATACAATCTCTTAATAATCCAGTAATCTTAAATGGTATCATTTCTACTTGTCCAGTATAGTACTATCTATTCCCTTCTAGTCGCATGAGTACATCCAAAACGTATGCTTAGAATGGATTTAAAATAAGTCAGTGTTTACATTCATTTAGAAAAGTACTTGTTATTAATTGTATTTGATTATTGTGAATGTGGGGACCACGTGGGTCTCATTTTTATTTTTTGTTTGTTTTTTCCCAAACTGTCTGGCAGTTTGGGTACTACATATAAGCGACCTACCCAAATGTCCTTTCTTTGGTATTGTTCGTCGTTTCATTGAGCTCCTTGAGTTATAAGTCGAGCTACACGATAACTGACAAATGCTTGCACTGACTGGACCGGTCCACTCCTGTGTGGTTCTTTCTTGAAAGGACCATCTCAGACACTAATCTGCATAGTCCTCATGTGAATTGAGCAAGATTATGTCTGGACTTCAAAAGAGACTATGACCTTTGAGTTGGTTTCGGCTGTTTCTTTTCAGAGTAATCAAATACGAAACACCGGCCCCATCTAGTCTTAAAAATGACGTGAAAAAGTGTTCGTAAAAACCTACTTGCAAAAAAATATCATTTATCATTTAAACTTCGGAAAATGGGAGAATGTGGGTTGGGAACCTTTATGTTAGAATCTTCTTCTTCAACCTTTGAACACCCAATACTGAGTGTAGGTTTCTTCAAAATCTCTTCACTATTGGCGGTTTTGTGTCATGCCTATGCAGTTCCTTCCGGTCACTTATCAGATCGTCTATCTATGGTAGAATCATCATCTGCCTAGCCTTTTCCCAAGTTTTTTATTGAGGTCGGCTTCCAGTCTAACCGGATGCAGCTGAATAACAATATTTTACATGGAGCGACTGCCTATCTGACCTCCACAACCGTACTTAACGTGTTTTCCGAGGCACGGAGGAAACTCGGTATGTAATGGGTGGTCACCCATCCACAGACCACCATTGATCTATGGTAGAATGAAGCTCATTAATTATTCAATATAAAAAAAAACCGGTGCCGCATGAATGAACGATAATCACTAGAGAAATCTCGACCGATTTGACTGTTTTCTTTTTGTATATTATTGTCAGGACAAAGTTTGAAAAAAAATCTTTAAAAAAAGGAAAAGTCGGAAATTCGGATGACATTTTTGTATGAAAACGTCATCGGAAAAAAAAAGTAAAGTTGCACCTATTCGAAGTTGGGGAGGGTCGCTTGTTGAGTGTAATATAAAATAATATTTGTAACTTTACCATTTCTAACAGGTAATCCAGAAGCAACCATGTAGGAATCTCCAATGGTCTCAATTTTGTATACATCGTAGCATTCAATTTTCTCGTCAAACAACTTGTACACAGAGTTTAGGAAACTTATCACCTGAAATAAAAAGATTTTTGTACACAAGGTAATATTTTTAAGTGTTTGTGGAAAATCAAATCAGAAAATATTAATAAGATGTAACGATAAAAACTTAAAGGAGTCTCGGGGACGATTTAATAAAAGCTAAAGTTGCATCTTAATGTTTAAAAACCGATCACGTATCACCACATTCGTTGAGGTGTTGCGTCGCGAAATCCAAACGAAAATTGTAACGTTACAATTTCCTGGGTAGGATCCACAAGACTGTAAAGTCACTATGAGCACTCACCTACCTAACCTTCAGTCTGGAGGGGAGCACTATTAAAAGAAATTGACAAGGGGACGAGTTATAAGAATTTATTAACAAAGATCCTAACCTAAAAAGCTGGAGCTACTCAAATCACTAATGCCAGTGAAGCTGGCGGAAAATACTGAAGATGAACGCAGAATGAAATAAATAACTGAAAAACGTCCGTCTTCAGACTGTGGAGGAGGACCGAGGAACCATCAACTCTCAGGCCGTAGAGAAGGGCCGAGGGCATCCGTCTTCAGACGGTGGTGGACGGCCGAGGACCGTCAATCCTCAGGCCGTAGGAGGAGGGCCGAGGACTTCTGTCTTCCGACCGTGGAGGAGGGCCGAGGAGCGTCAAATCTTCATCAGACTCGTGCAGCTCAAGCATCAAGGTTTCCAGGTGTTCTAGGTGAGGGTGCGGCACGGAGAGAGGCCGACTTAAAACCCAAGAATAAGGGGAACTGCCCTTTAAATAAACTTTTATGAAGCTTCCCAGAGATGTTTCTGCTCTCAGCTCTGAACGTAGACTGCCCATTCAACCACCAGGCTCCTGTCAACTCCAGATAATTTACATTTTAAAATTAGAAAATTATTAAAAAGAAAATCGGATGAGGTCGATGTGATTTACCTATACAACCTACAACTAGCTCCAGCAATAAATTAAAAATAAAACTAGGGTTGCCACTAACTGACATCACAAAAGTAAACAAAGATTTAATATAACATGAATTAAAAGGTAAAAAGGCCAAAGCCGTTGCTAAGCCTCCAAGAAATGACCATGAAGCTACCTAGGGAGGACGAATGCTTAAATTTTCAGGTTAATAATATCCAAAAATGTAAGTAAAAAGACATATAAAAGACATACACATTACAAAATGAGGTGAGTCACAAACTTTTCGCTTTTATTGCATAATAAAAGTATGGTCACTCCTGGAGGTGGAAGCGCCAGGGTCACTCGCGAAATTTTAATTTTCTTATGTTCCCCATTCAATAATTATGTATTTCATGAAAACTCATTCCAGGGTGAAATGAACTTAGAAGATTACACAGGGATAGTTTTCAATGACCAGCCAAAATTTAAATTAAGATCTAGATATTATTTGCACAACGGAATCGACACCAATGTCAAACAGTAAATTATATAAAAATAAAAGGAAAATAATCATCGTCATACTTATTTTTATTTATGAGTGTCGTGATAACACAATACATTCACATTTATATCACAGTGACATTTTCTTGTTGCACAATATTTCTATCACAATTTCATAATGTTAAACAATCTTATAAATTGCGTTTCAACAGTACCTACAAACAGTCAACCAGTATTTATTTAATTATGATGTCGGATGACTCGACCATAGTCAGAAGGTATGAAAAAATAAAACACTGACTTGCATTAGGAACAACTTTGCATCTACAAATCAAACTATTTTCCCACTGCTGGGAGACCGGGCTCCTCTCTATGAGAGGGAATGAGCTAGCCACCACGCGGGCCCAATGCGGGTTGACAGATGTCGCATGTCTTCGAATTTTTGATTCTAGGACATGCTGGTTTCCTTACGATGTTTTTCTTCACCGTTTTAAAAGCAGTGATGATGAAATCAATAGTAGTGACGTGGCAGCCTGGACAGCAGGACTGTTCGATGTAATAAGGGACAGGCCTTTAGCCAGCAGTAGACGTATTTCAGTTCATAAGATTACGGCAGAAAAATGACAAATATAATATCGTGAGAACGTTAGATAATTATATTATGTGTAAAATCCAATTGAATGTTGTGAAATACCTGGTATGGTGTGGACACGGCGGCAATAGCAGTAAATCCGACAATATCGCTAAAGTAGACGGTTACTGAAGCGAAGAACTCAGCTGGGACCTGAAAACAATGGTGTTAAGTTCAATCAACTGTAAGCTTTATCTCAAAAGGTACAAGATACACTAGATGTGTAGTGGATAATTCCACTGATATTGAAAATTACCAATGTCATTATCATCATCTGTGTAGCCTTTTCCCAAGCAAGATGCATCTCAATAGCAGTATGACTGCCTAAGTGACCTCCAGAATCCAGTAACTGGGTAAGTCCCTTCGTTAGAAGTAATCCTCAACTTTGCTATACAGGGTTATCTGTAAAACACCGACAACCTCGAAGGACTATGTTACTAACATCATAATGAATTCATCTTTAGTTTATCAGATTTTCAAACAAAAAAAAACAATATTAAATTGAACGCCCTATATGTTACAAAGTCTATGCGAAGCAAAAGAAAGCGATAGTACAATAGCGAGGGGAGCGGGGTTAAGGCGGCGGTGGCGCTTGAACTTGACCTATTTGTCGGTCCTTCGTTTTGATGTGTTTGTTTTTGGTAAATGTATTAAGTTTTGTAACAAATCGTAGAACAAAAGTTGTTGTTTATGATGATAGTAATACAGTCCTGCAAGGTTGTCGATGTTTTAGAAATAACCCTGTATATTAAACACAGAGTGAATGCTGCAGTAATATAATAATTACTTAAATAACATTATAAAAATAAGCTTTAGAGAAGATAAAAACGAAAAAGAATAGTTTTAATAAAAGCTTGCCGCGTAAGTAGTAATGGTTTTTTTTTACCTTCACGCGACCAGCTTTTATTAAAACTAATCTTTTTGGTTTTTATTTTCGTTTATTTTTAAAATGTTTTTTAATTAATTATTATATTACTGCAGTTTATTTTCTTCTTGTAAGTGCATTTTATAAAAGCTTATGTTTAAAAATGTTTTTAAATAATTATTTTATTTTTAGTCTTGTCGTAATTATTTCTGATAACGCATCATAATCTCAACACTTAATCGTTGAGAACTTTCTTCGTGAGCAGATGATCGTGGCTGCAGAAAGAGGCCATGACAGAAATCATGTTTACCCATCAAATATGAACGTGTTTACTAAATTTCGTATCCTTTCTATCTACCGTTGAGAAGGCGATCCTGGTTGCAGGAGTCTTGATAGAAATCATGTTTATCCATCTATAAACGCATCTAAAAATGTTTGTATTCGCACTATTAACTGTTGAGGAGTGCCCTCGTGACAACACAATCCTGGCTGTAGGATCAGGTCATGATAGAAATCATGTTTATCTATCAAATATGTACGTGTCTACAAATTTTCGTATCCGTGCTATTTACCGTTAAGGAGTACCCTTGTGAGAAGACAATCCTGACTACTGGATGAGATTATGATAAAATTACGATTATCCATAAAAAATGAACGCACCTACAAATTTTCGTATCTGTGCTGTTAACTGTTAAGGAGTTCCCTTTTGCGGAAACGATCTTTGCCTACAGGATGAGGTCATGTTAAAACTCATCTTTTTCTATCAAAATTGAACGCGTATACATAGTTTCATGACCGCGCTATTGAAGATTGAAGAGTTTTTTCGTGATAAGACAATCCTGGCTGCAGGATTAATAATAAAAATATATTATCACCAGAATCAAAGGTGTGTGCAGAATGAAAGGATGTCACCCACGTGGATTCCACGGATTCATAGAGGTTTTTTTTTAAGAATTTTGCAAAGTATCGATACTAATTAAGTGTTAAGTAAGTAATCTAATTATTATTATCAAAAATAATTAATTATGATAAATAATAATAATGAATTATACGTGGATAATAAGTTATACCGCCTAAAGCAGTAACGCAGTAACGCGATACCTAAATGACGCCATAAATAAAAATATAATCGTTAAAAATTTGTTTTATTTAATATAATTACTTGTATTGTTTGAACTCGATTGAATGACTTTTTCATGAAATATTTATTCAATCGAGTTACATGATCTTGGAGGGTTGTATTGATGATTATAATTCTGTAACTACATACTGTAGGATTATTAAATAAAAATGCTGATAACACTACACGAACAAATATTAATAAATTGAAAATAAACCTATTTAAACACGATGTTCTTTAAAAAATATTAATACTAGAATATATCGATAACAATTAAAGAATTATGAAAAAAATAACTATTGAAATAAACGAACATTCACCCTGAGACGCTTAAATGGTTATTAAGGACCCTAGCTGAAGCTTCAGTCAAGGTATCCGAAATTGATCTCATTTACATTTATCATATAAATCTCCGATTTTTGTATGAACATTTTATAACAAAATACAATTTTAATTAGTTTTGACAGTAATGGTATCTAATACAAGGTTCTTCTCAGAGGCTTTCACATCTTGCTAATGATATAATTTCCTCGTGCCGACGGAATCACACAATAAAGTGTTATTCCCAAAGAAACATGGTTTGAATATTTATTACTGAAAATTATCCAGGATAACTATATTAAAATATATTTCTAGAACACATCAACCGGAGGAAAATTTCAAATTAAATAACCAATTATCGTGATCAGGTCCTTGAAACGGTATCTCACAGGTGAATGACAAGACGAAAATGGCAAGGGGTGTCACAATTTTTCATCAAAATCTATTTTTGTTAAAATCCTTACGCCAAGTAGAAAAAAAAAATAAGCAAGGTTTAATTGCTTTTACTTTATATTAAAAAAAATGAGGATTCATGTAGCCAAATGCTACAATACGTGTTACAGCCGCAAATCATATTTTAATCAACATACAACCTAGCAACTGGCCAGGGAATTTCGCGGACTGGTTGGAGCATTCACTTTAATAAATTGTAATGCGGACGTAGCCACTTATCAAATTGAAGTAAGTAATACTATGATAACAGATGTTATCGCAGTTCGGTGACTGACTGACTGTTATATAACGAAAAGATAGGATCATTTTAAGAAGTTACCATCCTGCAGTCCATCGAAGAGATCTATCTGAGTAAGCACACCCAGTACCGACTCCTCATCCTATAAAAATACACTTAAAAAGTGGAAAATAACAAAATAAAATAAGTGTTAGTAAGTTTCGGAAGTCGGTGACTTAATAATCACATATCATCATGACTGTAATCCCCAAAGGATTAGGCAGAGGTAAAGGATTAGGTGGTGCCTAATAGTCTACCCACATATGTCTCCTGCTGATAAGGAGGGAAGTGGAAATTACGGTTCTTTGCTACTCTTTCACTATACTTTCCTGATTAATTTCGTTGCGGGATCCAAGACAGTTAAATTCATTCTCTGGGACTTCGTCGAGCTTCATTGTCTCGGCGCTTTTCTGGTGGTCGCCACTGTTGATTCTGGCTTTCAGGAGTTACATAACAGTGGTTTGGGAATAGTGTGGCGGGCTTGTCCCAAATCAAAAATAAAAAAAGTCTACCCACATTTCACAGTTAATGTTTTAAATTATGAGCTTATTGCCATCAACCGGGCACAAATCCAGACTTCGTGGGTGCTACTGAGCACTTCCTGAAAAAAAAAACCCAAAGACACTTGGCCCTACATTGAACTTGGGACCTCATGCTCGGTAGACACGAGGCAGAAGTCGGTAACTTTTGTTTGTCACTTTTTTGCCACCAATTCCGAAAACTTATTTGGACTCATGACATTTTATCAGAGTAGAGGAAGACCATAGAAACGATGGATGGACTGTGTGAAGGATGATATGGCTAGAAAGGGGGTGTCTGCTGAGATGACGAGTAATAGAGAAGTATGGGAGAAGAAGACATGATGCGCCGACCACAAATAAATTGGGATAAGCCCATGAATAATGACATTTTGTTATTTTCCATTACATTTTAATCATTTATATGGAATCCCCCTTTATTCGAGTAAAACGTTTGGTTAGGCATTAATTAGAGAACAACTCATATAAAACCCTACAAATATGCGTAACGTTGTTCTCATTTACATATCACAGGGCAAAGTCTAACTACATAATATTGTAAAGATCGCGTCATACGGCGGCCAACGCGCTATCTACATACCCAAGGTCTTGGAGGCCTGACCAAGTGACCATACATGACTGGAATAAACATGTTATAAAAGCAACAAGTTCAATACCCTGCGATAACGTTGGATACGTACGTTATAACGTTATGTAAGTAACTGATTATTAAACCAGACTGCTAGCAGACTAGCTCTTATCAATTAATAAAAGTGACGTATATAAATAACTGTGCGTTTAATTGTTTAATGATTGTTTTATCGTTGTGTAAATGTGTGTTAATGATTCATTTATCGCGTTTTACACACCCTTTTTTTGTTGAGACTTGACAACACTGTTGTTTTATACTAGTTACGACTTTTTAATGTTAGTTTTTTTTCTTTAATTTATGCACTGACTGACTAATGATACCGGATGTGTTTTTTTTATGCTGTTCTTTACACTAAATATGTTGCTCCTGACGACCTACTTTTCGTAAAAAATTTTTTTTTTTTTTTTTTTAGATTCGACCGAACTAAAATTATCGTTTCTGGAAGTTAGCTATCAATTAGCTGTAATTATTCTACTTTTTCTTTCATAATTTATGTATAATATAAATATAATAAATTATTATCCTGAATCGATGCAACTTGTATGTCTAGTTTGGCTAATCATTGTAGTGTAATCTGTTAAGGGATGGCACTGTTTGCCGAGATACAGGATCCGTCCAAGTTCGGCAACAGAGGATTCTATATTCAAAACTTGTATACTACGCCTATCAAGTCATATAATCTGTTATTGTTTAATTTTTGTGGTGAAAATAAAATATTATAATATTATTATTTCATTTATTCATTTATACACATATTTTTTAAACCTAACTTTATAAAAATACATTTAAAGATATGAAAAACAGTAGCCCACCAGCGCTGGGAACAGGGTCCGAGCTGCCGGTGGTCAGGGCTCTTGAGAGAGGAACCTCCTAACAATACGTGCCGTGTCCAGAAGTACTGCTTATATATAATATAATTATTATAATTATTAAGGAAAGAAACCATAGCCAAGCGAATTAGTCCCTCCAAGTTTTATGCAAGTTTCAGAAACCTCAAAAACTCGTTAAAAGTTTTAAGATTGACGAAAGAAAAATTTTTGAAATTACTTTTTTACTTTCACTTCAGATTTGAAGAAAGAGACATTTTACTATCAGTGGACATTTTGCCAAGTAAACATGACAACTTTAATTAAAAATTTCAATATTATTGTCATTATAATCGCACCGAAGTAGGTACCTAATTGTAAATATCGCGATATTAACAATTTTGTTTCAGCAACATGTTTTACTATGTTGCGTTAAACATGGGAGACAATGTTTCTCAACACATACGGCTCAATAACATTTTTTTAAGTTCTACGAAGCCATTATTTGATGTGAAAAAAACAAGACATCATGTTTTGACAGCACCCACACAAAAAGGGCAAAGGTTTTCTGAAGGAAAAAACCGTAAGTAAAGTATGTCAAGGATTTGGATATAAGTAATTCCGATGTCTACCAATGAATCGACCATTGAATGCATCATCACTATTTACTACCATACCGGAGACGTCCATGACTGTAAAGCGTGTACTTCAGACATCTGCCTGTCTTATTTTAACTTATAACAATTGCTGACTATCTGTCTCTCTCAGGCGCAGAAGGTTGAGAGGCGCACTGCAGTCGTGACGGGCCTCGCGACCGTGGTTTCGAACAAACCGGTTCGCGGATCGTGTTGTGAATGAAATGAACGGAGAACTGCCTCCCTTTAATTCTGATCGTGTATGGATGAATTAATGAAAGTAACTTTGGCTGATGCAAGATATACATAAAAAGCGAAAAATATGGAAGTGACTTTGTTTGGTTAGTTGTCACGCCTTCACAGTTCACACCTTAACGAATGAACAGATTTCGGTAAAATTAAGTGCACGGATAAATCTAAGAAGAGATGAATAACTAGGACAAGAAAGACCATTTAGTCAAAAGGAGGAATCCAGATAATAATGATATCAGTATAGAATCAAGAAAAAATCCATATTAAAAATAAGCTATGTTATGTCGTTTTATAACGGAGTTCCTATGGCCACCTTCCAGCTCCATCACCAGACCCTGGATACGATCTAAAAACAAAGTATTCATCAAGACAAATCAAACGAGTACAAATTTGATGGGTGGACGTCATTTCATTACAGAGTTCCTATGGCCACCTTCCAGTTCCATCATCAGATATTGCATTGTCCCTCAATATACATATGCGTGCAAAATTTGAGCTCAATCGGTAACCGGAAAGTGGATCAAATTTAACTTGCAAGATTTGGTTACAGACAAAAAACAAACATCAGGACGGATACAAGACTTGTTTTTGGTGTATTTAGCTAATGATGATCCAAAGAATTTCATAAAAAAATTAATGAGTTTTCCAGTTCACTTTTAAGCAAAGAAGTACCAGGTGAACAGTAAAATGAGCTAATGGTTTCGAATCGAGGTGACGGAATAAAATATTAGAAGTATTCGTAAACGGCTGATTCACAATCCCACTTGGGTGATACAAGCACTGTGCATTAATGCAAACAGTATAACAACAGAATAATGTAGGAAATAAGTACTTAAGAGGAAGTCTGAATATGGAACCAGTGAATGAAAAGTTGTATAGTATACGTTTGTTATAATATTGGACATTGGATTAACGAAAATGTCCTTAGGAAAGTATTGAGTAAAAAATTTAGATGGGTTTAAGGGAAAGGGTAAAAACGATGGATGGACCGTGTGAAGGCTGGTAAGGCTAATATAGATGGAATGACTGAGATGATGAATAGTAGAAGTAATATGTATGGAAGACGAAGACATGCTGCCTTTTGCGCATATGCACGAAGACACTGGTGGGTTTTTATGTGGCGTGGGTCACAAATATTTCCTGGTTGACACACTGTTTTATATTTCCTCTATAGTTCAAGTTCTTCTAATAATAGTGCATAACAATGCATTTCTGAAGAAACTTGAATGAATACAGGACAAAACTGACATTTATTAATAATTCCAATTTGATAAGCAGAATTTACTTAGAAACTGATCCAGAAATAATTATTACAATTAAATATGTATGTTTTATTAATAAATGTTAGTACCTATAACGTGAATGTGGATAGCTCTAAGAGTAGAGGATTACCAAAGAAACGATGGATGGACTGTATGAAGGGAGAAGGAGGGGAATGCTGAGATGACAAGTTAGTATGATAAAAGACCTTCATGAAAATCCGTTCAGACATGTTGGGCTTGAAAATGTAAAATAAATAAATATCGGCGGACATTACACACAGCGCTATCTAGTGCCACACTAAGCAGCGAGGCTTGTGTCGTGGACAACAGATAGTCAATATACTATATAGATACTTTTTGTTCGTAAATACATACTTATTATGCATGTAAACATCCATAACTCGGAAACAAATGTCCATGCTCATCACACAAACATTTGCTCTAAGCGTGCGGCCAGACTGGTAGCGCGGTGCGGGTTGCGGTGCGGGTGCGGCAACGCGCGCTTTTTGACTGGCCAGACTGGCAGTGCGGTGCGGCGAGCGGCGCGGGATCGGAGATCCCCGCTCCCGCCAGGGTTACCAACTTAAGGGTTTTTCTCCCAAATTTAGGGGTAAATAAGAGGAATGTGATTTTTAGGGGCGTTCTATTTCAAGGGTTCTTTTAGTGCTGGGCTAGACTATGAACTTCATTGGAGACATTCAAAAGGCAAAGAAGGAACATGGATGGGTTTTACTCAGTAAAAGCCAGAGCGGGAGGGGGGTCATTTGATGATTGACCATCCGAAAAAAAAAAGTGGGATTTTCAAGTAATTGTGGGAATTTTTATTTAGCTTGAGGTGTAAATATTTTTGGAATTTGGTAACCCTGGCCCCGCACTTGTCGCCTACGCCGTCACTGCGGCCACTTGTATGAACGAGCTATGGCTTGAGCAGCCCGCGCGCGATTCTCGTGCGGCCCGCGCCGCAGCCCGCGCCCGCGTGCCCACTATGGACACTCCAATGAAGTTCATATTTTTGAGCTCGTCGCACCGCGCCCGCACCGCACCCGCGTTTGCAGTCTGGCCGAGCACTTACCGGGATTCGAACCCGGGACCCCAAGAACCTAATGCAGCCTCACTATCGCTGTGCCATACGGGTCGTCACGTTCGGGTGGTACGTCAAAAGTAATGTGTCGTCCGTAAAGATTTGAGTTGATCTTTTGTAGCAGGTGGTAGATTAAATCTATGCATGAGTCTTAATCATACAAAAAACAGGCACATTGCCAGTGATGTTTAAGTCCCATATGATGTAAACCTGATTTTGGGCTGCTACTAAATTCCTCATGCGTGAGTCAGTCATCGTATAACTCGTCCAAAGACCACAGAGGCGCTTTGACAATAGGGTACATGCATGATTTTATTTTATCACTCTAAACAAAGCATAGTACTTTAACATTCCGTATCGAATAAATAAAACAGAAAATTTATGAATATTCCTATTGCGCGGCACGCAGCGCTTTATTATTCGGAGAACTCAAGTCAGACGTAGCTAAATGGACATCCATCATTATTAGAATCACCTCAAACAAATTGTGAAACAATGCTTAACTGCATTTTTTCGGAATCCTGTTTTTTTGCAACATGAGTGATAACAAACTTAAACAATTGAAACAGTCTTGCACAACGGTTTTTAAACAATAAATAAACAAAAATGCATTACCTGTTGAGTTTGTTTTAGTTGTTTAGCTATGCTTGGAGGTAGCATCTGGTACAACAAGGAGTCACTTAATTCTTTTTCGTATTCAAGTTCACGTGCCTTTTCTGCTAAGTTGCTTGCATACACCTGAAAAACAAATGAAGAAATAAACATTACAGAGAATAAGGTTTATAGGAATGAAGTTGCAGATTTTAATTAAGCTAAGTAATGAAACTTTAACGAACGCATGAACTAAGTGTCTTGGTTATTTTGCCAACTGGTCACAGATCCAGCCTTCTGGTTTCTGAATCAAGAAATATAATCTCCATTAAACTTTAACCAACCTAGGGACTACACCACGCCAACCCAAGCTAGAACCACGCTTAGCAGTTGCGTTATAGTTGCGTTAATGACTTATCATCAACATTTTAGAGAATCTTTAACTCCTGGTTCCTCCTCCTCTTCCTTCTACCATACTCTCCGGTTCATGTAACTAAGATGCAAATGGTGCATAATGATACATATATGATGTTTATTTTGCAAGTAGGTTTTTTAAAACTAGATGGGGATGACTACTCTGAGAAGAAACAGCCGAAACAAACTCAGAGGTCATAGTCTCTTTTGAAGACCAGACATAATCTTGCTCAATTTACATGAGGACTATGCAGATTAGTGTCTGAGATGGTCTTTTAAAGAAAGAACCACACAGATTTGAGTGGACCTGTCCAGTCCGTGCAAGCATTTGTCAGTTATCGTGTAGCTCGACTTATAACTCAAGGAGCTCAACGAAATGACGAGCAATACCAAAGAAAGGACATTTGGGTAGGTCGCTTATAGTACTCAAACTGCCACAGACGTGAACAACAAAAAAAAAATGTGACCCACATGGTCCTCACATTCACAATAAACTTTTTTTCTTTTTTTTTTTTAATAATTATTCATGTCAAATCAGTAAATGTCACAACATAAAAAAGTAAAAAATAATAAAATACTGAACTAAGTATTTATCTACATCTTGTAACAAATCTACTTGATCCTATCAAAATAAATGGATAAAAGCAGACTTGTTCAATTAAAATTTAATTAGGGAATGAATTTACATATGAGATAAAAAATACAGCTAATTATAAAAAACCTACCTAGCACGCACTCTAGGATAGAAACGTAGTAGTTTTATAGTTTACGCACTTAATTGGTAGCGAATCAGTTCAGCACTGTAGGAATGGGAACAGGCGTTAGGGTAGCAGGTCAGTTATCAGGGCAACTTCGAGGATCAGCTTCAGGAAACCTCTGCTGGAAGGGCGTCGTGCAGTTCCTAGTCACGCACCAGGTCAGCTCTGTAGGAAGGCAGTGTAGATCTCAGGACTAGACGTCAGGATAGCTTTGCGAGACAAGTACCAAGTCAGGCACGAAGACAGCTTCCGAAGATCGGGAGTAGAGGCACCAGGCGGAATCTTTAGCGGAATCGCCTGGGTAATATAGAAATGTAACAGCAAAAACCAAACTGTTTTCTGATGCTTCTTATATCAGATCCAATGGTAGACTGCCTCCAGCGGTTCGTCAGCTCGTTTTCAAAGTAGTCTTCCTTTTTCAATTTTCAAATATTAGTTTTCTTGTGGCCATCATCTCATCTGACAAGTGTAGTCGGCCAGGACATCCATGAGTGCGTAAAGAATTTATAAATATAATTAAAAATTAAATTATTTATTAAACAATCGTAATAATCTATAAAATATAATAGTTATTATATTTTAACATATTGATAAAAATAATTTAAATTTAATTATAAACCAAAAAGTAACCATCCATAGACTAAGTAGAAAGAGAAATAAAAAATAACTGACAGTTTGACAATTTGTCGTAAGTGTCACAGCATGAAAATTATGAGTAATAATAATAATAAAAAAGTATAAAAAAGTAGTAGTAGTAGTATAGAGTATTTTGGTAGTAATAATATTATATTTCAGCTATTTTTAAGATAATGAATCGTATTTAGATCGATTTGTAGAGTGTTAACATAGAAACAAATAAAAAGGATGATAAATAGTATTATGAATGATGAATATAAAGTGTAAGTATAGCATAAATACTATAATATACACTAATAATATTATATATAATAATATTATAAAGAGGAAAGATTTGTATTTTTGTATTTTTATGTGTGTGTATGTCTGTTTGTAATGAATAAACTCAAAAACTACTGCGCCGATTTCAAAAATTCTTTCACCATTAGAAAGCTACATTCACCTTGAGTAACATAGGTTATATTTTATACCCGTACTCTCACGGGAACGGAAACTACGCGGGTGAAACCGCGTGACGTCCGCTAGTGTCAAATAATTCAATGTCAGAGTGTATAAAGGAAAAAGTAATTAATAATAAACAAGCGAAGTCCGAAATTTCAAAATTTCATTTCAGGAGGCTGACGTAACCAACGTTCCGTAATGTATGAATGGACACGTAATGCATTGTGACTCGACGCTCAATTTAGCTGCCATTGACCAAGGCCAGCGGGCAACGTACTACAAGTAGTACGATGAACGTCCTCCTACGCGGCATTCAATTCTTTTAGCATTCATTGCACTCTTGTAAATTGTATTGTTTCTTTTTGGGAATATATATTTATAATTTTTGTAAAGAAAGAAAAATGTTTATGGATAGACGCTGCGTTGGAAGTCTTGCCCAAAGAGGACCGATGACCTGCACCCCTAGCCAAGTTGACAATCTAAAATCGTTAACGCTAGTAGAAAACTATTCAAATGAATGGGAATGACATCATCTCAACGTTAAATCACGTGATCAACACAAACGAATAGAAAATTCGTAGACAAGTTTACATCGTTCAAAATGATAGAATAGAATGTTATCGTTTCTACAATGTTGATCGCTATACTCTTTGGTAGGAACGCTCACCATATATAGACTAAAGTGTAGGTTTTTTCTACAGACATTGGAGAACGAGCGATCGACTCAGTCGTGTCAACTTGGCTACCAATTTAGCGCTTTCTACAATCGCTTACGCCGAGGCGTTTACGATTGTAGAAAGAGAATCGACACGAAACGTTTATAACTTGGCTAGGCCTGCTGGTGAAGGTGGCGGGGATCCGCTTGATTTGAGATACACGGGACCGGTATACGTGGTAAAACTTGGGAGAGGCTTATGTCCAGAGTGGACGTCTTTCGACTGATGTAATGATGTTGATAGACAAAAATGGTCTTTGATCGTTGGTTGGGTTTTTGGGTCCCTGGTCTTTATTATTCTCAATCAAAGTGATGCGACAATTAGCTGAACGAGACCGAGAAGTGCACTTGTCAAAGGATAACCAAAAAAGTTCAATGAAAACATAATTTTATACAGCACAAAAGAAATATTTATAAAAGCAGGACTGAAAAAAATATTTGGCAGCTACACATCGTGACTTCGACGAAGTTTCTTCTCAATATGCCATGCATCACTGCCTCGTTGGTTTAGTGGTTCCAAATAGTACTGGTGGACGTGATGTCTTGGGTATTCGATCCCTAGGTTGGTCAAAGTGTTATTGAGTTTTCCCACCAGGAATTTTGGTTGATAGCAATAGGCTAGCCAACTATTGCATGGGGCTTAAACGTAGCTTGTAAAATGTATATAATAAATGTACATTTTGTCATGTCATGGATGTTTATACAGGGTGTAAAAGACCTCATCACGAAGCCGTCAACCAAGCATTCTGTACATGAAACTAAGTAACTTTACGCAAAAATTATTGCTGGAAAACGTCTTTTTTTTTTTGGGGTGAAAAATCATGTTTTGTGGTAGAACTCAATGTAACACACTCAAAACATTGTGCTGATGGATGGATTGAATAGTACGAAAATCTAACATTAAAAACTGGTATTTAAAAAAAACTTGTCAAAAAGTCGGAACTTTGACCCCCAAAATCTCTGTAACTAGAAGGTACCTTCTAGTTACAGAGATATTGGGGGTATGGTGTAGAACAAAAAAAAAATATCGGAATGACGGGGAGAACAAGTGCCTTTCGGCTTCGTTAAGAGGTGTTTTACACCCTTTATTTATAAGTAGTAAGTATGTATTTACAAAAAAAAAGTATCTATGTAGTATATCAACTATCTGGTGTTCACGACACAAGGCTCGTTGCTTAGTGTGGCACTAGATGGCGGTGTGTGTAATGTCTATTTATTTATACTTTTGCCAAATCCTTCGAAGATGTTATTATGAAATAGTTACCTGTATAGTATTGACTGCATTCCTGACGAGCACAATGATGATCGGGGACACCACACAGACTAGTATCAAAATCCCTGCGCATACGACTTCTTGCCTCCTTGCATCTGTTAGACTTACTGTCACTTTGTCCCTGAAAAACAGAATCCATATATTATTATTTCGAAGTAGATTTGTAGGTGGAAATAGAAGTGTTGGTCGTCCGGTGGTGAGATAGGCAGACGACATTGTTGCTGTCGTGGGAGTATCCTAGATGAGGCTGTCACAAAAACGAGGAGCTTGACACAAGTAAAGAGAGACCTATATAGTTCGGTTCAAACTTAATGACGGCCCGGAAGTTAGCTGCGAGTGACGGTCTGCGCACTTGCGCAGGAATAACGCTTTAAACTTTATGGCGATTCGGAACATCTTATGTAAAGCTGCGCAGACAACAATTTTAGGTATCAACGGGGCGCAGATAACGCATCGTTTTGTCTGTAGGTACAATGCACAGACCGTCACTTGCAGCTACCTTCCGAGCTGCCATTAAGTTTGAACCGAACTATACCCAGAACTGGGTGAAGTTGGGCTGTGGATGATGATGAGATTTGTAGGAAATTTACAGTTTATATACTTTTTTTATATTACTTTGTTTATATACTACAGATGGTAGACGCGTAGCTGAAATACGGACTGTATTCCACAATTATTTTTTCAATAAACTTCCTCGAAAAATGGTTCTTATCGCACTACGATTAGGCAACATGCAATGTATTTTACACGCGTGCGATTTTTTTACTTTCCATCACATGTGTGGGAATGAAAATTGCCACAGATAACTATACCTATACTTAGTCCAAATTGGTTGGATGCTTAAAGTCGGAGGTGAACTTTTTTTTTTAATTGCGGCAAAGCATTAATGCGTCTGGCGTTAATTTTTTTTTTAATATTAAAGTTGAGTTTATAAATAGAATATAATAGACAAAAATGATTATTTAAAACTAATATTTACTTTTATAAACAAATTAATATTTATTTGTGTTCTAAATTGAAAAATATAACATTTTTTATTTTTATATTAGGCTGTGTGGCGGCTTAACCTTTGCTTCTCCTTCAACCTGGCAAAAGCAAAGCGCGGAAAAAAAATATCAAAATCATAGTTTCCTAATAATTCATGACAAAAATATTTTTCGTTTTTTTATTTTATTTCTTCCTAAGTGTATTGAAAAACGTCGTTTGATACTCGTGGACATTTTTTTTTTTGCAATTTTCGGCTCAAAAACACCCTCGCCTACGGCTCGGGAGTTAATTCCGCCTCGAATGCAATAACAAATTTTCTACACTTGTATCAAAATGTACTATACCCGCTGACAGCAGCAAACATAACGAACGAGCTAATTATTATTTACAGAAACCAGAAATTGGGATAACGGCATAAGAATGATGACGAATGAACCCCCTAATACTACCACACATTACATTTGACTAACATTATGGGATTATGATAGTGACGCTTAATCAATCGTAACATAACTGTAAAGGCCAGCCTAACAGCAGGCTTAGGCACCAGGGCACGCAGTCAGTCAGTCAGCAGGCAGTCTCGACAGATAACGACAAAATCGATGCTTGCGAGAAACGCCTCTTGGATGTAGAGACTTGCGTTATTCGCAAGCATCATCATTGCGACCGAATTTATTCGTTAGTAATTAGCAACCGAAAGTTAGCGATTTTGTCGTTAACTCTGTCGAGACTGTAGGCCTAGCCAAGTTACAAAAGTTTCGTATCGATTCTCTTTCTACAATCGTAAAAGCCTCGGCGTAAGCGATTATAGAAAGCGCTAAATTGGTAGCCAAGTTGACACGACTGAGTCGATCGCTCGTTCTCCAATGTCTGTAGAAAAAACCTACACTTTAGTCTATATATGGTGAGCGTTCCTACCAAAGAGTATAGCGATAAACATTGTATAAACGATAACATTCTATTCTATCATTTTGAACGATGTCTACGAATTTTCTATTCGTTTGTGTTGATCACGTGATTTAACGTTGAGATGGTGTCATTCCCATTCATTTGAATAGTTTTCTACTAGCGTTAACGATTGTAGATTGTCAACTTGGCTAGGGATGCTGTTGTACTTGTAGCTCGGGCCACGGCACACGTTGGCAACACACAAACAAATGGTGAAAGAAAAACAATGGTCGGCAAAGGGACAGTACCTTCAATAGGTTCAATGTCCTCGAAGCCAATCACCTTGAATCATACTATGACGAACTAGGAAAATGGCTATTTATATCGATGATTTCAATGATAACAGCTGGCCTTTATTTATTAGAGGAAGTAAGATTTTATTTACAGAAAATTGCCTAGTTTAATAATTATACCTAATAGACCGAATTTTGGAACGACTGTTCTTTAAACCTTTGATGACTAAATTAAGTACATACTCGTAGTGGGCTAAACGAGCCTTCTCATGCTCAGTGAGGTCTCAGTATGTAAAGGACGGTTACCCATCCAAGGACCGACCTCGGCTAACGTCATTTAACCTAGAAAATCGACACTTGCGGCTGTTATTACTAAGCCGCGAGCACGTTCTAAGAGGAAAAATATTAATTATTACTATAAATAAATAAAGTGTTTAAATCGCATAGTAACTAATTATAATAAATACAGTACAATTATTAATTAATAACAGCGCAATTACAATTCTGTAATAGACGAGTGACATCACAATTTTGTGGTTGGGAAGTTCATTCAACGACCAATCGACGTGTCACTCATTCTGCGGTAGTACTATCACATATTTCGTCACAGACAAAAGGTAAATTAGTAACTAAGACAATTTAATACCTTATTTGGACCGATATAATGGTTATACCTAGAATTTATGACCAGGCTCAGTTTCTTTGAAAGATTAGAGCCAAAATGAAGTCATCCGGAAATAAACTGCAGTTACCGACCTAAAGCTAGCAATGTAGCTAGCTGGAGTGGTAGTGGGCTGGCCATGTCTCTCGAAGGACCAATGACCGAAACGAGTCCTGGAGTGGAGACCATTTTGGCAAGCGTAGCGTTGGACGCCCCCAACCTAGATCATCATCTGCCTAGCCTTTTCCCAACTATGTTGGAGCCGGTTTTCAGTCTTACTGGATGCAGCTAAACACTATATAGTATTTTACATGGACCGACTGCTTAGATGGACCATCGAAAATTGCATCCCCATAAAGTGGTTATAAATGAAGTATTGAATTTCGTACGCCATTTTTGCCGATAAAGAATCTCAGCAGGCCCACGGCTTGTGTTTGACTAAACATTTTTTTATCTCGTTCAAAACCAACAAACATTTCTTCACTGACGCTAAAATAAAAAATCTATTTCTGAAGACACTGCTTGTTCACTACACTCAACCTAGCAATAAAACCTGGAGATGTGCTCGCCCGCTAAAGGCATAGAAGTGTGAAGATAAGGAAATCGGAAGCAAGAAGAAATAGCCAAGTATTTATAGTGTGTTAAGCTGGGAACATACGCGTGAACGAACAAGAACAGACAAATACTAGGGTGATAATAAAATAGTGGTTATGACTACGTCGCTGCAGTGTAAAGTGCGACATAGAGAGAGAGAGCTGCTATATTACAAATATCAGGCTTTTGGAAAAAAAGACATCCTGCGCCGACCCCAAATGAATTAGGAAAAGGGGAAGGTAATAATGATGATGATCAGGCTTTTGTGCGGAGGGTGATCAGCTAGGAAACATGTTTCCTATCTGATCACTCTGCATGGAATTTGCATTATTCAAACATGTTAATACTAATACTGACACTAGCAGTATATGAATCACTGTAATACTTGCACTATATGAATCACTGTTGTCCGAAATAAGTTCATTTTAATTTAGTCATCTTTATCTGAGAGAGCAGCGGTGGCCCAGTGATGGCGGCCCCCACTTACGAACAGTAAGTCGTGGGTACGAACCCAGACAGGCGCATTACTTTGTGAAGGAAAACATCGTGAGGAAACCGGCATGTCCTAGAATAAAAAAATCGTAGACATTTGTGACATCTACCAATCCGCACTGGGCCCGCGTCGTGGATTATAGCCCATTCCCTCTCATTGAGAGGAGGTCGTGTCCCAGCAGTGGGAACATTATAGGCTGATGATGATGATGATGATCTTTATCTACATCCTTTAGGTGCGTTCATTATTCTCACCATGACGAATCTAATTCATGTTAAGAAAAGGGGTCGTGGTGAAGGTGAAGTCGATTGTGGAGTAAAAGCACTCTCAATCAAAAGCTGGTCACTCTATTATTGATTCGTTAAGACGAATCTGAAGAAGGCCAAAGAAACGATGCATGAACTCTGTGAAAAATGAAAGGAAGAGACCCATGAGATGACGGACGACTAATACAGATGTATAGAAGAAGGCCTGCTGCGCAAACCGCAAACAAGTTATTACATGACAAGAAAAATTATGTTGACATACCTACATGTATTAATTACTGCCCCTATTTTTCGTTGGAGATAAGAATACGGTGATCCAAAATCCTATCGAATTCAGGTCGTGTGTTTGAACGTTACGTTAATTATTTAATCACCACTGCTCTCAAAACGGTAAAGGAAAACGTGGTTAAACTGGCATGTGTCAATCCAAATAATCGAAGACATGTGACATCTGAAAACCTGCATGGGCCGGCGTGGTGGATTACAGTCCTTTCCCTCACATAGAGAGGAGGCCTGTGTCCCAGGTGGTCGCAGCAGTGGAAACATTATACAGGGTGTAAACGGACCCTTCACGAAGCCGTCAAACAAGTATTCTGTACGTCAAACTAAGTAACTTTACGCAAAAATTATTGCTGGGAAACGGCTTTTTTTTGGGCTGAATAATCACGTTTTACTGTAAAACTCAACGTAACGCAGTCAAAACATTGTGCTGATGGAAGCATTTTATAGTAATATAAGACTAGTATTTAAAATAAAAAAAATGTTTTAAAAACCTCCAATATCTCCGTATATATATTTTTTGTTCCGGACCAAAACTGGAACAAAAGAAATATATCGCAATGACGGGGAGAACGAGTGCCTTTCGGCTTCGTTAAGGGTCTATTTACACCCTTTATGCTGATTATGCTAATGTTTTACTGTGCTATGCCTCTCACAGGGAGAAGACCTGTGCTCAGTGAACTTTATCGGCTGATTATGGAGTCTTGATTTGTAGAAAAATCGTAAAGAATCGTTTTAAATCGATTGAACCATCATCGTGATTTTTAATAACTGCGGGGGCAAATGAAACAGTCAATTGAGCGGAAGCGCGGATTTATCGTTTGCGCCAGCGGCGGCGCCGCGCCGCCGAGCTGTCTCCGTAGACCTGGCACGCCATGTGGCACACTTAATTATTTTAAACGTTTCAAAGAGATCGTTTAGATGATGCGACATATCATTAATTACATTCAAGATAATGATTGTGTTAGTCTGAATGAAGATTTATTTATTCTTAGATTATGTTTTTGTTTATTTTTAATCAACTTAAAAAAGTAGGAGATTATCAATTCGTCTGAATGTTTTTTTTGAGCGATAACTTCGCCAATGGGGACTATCGTGTGTGAATTTGCCACTAGAGGCGCTTGTGTAGACTAAGGTCTTCCAAATGTCAGATACACTGTTCACGTGTTGCGTGCTTTTTTATCAGGTATTTATACTAATACTCATGATTGTGTTCTAGATTGAGCCATTCCTGATTAATAATTAATCAGACTTGAAGATTTTAAGTAGCAACTTAGGATCTTATTTGTTAGTACTTGGGGGTAGAATGATTTTTAAATGTTTCCTGATTGCTAATTTTAGGAAGAATATTGTAAATATGTATCTAAAGCTTACACTATGTTGTGATACGTAATAAAATAAACTTTTTTTATGAAGTTATTGTTACTTTAGAGTATTAAATAGAATAGGCGAGACGACAAAAAAAAAAACTAATTAGTCTGTCAGTTAGATTATCAGAAAATATTTGACCCGTGTTTTTTCTTTTGTTACGTAAATCAAAATTGACGAAGATATGACGCTTTTAAAATTCTCAATACGTCACGCCTAGGTATAATTTTTAGCTAGTTCTGACGCCACAAGCCCCCACTCCCGAGTTTTGATGCGTTTTATCTTTGTCAATATTCATTGATTTACTAAAACAAAAAACACGTGTCCATTAATTTCCAATACTCTAACTGACGGACTAAATAGATTTGCAATTTTTTGATACTGTCGTCATGCCTATTATTGACAGGACCTTACTCGACAGTGCGCCATCTGGTGAGCTCAAAAACGATAGCCCCTCATTGTGAACCGATTTCGACGATTCTTTTTTGTAAGAGAAAATGCATTGGTACTGTTTAAATTTGGTGAAGATAATTATGCTGACCTTTGGAGATATACACTATAAATAACTCTTTAATAATCTAAAAAAAAAATGCTAATCTGTGGTGATTGCTGCATTCACTTGAATATTATGTATTGTTTCGCCATAACATAACATTTGCAGTATATCAAAGTTATATCAAAGTATTATTTGTGGCCATAATTCTTCGAATTTAGGAACACAGCATGACGAAATAATGCTCGTTGACATTTAAATAGAAGCGCATTGCTAGCTTATCAAATTCCATTCAATGATATTTAAAAAGGAATTGGTTGGTTAAAAACGGGAATGAATGCTTCTTTGAGTAATATTTCTGTATTCTATCAAATATCCGTTCTGAAGAAGAGAATGCCTTGTGGCATTAAGTCCGCCTGTGTACCATTATTGTACGTGCAGTTTAAATAAATAAATAAGAAGAGCATTGAACTGTATTGCACAATATTTCATGCGGTTACTGAGAATGTTAGTTCCATTGAATGCATTAGGGACATTCGCTTGCTTCATTACGTACATATGCCACTGCCGACTCGCTCTCGACTATTTCCTCAAGGACATACAAAATATTGTCTAGCTTATAGTGGTTACAAGCGCGAAAGCTAAGCATGAGGACTTGAGTCCGATTCCCAGGTCGGGCACTGTGGTAGGTACACTCTGGGTTATGTGCCAGGTTGATGGCATAGGGTCTCCCCCTATAACAGGGACTTAAACATAACAGTGGGTGTACACCTCTGCTTACCGTTCGGGGATTACAGGTGTTATGTTATGTTATTAAGATATCAAATTCCTAGAAGCTTAAGATCCCTACTTACCGCATATTATTATGCAAGAGTCATGAACTTACCAGTAATTACCTAGTTAAGTTGTTGCGAATTGCGAACAGTAATTACACTAGATAATTGTGCAATCAAGCGGCCATTATCGTTACTTATGGCGGCGCCTAGACGCGACTCAAGACACCTATACTAACATAACATCATGCTTGTTATCCCCGAACGATTAGGCAGAAGTGCACCTAATAAACGTAGCACACATAACGCTAGTCATGTTTAAGATCCATATCCTCGTCTCTAATTGTACATATGTATTTACTTAATTTAGTTTTAATGTTTAATGTTTATTGTACCAATTTGATTATTCTTATAGTTGTTAATAGTTTTTTTTTTATAACATTGTCTGTCCTAGTTAATTTGTGCTATGTAAAGTGATGGCCTGAAACACAGGTTTAGATAAACCTAGATCGGGCAGGTCGCTAACAAACATTTGAATTCCACATTATCGTTTCTTGCAATTGTTAAATATATTTTAGTTATAGTGTACTTTTATGCACTAATCATATGTTTCAGAAATAACACTACTGCACCTAAATGTACATTTTTGTAATACTTTTTTAAATAAATTATTCTTATTCTTATATAATAGGGACCGAGCCTGTTGCCATCAAACGGGCACAAATCCAGAACCCGTGGCTGCCATTGATAATATCCTGATGCGAAAACCCAATAACTTTTGGGCCGACGCGGGATGCGAACCCAGGATCTTATACTCAGCAATCGCGCTTTCGACCAATAAACCAACTATTTAAATATACTACTCTGTCAAGAAAGTACCGGGAAAAGATCAATAATACACAAAATGTCTGTTATTCATCCAAATTTATTTTATCACCTTCAAAGTATGCTCCTTTAGAAACGATACACTTGCGCCAACGAATAATCCATTCATCAAAACATTTTTTAAACGCTGCTTCCGGAATTGAGTTCAGTTCTCGCCGCGAATTCTCCTTTATGTCTTCTATCGATTGAAAACGGGTGCCACGAAGTGGTAATTTGAGTTTAGGAAAAAGAAAAAAGTTAGCAGGAGCCATATCTGGTGAATATGGTGGTTGCTGGATGGTATTTGTTGAGTGTTTGGTCAAAAATTCGTTCACAATGATAGCCTTGTGCGAAGGCGCATTGTCGTGGTGCAAAATCCAAGAATTTTCTTTCCACAAATCTGGCCTTTTTCGTCGAATTTGCTCTCTTAAACGCCGCATAACGCTCAAATAATATTCTTTATTTACCGTTAGACCTTCCGGTATGAATTTAGAGTGCACAACACCGCGATAGTCAAAGAAAACAGTCAACATGACTTTGACTTTTGATCGACTTTGGCGTGGTTTTTTCGGTTTCGGTTCAGTTGGAAGGCGCCACTCCGAAGCTTGTTGACTAGTTTGCATGTCAAACTCGTAAACCCACGTCTCGTCACCAGTAACAATGCGTTACATGAATGTTGGGTCCGAACTGACTCGTTCTAGCATGTCCTCAGCGACTTTCATGCGATTGAGTTTTTGGAGAAAATTCAGATCTTTTGGGACTAGCCGAGCAGCAACATGTTTCATACCCAAATGGTTAGTTAAAATGGTACGGATCGACTCGTGAGATACAGAAAGTTCGGCGGCTATCTCTCTCAGAGTTGAATGGGGATTTTCAGTCACTATTTTCTTCACTTTTGCGATGTTAACTTCAGTTGCAGACGTTGACGGCCTACCAGAGCGAGGCAAATCTTCCATCACATCTCGACCGCTTTTGAACGCTTTGAACCACTCATAAGCACGAGTTTTTGATAAAGTCGATTCACCGTAAGCCTTCTGTAACATTTTCAGTGACTCCGAACATGAAATTCCATTGGCGATGCAAAATTTAAGACAAACTCTTTGTTCGATATTTTTGTCCATTATGAAATTCGCAATACACACTATATATGATATTACTAAAACCAGCACTGCATTTCAAGTTTTTTTTTAATACAAGTTTTTAATGTAAGATTTTTACTTTAAAACATCTCCACGACCACGACTATTCAATCCACCCATCAGCACAATGTTTTGAGTGCGTTACATTGAGTTCTACCACCAAACATGATTTTTCATCCCAAAAAAAAAAGTAGTTTCCCAGCAAAATTTTTGCGTAAAGTTACTTAGTTTGATGTACAGAATGCTTGGTTGACGGCTTCGTGATGAGGTCTTTTACACCCTGTATATCATATATATATACTTAAGCACTCTGGGTGCTTATCTTGGGTATACATTAAATAACTACTAGACCCAGTCGGTTAGGGTATGTGTTGTCTGTCGATTAATTAAAGATGGTTATTATGTACTAAATAATATCTCCTTGGACCTTCGATACCTTCGACCTTGGACCTTCGACCTTGGATATCTCCTTGGGATTTTTTCTAAAACTCCAATCCTTGTCCCGTTCTAGGTGGTTTAAAGATGTTTAAAATCCGATCCTTCAACCTGAAGGCTATTATTGAATTCTGTCATTCCTATTAAATACTAAACCTTTGGTTTAATAAGAACCAACTTTATCACAAAGAAAATAAAACTGAAAATTCATTCTCAAAACGCTGGTGCTCTAGAATCTATTGGATAGCCACGACAAATAAAAGTGAACCTTAAGCGATTTCGATTTGAATCTAGAATGATTTTATTAAAAAGGGTGATTCACGTCACGTTTCAAATTAAATTACGCGTGATTGGCAGAGGTTTGGTAGACAAAACAAATGTATTTGCAATATGGTTTCGGAGTTGTGTACTCACATGTTTATTATTCAATTGTCGCTAATTGAATAATAGACATGTCATCTTGGGTGAGTAATTACTGCATTTTTATTTTTATTTCCTTCCAGATAACTGTATGTTTTTTTAAACGAAGTTTGTTACGAAATCTTATAATATAGTTTGTAGAGTAGATGTGTATAATAATGTTGATGTGGTAAGGTCGAGACTCATCTAATACATATAAAAGTATCATTGACACGACGAAAACATCACGCATTCACATCGTTATCCTACATTGTAATCACATACTCAAAAATAATGAACCCTAGATTTTGTTATGTCAGGTTAAGAATCAGTTGATTCTTAATCTGACATAACAAAATCTAGGGTATCTTTAGAACTGTTGGGACACCAGACTTCCTACATCATTTCTGCAAGAGTCCTGGAATGTTTCGGTCCCATTGCAAAAAAAGATGGGTATAACCTAGAACAGCTGATTGTCCGATAGGGTCGATGGCAAGCGGCCGAGTCGTCGAAGTCCTTAGATGGACGGACCAAATTCGCTTATCATTGGACTTGAAACTCCACGACGCGTTTCACAATGCCAAGGACAGGTAAAGATAGCGAAACATTGTCCAGCAGAAGATTTCTGCACGTCGAGGAAACTACGACCCTCAGTAATGAGGAACACGACGCGAAGAGAAGGTTGGGACACAGACTTCTTCCCTGTGTGATGACTAGCGGGCCGTAATCGACCATGCAGACCAACTCGAGTTGGTGGATGACACAATGTCTTTGAATTTGGTACAAAAATATACAAGGTGACTGGATCTGGACCCGCTGTAGCAAATTCCCTTAAAGAGGAGGTCAATTGCTAATTAAGACTTCAAAGACTTTTTAATTTTTTTAAGCGTACTATCTTATTTTTAACCCTAGTTTGAGGGAAGTTTCGAATTATTTTAATCACCAATGTTTATGACTATCACAAAATAATAAAGAAAGTACTAAAATATATGAATATAAAAATATATAAATATGAATTAATAGGTAATTTTGGAAACATCTCAATGAAGTATAAAGATTGACATATCTCCCAAAGTATAAAACTTTAGCCAGGGAAAGTAAGGTTCAATGATTAGTAAATGACCTCCTCTATATGCGAAATTGCAATGGCGGGTCCAGATCCAGTCACCCTTTATACTGTGGATTTGACATTAAGTACTGACCTGATATTCTCTCGTAGTTGCTTTTGTATAGCTCTCAGTTTATCAAGGAACGTAGCAGTTTGGTCGAAGTACTCAATAGCATCAGTGACGCTGCCAGCCTGGTGTTTGTTGGCCACAATCTGCTGGTTCCTGCAACCAAAATAGACCAACAATAAAAAAAAATAACATCACGTCTGTACTCCTGAAAGAGTAAAGCAGAGGTATACCTAATAGTACACCCACATTTTACCAATAACGACCTCATGCTCAACACTAGATCAACGAGGAAAATAAAACAAAAGTTAGATCAATTGGTCCAAATGATTTGACATGTCACCTGTACTGCTAGGCATAAAGAGCCAAATAAACAAGGAATGGGAGCTCGAACGTTGGCTCAATGTTTAAAGATGGGAAGAAACCCAGATACAAAAAACATCTAATGACAGCCGTTGAAGAATTTGACGGTTTCATTGAAATAGTACCCACTATTTCAATGAAACCGCTTGAAAGCTTACTTACAGGTCCACAGTAAAAATATCCAGGTGCTATGCTCCTGTTCCATAATGAGCGAGTGCGGAACTTTTTTTTTTGCACTAATCGGTACCGATCAACTTGCCCGTACTGGGAACTTCTATCCCTCAATCAGGTTGGGGTGTACCACAATTTGGGTATGAATATCACCTTAAACCCACCCTGGGTTTAAGGTGATATTCATAAGGTCATATATCAACTGACTGCTTCAAATTATTGGTCTACTTACTTCTTCTCCAAGTCCTGGTACTCATTGCTGTCTTCCTTGATATCCTTATGAAGTGGAATGAGAGACGGCACCAGGTTCAGCGTATTGTCTAGTAGATCCCGTCCCAGAATCATATGGGCTATGTACCTGCGGAAAATTGTATGTTTAAGATCTGCTGCTTGACTTGAAGAAGCATTGTGATCGAAGCTCATGCCTGCTTAGTATGGGAAGAGATGTCTTCCCTGCAGTGGGACAGTAATGGTCTGGTATTGTCCCATCATCATCATCATTTCAGCTGAAAGAGATCCACTGCTGGATATAGGCCTCCCACAAGATCCCCGCAACCTTCACCAGGTCATCGGTCCACCTAGTGGGAGGCCTTCCAACGCAACGTCTTCCGGTTCGCGGTCGTGGTGATACCTATTGTCTACAATCATGGTAATAAAAATATTATTTTAGTGACATTACATCCGAAAGCTGGGGTGGGCTGCATTCAGCAAATTGGACGACATTCTCAAATCAGCCAAAATTCCACACTGCCTGAAGACCCGATTCTTAAAACAGTGTGTTCTGCCCACCAGGACGTACGCTACTGAGACGTGGACGCTCTCACAGGACGCTGTGTACAGACTCAGAATAGCACAGAGAGCCATGGAACGTTCCATGCTCGGCATAAAATTAATAGACCGAGTTCCAAACGTCGAAATCCGAAGACGTACGAAGGTCTTCGATATTGGAAATCGAGTTATGGAACTCAAATAGAGTTGGGCAGGACACCTAGCAAGGCGCGGTGATGACAGGTGGAGTATAGCTGTGACCGAGTGGCGTCCAAGGAATGGAAAGAGAAGTGTTGGTCGTCCGGCGGCGAGATGGGCAGACGATATTGTTGCCATTGCGGGAATATCCTTGATGAGGCTGGCAAAAGAGCGTGGAGCTTGGCACAAGCAAAGAGAGCTATATACCCAGCAGTGGATGAAGTCGAGCTGTGGATGATGGATGTTGACATCCGAAAGCCATCCACAGCCAAACATACCTAGACCTCTTCAAAACCTAAGAAATAAAAATCAAATGTCAGTCTATAACTTTCCACTGTCAGACTAAGGCCTCTCTTCGTATAGAAGAAGAAATGAGCGCTTATCCCTGCTCAAAAGTCCACTTACACCAAACCTTACTAAATGTGATTTACGCTAAGCATATCAAAAACATATTTCCGTCCCTGCGACCGTCCCTAAATAATTGATCGTTTGTGGTGCTGCCCCACAAAGGATGGGACACTTGATATCATCTGCCTGTCCTGTTGTATAAACCTCACAAGAGCTGATGGACGCTACTGACAGTGTCAAGCTCTTTGCCAAATTTTTAGTGTGTAATGTCATTGACACGCTAAACACAAGAAGTAGATTGACCGAAATAGAACAATGGTTTAAATACGTTTATCTGTAAATCCATTTAGTGATTTGTTGTGCAAGCGGATCAAAAGTTTGTAAACATAAGTCTCATAACGATCATTTTTGTTACCGTTGGTGTGTGTGCATGTTCAATCTATGAAAATGACGCCAATTTTGAATTATTTTACTGCTTGTCTTACTGTCTACTTACCTTTCATAAGCTCGGGGTACTAAATACCCTCTGGCGAAGTAGTTGATACCTAATACGGAGCCGATGCCCTTACATTCGATGCTCCGGAGTAGATTCTTGAATCCAACCAGGTACCTGGGAAAAAGCAGTTTGTTGATCACGATCTTTGTTCCACACACTGCTGGGCCCACGAGGCGGATGAAGGAGAGAACATGTGTCCACATGTGTACAGTGGGACCATTATAGGTTCATTACGTAAGACACTAAATTGCACTCAGAGGCATCACATAAAATCAATAATTTACTTTGCTAGAGGGCACATTACCAGCTGACAACGTTGAGGAGGAGTTTTTTAATGCACTTTTATAGTTTGTTGTTAGTTTACTTTATTTGATATTTTTTTACTTTTATTAACATCATAATATTGGAATACAAATCAAATAAATAATATTGGAAAATATATATAATAAAAAATATAAATAAAAAAATAAAAATAATAATAAAATATATATAATATCGGAATGCAAATCATTAAAAGTAAAATTTCTCAGTAGCAATCACAGAGTCTGGCATTGCGCCCGGTTGATGGCAATAGGCTATCCCCGGCGCCCCCTATTAAATGGGCCTTAAATATAACTAGCGATATGTGGGTGTACTGTTATGTACACGTCTGCCTAATCCTTCGATTTTTGCAGCCGTGATATTATTTTGATGTTATGTAAACGAGCAGTAGATTGCCGTTCAGTTACATTTCCGAGTAGCAACAAAAGTTTGCAATAATAAAGGCACATGACTGTTTTTGTAGAGATATTCTTGAGTGTAATAATATATGAACATGTACGAGGAAAATGGTATTGTAAAGATGATACACGTGGAGATGGTACTTTCTTCCTGAAAGGAAAATTACATGAGTGTTCCATAATACCGCGTGACTGTTCTTTAGTCGTATCTGACCAATTGAGTTTTAGATGAAATTCACATTTTATTATTATTACTAGTTTAAAAACCAGTGTGACATTATCTTCCTTGATCATCGAAAGCTGAATGTGTCAGATAATTTAAGCCTGGATTTTTTCATGATGATTTTGATTAGGTACAGTGTAGGAATCATACGTTATTTTTAAGAACCACGTTATACGTGTTAGACTCATTACATTTAGACCACTAGTATGACACAATTATTAGTTTTTAAAATGCTTTAAAACAATATAACATAATATCATCACGCTTGTAATCCCTGAAAGGTTTGGCAGAGGTGTACATAATTGCACACACACATTTTGTCAGTTAGGTATGTTTAAGTCCCATGTAATAGGGGGCGACCCTATTGCCATCAACCAAGAATAAATCCAGACTTCGTGGCTGCTACTGAGAAACTCCTGATGGAATTCCAATCACAAAAACAAATAGTTATTGTGATTGGGGTTTTCCACACAAACAACTATTTGGAACTGTGCAAGTGTAAGTGTGTGCAGCTCTTGAAGAAACTATTTTAATTTTGAATCACAAAGCTGTTGTTTTTGTAGCATTGCTATTTAAAACCATTGTGAACTCAAACATCTCAATATTCTTATGCATCCTCATTATACGTGAGATTGCGACATTGGCTATATTCCTTGCTATTCGAGCGTGTTCTAATATCATTTGGGGAATGTTTACAAAACAAAGATATTTGCAAAACTATTGAACGTAGAATTGAATAATAAAACGATTAGATTCCATATAAATATGGCCGTCCCGTCGGTCATAGAAATATAAGGGTTCTATTTCATCGAGACATTATGGCGACGTAGCCAAGCCACTGTGCTAACAAAATGTATGGTTGGCTGTGCGCTCAAACGGATTACAGTTGAAGCAATATACCATTGTTTTGTTGGCAATGCGATTTTTGGCGCCACCGATGTAGAACGGCCATCGACGCCGTACATCTTACTACTATCGTAAATGCGAAAGTTTGTGAGGATTAATAGATAAATTTGTTACTCTTTCATTCAAATCAATCGCTCACGTGCGTGGATTTCGGTAATAGACCCAGGGTATTGTATTAAAAAAAACCCAGAACAAAAGTATCTTAAAACAAATAGTCTATAACATAATTTAAGCAGCTTTATCAATGCCACGTTGCATACCAGTATCATGACGACTGATCTAATAAAACAATGATAGTACTCCTCACTCTGAGTCAATTGTATCCCGTACCATTTCCCGCATCTTAAGGAAAATGATTAAGATTTACATGGCCATGAGTCAATATATTAATTAGTAGTTTCTGAATTTCAGTACGTTGTCATCTTTGAAATTTATAACAATTATGCTTGGTTCAGGCTGAATCATTTGTGTTAGGCTCTTAGTCATACGGTAGTGTAGATGCACGTAGAGCTGGAGCCATGGTGTCATAGGATAATGTGTGAAAATATTGATGACAATCTTGTAAAGTCATTGTGGGACATAAGAAGACGTAAGCGAGATTATGACACATTCCTGTTAGAACAGATTGTAGAACACAAGACGTTAATTGAATTGTGACACACAGTCTGTTGCTCGCGACTCCGTTCGCGTGGTTATACCGTGTATGTGTGGGAATGATAGACTATAGTTGGTGCCAGTTAAGATCTCAAAAGCGGTCATTGACTAACCTACATTTATTGAAGTTCTTAATTTTGAAATCCAAAGAACTTTAATAAACGATTCAAGTCTTGAATCATCATCTATCGTGATCTTCAACATTTTTGCTGATGAAAAACGATACATGGTTCATTTGTTTTGTTTTGCAGGAAGAGATATTAGGGTAAGGGCAATTACCGCTATTGCAATCTTAACTGGCAGTAATTATAGAAAGGAGGTGACTGCTGAGATAACGAGTAATACAGACATAATGAAATAATAAGACATGCAGTGCTGACCCCAAATAAATTGGCATAAAGGCAGGAAATTGATGATGATAATTTGTGTGGAGAAAAAAAGGAACTTTTGTGTTATTCCAGACTATAAATCTTTCTCTGTGGCAAATTTAATCCAGATTACTTCAGCCGCTCTGGCGTAATTGAGTAACAAACATCCATCCATCCAAACTTATACTGTATTTATAATAATAGTAAGATAGATGAGACTCTATCTGCCTTGGTCCAGTGATCACAAGCGTGACTGCTGACCATGAGGTCCCGGGTTCGATTCCCAGGTCGGGCAAAGTGATATTATGTTTTTCCATAAGAATTCCTCGGTAGCAGCTAAGGATTCTGGATGTGTGCCCAGTGCCCAGTGGCAATATAATAGGCTTGACCCTTACATGGGACTTAAACATGACTGGCAAATTTGGGTTAACTATTAGGTCGATCTCTGGCAAACCATTTGGGGATTACAGGCGTGGTGATGTTATGTATATATCGGCGTCATATTGTAAAACCCGTCATTTTGTAATCTGCCTAGTCAGATTGTAAACTGTCGAAGTTAAACCGTTAAATTGTCAAATGCATGCGATCATAGTATCTCTGCCCCCATATACGGGACTAGGAGCACCCCCACGTTAGGTTAGTTAGGTTCCTTTAAACCCTATAGACAGAAATAGGAGCCCCACTTAGCGGTGCTCCGTCGACTACGCTTTTTAGCGAATATAAAGTATTTTGAGGTTAGATTACATTAATCGGTTTTTCTCAGGAATGGTGCATTATCTTTTCATGGGAGTGGCACCAGGGGGCGAGAGTGTCCCCCCTCCACAGCGTGCGAGGTGAGCTCCGTCGCATGCATTTGACAATTTGACGGTGTCATTTCGACAGTTTACAATCTGACTATCCAGATTACAAAATGACGGGTTTTGCAATATGCCACCGACATATATATTAGAAGAGATTGTAGTACATACACAATGAGCACATGAGGAGCTCGTGGTTAAATAATAATTGCCGCTCTGGTCGATCTTTAGGTTAAGACATGCTTGCCTAGGTTGGTCTGTGGATGGGTGATCACCGTACCGAGTTTCTTTCGTGCCCCGGAAAGCACGTTAAGCTGTTGGTCCCGGCTGTCATTTGTAGATCTTTGACAGTCGTTACAGGATGTGTTACAGGTAGTCAGTGGCCCAAAAAGTCTAACAACCAGTCATAGTTGGGAAAAAGCTAGGCAGATGATGTAGTACACACAAAAGCAATAACACCATAGATCGACAAACTGCTAGGTAATTTATTTTTTCAAACATGGAAATTTGAGCATTATTTTGACAACCTTCTTCGAGATAAATCGAAATTGCTGTACTGGCCAGATACATGCGACCAGCGGCCGGCAAAAGTTGTATGAAAATTCGTATCTGTCGTGTTTAGCGGCCAAATAAATTACACTCATAATATATCTGAGGAGCTCGTGGCTATTTAGTAACAGCCGCTCGGATCGATCGTTAGGTTAAGCCGTGCTTGCCTAGGTTGTTCTGTGGATGGGTGTTGGAATCCCAACGATAAATAGTATTTATGTTGGAATCCCAACACTAAATTAGTAACATCGCGAACAACACTAGCGTGTCTGTTTTGGTCGCCACATTTAATTCGGGTCTCGTTCACTTCCTCCCAAGCCGGGTCCGCGATAGGACACCGGATCGCCTCGTGCTCCGACCTTATATATTGATAGTGAATATTGTTTGATTGATTGGTGAGAATACATCTCCTTCTTACAAGAACTGGCGGTTTCCTTTACACATCCACTATATATAAAACTCTACAATGGGTGATCACTCATTACATACCGAGTTTCCTCCGTGCTTCGGAAAGCACGTTAAGCCGTTGGTCCCGGCTGTCGTTTGTCAGACAGTCGTTAGGTAGTCAGAGGCCCAAAAAGTCTGACAACCAGTCTTACCAAGGGTATTACCCGGTAATAACTGGGTTGTGAAGGTCAGATAGGCAGTCGCTCCATGTAAAATACTGGTATTCAGCTGCATCCGGTAAAACTGGAAGCCGACCCCAACATAGTTAGGAAAAGGCTAGGCAAATGATGAATGAAACTCATAATATATCCGTCGTGTTATTTAAAAATGGAACAATCTTTTACTCTGAAACATGGCAACGAAGGAGGTAACTTATCACAGGTTTTATTTAAATTTCGAATTGGCTTGCAAATAGAAAGCGGTTTATTGAAAAAAAAAAAAACAAATGAACTCTTTAACGCGAGAGTTTTAATTTCCTCGCATTATTTGAGAAAAGTACTATAATATAAGCCTTGGCCACTACTAGGCATTGATGGACTTACGTATGTGTGCCTCGGCTTCGCCTCAGCCCACACTTACACTTTTGTCCGTCAATGCCTCTGTTGTTGGCCGCTGCAGTAATGTGGGAACTATTATTTATAGTTAAGTTAGACCACAGGCTTAACATAGATGATGGCAATACAACAAAGTTAATTAAGTGTGTGATTGGCAAGCAATAAACGATAGCGAGTAAAGGGTTTATCTTTGCTATAAAATGTTAGTCATGGACAAACAGAAATAAAGTTCGATTGACCTCTACCCGCCGTGAGTTGGAGTCAATCTATATTTATCTATGTGGTTAATAGGAAAGTTTAGCCAATAAACATGATCGTTATTTTTAGCCTCGTTGGTCTAGCTGTCACAAGCTCTACTGCTGAGATTGAGATGAGTCTCTCTATCTCAATCTCTGTTTTCGTCGGGTAAAGTTTAATAGGGGTGTTTCATAGGGAACTTCTCACTTCTCAGTCGCAGCTCCGAGACTGGATTTGTGCCTGGTTGATGGATAGATTCATCCTCCTGTTACATGGGCTCTAAACAGTGTGATATCTGGCCTTCGGGTGTAGATTTGTAGATAATAAAAGTCACCACTGTTGAGTTAGTGCTGAAATACAGGTGTACAGAACGGTTATCCGCATCCGCAAGAGAACCAAGGTTATCGACGTAGCCCGAAAAATTGCCAAACTTAAGTGGCAGTGGACAGGGCACATTGCTCGCAGAACGGTTGGCCGATGGGGCCGAAAAGTTCTGGAGTGGAGACCGCGAACCGGAAGATGTTGCGTTGGAAGGCCTCTCACTAGGTCGACCGATGACCTGGTGAAGGCTGCGGGAATCCGCTGAATGCGAGTCGCCGGACCGGTCAATGTGGTGACACTTGGGGGAGGCCTATGTCCAGCTGTGGAAGTCTTGCGGCTGAAATGATGATGCACGGTTATTTATCTAATGACTGTTCCTAAAACGTATAATAATTATGCTGTTTCCATTAGAACAATGAAAACTAAACCTATGTTTGGAAATTATCATTAGCATCATCTTCCTGTCCTTTTTTTTTTGGATGGAAAATCATCAAATGACCACTCCCCCCTCCCGACCTGGGCGGAGCGGAAGTGAGTGTCAGACTTTTACTGACTAAAACCCATCCATGTTCCTTCTTAGCCCTTTGAGTTCCAGGACCGCGGTGTCTTTTTCGAACAGTCCCGCAGCCCCGGCAGGCATCGGCTCTTGCGGAACCCTTCCTTTTGCTGACATTTCCTTGAGGCGCGCGTGGAACACTCCTGCGTCATCGACACGGCTTGTCGTCATGAGACGGACGGACAGCGAGCTAGCCCATAGCTCACCGTCCACAGGCCCGCGCCTACTATGGCCGGGGGCCACCACGATCATCTTTCTGCCCTTGTCACATGTTATTTGAGGTCGGCACAACACGTTTTTATCTTCCATTCTCCCCTGTCCATGTTTAGAAGTTGTATTGACAGCAATGATATTCTATTAAACAGATATGTTATGAGCGCGCAATCGTGAAGTCTCGAAAACGGGCCAATTGGCTTGTTTTGCCTTTATTCTGCGTCACTGCGTGTATGTGAGCTGGCGCTGCCCCGAGGCACACTTTTTTCGGTGGTTTTGTAGGTGTATAACCTAACTGTTTGTTAGAATATCATTGATAGACAGCTAATAATTTTCTTGAATAATTAACTTAAAGAAAAGATAAAAACTTCATGAATATTAATATTTTACACAGGTAGACACTAAAGGTACATGACCAAATACATTTTGAAATTATTAGTAATTGCGGTTAAATAATGACAACTTAGGAACATTTTGCATATAAGAGCGAAATTATTAGTAATTCCGGTTATATATGACAACATTAGAACATTTTGTAAAAAGGTAAAGATGGACATATGACTATATTGCGGTTAGATGACTACTTACCATCCCCAAACTATTGAACGGTAACTTTGCATTGCCCATGTAAGGGCACTATCATCTGCCTTGCTTTTTCCCAACTATGTTGGGGTCGGCTTTCAGTCCTACCAGATGCAGCTGAATAGCAGTACCTATTTTACATGAAGACCTCCTCAACCCAGTTAGTGCTGTAATATGACCCCTTGGTAATACTGGTTGTAAGACTTTAGGGCCACTCGGGTAACAACTATCAAAGATCTACAAATGGCCGCCGAGACCAACGGCTTAACGAGCTTTCCGAGACACAGAGGAAACTCGGTGAATGTCATGGGTGGTCAACCATCCACCGACCAACCTAGGCAAGCGCAACTTAACCTAAAGATTGACCCGAGTGGCTCTTATTATTTAGCCAAGAGCACCTGCTCCTCCTCCTAATGTAAGCGCAATATAAGATATGCATAAAATATAAGAACAGGCACCGAAAACTTGGGGACACGTTTTGAATTCAATCTAGAGACCTAACCTAAAGGTTGCCTTTCCACGGAAGCGGGAGGCTATTTCTCGTAATAAAAACTCTTAAAAAGTAGTCACATTCTCATTTCTGAAACGATCTAATGTCAAACGTGTAAACGATTTACGTTTTTGACAGATTCCGACTGAGATTAGTATACGAAAGTTTTTAAAATAGGAACACGGGAATTGCCCCTCAAATATTATCGTTTGATTTTCATAGTGTGTTTTGGGTTGACGCTGGTTGCATAGTTTGGCCTAGCTTTATTGGATTAGGTGTATAGCTCATACTACGTCGTGTCATCAAGGCTCGACAATACACAAACGCTGTATTCTTATGTCCCATTTTTTAAAAAAATCGGCAGGCCTTGTCCACACGTTTTCTTTTCGTATACATCTTTGACTGAATTTCGAAAAACCACGGACACGGCTGGAATGCTGTGAGGCATTGTGCCGTGGCGTCATCGTGTCCCTTTACAAGCTTCCATAGTTAAAAAACGAAAACAACGTGTGTGTACAAGAGGACTCACTCATTTGAGTTCATCAAACAAATGTACACTACCGCAGACGCAGCTTTAGAATCACTCTGTTGACATCATTATTTAGTTAGAGAAAGGTTCTGTCAGTCAACTTGAAGGATGCGTTGACTCAGAAGAAAAGTAATTAAAAAAGACTGCTAAGCCAAATATTGGCGTAAAACTAAAATATTTCTGATGAATGAATTGTGATTCACTTGAAAGGTCTAAATGCGGTTAGGGTTTACTTTAGATCTTATAATACTGACACCAATAATAAGAAGTACGTCCCATCTCGTGACTTTACTAGGTGAATGCTCCGACCAACCCGCGAAATTCAAATTTTCTTACGTTTTTTGTAATTTGCAGGCCAGTGCTAGGTTGTATGTTGATTAAAATATTGTTCGTGATTGTGAGACGTATGTAGTTACAGAATCATATTCATCAAAATCATCAATACAACCCTCCAAGTTCATAGAGGTCTAGCAAAGACGAACAATCAGAATAAATGTTGTAGAATAAATGTGATCTCTTTTCTCAGTGAGGACATAAATATAAAGTTTGACACGTTACATTTGTACCGACAAGAGAGCCAGTACCTAAGGTCATGCTTGAAAAATTGCGATTTTGTTCGTGTTGTCCCGTCTATCGTTAGTATAATGAAATGTATTAGACTTCCACACCCATACACACATCCACATGCATACAATACTATAACACTTTAATAAATACAGGGATTTGTATGTAGGGAGTAATCTTCGGAACATTAGTTCCGAAGACACATTTTTAGAATTGGATCTAATGATCTAATGATGTTTTCACTGAGAGATAGATATAATATTATTTGTGGATGCTAAAGGTTATAATAATATTGATATCATGCTTACAAAGTGGCAAAAAACGTTTATGGAACGTTTATTGTCCATAAACGTTTTTATGGAACTGGAACCAATTCTGCAGTCCCAATTGGGACTTTAGAACTGGTGTCGGTTCGGTAATAAACCCCGGGAAACCCCAGTTCTTACTACTGATACCAGTAGCGGTTCTGCATGCCCTTATAGATAAGAGACCAAACGACTTTTTATGGCTGGAGTATCACACCGATTAACTACACAATCAGTCAATAAATCACATATCAATTAATTGGTACACTGCGGACCTTTTTTGGATTCTGACCACCATCATTAAATTAAAAATAAAATTACTTTGGAAATATGCCTGCATCCTGTGGTTTGCTAATATGATTATTTAATTGGAGGTTCTAATACTTCTAGTACACAAATTATTAACGTAGACAAATTATTCATTTGTTTAAAATAGCTACGTCAAAAGCATATACATTGTCGAGTAAAGAACAAAATTAACAGGTATTTATACTGGAATATATTATGTCGAATCCGGTCATTAGTACGGACGTAAAATTAGTCGTAAGCGCGTCATTGCTAACATCACGCGACCAGTGTACCCACTCCTAAAACTTCTACAGGGTCGTGATGTTTTGAGCTCGCAGCAAGGACGAAATGCATGTGTCTGATTGCAGAGGAGTTAGACATTGCGGAACTGTACCCGATTCATTGTGCCGAGTGTTTTTGCGTTAAATTGTAATTTCAAGTTATTTGTTAGTTTAATCAAATCAGTGTACCCTGTGTGTTTTCATTACACGAAACCTGTCGTCGGCCCACATGATGTTCGAGTCTAACGGGATAAATCCTGACGATACTTGGATACTTGGAAAGCGATTTTCTTCAATCAGCCTGAATCTTACTTTAATTGTTGGATTTTTCCATAGTGATGACATCAGTATTACACATGCCAATGCAACTGGAATGTGAGGAATCATTTTTTTTTCAGAATCCTCAGGACGACCTTGAGGACGAATCGCTTACTTACGTCAGTATGGGTTTTTATCCAAAATGTATCTGAATCTTTCGCTCGGCCTTGGTGGACCTTGCACAAACACATCCTTTTGCATATTCATGGAATTTTATTGAGATATATAGAATATGAAAGATATATATATAATATGAATAAATTGAATCACATGCGAAAAACACAGCTGGCTTAATAATTACAGCCACGCGGGTCTATTTTCAGGTTAATCCGCGTTTACCTAGGTTGGTCCGTGGATGAGTGACCACCCAGAGTTTCCTCCGTGCCTCGGAAAGCACGTTAAGCTTGTTGGTCCCTGCTGTCAATTGTAGATATTTGACAAACGTCAAGTAGTCAATGGCTCGAAAGTCTGACAACCAGACTTAACGATACCAGGCAAAACGATACCCCCAAATGGCAATAGGGTCGCCCTCTATTACATGGGACAAAAGTTTTGGTTACATTTTCCAAGGACGGATTTCAATGCCTTTTTGGGACAACATCCGGTCAAATTTATGTTCACATACCTACTGTATCATTCCGTTTGTGGTTCCGGCAATTAACATGCTAATCCATTAGTCATCTCACCGCGAGGCTCCTTTTATACGGACCTACATGTAAATGAGCGGCACGCGTGATACGTCCTCATGTAAATCACTATGATAAATTTAATGGTTTGTGGTGTCTTTAAAAGTAGGTGTCTGCCGTACTGACCTTGTCTTAAGTCCGTTTGACTGTGAGTCAGCTTTTTGTGGGAAATACCTCGGGCGGTATAGGGGTGTCACTTCATAGCTATACATACACAAACTTACGACTTTTTCTTATGGAGGTAGGCAGAAACCACAGAACGCCACCTGCTTCGACCCTAACATACTCCCCATTCATGCATACGGTCATGCATGCACGCCCGGTTGCGATTACTACGCAGCTGCCCTTTCTGGAGATCCTCACATTCTCACAGAGGTGAGGTCTTCTAGGGCGTCCCCGGCATTGCTACTCACATCTGCCTTGTTCTTACAATATCTTGTGTTAATCGCCTTTCACTCATTCTCTCCACATGCATCTAAGCATACTCTTTTCAATGTTGTTACTACATCTTCTTTTAAAACCGCTACGTTCTCGTATAACTTTATTCCTTAATTTAACATAATAACAACATAATTCTCTTCTGCAAGCTCCATATTGGCGAAATGTGAGTGGTATTCGTCTTCATTCTACTACTCTACTACTCTCTCTCTCTCTCTACTATTCTATTTACTTTTTGTTTATGTTCCGTTTTGAAATACTCTGAACGTTTGTTATGTTTATTGTTTCTGTTTTCAAATTTTGTATGCACGTCATGTCCCTGCGATGAATAAAGATTTTTTCTTTCTTTCTATTCCCCTACTCTTATCCCAATTTATTTGTGGTCGGCGCAGTATGTCTTCTTCTTCCATACATCCCTATTACTCGTCATCTCAGCAGTCACCTTCTTCCTAGCCGTATCATTCTTCACACAGTACACTCATCGTTTCTTTGGTCAAGCTCTAATCTTATAGCCATCCACATTTATAGCTAAAACTTTTCTCATGACATTTTCTCGTTCTCATGAGTGTAATGTTTTAACGCACGGTGTGTAATTCGTAATTGGCGTAATGTTTAGTATTAATCATATTATGTTTATTTATTGTCAGCTGTGAAGCTACTGTTTTATAAAATAAATAAAGTGAAAACATTTTGTAACATAATTTATTTAAATTATTAGGAATAATTATTAATAGAAGGCACTGTAGAGTTATTCAGTAAAGAACACTTTTAAAAAAGATACTTAAGTAGGAAGGGCATTTCAATTATTGTCAGTAACATTTAACTAAGCCCTATTTCATAAATATGATTAAATCATCAGTAAAAGGGTCCGATGCTAATTGTTACGTACCGTTCTCCATAATATTAGGTATTACCTAGTGTACCTACCTATTTAGTCTCAGGAATTTTGAATGGCTTTTGTTTCCCCCACAACTAGTACTCAAACCTTTGTGTGTAGTAAAAGGGATGTGATTTGATTAATTTGTCGGCTTGCTCATCGCCTATTCGCTAAGCAATCCGATTGGTCTACAAAGGGCGACAGTGGCGCCGCACTTCCGCGTGGTACTGCACTTGTACCAATCGTGTCAACTCGTAAACTAACGTGCTCCGCGCAAGAAAAACTTTTCTTCTAATAAGAAGTGGTCCTTCAATGATTTTCTGTTACAACCCCATCCAAGACACGAACAATAACATTAATCAACACCTGTGGAAATAAATGTATAGCTGGATTTAGGACGACTGTACACGCCGCCTAGCCCATGAGGTGCGCGAGGCAGTGGACGGGAGTTCGCTGGTAAGTTTTTTTCAAATTCACACCCACTAACTCCTACACACTAATCAATGCAACATAGTTATTTTAAAGTAGTGACACGAAATGTTTATATAAAGAATTTCTTATAAGTGGAAATCGAAAGTACACTTCAATTATAAGTTGGCTACTTAATTATCAACAATGACAGGAAGTTTAAGTACTTAGACTAAACTTCCCCCATTCAAATTAAATCGTATGTGATAATAAAAATAATTTAAGGCTAATAATAAAAATAAAAATAATAATATATACCTATATATAGATATATACAATTATATATTAATTTATGAGGCGGATTTGTTTTTAGTTTTCTTTTACGGACCATTATTATTAATTTGGTATACACTTTTTGTTTTAGAAAGGTTATTTTGATTGTGAAAATTGAAAGAGATTCTGATATCTCATAACTTTAGACAGCCCTATGCATATTGTAAAGAGATCCTAATTAATGATACACACGTCTGAGGCGCGCACGTGCGTTTAAAAAACATAACACAGCTGTGTTAGCTCTCAAGCTATTTATGTTGCTTTTTTGCAGTATTCTTTCGCGGCAAGATTCTTGTAATTAAACGGTTTTTGACAGCTGTCATTCTCACTATTCCATTTAATTATGACACTGACATAATGATGTGCTGATCGCCAGTCGCATGGATGATAATTATCCTTTCTTAGGCTTCTATAGGGTAGACAAAATCTGCTGTTCCTACAATAGTGTAATACCCTATATACTCGGTGAAAATGTAAGGATCAACTTTTTTTTTCACGTCGGATTATTCATACCTCCATATAGTGCTGCTGTCAGTGTCCTTGATCTCCTTAGTAAGGTGGCTCAGCAAGGCAGCATTGGCCTGAGTGTACCACTCTACAGCTTCTGTCATTGATGTACCAGCATTTATACTTGCTCTGTGGGCAAAAAATTTTTAGGCAAATGAATGAGGTGGCAAGAGTTCTTGGCGTAGATACATTTTTTTTAGGCAAATGAATGAGGTGGCAAGAGTTCTTGGCGTAGATTGCCAGGTTAGACAAAGTGCTAATGGGTTTTCTATCAGGAATTGCATCAGTAGCAGCTCGGAGTCTGGATGTGTGTAATCATCTCAAATCATCAATACAACCCTCTGGGATCAAATGACCTTAGAGGGTTGTATTGAAGTTGTAAAGTCATAAATTTGTTTCGTCGTGAATCATATTTTACTCAACGTACAGCCTAACACCGACCCGCAAATCGAAGAAAACTTAAGACATCCATTTCCGCTTTCCATCAGGCGTGATCGAGGTCAAGAGCAGGCCCATTTTGTGATAAAAAAAGTCAATTAAATTTCTCGAGCAAGCTTAGCGCATCTTCCTTAACGTCCTTGCAAGTAGATATTTGGATCCAATCAGCCATAAAGTTTCGGTCTGAAACCGGGTTACCTATGTATTCAGCAATGTCTTTCATTTTGACATTCCAATATTCATTGACAATGTTTATGAATCCTCTCAGATTCATTTAAATTAATCATTCTTTCTACACACTAACCAGTAGTATCCAACTTAAGTTCGAATTTAATCCATTAGTTGAAACTCTCAATCTCGTTTAGTTATATTTATTATGTCGAACTTAGTTTTCAGGTATGACCTTGTTCTACTAAATAACTTTTTATTTGTTTAATTTAACTTTCTACAATTTAAAAAATTATTAAAATAAACTAAATTAACTTTTTTTAATTAACTAAATTAAAACTTAAAAAATGGCGTCAAAAAACTCCTCCTCAACACTGTCAACTGGTAATGTCCCCAAGAGACTGGCGGCGTTACCACGTTTTAAATAACTTAGTTTTAAAAACCGATTAGGTAACAGTACGACCAGTTAGCATATGTGTGGGTCACCTTTTCCAATGTTTATTTTTAATGTGACTGTATCTCATCCGTGCCGCATCTCAGCCGTGTGGTATCCGGCAGAGTAGAATAGAACCAACCCATTACAATCACGGGTCACGCGACTAATGTCTGAGGCAGAACACCTTGCGCCTCCGTAGACCAGAGAATGGGCAGCAGCGTTTTCTGTTAGTCTTTCATTACTGCGATCTCCAATCCGCCTGCCAAGCGTGGAGATTACGGCAAATTCCTCCCAACATGGGAGAGGCTTATGTCCAGCAGTGGACGTTATGGGCTGTTGTTGTTGTTGTTGTTGTATCTCATCAAAAGAAAGTCTTCATCTAACTACCCTTGTCCCGTTCTACTTGGGTTCGGTACAACACGTTTTTCTTCTTAAATTCTCCCCAGTCAGACGTCGCGGCATCATTTACTCTTCTCTCTTTCATATTATCATTCCTCACACGATCAATCCACCTTTTTTTTGGCGTTTCTCTCCCTCTCCATCCATCATTTTATTCATAGAAAGGAAAGATAAATAGCATCGATATCTGAGAAGTTTTGTGATCGGTCGTCTACGTAACAAGTCGGAAACTGCAGCTTTTCCAGAAATGCAGCATATTTGGAATACCAGTTTGTTTCTAGGAAATAAGGAGAAGAGGAAACGGAGTGACCCATAAAACTGCATTAGTCAATGGAAATGCAGTCCCTAAACCGGTAAAGTACCGGTAGGACTTATTTACTATCAGTCACTCCTTCTAATATTTACGTTTGCAATGGCTAAAAAACTCCTCATAGGTACACAGAAAGTGAGAATAAAATTAGCTTCGATTTTTTGTAAGTTTTGTGGTTTATCATCTCATCTAATTAACATTTCAGAAACTATCTCCTGTTTGTAGGCACACTATAATAGGAAAACCAGTTTGTTCAATGGAAATAAGTCGTTTTTGGTGAGTTACACACCAAAAACTGCATTAAGTCATTAGAAGACATCGTAACAATAGGTCTCATATTATCGATTGGTCAAAGGTTCCAAAGTTTACTTTTGCTATGCCTGTGACGTGACAGTGTGCCTCCGAATTCACAGTCAGTAAAAATATCGATTTCTGAGAAGTTATGTGTTTTCAACCGACTTCCAAAAGAGGAGGTTCTCAATTCGACTGTAAATTTTTAATTTTTTGTTACCTCTGATCTTTCGACTGGGTGAACCGATTTTGATATTTTTTTTTTATTTGAAATCTGGTGCTTCTCGTGTGGTTATTATGTTTTATTATATATATTAATTTGGTAAAGATCTGATGCTGATCTTCGGAGATATACAATGGAACTCTTCAAAAATAGACGGCAAATCTGCAGTGATTGCTGGAAACGCTTGAATGTTTATTGTTTATACAACATCATGACGTAACATCACGCCTGTATGCTCTGAGGGGGTACGCAGATGTGTACAATACACCCAGATTTCGACAGATTTAGGTATGTTAAGTTCCATTTATTGGGGATAAGATATATTACCATGACATGTATTGTTTTTTTATTTGAAAGGATATACTTCAAAGGTAGTTTGATGAGAGATTGGTTCTGATTATGGGATCCATGACAAAGAAACGGAACTCTTAAATTCTTAGGAGCACATTAACGATACTCGGCCGAATCTTTTATAGGCTATCCGGATATTTGAGTCACCTACCGTAACGTCGTTATGGTCAAGTTAGTGTCGTAGTTCGTAGTCGAATATGATGATCAATAGAACTCCTTAACGGCTTTACCGTAAGGGTGCGATCTGTGGCCGAATTTCTGTATTGCAATTAAGCGCATTGTTGATATTTTTTACGTTTGTTGATATTTGATGTAAAATAAATTCATGGCAAATATTTGTTTGGGAACAACTAAAAATGGAAACCCGACTTCTGAAGCTAAAGTTATTTTTCGCTTTTTTGTGTTTTTTGAAGTCGGTTTTATTTGTTGCAAAAAAGCTTTTTATTTTTCCATTTTATATTTCCAATAATTAACAGTTCTGAAACTGCAGTTTATCTTGATGTGCAATAAATAAATTTGGAAACCCAGTTTGTTCCTTGTAAATAAGAAGAGGATATGGGTTTACCCAATAATAACAGTAGGTATGAAGTCTTTGGACAAATCAGGCAGGTCTTGTAAACGATCGGTCACGACATCCAATGTTTACATACTATGAATATACCTCCTCATAGTCTCAATATAGAAAATTGCATCGATTTCTGAGAATTTTGTAGTTTATCAATTCATGTAGTAAACAGATCCGAAACCACACCTTTTCTGGAAGCAGAGCATACGCGTAGAAACTAAAATTGTTTTATATTTTTTCTTTTTTTAAATTGAAATTCGGTAGAACAAATCCAAGTGTTGTAGCTTTTTAAGTTGGGTTCGTTGTATTGATTGCACATTCATACTGGTGAGTGTCTTCTAATGTTACTTGTACAGGCTGAAAAAGTCTAGGAAATGGCTGTCTAGGAAGATTTCTTGCCTAGGAATTGGATTGTCTAGGAAGAAGAATGCATTATGTCAGTGGTGAATTACGAATCTAAAAATTTATTTACGTCTGGACACCGTATCCGATGTTTACATATTGCTACCTCTTTGACTATACGTTCACAGAAAGTAAAATAAAAAAACAATCGATTTTCAAGAAGTTTTGTTGCCTATTTTTTTGTTTTGTGTTCACCCATATGTCTGAAACCGCAGCTTATTAGGAAGTGCAATATAGTTGGAATACCAGTTCGCTCCTTGGAAATAAGTATAAAAGGAAATTGGGTAACCATTGACTTAAGAAAAAAATCATTTTAGAAACCTCTTTTTTTTTTCGGATAGGAAATCATCAAATGACTCCTCCCGCTCTGGGCAGAGCAGGAGGGAGTGTCAGACTTTTACTGACTAAAACACATCCATGTTCCTTTATCGCCCTTTGTGTTCCGGGGCCACGGTATCTCTTTCGAACAGTCCCGCAGCCCCGGCAGGCATCGGCCCTTGCGGACCCCTTCGTTATTTTATTTTTTAGAAACCTCAATTTCATTTTTCAAGAACTGTCGTTAGACACCCCACACAGTTATACGTATATGTAGAATATTTTTTTTAGCCCTTAGTACCGTATAAGGAGCCCTATTTTTCTTTCTATTATTTCACTTGACTTTTGTGTAGCGGTTCAAAGAAGACACCTAAGAGTAAAATGTCTTAGACATACTGACAGACAGACGGATAGGACGAATCTATAAGGGTTCTTTTTTGCCATTCGGCTACGGAACCCTAAAACTATTAAATATAAAATTGGTCACCTTTGGTTATGGTAATAACTGTCAAATTATTTCATTATTTTTGATTGGGTTCGCATATTTCCTCTTTTACTGATTTCTAAGAAACATTCTTATATTATTATTCTTTATTATTATTGTTATTGCACTTCTTGGTGAGCTACGGTTTCAGACCTGTTAATTTAATGAGAACAAAAATAGCATTGATTTCTGAGAAGTTCTGTGGTGATACGTGGCGCCAAACTGTAACAAATCTACTTTATCCTAGCAAAACAAAAGGATTTAGGTAAACTTGAATAATTTAGAAGAATGATAAATTTATAAGAAAATAGTAAAAAATACAATTTATGATTATAAAAAGACCTATCTAGCATGCATTCTCAGGAGGGAAGAGAATAATGAATTTAGCAACGAGGGAAAGTCACTCCGAGTTCACAGCTCCACAAGTCAGGCTTCAGGGCAGCTCCCGCAGCACAGGAGTCCAGCAAACTTCAGTAAGACATCAGAGTAGTGTCAGGCTACAGGGCAGCTCACCACAGAACTTCTCAGAAATCGATGCTATTTTTGTTTTTACATTCTGAGAATGATAACGTACCGTCACCGTTAAAATAAACATTTGTAGTGATCACCAATTCGCAAGCTAACCTTCCGTTACATAACCGTTTTTAAAGACTAGCATTTCCCAACTATGTTGGGGTCGGCTTCCAGTCTAACCAGATACAACTGAATAACAGTATTTTACATAGAGCGACTGCCTATCTGACCTCCACAACCCAGTTAGTACTGAGTAATAAGATACGTTGAAAAGACTGGTTGTCAGACTTTTGGGCCACCGACTACTTGTAACGACAGTAGGTAACCGATTTTTAAGACTAAGTTGGAAACGTGGTAAAAACTAAACATGAGAATACATACAAATTATTCTCAACTAGAGTGTGAGTTTGAACGAATTATATATCGATTTAATTCGAGCTCAAGTTATTACTGGTTCTGACATAAGATGAGGACTTTGATACGAGATTATTTCTAGACAATTCCGTAATTTTGTATTTTTACTCCCACCTAATAATATAAGCAAAATAGTTAACATTGCGAATATAAAAATCAATTATTTAACGCTATAAGACGAAGAAAATTATAACTGTGAGAGTTCTAATTATAGTATTTAACAGATTATCGCAATTCAGCATCACATGTTGCTCAAAGCTCTGTTTACTGAAGCGTTGAACTACTAAACCAATACACCGAACCCAGCATCAGTATTCAACTCGACGCACGAAGGCGTAAATCACTCTCTAAATTAAGTGATGACAAACATTTGTCTAACAAACAATTGGTCCAACTTACAACAGCCAACATTGCGCCAATCAAGTGTTAAGGAAAACAGATAAACTGATTCGTAGATGTAATCTCAAAGTCTGGATTACCTTGTATTTTCTACCTATTACTAATTATTAAATTAAAAAATAATAATAAAACTAGTCCAAAAAAACAATTTGGACTAGTTCTACACATACATACATAAACCCACGCCTCTTTCTCATGGGGTAGGCAGAAACCCAGAACGCCACCCTACTTCTTTCAAAAAGTTGAACCTAAGCTACCGAAACGATTACGTCAATCCTATTGAAAGTCGTTGTAGTAAAATAAAACACTTTAAAATCGCTTGGCACAAATCTAGATCCACTGGTAGATGCATAAATCAAACAGCTGTCTACATTCCTTAAATATACCAATTCTTCGATATGAAGCCCAGAAATGAGCTGAAAGTAAAAAAGTCCCCGGGAACACAATTAAAAGCAATATTCCCCGTTGTTCCCTTAAACCATTAACTACTACTATTAGTTACTGGATCGTCGGGGAATATTTTGACTTTAATGAGTCATCATTTATTTATGAAACCTTAACATCTGACCATCAGTCACATAACATCATGTCACAATCATATATCATGAAATCAGTACATGATTCTAGACCCTGCAGTAGTGTACTTTTGATATGGATAACAAATCGTAGCGGAGCAGCTGATGCAGCTGAATACCAGTGTACAACCCAGTTAATACTTGGTAACAGGTATAGATACCTCTTGGTAAGACTGGTGGTCAGACTTTCAGCCACTGACTACCTGTAACGACTGTCAAAGATCTACAAATGACAGGCGGGATCAACGGCTTAACGAACTTTCCGAGGCACGGAGGAATCTCGGTGGTCAACCATCCACGGATCAACCTAGGGAAGCACGGCTTAACATAAAGATCGACCCGAGCGGCTGTTATTATTTAGCCATGAGCGAAGTTGTATGTAAACACACCATTTATCTAAATAAAAAGGAAAGACTGCCTCGTTGGTCTGGCGTCGCAAGCACGTCTGCCGAGCAAGAGGTCTTGGAATAGATTCCCGGGTCGGGATATTGGGTTCTTCCATCAGTAATTTCTCAGTAGCAGCCACGGAGCCTGGAATTGCGCCCAGTTGATGGCAATAGGCTCACCCCCTATTACATGGGACTTAAATATAACTGGTGAAATGTGGGTGGTGTGGTGTGTGTGCTCTGCCTAACGGCGATTGCAGGCGTTATATTAGGTTTAATAGGAAAGAAAATATTGATGACCACACCAATTTACCTTCGTTCTTTAGTTACTCTTAGTTCTCAAGAAATGATTCATTTCGAATAGTGTTCTCCATCACAATATTATGAGTTCGTGACTCATATCAATTAATACTAAAAAGACACTGGTCGCGTGTCAAATATTATCCTGCAAGAGACTATGAAGATGATTCACTGATCTTTAAGATCAACAAGCAACAAGCAACTAATTTTACCTCAACAATGAAAGAATTTTTGCAACTGCAACATACCTCAGACATGTTTCTTAGAAAAATCATGTCAAAAGAATTTTTATCCTCTGTCGTTGCTTCACGCGCAGGTGCGCCGGTTTCAATCCAAATATTTATTCAGGTTTTCTCACATTTTTATGGTCAAAATAATGCAGCTTTGGTCTCCAATTAAGAACAGATTAAATTGTATAAAATATGTATGTCCCATTTAAATATTTTAAAAATAAATTGTGTGTTTTCAAGAATTTATACTTAACACAAAATTTAATTTTAAGGTACGAGTACATAGTATGTGTATGTATGTTTATAGTTTTATGTGCAATATGTGCCAAGGTTTTTATTTAATAATTATTATCATTTAAATTACCTAAAGGAAAACATTTCACTTATACGCATTAAATAATAATATAAAATTATATTTGCATACCCTAAAAAGGCATGATAATAATATGGTTTATGACTAAACCACCAATTAGAACAACTATAGTATTACTGTATTTTACGCAAATAAGTAAATTATTATTATTTATCTAGAGCAAGCAGCTAAGCAGGAACTGAGTGCTTTGAAGACCTTAAGCTGGCGGCAAACAGCTAAGAATCGAGAAATCAAGACCGCTTGAAGAAACAGGAAGAGACCTTTACATATTGGAAAGATAAGATACATACAGGGTGTAAACAACCTCATCACGAAGCCGTCAACCAAGCATTCTGTACATCAAACTAAGTAACTTTACGCTAAATTATTGCTAGGAAACGACTTTTTTTTTGGGGTGAAAAATCATGTTTTGTGGTGAAACTCAATGTGACGCACTCAAAACATTGTGCTGATGAATGGATTGAATAGTACGGGGGTCGTTGAGGTGTTAAAAATCTTGTAAAAATGTTACAGTAAAAACTTGTATTTAAAAAAAAAAAACTTTTCAAAAAGTTGGAACTTTGGCCCCCAATATTTCCGTAACTAGAAGGTCCCAGGTATGGTGTAGAACAAAAAAATGATCGCAATGACGGGGAAAACAAGTGTCTTTCGGCTTCGTTAAGAGGTTTTTATACCCTTTATTTTTCATGTAGGTATGTAAGCACTCCAATTCAACCCGTTCGAATTATTTATTTATCCAACAATAATATTATTGTTCACACTGAAAATGTTATTCATTAAATTAAATTACAGCCCAACAATTTTATTACATACAGGTAAATACCACCTAAACAAAACAATAAATTCTAAAAATACGCATTTTTAGAATTTGTTTTAGCGCCAATATTTAATTAAATTAAATTTAAATTGGATTCATTTTTGACAATGAAAATTGGTAAATAGATAAAATAAAATAAACAAAAATTAGTTTTTCAGCTTTTTATCCTTGTCCGGTGATTCATCGAAAGCATCTTTTTAAAATTAATTTATTGTAAAAACTGTTGACATTCCTTTGCCATGAATATTCACTAACTTTAAATAATACTTACTATTTTCCTCTGCATATATCATTAACCGTTTAATTATTATGCAATATATTTTATGTAACTATTTATTTTGTCGTTCTCACGGTATGAATCACTCAATAATTGTAATATTTTACATACAAACATAACATCACTACTTTAATCCCCGGAGGTTTAGGCATTATGTCAATGTTCTGTACAATTGTTATTTCTAAAGAAATCATAATTATACAGAAAATAGTAGTAGGTATTGTTATTGTTACATTAAAATACATTAGTACTAAGAAATGAATGTTATATATTTACAAAGCAAGCAATCTAAATATATAAAAGAAGAAACTGACTGACTGACTGACTGACTCATCTATCAACGCACAGCCCAAACCGCTGGGTCTACAGATTCCAAATTTGGCAAGTAGGTTCCTTATGTGGTCTAGGAAGGATTAAAGAAAGGATCTAAGAAAGGATTTTTCAAAATTCACCCCCTAAGGTGGTTAAACGGGGCTCCAAAGTTTGTATGGGGAAACAAGATTAGTTAGACTATTTTATTCGAAACTTCACAGGAGTGCTCCTTTTGATAAATTAGTAGAAACGGGTTTCAGGGTTTTTCAGAATTCAACCCCTACGAGGGGGAAATGGGGTGACAAAGTCTAAAAAACGATGCACAGCCTAAACCGCTGAGTCTAGAAATTCCAAATTTGGCACATATGTTCCTTAAGTGGGCTAGGGGTACACTAAGAAAGGGTTTTTCAAAAATCACCCCCTAAGGGGGTGAAACGGACCTCTAAAAATTTGTATGGGGAAACAAGATTAATTAGACTATTTAATTAAAAACTTTACAGGAGTACTCCTATTGATAAATAAGCAGAAATGAGTCTCAGGTTTTTTCAGAATTCAACCCCCAAGAGGGGGAAATGGGGTGACAAAGTATAAAAATCAATGCACAGCCCAAACCGCTGAGTCTAGAGATTACCTTAAGGGGATGAAACGGGAGTCGAACGTTTGTATGGAGAAACAAGATTAGGTAAGACTGTTTTATTCGAAACTTCACAGGAGTACTCCTATCGATAAATGAGTTAACATTTGTGTTTCAGGTTTTTTCAGAATTCAACCCATAAAGGGGGAAATGTGGTAACAAAGTCTGAAAATCAATATCGGCATTTTTTGTATGGTATATCGGGTTGGGTGTGTTACAAAAACAACGATTTTAAGATTTAATGTGGCGGACCTGAAATACCATCATCATCCCCTGTTGGGGTGCAATGGGGTTGAAGTCTAAAAATCAATATAGGTGACGATACCGAAATTATCAGGGGTGCAGATTACGAAAATGGCATTTATTTTGAGATCCAGGAGATGGCGGATTCGACTTCTACACAGGGTTATTGTTGATTTATTGTGATGATTGTGATAACGATGATGATGATTATGATGATTGTGATTACGATGATGATGATGGTGATAATGATGATAGTGATTGGGATAACGATGATGGTGATTTGTGATAGTGATTGTGATTGTGATGGTGATTGTGACAGTGTTGGTGTTTGTGATAATGATGATGATGCGCGTGATAACGATAATGTTGGTTTTGATAACGAGGATGGATATTGTGACAATGATGATTGTCATTACGATGATAATGGTTGTGATTACGATGATGATGATTGTAATAATGATGATAGTGATTGTGATAACGATGATGGTGATTGTGATTGTTATGGTGATTGTGATAGTGATGGTGATGGTGATGGTTATTGTGATGGTGATGGTGATAGTGACTGTGATAATGATGGTGATTGTGATAATGATGATGATGATGATTGTGATAATGATGATGATGATTGTGATAACGATGATGGTGATTGCGATGCTGATTGTGATAGTGACGGTGATAGTGATGGTAAATGCGATGGTGTTGGTTATTGTGAATGTGGTAGTGATTGTGACTGTCATAGTGATAGTGATTGTGATAGTAATTGTGATTGTGATGGTGTTAGCGATGGTGATGGTGATTGTGATACTGATTGTGATTGTGACTGTCATAGTGATGGTGATTGTGATAGTGATAATGGTTGTGAACACGATGATAATGATGATGGTGATTGTGATGGTGATTGTAATTGTGATTGTGATTGTGATTGTGATTGTGATGGTGATGGTGATGGTGATAGTGATGGTGATTGTGATAATGATTGTGATAATGATGGTGGTTGTGATGATAATAATTATGATGAGAAATTTGGCACATAGATAGTTCATAACCTGGATTAACACGTAGGACACTATTTGTCTCTTTATTATGATCCAGATGGTTACCGAACTTCACGCGGGTGAAGCCGCGGGCAACAGCTAGTTATTGTATAAAGAGGTAACTGATTTTCCTTTTAAAGCGGAAATAATTAAACATACGTTTCACGGAAACATACGCAAGTAAATTACCAACACATTTATTTGTTATTGGTCAGATTAAGGCATCATGCTCGATTTAAATCCTACTAATATTTTGAATGCAAAAGTTTGTAAAGATGTATGGATGTCTGGATGTTTGTTACTCTTGAACGCAAAAACTACTGACCGGATTTGGAGTAAATTTGGCACACAGATAGTTTATAAATTAGCTTAACACATAGGATACTTTTTATCCCATAGTACGCTCCCGTGGGACAATTACCGAACTCCATAAATTGTTTGGATACTTAATGAAAACCGCATTATTATGTACATACCTAGGTTCTCTTATTCCAAGAGTCAGAAACAAAGTTTCATTTATTTTATCTATCAAGGGAATTTCCTGAATCATATTTTATGGTGGTACGAGTTAGTACCAGCATTGAGCACTCTATCTGCTTGGCGTTTTCCTGAACTGGGACCTATTTGGCGCATCCATGAGACACGCAATAATATCTTTATTTTGTATAGCTTTCAGTTTTTGTAGTTTTTAGGGTTCCGTACCTCAAAAGGTAAAAACAGGAACACTTATAATATCACTTTCTTGTCCGTCTGTTACCACTGGTTATACCAAATACTGAAGTCTATAGTCCCTATCAGGTGTATAAAAATCAAGGTCCTGAGTCGACACAAAAGAAATATATGGGCAAATTTAGATTTTCGCGAAAACATGTAAGTACCAAAATTTACCTTAATTTAAAACTTTTTTTTTATTTTTCGTACTTTCCCCTTTACTTGTGCTTTAAGAAGACATAAATGGTAGTCCCCGTTGGCCTAGAATCATGAACTTTGGCAAAAAGCAAGTCTTACAGCACATGTAAAGGGAAAAATCTGAAAACCGTAAATATGTAGTATAATAACAAAAAAAAAGCGTACAAATTTATTAATTGCGGTTGGAGCAATAGCCGTTTGTAGGGATCGAACAGCAAAGTTAAGTTTATCCTTTAAAAAGTTTGTACGTAATCCTCGGTGCGCGAGTCCGACTCGCTCTTGGCCGGTTTTTTTATTTCTGTTTTATGTTGTGTGCTCTTGAGGCATGTGCCAAATACGCATGTTTTATTTGTTTCTTTCTTTTACCCATAGTTTTTGTTTAATATAAATCATAATTATACGAATAGTGTATATACGTCCAAATTGAACCCAGGACCTCATGCAGTCACAATTGCGACTACTAGACCAACGAAGCAGTTTTAATATTTTTTTTAATTGAACTATCAAGAAAAAATCTTTGTTGTGTGTTTTCTTTAACAACAATTTAACTGTTAAAATGTTTTATATTCTAAATCTATATTTTTAATAAAGAATCTAAAAATATGAAGAAATCATAATATACTCTACCGTAACAAAAAAGATTTCGATTTTTCAAAGTGTCGCACTCTTTTTTTGATGTGTGTAGTTGCAGTTTTTTTAGAAACTATTTCAAGTCCTCAGGTGAAATTTAATTATATTAATAAATTTTAATATTTCTATCAATTTCATTTCATTTCATTCGAAAACATCCATCAGTTGCTAAGAAAACTTCAACAAAAAATTTATTTAATGCCTGGTTACTTATTTGGTTTGTTCACTGTACGTATCGACAAAGTGTATGTCCAATTTCAGTTTCAAGTAAGTGCAAGACTGTGTTCTCGAGGCAGGTTTACTAAAAATATTAGCATAGTAATAAAATATTTCAACAATATCTATCGTGCATGATGCAGTAAGTTTATGGATTATTGTAGTGGTTTTTTAGGAAACTATATTCCCCTTTTTCTTGAGGCAGAAAAATCTGATCACAGTTCCTAGAATTTAGGACACACACTCCCGCACACACACACACACTTACAGACATATACACTCACACAAACCACAGCACACAGCACGAACATACATACATATTATTTTCTTTTTTTTTTTTTGTTTGTTTCTTGTTTGTTCGTTTGCTTAACCTTATTTAAGTTAGTTTTTATAATAATCTCATTTTTATTTTATACTTTTGCACTGATTTCTTTTTGTTCTCAAAATTATATGATGTAAAGAACTACTTAGCAGGTCCGGAGGAAGGTGATGGCATTCGTGATACAGGGTATTCCTAGTACGAGTGCCAAAGCACTCCTTTGTCACTTATGTGCACATCGTATTTGACCAAATTAATACATAGATATTTAAGGAGATTTTCTGTACCCTTTTTACTAGCAATAAAGTTTTCTTTTTTTTTTTTCTTGGTTTATTAATAAGAACACCTAAGCAGGACAATGCTAGAGGGTGTTAAGGGCCAAGTCCTCGCTGCAGTCGCACTGGTAACACAGGGGAGTCCCTTCCCGCCTAGTCAGTTTGTGCAGGTATTTGCCAAAGCAGCCATGCCCTGACAACCGTACCGTATCCCGTACAGATACTTCCAGGATCGGCTGGATTGCCCCCACGGTCCAGTGACCTGCACTGGGCGTCTCCAGCCTCACCCTCCATCCAACATATAGTACTCAAATACTCATTATTTTATTGCCTATTAGCGCCCCGCCCCGCCTTCGCACGGGTACAATGTAGCATATACCTATAAAAATTTCTCTTTAATCACTCCTTCTATTGCTGAAAAATACAGCGGGAGCGACTTTGTTTCATACTATATCAAGATACCAACATTACGTCTCAAATTCTAATGTTAAAAGCCCGAAAAATCGTCTCTGCTTTATGAAATCCTTACAGTTACCACCTTATGTTGGAAAATCCTAAGGTACTTTTTTCAGTAACTTTTACAGAAACATACATTTACGGGAGTATCTCTACAAATGTTATTCACCTATCTTCCTTACAGTTTTTTTTTACGATTTCTTCAATGAATTGCCTATAAAAATTTTACGACCATTTTATGGAGAGGGTAGGTACATTAATAGGTGAATAAAAATCTAGACAGTCTACGTTATTGTTTTTTACGCACCTAAACGTGTTTTCAATTCAACGGTTTTATTGTCGAAGAATAATGGGCAGCCCTGTTCCAATTAAACAATGAATAGATGTCAAAAACACCTGTGGTTTTATAATCACCAACATTGTTTTGGCATTTTCTAATAGTCACGTCATTTATTATGATGTTGTTTTTAATGGATTAATTGTCCTTATGTACAGCCAACAAGAGAGATTTGCATGACTGTTGTGAATGATTGAGACTTTGACATAATTTGTTTGAATGTGTCTTCTATTGCGCACGTACGAAGAAAAACAAAGTGCAAGTGTTTAAATGTCTGCTTGCCTTGATCTGAAAGAAAACCACCGCAGAAACGGGTTTCCTCGAAGAAAGAATCGACAAAATTACATATTTCTTTTGTTCATCTGTCATTTTGTCGATTCTTCGTCGACAAAACCCGTTTTCACGGTGGTAATGGTACGAGGGTTGGTGTGACGTTAAGGTATCAAAGCATCAATCAACTCAGGCAATCCCACTCCACTCCTGGACAAACTGCGTCACAACATTTTTGCAAAGAGGTTACTTTTATGAAGTAGGCAAGTACCCTCTGTACTATACAGAGGGTCTAAAATGACCATGACAGAGACAGACGCAGTTAATATTATGAATTGTCAATTACTTTGTGACCACTTTGCGAAGTATAACATAATTCATATTAATATCCTAATAAGATGGTGGTAAAACGGACGTCCTCCCCTGACTAATATTTTAACAAAGCATTTCTATACAACAAACTAACTCTACACGAAAAAAAAATGCTGTGAAATGACTTTTTATTGGGGTTACAAATCACGTTTTACGGTAGGACTCAATATAACGCAGTCAAAAAATTGTGCTGATGAATGCACTGAATAGTACAAAGGTTGATGCGATGTCCAGCGATTTAAAGTAAAGGTATTAAAATATGTATTAAAAAAAACTTGTAAAAAAGTTGTAACATGGTAAATGTTACAACTTTTTTTTGTGCTCATCTATTTTAATATAATGTCCTGTTGGGTATTTTGTTTGTACATAAATAAATAAAAAACATTGACCCCCAATATCTCCGTAAACAAAATTAGTTCCCAGATATACAGGGTGTAAAATACCTCATCACGAAGCCGTCAACCAAGCATTCTGTACATCAAACTAAGTAACTTCACGCAAAAATTTTTGCTGGGAAACAACTTTTTTTTTTGTGGTGAAAAATCATGTTTTGTTGTAGAACTCAATGTAACGCACTCAAAAGATTGTGCTGATGGATGGATTGAATAGTACGGAGGTCGTGAAGATGTTTAAAGTAAAAATCTTACATTCAAAACTTGTATTAAAAAAAAAACTTGTCAAAAACTTCGAACTTTGACCCCCAATATCTCCGTAACTAAAATGTTCCCAGGTATGGTGTAGAACAAAAAAATGATCACAATGACGGGGAGAACAACGGCCTTTCGGCTTCGTTAAGAGGTGTTTTACACCCTTTATACGATCGCAATAACGGGAAGAACCTTTCGGCTTCGTTGTGGAATATATTTTTTACACCCATTATTTTTTTAAATAGTTCCATGGTGGCGTGAAGGCCTCCTGAATAAATTGTACTCTATCCCTCTCTTCAAACAAGCATAAAATCACCCCCTCTCTATTGCTGGACAAACATAATATTTGCTAACGATTATCCCATCTAAAAGAGTGGTTGTTCGCTCATGGGATTTTAACGAGCCACACAAACACATTAATATAGGAGTGCCAACGATTATAATATCCATTATGGAGTATTAGAAACACCATTAGAAGTCTATGGAAAATATTATGGTGCATGTTGCATGCTTTCCGATAAATTAGTGCGATTAACTGGCGCTAGTTAGTGGGAGTTAATTATAAAAAATGCAATATACTGTGTGCTATTTTATGGTGTGTTGTTGATAGTATCTTTAGAGATCCGTTGTCTGTAACAATAAATTAGCTTTCTTATGTCATACATCTACCAAACCACACTGGGTTCGCGTGGTGGAAACCACGTGGATAGTACTGTCCAATGTTTCTTTGATCGTTTGGTGGGGCCGTTTGGCCTGGTACAGGACCAAAACAAGTTAGTCTATGTTTGCTGTGTGCGTTTGTCTTATTTTTTCATATGTTTACGTCTTTTTATGCAACATTGTTTATTGTTAATTTGATTCTTTTTTTGTAATTTGTTTAAGGTTTTTTCAGGAAAGTGAAAAATGCTTTAAATAAATAAATATCGCTGGACATGAACACACAGCGCCATCTAGTGCCACAGTAAGCAACGAGGCTTGTGTCGTGGACACCAGATAGTTGATATACTACATAGATACTTTTTGTTTGTAAATACATACTTATTCTACATATAAACATCCATGACTCGGAAACAAAAATGTCCATGCTCATCACACAAACATGTGCTCCAACCGGGACTCGAACCCGGGACCCTAAGAACGTAAGGCAGCCTCACCACCGCTACGCCATTCGGGTCGTCAAAGCGTTCGTCTTTGAAAGCGTTGTATATTTATATGGAAACTTTCAACGGGTTGACAGCTGATAAGCTTTTCTTTTTATTTCTTTTCACTTTGTCTTTGTCTACCAGATGAGTGTCTATTAAAGAAGTGAAACTGGCTTTCAAAATGTTTGGTTTATAATTTTTACAACGATTTAAAATTTTCGGAGTCTTACGTCAATCGCATATAATTTTTTCTTTTCCATCATTATTATCGCTGATATTTTGTCACTTTATCTAGGCCCTTAGCTCTATGTCTACGATACCCGACTCGACTCAGGCTCTTCTAAAATTGGATAGTTGACACCACCAATCAATTGGCATACGCTTCATGAGCTGTCAAAATGCGATCCCTCCATTTGTATAACAATAGCAACTTGCGACGTCAATAAATTGCCCGAATTTATCGAGTTTTCAGGCCTAAAGAGTGTTTTAGAGAAGTTGTCTTTTGGAATTATTGGTCTTGTATAACTTGCTTATGCACGCGGCTTTAGCCCGCTTGAAGTTCGGTAATTGTCCCACTGGACTGTACTACCGAAATAAAAAAGCATTCTATGGGTTAATCCAGGTCATAAACTATCTGTGTGCCTTCATTAAAAACCGTTCTGTAGTTTTTGCGTAAAAGACTAACAAATATTCTTACAAACTTTTGCTCATAATTTAATAGTAGTAAGATGTTTTCAACTTATTGTGAATATTCCCCAAGTAATTCTTGGCCCGGCTTTCAGTCCTGCCATGAAGCTCAGCTGAAAAAGAACCAGTGCTCATTATTATTTTTCTCTTTGAAACAAAAGTAGCAAAAGGAAAAGTTTCAGTTGTTTTAAAAGTGATCACTAGTTCAAAGTAGACGCCTCTTAACTTTGTAGTTTGATTGATCTCCCACCACGAGATTGCATTAAATAACTTAGCCTGTTACGTAGGTGTAGCATCAGGAGCAAGGTTCCGTCCATAAACAGTATTATAAATTTAAATTTAATTATCACACACGAGTGATGAATTTAAATGTTGATGGATGGAGAGGGAGAGAAAGAACAAAGAAAATAAATAAATATCGCTGGACATTACACACAGCGCCATCTAGTGCCACACTAAGCAACGAGGTTTGTGTCGTGGACACCAGATAGTTGATAAACTACATATATACTTTTTGTTTGTAAATACATACTTATTATACATATAAACATCCGTCCATCTCGGAAACAAATGTCCATGCTAATCACACAAACATTTAGTCCTACTGGGATTAGAACCTGGGACCCTAAGAACGTAAGGCAGCCTTACTACCACTGCGCCATTCGGGTCGTCAAAAATAAAATACAATACAAAATATGTATGGATTGTGTGAGGAATAATATGCGGGAAAAGGGAGTACCTAAATGATAGCGTGACGAATGACAGGGGAGGATGCAAAAAAAACACGTGTTGAGCCAACCCCAAATAATAAATAAATAATATAATGGAACATGGGCAGGACAATTATGATTTATTTAACACTTTATGTACAGAGGAGGACTTTCTACCAGTCAACTTCTCGGCAATGTAGAGACAAATAAAATATTGGTAGTTGCTTAACAGTTTTTTTTTTTTAAGCTGTATTATCACTCAGCTAAGCAATGATCTGCCCCATAGCTTTTCTCAATTAATAATATGTGCGATAGTTTTTATGAACTGTTCCAACTATTTTTCGTTATTAGAAAAAGAGAGTGGCAGTTGAGGGATTCCCATTACGATTTGATTACGGTCCTTAAGAAAATCATTTAGAAATATCGGTTTAGCTAGGAGCAGGTATAGAAATATAACCGAAATAATAATGTATAACCCCGGCGATACTAACTACGCAGATTTTCTTGAGGTTTATGAGTCCCAACTACAACAAAAAAACCGGGCAATAGTGTTCGGAGATTTTAACATTGATCTTTTAAACAAAGACAAAAAGACTAAACAATATCATGAACTTTTGAAGGGAACTAGACATACATTACTAAATAAAATCACTAAGAAATATTGTACAAGAGAATCGAATACTAGAAAATCTATATTGGACCATGTTAGTTCTAATCTGAAAGACGATCACTTTCACATGGCAATAACTGACTCTTCAATGTCAGATCACAAACAAATATATGTTGAACTCAAAAAAACTAAATCCCTTCGAAAAATACGGACCAAATACGAAGCCATAGATTTCACGAAACTATATGGTATACTAGAAGCAACAAACCTAGAAGAATTAGATGACGATTACGCAGTACTAGAAAACAAAATAAAATCAATAATTGACAATAGTAAAACAACAAAAACCAAAATTCAGAACCTATCCCAAAACGACTGGATAAATAGAAACATAATTGATGATATCTACCAAAGAAACGCATTGTGGACAGAACTGAAGAAGAATCCAAAGAACACCACCCTGGAAGCAGAATTTATCACAAAAAGAAATCATGTTGCCAAACACCTGCAAGATACAAATAATAATTTCTACTATAAAAAGTTTAGTGATTGTATTAATAAACCTAAGCATATGTGGAATTTGGTTAACATTCTTGCTAACAATAAATTAAACTAAATTGTGCTCCTTCAAAACTATTGATCGACTCGAAACACATTACGAACCCAAATGAAGTTTGCCAGATTTTTAACGAATACTTTGCCACTATTGGACCCCTTCTAGCGAATGAAATACCTAGATCATTTCACGATGATCATACACATGCCTTACCGAAAATTCCTCCCGAAGACACTCCAGTGTTATCAACTCTTGATCCGTGTTCTGCAACTGAAATTTCAAAAATTATATCAAATTTAGACCCTAACTGTAGTACTGGATTCGATGGAATCAGTACCAAAGCAATAAAATGCATAAACAATTTAATTGCAAACAACCTGAGCAGCTGCTTTAACAAATTGCTAGCTGAAGGTCATTTTCCTGATACTTTGAAAATGGCGAAGCTCATTCCTATACACAAATCGGGCTCAAAAATGGACCCAGGTACACACACACAATACACTGAAATAGGTCGGTAGTTACCGACCTATTTCAGTGTTGCCTGTATTGTCAAAAATACTAGAAAAAATCCTACACGAACGATTGTATAAACATTTAACTACTATCAACTTTCTTTCAGACAGACAATACGGGTTTAGACCAAAAAGCAGCACACTAACAGCTACAGTCGACCTCGTTACTAAAATTAAGCAAAATATAGATGGAAAAAACATAGTCCTTGGTATCTTTATTGATCTCAAAAAAGCGTTCGACACCGTAAGTCACGAATTGCTACTTAAAAAGCTAGAAACCATAAAAATTACCGGCAGTGCCCTAAAAATATTCCAGTCCTATCTAAAAAACAGGTCGCAGGTAGTTAGAACGGATAATAACCATCAAAGTGGCCCATTACCTATAACGTGTGGAGTTCCCCAGGGATCAATCCTGGGGCCCCTGCTCTTTCTGATCTACATAAATAATATTCAGGAAATTAAACTACATGGCCATCTTACTCTATACGCAGATGACACTTGCTTATTTTATTTCGGACCTTCCATTCATGACTTAGTTTCCCAGGCTCAAGACGATTTAAACACCCTTTTTTCATGGTTTCAATATAATGTATTAACTATAAATATTACTAAAACGTGCTATATCTTGTTTAAAGCAAAAAATAAAATAATACCTCCACATAATCCATTAGTTATTAATAATATACTTTTACAACAAAAATGTTGTGAAAAATTTCTTGGCTTAAGAATGGATAGTTCTCTTTCGTGGACTGTTCACTTGGATCATATAAAAACAAAGCTTACGTCACTACTTGGATCCCTCCGAAACATAGTTCGATGTATTCCACATAGATTGTGCCACACCATCTATAACGCCTTAGTAAAACCTCACCTACTATATCTGGTTGAAATATGGGGCAGTGCGGCCAAGACGAAGCTAGCAAGTCTTCAAGTTGCACAAAACAAATTGATAAAAATGATTTTTAACTACCCATTCTTAACATCGACAAGCAAAATTTATGAAGAAACCAAAATAATGAACATTAGACAGTTATATATTTACAATACATGTATTTTCATTCGAAAGGCACTCAACAAAAGTATACAGACTAATTTATCGTTTACTAAAGTAAAACAAGTAACCCAACGTAGCTCTCGCCGAGCTAGTTTTCTGATTTTACCGAAGATGAGAACTAAGTTTGGTAAAAACATGTTATTATTTGAAGGAGCACAATTATACAACAAAATACCCCCAAGTATTAAAAAAGTGCACCCATTCAATGCATTCAAAAGTCTATTATCTGAATATTTAATGACAAATAACAACTTTCCTAACATCTGAATGCAGTGGATGGGTATATCTAATATGTAATCGCTACCGTGACGTCTGTGACGAACTTTAATTACAATTTATTTTAAGCATTGTTCTCATGTAAGTGACTTAGTGTCTTTTTTGAGAATAAATATCTTTAAACCTAAATAAGATGGTCACATTTCGAAAATTTAACAGTACAGTCTTAAAATGGTTTTGGCTAGCCAAGCCAAAACCATTTCAAGACTGTTCCGTTCTTCTTTGTCATGTGAAAAGAAATACCCTACAAGTAAACAGGTTGAATTAAGTGACACACAGATATGGGCAAAAAGAAACAAGGGAGGGATTGCTTTCTCATTTGATTACAGAACCCTAAAAAGACAAATTAAGTCTACCACCAGGCAGCGTGCAAGGTAGATAACGTAGTTACCCTAGACAAGCTCTGGGTAATAAAAACTTCGACGGAAAACTATTTGATCGATCCACGGAGCTCTCAACAAGAACACAACTCAGTCCTGGTAGCAGAATTACTTAGATAATTAACGATAACCTGTTATTATATCGAACGAGTTTTAATAATTATGTTTTATTTATAGGTTAATTTATTAAATTACTTAGGTTACTCACGGTACCGGTACCTGGTTGACCTGGTGAAGGTTGCGGGAATCCGCTGGATGCGAGTCGCACGGGACCGTTCAATGTGGCGACACTTGGGGGAGGACTATGTCCAGCAGTGGACGTTTTTCGGCTGAAATGATGATGATGACTCACGGTACTAATAATTATAATGAAAGCATGATAAGAGCATGTGATGCGGACAATGTCGTAGTAAAAAATAAGAGTAGAGGAAGACCAAAGAAATGATGGATGGACTGTGAAGGATGATATGGCTAGAATAGATGTGGCTGCTGCGAAGACGTGTAATAGAGAAGTATGGATGGAGAAGGCAGACCCCAAATCACTATAGAACAGGACAATGATGACTAATATAATGAATGCGTTACTTTGTGTAATTTATTTCATCACCACTGCTCTCAAAAACGGTGAAGGAAAGCATCGTGAGGAAACCGGCATGTCCTAGAACCAAAAATTCGAAGACATGTGACATCTACCAATCCGCAATGGGCCCGCGTGGTGGATTATAGCCCATACACAAAATACGCGCTTTGACGTGGAGTTGCGGACACCAGCCCGTTACACATTATACAGTACAATATAATAAATGCGAAAGTATTCTGTGCCTTTTTACGCTTTAAAGGCTCAAGGAACGCCGAATAAACACAGACATATCTCGATTCGGATACTTTAATAGTAATTTCCGACCTTGTGGGCGAAGCTGCGAGCAAAACCTAGTTTGTTTATGACTCACAGAGTATTCGCGAATATGTACAAGTGTTACGGTAACACCAAATAACAGGTTGTAAACAATCTTATAAGCATTTAATTTTTTGTTATCAGTTTCGAAATATATTTAATTAACTACGGCATCAATAAACCATTAAAACTCCTTTGAAGTAGGTATGGCGAATTATAAACCGAGCTGCCGCCCTATCGCCGTATGCAAAAAGAGTGTTGTTTACACACGATCTAAAACCACGAAGCATGAGGTCATTTGGTTTACACATCGCCCTAAATGACGAATCAAGATTCTATCTTGTAAGGATTTAAAGTGTAAAAACCCAAAAGAAAAATCGTTATGTTTCACTATTCGCTCATGAACGCAGTCGTAAGAGTCGCACGACTCGCACCCAAAGAGTGTGAAGATCAACGTACACACAGAGTTTTCAGAAAAGTGTGGTCATATTTGAGGGTGTAGTACAAACCATCAACGTGAAAAACTTTATCCATGGGACCGTAGTCCGAAAAAATCCGTTCCCCCATACTTGGATTTGGGACGAGTGGATGTTGGTATGATTTCAACATTTTTTCACGATCACAACCGATGGTCCCATGAAAAAAGTGCAGTATGAAAGTCTAGTGGGTGTAAAAGTCACTTGTCACGTCATTGTGAAATTGTATTTTATTTGATAGTTACAGAGATTGAGGCCTTGAGGGGGTCAATGTTTCAACTTTTTCACAAGTCTTTTTAAATCTATATTTATATTAATGTTAAAACTTTACCTCGACGATTCTCGTACTATTCACTGCACAATGCTTTGAGTGCGCCACATCGAGTCCTACCGTAAAACGTGAGTTTTAACCTCCAAAAAAAAAGTAGCAATATTTTTTGCGTAGAGTTACTTAGTTTGATGTACAAAACTCTTGGTTGACGTCTTCATGACTGGTCCGTTTACATCTTGTTTACTAGATCCATAAATTTTATATAACAACTCCTTTCTGATGCATGCTGTTTTAGTACTGTATCGGATCAGTTGTGGGTACTCCTGTTTGAAAATAATGAATGCCATTTTTATTACAGGCACAAATGACACGTTTCGTCCATTGTTTATAAGATGGTCTAGCGATGCTTCAAGTGTTGCATGTTTCTGCGAAGATGATGATAAAACGGTGAAGTAATTTATCAGAAGGTCAAATACTCGAATTAAAAAAAGCATAAAATCTATTTTAATCATAACCTCAGTTCTGCGAAAATCAAAGACCAAAAACTGCCAAAAAAAAGGTAATTTGGAGGTCAGTCAATCAAAAATAATTGAAATTGAATTTGGAATACGAGAATTCTTAGAACTACAAGAAATTACCCTCAGGTTGGCTCTTACAATAATTATAAAAAAAGTTTTCGTTCGACATTTTCCTTTACCGAAAGTCAATGACCGAAGATATTAACTGAGATGGAATCTACATTATTACGATACGAAGAGCCAGTAAGCCTCCTCAAGCCACGTTATTTGTTTGTAGCAACGACACAAAATTGGATCCAGTATTGACGATAAATCGCCTGCAGGTGAACGGAACAATCCCATTGCTTTCTTTATCAAGACTAATCGAGATAAACAGCAACGGGAGCCAATCGAATTGTATTAGAGTCTTAATGAAAATCTGAACGATATACGACTTCATTTAGAGTTCGAGAGTAAATACTTCGTTGAGGCTTGATTGTCAAAGTGTCATTGACCTTGCTAGTTTTTAGAGTTCCGTACCCAAAGGGTATAAACGGGACCCTATTACTAAGACTCCACTGTCCGTCTGTCTATCTGTCACCAGGCTGTATCTCATGAACTTAGAAGAGTGAAGAGAGTATCTCATGAAGCTCTCATGAAGCTAGACAGTTGAAATTTTCACAGACGATGTGTTTCTCTTATCCTCCCGTACTTGTTTTGTTTTCTTCGTTGGTCAGACGCATACCAGTTTGTTGAGACTAAACACCTGAACATTTTGAAACACTACGAAGAGAGGAAATTGAATGTTCCCTGAAGATCACCTACCTTAAGTCTTCAAGTTCAGCTCTGAAGGCATTTCCGTCCACAGGCTTAGACCTGTTCTTGAAGACCAGCATCGGAAGAGAGTCCATCTGATCTATGGCTCTGTTGGTACCCGCAAACCGCTGCGATAGGTTCGACCTGAAAGATATAAGACATTACATCGGCTATCAAGCTAAAATGAGATAGGGTGGTTCACGTCAGCTGCGTGCATGGTGACCGCTGGGTAAGTGTCCACGCAAAGGGTAAAGAGGAAAGGGGAAAGATGGATGGGTGGGTAAGGGGAAAGATGGAAGGCACCTTCGAAGCCGGCCCAGAAATAGTGGCCACTAAGACGTGTGATGATGACACACCCACATTTAGTTATATAAATGACGTAAGCGAGCTCTGATGTTACGAGCATAATTATTATATTCAGACTTTGATCTGTTAGTTACAAGTTGTTAGAGGGAAAACGCAAAACAATTTTCCCGAGCCGAGGATCGACGTCAAGACATGGATGCCCAGCAGTTATGCCTTAGTTTTCTTTCATCATTATCATCATCATCATTTCAGCCGAAAGACGTCCACTGCTTGACATAGGCCTCCCCCAAATGTCGCCACATTAACCGGTCCCGTGCGACTCGCCTCCAATGGATTCCCGCAACCTTCACCAGGTCATCGGTCCACCTAGTGGGAGGTCTTCCAACGCAATGTCTTCCGGTTCGCGGTCGTCACTCCAGAACTTTTCGGCCCCATCGGCCATCCGTTCTGCGAGCAATGTGCCCTGCCCACTGCCACTTAAGTTTGGCAATTCTTCGGGCTACGTCGGTGACCCTGGTTCTCTTGCGGATGTCTTCATTTCTGATTCGATCACGCAAAGAAACTCCGAGCATAGCCCTCTCCCTTGCCCTTTGGGTGACTTTAAGCCTTCTGATAAGGCCCATTGTGAGCGACCACGTTTCAGCTCAGTTCAGTTTTCTTTACAAATAACAATAAACATGAATTAGATAAACTAAGTCATGCATTCCAGTTTGAAAACTGTAATCCTAATCTCTATTCTCCTCTCCATTGACAAGAAACAAAGTTGAAAAACAGTTTTTATTTATTAAGATACCGGTTAGCTTGTCGCAAGTAACAATGCAACATTCCATGTTGCTCAAACAATGTTGCGCAACATTGTTTCATAACAATTACGAAAGAGAAGGAGGCGTAAACCTATTTCTTGAAAATATTATAATGAATCACAATGTTTTTATTACTTTAGGTAAAACAAAATTAAATGTTATACAACTTTGTGTAATAAAAACGCAACATTGTGGTTATGATTTCATGGCATTCTGTGAAGCGGACACCTGGGTTTTACGCATCGTTTTGCGAATGATGTAAATCCGTGAAGGGACCATCTGAGTCTTATTTTATTTTTATATACGAAGGCAAGCTTACCGGCAAGTACTTTTATTGATAGTTAAAGCATATTTCATCGCCTATATGCCTTCAATCAACTCATAACCTAAACATAACGCCCGTAATCCCCGAAGGATTAGGCAGAGGACATTTCGCCAGTTATTATAATAGGGGACAAGTCTATTGCCATCAAACGGGCACAAATCCAAACTCTATGGCTGCTATTGAGAAATTCTTGATGGAAAACCCAATAACACTTTGCCCGACCTGGGAAACGAACCATATGGACCTCGTGCTCAGCAGTTGCACTTGCTACAACTAGATTGAAGAGGCAGTCCTCAGCATATTACATTCCGTTCGACATATACCTCGTCAGTCAAGCTGCGGCATACCCTCTCCGGCTTCCACATCTAGCGTAATCGAGCCACCCTATGCGGTCTTTGTAGTCATTTATACAGGATGTAAACAGATTTTACACGAAGCCGTCAACCAAGCATTCTATACATCAAACTGAGTAACTCTGCGCAAATTTTTTTGCGGAGAAACAAATCACATTTTATGGGATAACTCAATGTAAAGCATTCAAATACATTGTTCTGATGGATGGACTGAGTAGTAAACGTGTCATAGAGGTATTTAACGGAAAGTTATAACATAAAAAATTTGTATTTAACATTTTAGGTCTAGAACAAAAAAAAATGATTGCAGTGACGAAGAGAACAAGTGCCTTTCGGGTTCGTTAAGAGTCAATTTACACCCTTTAGATCATTGAGCAAATGAAAGAGAGAATACGAACCTCAAAGTGCTCCCATTGGTGAAAATGAAGAATGCCACTTCCGACCTCTCTTGCTGTAACCTGGTTACAAGCTTCCCGAGTTCTGTTGCTCTGCTGACCTGTATCAAAGCAAAAATGAAATTTTTGTGACGTCATTATATCGAAACGGTAAAGGGAAACAAAGTGAGGAAAACTAGCATTTAGAACTAAAGAGAATCAAAAACATTATGACATTTACCAACTCTCACTGGGGCGGTGCAGTGGATATTCTATTGCCTTTTCTTCTCTTAGAGAGGAGGTCTATGTGTCTTAGTGGTCGGGAAATTATAAACCATAAATCAAATAAAATAATCAATCTTTTGATGTTCGTCATTTACCTCGTATGTATTGGTAAACGAACTAATTTGTTTAAGACGTAAATCTTTGTATTTAAAATTTGGACTTCGTTTGAAACATAACAGAAAATCAGAACTGCTATATTAGGTAAATTACTGTAAAAGAACTCTCCTGAAGACAGGCTTCTTTTTTCATCAAAACATTATCTATCTTCACATTTGGCTTGACAATAAACCGAGGAAAAAGCTTGTGGCGTAATTAATGGGTACTGGAAACCATTTTATATTTAATTACTAACGAAGTATTTTAAATACCAACAAACTTTGCTTACGAACATTTCTTTCATACTTGTATCAAAACTTGATCAACGTCAAAGGTTGAAATAGTTAAATAGGCCTTTATCGAACTTAGGTCGCTCAAAAAAATTTATCACTTGGTGAGTTTGAACATTCGTTATGAAACAATATATACAACTTTCAGTGTGTGTGATCAAACTGCTATGGCTGAAGGAATTATGTAATATCTGTTCATTGTTTGTGCTATTGTGTTTTTTAATTAACACATATGTATTCCATGTTTTAAAACACGTGTGCAATATGTTTTGCAAGTAAATAATATTTGAATAATTATGAATTGTCGACGAAACCGTGACGCAATAATTTTTTTAGCCGCGGCAGAGCGAAATAAACGATTGAAATCTTTGCTAACGAAAATATCATCCATAAACGATCTTATAGAACTTAATGGATACGACAAAGACAGCTAATTTATGAAGCGTTTACAAATGCCAAGTTTTAACAATAAGCTATTCTGAAACGTTTATCAGTTTGAAACTGTTATGAGCAAAACAGATCGATAATGCTCAAGACTTGGGTGACTGGTATTTGCAGTTCGAGACCCCTCTGTGCTATAGAAGAGCACGTAACACTAGTGTAATGATAAGGTTTTGTTTGTACAATTGTACAAGCGCGAGCGCTAACGATTTTGTTCAATTAACCACTTTAACCGCTTAGGCCCGTTTTCTAACCTAAAACTACTGTCAGTTATTATTAATATTTCGTAGCTATCGGTGTTTCTATAGTTATATCTGTAGTTAGATTGAAATATTCTATCCACTTCACCTACCTGTCACTTTATTCATAAAAAAATCAAAGAAAGCTTTTCTGTGACGTTTTGTTTCTAACCGTCGGTCGGTCAGCAAAGTGTCAAACAGACTGAGAGAGCAACCTACTGAAACCGAACAGTAAGTTATTAAAAATAGCCGTTAACCACCAACCAACAATTTAACCACTTTAAATGAAAGTTCGTCCAAAGTTTAAACTTTGGACGAACTTTCATAAAGTGGTTATTTATGTTATTGTTTTGTTTCATTTCATCTTTTACTCGTATAATCAACTTTTATTGCCATAACTTGAAGGTTAGGTTTTTCATCAAGGCTAATCGACCATCTCAATGGATAAACCTGTACCGCTGTATACCTAAAAATTGAGATAACTGTAATAATTCGTGTTGCGAAACATTTATATGTTTTCTAATAATACGTTATAAAGTTCTTTTTAAGTTTCGTTTATTAATATTAGTTTATAGTTAACCAGTATTCCTATTGTGTTTATTTTATTTCTTTCTGTTATTGTAGGGTCGACCAAGCTATTTGGTTTACATTTTACAATGTAATTTGCATGTTAAAATACACACCCTTGGGGTGTGTTGTAGAGATACTTTTTTAATTTAACCAACTTTATTTGTGAACCACCTACTAGAACCATAATTTTTATTGCATAATCACCCCAATTCTATTCCCATTTCTATTCGTTCCATTTTTTGTAACTAGCATAATCACCCTATAATCAATCAATCAATCAATCATTTTATTAGCAGGCATCTTAAGGCCCATAGATAAAATACACAAAATTACATTACAACATAAAAATATACACTAATACATACAAAATATAACTTATAAACTATGAAATAAATTATAAGTTTCAGTGTCAGTTTTTTTTTTTTTTTTTTTTTTTTATTATTAATTAGATTTCTTTAGGAATAAGCATCATCTTTGTACTATTTTCTGTTCCTTTCTACTTTTCTTTATTTTTAGTGTGTACATAAATTGTTAAATAAATAAATAATAAAATCTCCCTTACAACTATCATTAATGTCCCTAATGCGACAGCTCGGTCTCAAAATTAACTTATCTATTTTAATATTGTAAAGAGAAAAGATAAGTATTTTTGTATGAAACGAATAAACTTAAAAACTACTGGACCGACTTGAAAAATTCTTTCACCGTTGGGAAGCTACACTATCCCTGGGTGACCTAAGCTACTTTTTACTCTTGTATTCCCACGGGAACGGAAACTACACGGGTGAAACCGCGTGACGTCCGCTAGTTTACAATATAAAACTATGAAAAACGTACTCCTTTTGTGGTAGCTTTAACGTACAATTTACTGTTTTGGTTTTATTTGTTTTTGATTTTGGGTTATGTCATCCGACGATGTCATCGACGTGTATGAATTTTCTTCGTCTTTTACGCCTGTTCTTAGCCACTTCGTAAGCGCAAATTAGTTCACCTGCATCCAACAGTTGTTAAACAAATACTGTTTAATCGAATATCGATCTCAAGGTACAAAGTCAAAACCGTTTTATTTATTTACATGCCAACATAATGGATGTAAAAAACCCTCAATGAAGTCGAGATCATTTAGTATTCCTCTAAGACGATATTTTGAGAGGGACCATTGACTGTGATTGAAAATATAGATAAAAAAATTATAAATATAGCGTTTTAATTTCGCGGGCGTGCTCCTCGTGGAATACTTTTAAAAGTATGTTTTGAATACCTCTTTTAAAGCACTCTCACTTACCTATAAAAAGGTAGGGAGTGCCTCTGCCTAAGTATGTAGAAAAGCTCATTATTTTCCACGTGTTAATTTATGGAAGTATCATTTAGATAGATAGATATTAAAGCACTAAAGCCAAGACATGATAATTTTCTAAACTGTTTCTTCCCAACAAGTATTTATTATCAACCTTGTAAGGGGTATTGACTGACAAGTAAACAGATGATATTTAAAGTGCTGTTCGATGAAGTACAATTACCTATGTCATTTATTTACTAGATGTTAGCTGTTGCCAGTGAGTTTCTCTGAGTGTGTTTTGTTTGTACAAGCTTTTATTTAAATGTTTGTTTAGTATAATGTCAAATCTCCCCAAATTGAGTTGAAATTTTGCATACAGTTTGGATGACAATGCATGATTGTCTTTCTAAATCCATTATAGCGGACTCCCAAAGATTGAGCGGTCTATTTATTTTTTATGCATCACCATGATAGACGTATCAATATAAGGGGTTGACTGAGAAGAATGTGACCTTAAGTGAGCTGGTTTTATAAAACTTTTTGTTACTATAAGCTTGTTTGTCATTTAAAAGTGGCTTTTGTTCTACTCAAGGTCCAAGGCTATCTATTTGTAAAGTCCACGATGATCGGATCTGTGGTTTAAGTGTGAAAAAGTAACAGCCAGACAAAGAGCTTCGCGTTTAAAATATTAGTATGGAAATTATCCATGAAAAAGGCAGCTTCAAAGAACTATCCGTGGAATAATACTAAGAAAATGGCTGATAGGGATGTTTGTAGTATTGAGGTTGATCACGCTTTAACATTACAAAGCCATGTCAAAGTTAGAGATTTTCCCTAAATTAATTACAGTGTTTTATTAGTTAGCCTAAGCTAATTTATTCGATTTGTTTCGGTGAAAACAGAGTGTGTGGGCGTATTTAACAAAATGAGACGTAGGTAGGTATGTGATGAGGTGTAAAATATTGTCATAATGACTTGACAAGTTGCGGCAATATACCGATGCCTAGATGCGCCAATTAGTTACCTATATAGGTTGGCATGTGCTTCATACATTCCTCTCTTCATACTTACGAAACACATAGGTATTACCAAAAAAATTGGATTTTCCTAAACCAGGTGGAAATTTTATTACTCAATCTAACAATTAAAATTCTGGTTGCTTTTCAATCTAATCGGAAGTAGCTGAACACCAGCATTTTACATGAAACGATTGCCTATCTGATTTCCGAAACCCAGTAAATGGCTAAAACGGAACCCCTTTTTTTCGTATGGGAAATCATCAAATAATTTCCGCTCTGGGCGGAGCGGAAGGGAGTGTCAGACTTTACTGACTAAAACTCATCCATGTTCATTCTTAGCCCTTTGTGTTCCAGGGCCGCGGTATCTTTTTCGAACAGTCCCGCAGCCCCGGCAGGCATCGGCTCTTGCGGACCCCTGCCTATTTGCTGACATCTCTTTGAGGTGCGCGGGGAACAAGAACGCGCTGTCAATTCGGCTTGTCGTCATAAGACAGACGGATGGCGAGCTAGCCCATAGCTGGAATCCGGGACCGCGGTCCTGGTCCCAAAAGCCCCCCAACCCAGCTCACCGTCCACAGGCCCGCGCCTATGGCGGCCGGGGGCCACCACGTGGCTCCCGACGCCCGCTGCGTCTCCCGCGGCGGCTACAACGTGCGGTTCTTTAACATGGATCCCCTTGATATGAAAGACTTTCAGACTTCTGACTCTCCTTATTGACTGTCAAAGATTTATAAATGACAGCCGGGGCTATAGGCTTAAAGTGCTTGAGGTAGGGTATGGTATCAGTTTGTGATTGATGGTCACCCATCCTCGGACTGACCTCGGCAAGCGTTACTCAACCTTGAAAACATACAAGAGAAACAGCATACGTAAAAGTGGCCTAAAGATTCCAAGTTTCTCTACGGGAGCAGCATCAAGTAAATATAATATTCTCCTTCAATTTCACGAAGAGAGAATTTTTAAAAGTAATTTATTTCGCGTCACAAGCGATAAACTAACGTTTGACGGACGTTTGTGTCGCTCGCTCATGAAAATGTATGAGATTGAAGATTCACACAACCTTTAGTCGATTTTTTATGTTTGGATTTAGATGGAAAACAAAATATTGGGAACGTCACAAATTTTTCTTCACATTTACACTTGAGATTAAATTCGTTATTTGTGTATGATGATCGGGAAAAAAATATTTGTAGAGGCTAAAAAAACACACATTATCTAGAAATTTAAAAAAGTACATGAACGATAAACTATAGTTTCTATAGCATATAATCAGCATAATAACGCTCTTCTAGGACACAAATAACGCCCTCTCGGTGAGAAAGAGCATGCTCTGATCCTACTACGCGGCCTCTATAAGGGCTAATGGTTATCACTTGACTTTGGATTTTTGGTTCAGGGACATGCCAGTTTTCTCAAGATGGGACCTCCAATTGGCGAGTGTAAAAATCGCTCGTGCGCGCGAGTTGGCATCTTCCGTTTTTAACTATATTTTTTGTCGTCAACTCGCTCCACCTTTAAAATCTGACGTGAAATACGTCAGATGTACAGTCAGCTACAAAACCTTCATAAAAATGTATGAAATATGTACCAATTTAAATGTATAAAATATTTTATATATTATATTATATGCGAGCGAGTTAACGACAAACAATACGTAAAATTGGAAGTGGTCAACTTGCGCGCACGCGTTTCTTACTCGCCAGTTGACGAATAAGTCGGTAGGTCGGTTAACTTAACCAGTTTTGTTCAAAGTAGCAGCCGGTCGATTGAATCAAGTCGTGGTGATGACCTGGTAGTGCGAGGACCCTTGTACGTAAGCCTTTACGCCAGACATTGAGTTTTACTATTGACAGTTAATTTGTAAAACATCTTAGTACCTGTTCCTCAACATCAGCCACATCTCTCCCGTTGGTGATGCTGCTCTTCAAAGACAGCGTGGTCTGCACGATGAGCGCCAAGATGGGGATGAACGGGAGAAGCAGCAGCCTCCACAGCTGGCAGCGGCGGCTTCTGCACCACCTCTGCATTTTGGGGGCACAGTTGGATCTGTCTTCTATCTTTATGTTTGGTGGAGCTGCAAAGAAGACAGTTTTTGAGTGGTTGATTCTCATTTTTGTTCCAGTCAGGTTTATGTTGCTGAAATATTTTCAATCTTATTTTAATTAAACTTAAGGCTCGAATTTCAGGCTGCGGGAATGTTCGAAAGAGATATCGCGGCCCTGGAACACAAAGGGCTAAGTAGCAACATGTGTGGGTCAGTACAAGTCTGACACTCCCTTCCGCTCCGCCCAGAGCGGGAGTCATTTGATGGATTCCGAACCGGAAAAAAAAAGCTCTAATTTTAGAGCTTTTCTGTGAAATGCTCAAAGTGTAGAAAACATTTAATTAGAATATTTTATACTTATTTTAGTACTTATAGATTAGAATTTTGGAGTCCTAAGAGGTATGCTTAAAATGTATGATGAAATCTTTGAAATACAATTGCCTCGTCGGTCTTGTGGCCGTAAGCTGAGCGAGGTCCTGGGTTGGATTCCCGTGCCAGGCAAACTGTTATTAGGTTTTTCCTTCAGGAATTCAGTAGGATCCACGAAGTCTGAATTTACGCCTGGTTGATGGCAATAGGCACGACCTCTGCCTAACCTAACTACTTATATTTTTAATTTTGTGGCTACTGCTTTGGTCAGCCTGAGATGGGATTTTTTAAAATGAAAATACAATGTTGTCGTAAGAAATGTTCGTTGGCAAGTTTATTTTATAATAATTAGCACAGCAATCGAGAAACGGGATAAGGGAATAATGAGGGCCAATGAAAACACATTATTGCGTCATTTTACTGTACGCTGATTGGCTGTCGATGACACGACGACGGTACGAAATCGTAGAATGAATGCATGAATTTAATGTGTGAATGCAAGAATTAATTTATTTGTTTTAGTACTAAAGCGAAAGCAAAGCAAAGCAAAGTATTTTAGTAGTAATTAGTTAGTAAAATTACCGATAATTAAAGGGGTTTGAATTTAATGGCCGGCCTAACTTCCGCCATTTTAATATTTTTTCCAAGTTGCGGTCACGCATAAAACATATATTAATCGGTAGCTTGTTGTTTGGTATCTGGTACCTATTTGGTACAAACAAGTTTTGTATGAGACAAAATGTTCTAAAGTGTCACGTTTCCGACATAATCTCTCCTGCTCGCATCAAGATTAGAAAAGCCACTTCCTTCATCAAATCTTGAATATTTACTAAACGCCCGAAGTTTCGAACGCATATTTACTTAGGTCCTTCCTGTCGACGAGACACTAGTACGACGAGACCTAAGTAAATATGCGTTATAAGTTTTCCTATAACAATATTATTAGACAATATATAATAATTTGATTTTATGCCGATAAGTTGTATGTTATTACTATCACTATCATCATCATCATCACTACATATAATATTATTATATTTTGTATTATATTATTTATTTTTAATCAAATTTGTCATAGTTCTGTTTTTACTATTTCAAGTTTAATTAAATTTAATTGAATATTAGCGCTTAGGAAAAGGATGGATAGAAATGAGGATTATGACATTACTCAGCATTTTCGGTATCGGATCAGTAGTTCCAAAGATTACCCCCTACATCCCAGCGTACAAACATTTGAACTTCACCTATTAAATATTAAAAAAAGGGACTTTGGGGATTGCCGATAGAAGTGAAAACTAAGTAACTTGTGAATTGTATCGTAGAGCTGCGTGAGTATGCATTTTTTTATTTGTGTGTTCATTTTCTATTTTTAGCACTAATGCCTGTTTTAGGTGACACCTAAACTAATGCCTAAATAAAAGTCAACAGCTGGGTTTTTAAATTTCGGATCAGCAAATGGAGAATTTCAACAATGTAATTGAATTTCAAATGTAATATTTATGTTTTAGTATCACTTAGTGTTGGTGAAAATGGGTATAAAACGTTATATTCCCTGTCATTTTTATAAGCCCATTCAATTTCGTTGCTTTGCAATAATACTCACGTCATATTTGATGGAACAAAAAAGGTTAGGAGAATTCGACAGGCCATCAAAAAACGATAAATCCTATAAGGAAGGATCTACAAAGCCGAGACAGTGACGGATCCCTAAGTAGGAAAAAGGTAAATATTTAAGTAAAAGTCCCATGAAATAACACTTCAGGATAAAAAGTATCTTATGTGTGCCTTTTAATAACTATGTTGGCGTTGGCTTCCAATCTAACGGATAAACCTACCAGTAATTTACATAAAGCGACTGCCTGTCTGACCTCTACAAACCAGTTAGTACAGGGTAATACGATACCTCTTGGTAGGCTGGGAGTCAGACTTTCGGTCCATCACTGACAACAACTGACTGTTGTCTGTAACAACTGTCAAAGATCTACAAATGACAACCGTGATTTCGTGCTTTCCAACGCACGGAGGAAACTCGGGACCATCAGAACCCATCCACAGGTCTAGCCTTGGCAAGCGCTGCTTAATCGTTTTATTATTTAGCCACGTTTATGCCACGATCCCTTTCTATAGATCCAATTTAAAAACTAAATTATCAACAATCACTATACCTCTCTTCTTGTTACGGCCATTTTCAATAACTTACTCGCCGGTTTCGGTAGGTTGCTATCTCTGTCTGTTTGACATTTTGCTTAAACAAAACGTCACAGAAAAGCTTTATTTAATTTTTAGGGTTCCGTAAAATGAAAAATCAAAATCATAGCATTTATTTCAAGAAGGCCGAAACAAAGATGAAAATTAAATGTAGCTACAGTCCCAGTCACAAGACATAAAAACTGTAGTTGCCCATTCCCCAGCGTAGATCTCTATGGAGAAGAACGGGTAAGAAACTCCATGGACACTCTTTTAAATCAAAATATTGTTACAAAATCTTGGTTACATCATTCATGTTGAGATGGTATATTATGTGAGAACAATGTAGCAAGATGTGCACGTTAAAAGTGTCCATAGTAAAAACAAAAAATACAATTAAAAAAAAACATTCAAACAAGCCATGGCAACTAAGAGATGACAGTCACAACTGACAGCGCCCGTCCACGAACATGACGCATGGATCAGCACTATTCAACTCAACCATTTTGAAGGGAACTAAATGATCCGAAACATGCGCCACCATCAGCGAGACATTAGAGTGAGCATGACATACTCTCAACCGCCAGGGCACATTCAAGTCAAGAAAAAACGTAGGATTTCAGTGAATGATAGCTTTCTAGTACATAGTACTCACACAATATGTGTTATGCGATTATATAATACTAGAGATTGATTCTATACAATGCAAAGATAGTTGTACAATCTTCAGCAGCTCCAACAATTCTATTTAATGCTATCAATTTATGCGCCCCTGTCCATTGAGCCACGCATTTTTCATCGCCCAACTTGTAATAAGCTTGCTTACGTAGTGTGCATTTGATGCATGTTTTAAATTTCGTCTCATTCAGTTCAAGAATACTTTGTGGAATTTTATTATAGCATCTCAAACAGTACCCCATGAGAGATAAGCCTACTTTAGCGAGTCTGAAGCCTGGCTGAACTGGTTGGTCCCTATTTCTAGTACTGTAATTATGTCTGTCACCTCTTTTACCAAAAACATGCAGATTTTTTCTCACTTAAATTATGTTTTCGTAGATGTACTGACGATAGCTCTTTTTTGCAGAATAAATATACACTAAATATTTGCAGCCCGTCCCCATAGCAAAATGCCATAAGACATTATACTATGAAAGTAACTAAAATAGACCAGTCTAGCGGTATCTACATCAGTAAATTGACTAAGGCTAATAGCATATGCTGCTGAACTTAGCCGCGCCGCATCAAATGACTTCTCCCGCTCTGGGCGGAGCAGGAGGGAGTGTCAGACTTTTACTGACTAAAACCCATCCATGTTCCTTCATCGCCCTTTGTGTTCCGGGGCCACGGTATCTCTTTCGAACAGTCCCGCAACCCCGGCAGGCATCGGTCCTTGCGGACCCCTTCCTTTTTGCTGACTTTCTTTGAGGCGCGCGTGGAACACGAACGCGCCGTCGACACGGCCTGTCGTCATGAGACGGACGGACGGCGAGCTAGCCCATAGCCCACCGTCTACAGGCCCGCGCCTACGGTGCCCGCCCGCCCGGGGCGTCTCCCGCGGCGGCCGGGACGCTGTGAGGTTCTCTCCCTCTCACGTTCCGCCACCTCCTTCTCTAGCATTACTGCTTCGCAGAAGGAGTTGACGGCGTCACCCCATTGTAGCATTGAATCAAGCGTAATCCCCAGGAAAACCGTTTTATACTTATATTTTTTACGAATTCAAGTTTCTCTAGTTGTCAAAAAACGGAACCCTCATAGGATCACTCGTGCGTCCGTGTCTGTACGTCTGTCTGTCACAGCCAATTTGCTCCGAATCTACTGGACCAAATCAGGTGAAAATGGTGATTACACCATTTTCACCTGATTTGATAGGATTACCTATGACCCAAACACAGTTGTGCAAAGTTAATATTTTTCATGTCATTTTCAGGGAACAAATTAAGAAATAAAAAAAAAAAGTTTTGCAAACCTTACTGTGTCTTACATCAAATGAAAGGGGTCGTTATGAGGATCTCAAATATATTTTTGTTATTATTGTAAAATAAAGAAGCCCTGTCTATTAATGATTGTTGATAAACTTCACTTAGTACAATTCTTAGTAGGCGTACCAAAATACTAGGAATTCGAACAAACATTAACTAGATTGGCCTTGAAATTATTGTTTATCAACATCAATTTATTGTACCATTTCTTATTTACAACTCGTAATAGTCTTCACTATTACTATTATTATGTATTAAGTTCTGGAAGTCAGGTAGGCAATCGTTCCATGTAAAATACTGACATTCAACTGCATTCGGTTAGACTGGAAACCGACCCCAGTAAACTTGGGACAGGCTACGCAAATGATGACAGCTACGACTTTGCTCAGACTAGGATAGGGTTTTTTTTAAAGAAAAAGTCATGTTGTCTTAAAAAAATTTCAAAATAATAGTATAATTAGTGCATAAAAGTAAACTATAACTAAAATATAATCAACAGTTGCAAGTAACGATAATGTGGAATTCAAATATTTAGTAGCGACCTACCTGATCTAGGTTTTATCATTTAAGGTTAAACCTGTGTTTCATGATGATGATACTATTTGACTTCGTCTCTTCTATATCAACCTCTTTACACCTACATAATACAAAAACACACAGAACAAAAACAGCCAATTATCGTAATGATTCATCGACCCACAAACAATAATGAAACTGGAGAAAATATTCAATCTTCATAACTGTTGGTAAGTTTATTTATTTCCACAGATAAGCTGTGCTATTATTTTATTAACAGAGAGGGTAGCTGCAACACGCTTCGGAAATAAAATAAAACGAGAGCTTGTTTACTTCTTTGTAGGGTTAGCAAATTAGTGGACTTACTTAAACGAAGGAGAATGACCAAGATTAATTTGTAGAAAACTTTTTAGTAAAATGTCTCGGTATAATTTATTGGTGCAAGAAAGAGTATTGTCTTTTCTAGGTTTTGCCTCTTTTTACTCGACTAGTGCAAAGCCAGAAGGCAGGGTAATGATTTTAGCATTTTATCTTTTTTATAAGTTTGTCTTGTTACATGCTCTGCACCTGCAGATTTGACATCTTAAGTTTGTACCAGAGATCCTAGACAAAGTAACATTCTGATAGAGATTCCATGATGTATCTCTGATGGAATAATCAAAATCTATGCAGCGGCCTTAAGGTCGCAGTCAATCGAGTCCTTTTAGAGTTATGAATTACCTCTGACATGAATCTTATGCCACATTCCTCCGTCCCATACAGGACTCCACTCCACTCCAGTACTTTCTTCCCCCATCTTCCATCCAGTCTACGGCATATATGACACGCCCAGTTTCACTTTCTTTTTGTTATCACTTTTGCTGTCCGTCGCCTCCATAATTAGGGTTGTAGAGGGCCAAGAAGCCCAACATGACTCGTTCCTCAGCTTTCTGAGTGGAAACCTTTGGAAGAGACCTACCCGCGTAGCATGACTACCGTAGAAACGGGAAAGAATCGACAAATCTTTTGTTCATCTGTCATTTTGTCAATTCAATGACAGGTGAACAAAAGATTAGTCGATTCTTTCTTCGAAGAAACCCGTTTCCACAGTGGTCATGCTACGCGGTGGCATACTACAACAGCCCATAACGTCCACTGCTGGACATAAGCCTCTCCCAGGATGGGAGGAAGACGCGGACGCGGACGCGGTGGCATAAGGTTGAAGAAAGAGAGAGAGAGAGAAACCTTGTAGCAACGAGAATAATTCACTGTACTGTAAAATACTAATGAAAGGACTGAGAAGCTTATATAATGACATCCTGTTGAAAGTGTCTGTAGATATAATATGAAACACTCGAAAATCAATTTTGTCTACAGTGTTATTTCCATATATATCCCCGTCAAGCAAAAAAGTGTCAGAACATGTCGCGACATCAGACATATAAGGTCGGATGTACAAAAACAGAAATCGGAAAAAAAATGTCTAAATAAAAGTTTACGAGTTGTTTTTCGTATAATTTTCTTGTTTTAGACCATACCTGAAAACCTTCTAGTTACGCAGATATCGGGAGTCAAAGTTTCAACTTTGTGACAAGTTTTTTTTTAAATACATGTTTTTAATGTAAGAATTTTACTTTAAACAATTCCACTTCCCCGGTGCTATTCAATCAGCACAATGTTTTGAGTGTGTAACATTGAGTTTTACCGTAAAACATGAGTTTTCACCCCAAAAAAAAATAGTGGTTACCCAGCAATAATTTTTGGGTAAAGTTACTCAGTTTGATGTACAGAATGCTTGGTTGACGGCTTCGTGAACGGCCCGTTTACACCTTGTATAATGTCCAATGACGCAACAAGTCGGCATAGTTATACACTTAGTGCTGATTCATAGGCTTTGGTTACATGATATTTGGTTTGGTTATAAATGAGTTTGTGAGCCTATACTTTTACAGTACGCACATAAGTTAAGGCACAGGCATAATCCTGATATTATACGCCCTTTTCTTTGTCTATGACTGATGTATCCATAATCCAGCAATTCATACTAATAATCTAAAGCTTATTTGATAGTAGCTGTTGCCCGCGACTTCGTCCGCGTGGAAATTTTGATGTGTACGTGTGAGACTAAAAAAAAACCTACGACCTATATTCTTGGACCTGCCAAATATACACATAAAATCCGTTTCGGAAGAGTACCAAAACAAACACTGTGACACGAGATTTTTATATATTAAGAAGATTAAAGCCTATAATTTACCATGAGTAGGTATCCCTAAGCAAGGAAGGACCGTTGCCTGCCGGGGCTGCGGGACTGTTCGAAAGAGATACCGTGGCCTCGGAACACAAAGGGCGATGAAGGAACATGGATGGGTTTTAGTCAGTAAAAGTCTGACACTCCCTCCTGCTCCGCCCAGAGCGGGAGGAGTCATTTGATGATTTCACATACGAAAAAAACAAAAAAAGGTATCCCTAAGAAAATTTTTCATTTGTTTATTAAGAGAATTCCGTCGCTGAGGCTGACTCTACAAATGTATTATCAGAGCCATAACGTAGCTTTCTTTCTGAAGCACTAAATATGTATGTATCATTATAATAATAATGTTTTCCCATGTAACTGACCTACTACAGGACAAACGACTCGTCCATAGAGAAACGGAACGAGAATCGATCTCTTTGACACTATTTGTTGTTAGTACAGTTCTGTTATAAAGAAAAATTTGTGTGGTATACTAAAACTAAAAACCGACTACTGAAAAAGAAAAGGTTTTAAATTAAATTCGGCGTTTACAAGGTAAAATCGACTCCTCATAAGTTACCCGGGCTATAATAACGAATCGATTGACACCTTTTACATCAAAATTGGATTAACAGTTTAGGCAAACAGTATAGATGCCATATTCAAAATCCGTTCATAGTCCTCCTGTGTGCCAAATTTAGTCGAAATCCATTCAGCTACTATCATCATCTGCCTAGCCTTTTCCCAACTATGTTGAGGTCGGCTTCCAGTCTATTCGGATGCAGCTGAATACCAGTATTTTACATGAAGTGACTGCCTATCTAACCTCCCGCTTCAGTTAGTAATGGGTAATACGATACCTCTTAGTAAGACTGGTTGTCAGTCTTTCAGGACACTGAAACACAAAGTTCTACAAATGACAGCTGGGACCAACTGCTGTCCATTCAGCCACTATAAGGGCTTGAAAAGTTTACAGACAGATAGTTCATCAGATCGACAGAAAAACCGACAAACAAACAATCAGACAGTAAGACAAAATTAATTCCACATTTATAATAAAAGTTTGGATTGAAAGTCTCTAATAAAATTTTGAGATTTAACAGCATTTTCATTGTGAAAAGTAACAAATAATTAATTTACTGTTTTCAACTTTCTTTTACAGTAGGATTTCATCGTTTTTTAAAGTTTGTATTATTTTCTCTCAAAGCTTTTACGTACGTCTTCCGTTAATACGCTATTCGCCCGATACATCAAGTTTAGAGACGATAACTGCTCTCATACTACAAATTAATAAACTCCAGACTAAACGAATAGCTATTTCGTCTCAAGAATGTTGAATATTAATGAGGTTATAGCACTCACACAATACTTGGCTGGACTACTTAAGAACAAAGTAAGCGCTATATATTGAAGTTGAAAGGAAAATTGCGGTATTTGAAATAAAATAATAATTAATAAAATAAAAATAAAAATGTTTATTTCAGACTAGGTAATGTCCATACTTTGTTAGTAGCATAAAATAAATAAGTAAATATCTTAAGACTAAGTTAGTGGCAATAATTTTAGAGCAAAAAAATGGGCTTAGATATACGAGGTGGAAGGTTACCGGTTACCACGTATTGAGAACATCATTAGGTTGCCCCCACAGAGAAATTTTTCAGTTTTTTTTTTTTTTTCGGTAATTAAAAAAAAAACTGCTGTACCATACATTTTGACCGTGTATGTCATAATTGTCTTGATAAAAAAATGCAATTTAAGATGATTTGTATATTCTAAGGAATATAAGATCTTTTTTAAAACCTCCGTTAACTGTTAGCTCGATTAATTCCACATAGGGGTGTACCACCACATTAAAATGGTGCCGTGACCAAAGCAGTTTTAAAAAAAAAAGCATTTTTTTTCGCAACCTCATTGGTGGCTGGCGCTACTGCTGCAAGTGAGATTGCAAGTTCGATTTCCAGGCGAGGCAGTGTTATTTTTTCTTGTTAGGTTTTTCCATCGAGAATTTCTCAGTAGCAGTCACGGATTCTGACGACACTGAACCTTAATACGAGTATAACAACAAAAGCCATAGGCATAGCCTTAATACGAATGTGTTTTTTGTGTGCACTAAATAAATGGTTTATCCATCTATCTAAAACTGGCGAAATGTGGATGTACTACTAAGTAGATACACCTCTGCCTAACCCTTCGGGGATTACAGGTGTATACATGTAATTTACAGCTCGAGGATTCATCCTCATTTGTAAGAAAATCCAAAAAAAAAATTATACGTAACTAATAACTATACCTGCTACCGAAACTAGTTTAGGCCATTTTCGCACTTCGTTACCGGCACACATCAGTTACCCGGCTTATCTATAAACTCACAATCGGGAATCCGGTTACGCGGCTACCGATATCCGTGAAAACCGGACCGACAGTGATATTGATAGACAGAGCTTTTAAGGGAACGTCACTGCCTATGTTTTGGCGTAATCAACGCTGTAGTAACAAATACTTAAATTAGAGAAGGTGACGACGACAACTAAATAGGAACGACATTATATGAAAACACTGGTAATACTACTTCATTGGAATTTTTTAAACTATTGAAAAAACTATAAAATAATATATATAATGTTATAAAATAATTATATTTATATTATAAATTTTATATTCATAACTATTTAATTTTTATATTTTTTTCATGAATATCGGTGTAAGGATTAATTCAATAGTTTTACTATAAATTATTATTGAATTGTTAACGAAATAGAACACCATTTATAAATATTAAAAAAAAGAAAAAAAAAGATGACGTGCATACAAAATTTTAAAACAGAAACAATAAACATAACAAACATTCAGAATATAACAAAAAGAAACAAACAAACAAATATATAAAAAAAGTTAACCTTACCTAAAATTTGTACTAATTCGCTTCTGGAAATAAAATTTAAGGCAAAGGTTTTGAGTAGCGAGTTTGGAAACATATTTTTAGTGTTTATACTGATGGGGATCGTGAACCTATCGGTGCTAGCCTATTAATTTAGATGATCTACATGCTAAAAAAAATGCTAAATGCTGAAAATTAAAAATAATGTCCTGTTACTAAACTACTGGACATATTCGGTTGAATTTTTTGTACGCAGTCTGGAAACGTGTACGCAGTTAAATTTACCGTCGTATTGTCGTCGCCACCCTGTATACGGCATAAGGAAATGAATGAGGGATTTTCTTTTTCAACTCTTCCCTAGTCGCTGGATAGATGGCGCTGAACTTGGTACGTTAATGCAAGTAACGGAACGTAAAAAAACTAATTTGCTGCTTTGTTAAAAGCGCGAGAAAACTAGAATAAATTCGGAAGCTTAAGCAAACGAAAGTGTCAATCAACGAACTTATGTGACGTGACGCAATGTTCCTTTTTCCAAGCGTTTTGGCTTTGGCACCTAGTAACGTAGTCAGTTCAACGCCATCTACAGAGAGAAAGAAAACCTTTCATTGACCTTATTGGTGTTCTTCAGAAAGATCAAGTGCATGGTAGGTACTCCGCAACTGACGTAGAGTCATATATAAACAAAGGCAGCAACGTCCAATTTTTTCATTTTGGCAACCTTTAATGCAGTATGGTAGTATTCTTAACTAACTGTAGTATTCTAACTTTATTTGACCGAATATTAAAATCGTTTCAAAACCAGCATCATTCTATACAAAATAGATGTTCTAAATTGAGATTGGTAGCAAAACCAGCAACTTACCTTTGTAGTTGCGGCACAGCAATCCATCTTTGACCAATCAGGCGTCACTATTTGAACCAACCAAAAGCAACATCCAATTAAGAATGGCGCAAAAGCAGCAATATCCACACACTGGATGCAAAAACAGTGCTGTTTTTGCATCTTAAATGTATCACCTTATTTTAGTAAATGTGTTTTTTATTGGGGAATTCTGTTTTAAAATATCTGATTCTTACATTATTAGTTATCTATGTTCGTAACTTATTTTAACTAAAAACTGCTACATGCAACGTGAGCAAAAAAATCCTCTACTGCCTTTTCAGTAAAAGTGTATGTTGCTGCCTTTGCTTTTATATGACTCTATGACTTATTGTATGAACGTGGACGAAGCAAACAGAGTATGTTGAGTTGTAGTTTCTGCCTGTCCTCATAGGAAAAAGGCGTGAGTTTATGTATGGATGTGCGTTAAGATTCCATTTTTTTTATAGCACCCTCGCTCTGTCGACATCAATGTTAGAGTAACAAAGATAAATTGTTGGTCCATTAAGGCGAAAGATATTGTAGTCATTAAAAGGTACAATAAAATCCTGTAGCGAATGTGTCGGATACAAAAATGTTGATAAAATGTTTTTCCCTGGACACATAACAGTAATTACTTTATTTCGTCAGAGTACGAACGTGCGGACTAAACTTCTGAAATTGGAACGATTTTTAAATTGTTTTTTTTTTTTGTTTAAGTCGAAAATACAACTACCTAGGATTTTGTTTCAATTTTCCACAACAATCACAACGAGTATTACCCATAGAAATTAATATTTAAGGTGAAAGTGCCAAGGAAGTCCGCAAAATTCATATTTTTTTATATTTTACAATTTTCGGGTCAATGTCCACACAACTTTTTAATGATTTTTTCATGAAATAGTTAAATGCACTTAGAGGAAGAGAGAACTAAATGAACTAAGAGTATTGGCCCATCCGCAAAGTAGACGTAGCGACAGTAGGCTCACGGCGGTGTTTTTAGTGAGTGCAAGCACCACATAACCAAACCGTCTCCCCGGACATTATCCATGCGTTAGTCATTTTTCACCGCTTAAAAAAAAGAGAGAACTATTTTGAACGATTATAATTCTGTAACTACGTACGTGTTACTTGCCCGCGAATCATATTTTCATCAATATACAACCTGACACTGATCTGCATATTGCAAGAAACGTAAGAAAATTGTAGTTTCGCGGTCTACGCTGACGCTTTCAATCCTTGAAATTTAGTAAAAATTAAATGTAAAAGTACTTTCTATTTTAAATTTGCATGTTGAAAACAATAATATTTATGTAGTTTTAATACCTAAATTATAATTAAGGCATTTTTGCACCAAACAGAATTAGTGCTTGGTGCAAAAATGCCATGAAAAAGTTGTATTTTTAACGAAAAAACCGTTCTCTGTCACGTTTACACCGGACTTTTTGCTAGATAGAGGCTAGAATATAGCCGCATACTTAACAAAAATGAAAAGGATTTTTTTTTTGCAACGAGGTCACGTTCTTTTTGGCCAGGTAGGTTATAGGTTCTAGACCCTTTTGATAAATTGGTCCTTCAATGTAAGTACTTATTAGAAATAGGATACTGGATACCCTTTTTTTGTTTTTTTTTCGGATGGGAAGTCATCAAATGACTTCTCCCGCTCTGGGCGAAGCAGGAGGGAGTGTCAGACTTTTACTGACTAAAACCCATCCATGTTCCTTCATCGCGCTTTGTGTTCCGGGGCCACGGTATCTCTTTCAAACAGTCCCGCAACACCGGCAGGCATCGGTCCTTGCGGACCCCTTCCTTTTTGCTGACTCTCTTTGAGGCGCGCGTGGAACACGAACGCGCCGTCGACACGGCCTGTCGTCATGAGACGAACGGACGGCGAGCTAGCCCATAGCCCACCGTCCACAGGCCCACGCCTACGGTGGCCGGGGGTCACGTGGTAGCCCGGGGCGTCTCCCGCGGCGGCCGGGACGCTGTGAGGTTCTCTCCCTCTCACATACTGGATACCCTTAAAAGTAATTCTTCCATCTATTCTGAGTGATCTAAACGAATGGGATATCAACGGAACAAGAAAATAGCTTAAAACAACCGTTTGGCCTGGCTCCAAAGAATAAAACCGAACAAATTTATTTCGACCCCCAACTTTATCAAATCACGGTTGAAAAGGGTTGGAAAGTGCGGTTCATACAATAATAGTTGGTCTAGTGATAAATATGCTGTCGATCCGGATTTTCTTCACATTGTCAAGCATGTACAAAACATCTATGTATATCTTTATCCTTTTATGCCTTGGGGTTATTTTCTCCAAGAAGCTTCAACGCCAAGTAATTTTATTGTGAATATTCGGGATCACTCGAGAGATTCATCAATCTTTTAACACATTATTGAAGTTCAGTGAAAGACTTGTTTGTATACGTGATAAGATTAGAGAGTGATCTTTTTTCCACCCTTATTTGAAACAAGCTGTTTCGCGGCTTTGCTCGCGTGAATTTGTATTTTTTGGACTTTACGAATTAATGGAAACTTGACAAAGGCCTCCTCTCTACCAGGGGTTGGCTAAAGAATATCAATGATATTGGTTCACGAGCATATCCAACTGTATAATACTGTTATTCTGTTTTTCCTAATTATAGATGCGAGAAGAAATACATTTAAAAAAATATTTGTCGCAAGGACATGACGTGTATTCAAAATGACAAAATAGAAACAGTAAACATAGAACGCTTATCAAATATTTATAAATACAACAGGACGGAATAAAAAAGACAGCTTGGATTTCGTAACTGCGACAAGCAGTTTACAACTTAGCATGATGCTGTGCTATTGTGGGCCCACAGCACAGCGCTGGTTTTCATTAGTCATCATCATCAGCCTATAATGTTCCCACAGCTGGGACACGGCCTCCTCTCAATGAGAGGGAATGGGCTGTAATCAACCACGCGAGCCCAGTGCGGATTGGTAGATGTCACATGTCTTTGAATTTTTGGTTCTAGGACATGCCGGTTTCCTAACGATGTTTTCCTTCACCGTTTTGAGAGCAGTGGTGATGAAATAAATTACACAAAGTAATGCGCCTGTCTGGGTTCGAACCGACGACTTACTGTTCGTAAGTCGGGGCCGCCACCACTGGGCCACCGCTGCTCTCACTGGGCCACCGCTGCTCTCAGTAGTCACCCGAGGTTAACCGTACGCTACGCTACTTTGTTTAATTTATCATATTTTTTGGTAACTATCAAGAAATACTCAAGGAGACGCAATTTTTTTTTTTTATTCATCTTCCTTTTCTAGATATATTGTTATCAGCGATAAGACTTTCGTTATAGGTTTCATTTTAGTTTCATTAGGTATAGTACTCATAGAGATAGCAATATAATATCAAGCTAGGTTTTTATTTTTTTAATACAGTTGGTCAAAAAGTGGTGTATTGCAGGGACGTCACCGACGACGACACCTGCGGAACCGTCATTGCAACTTGTTCCGACTGTCAACCCTCGCCTTCGGCTGCGTCTCGGCTCGGGTAGACATGTGTCGGAACTCTTTGCAATGACAGCCTTTCCGCACTTGTAATGAAATATACTATTTTACCACATACTTACAAAGGATTCATATTTTACTCCACTATCACTATCATCATTATTACTATCACTATCACTACATATTACAAAATAAAGTCGCTCTATTCTCTCTGTCCCTATTTATGCTTAGATCTAAAACTCCACAACGGATTTTGATGCGGGTTTTTTTAATAGATAGAGTGATTCAAGAGGAAGGTTTTAGTATATAATTTGCGGGCGGGCGAAGCGACGGACATCAGCTAGTATATATTAAATGAAAGTTCTAATATCTACGATTTTTCTTTTTCCGCCACACTGTGGGTAAGCTTTGTCCGCAAGGGATATAAGAATAACAAAAGGTTTCATTTTATTTATTCGGTCCTTGGTGACGACTTCAGTGGACTTTCTATGTTATTTTTGAAAATGTAACTTAACATGGCGTCTGTAATTCTCATAGGAGTTTGATATCGGAGGTATACAATAGGCTTGTCAACTGAAAAAATCTAATTAGTCCGTCAGTTAGATTATCAAAAATATTTGTCACGTTTTTTTTTTGTTACGTAAACCAAAATTGATACGTTGCTTTTAAAATTCTCAATACGTCACGCCACGCGCCGTGGCATAACTTTTAGTGCGTTTTGACGTCACGAGCCCCCATTCCCGAGTTTTGATGCGTTTTATCTTTGTCAATATTCACTAATTTACAAAAACAAAAAATACGTGTCCATTATTTTCCAATGCTGTAACTGACGGAATAAATAGATTTGCAATTTATTGATGGTGGAAACAACCATAATATACATGGTGTACTTATTGCTAGTTTGAACAGCTGTTAGTTTCTAAGTCCTATATAATAAGAGGAGGGTCTAATATCATCAATTGAGACAAAATATGTAGCCTACTCAGACTTATACAACTATATTGGTGTTCATAAACTTTCTTGCTCGTTTTCTCGTTTTGAAATGGGTGACTTAAATTTTCTGACTAACTGACCTTTTTGAACTGACTCCTTGACTATTCACAAGTGTCTTTAAATGGTTTGATAGACAAACAGGGCCCAAACGCTTTAATTATTTATGTATTATGAAAATATGGATATAGTTAGTGCGAAAAGAAGAGGTTCTAGGACCATGACTCATCTATATGTAGCTATATATCAATCTTATCCACATACCTCAAATTACAACCTTTTAATTAAATAAACATTGTTCTAGTTCGGCACAACACATTAGGGAGCTATTTATGTGTAAGCAGGTAATAGTCATAAAAATAAATAGCGTTCCGTACTAAGAGCTAAGCTAATTAAAACAGCCGCTCGGGTCGATCTTTAGGTTAAGCCGTGCTTGCCTAGGTTGGTCTGTGGATGGGTGACCACCCATTACATTCCGAATTTCCTCCGTGCCTCGGTAAGCACGTTATTGTAGATCTTTGACAGTCGTTACGGGTAGTCAAGTGACCAGAAAGTCTGACAACCAGTCTTACCAAGGGGTACTGTATTACCCAGTACTAAATGAGTTGTGGAAGTCAGATAGGCAGTCACTCTATGTAAAATACAGGTATTCAGCTGCACCCGGTCAGACTGGAAGCCGACCCCAACATAGTTGGGAAAAGGCTAGGCAGATGATGATGATCACTAAGAGCTAAGCTAATTTGGCGTAGCCTAATACGGGCTGTGCAAGGAACAGCGATGCACAAACTTTTACCATGTACTCAGTATACTTCATTTCATGGTTGAGTTGAATGGTGCTGATACATGCGTCATGTTCGTGAGCTAGCGCTGTCAGTTGGGACTGGTCAGCTCTTGGTTGCCACGGCTTACTTATATGAATTAGGTAATTATTTTATTTTTATTAGAGCAGCGGTGGCCCGGTGGAGGCGGCCCCACTTTACGAACAGTAAGTCGTGGTTTCGAACCCAGACAGGCGCATTACTTTGTGTTATTTATTTCATCACCACTACACTCTCAAAACGGTGAGGTAAAACATCGTGAGGAAACCGGCATGTCCTAGAACCAAAAATTCGAAGATATGTAACATCTACCAATCCGCGCTGTGCCCGCGTGGTGGATTCCTTTCCTATGCCCATTCCCTCTCATTGAGAGGAGGCTGTGTCCCAGCAGTGGGAACATTATAGGCTGATGATGATGATGACGATGATTATTTTTATTTTTTAATTGTTTTTTGTTTTTACCATGGACATTTTTAACGTGCACATCTTGCTACATCGTTCTTACATAATGTACCATCTCAACAGGAATGATGTAACCAAGGTTTTGTAAAAATATTCTGATTTAAAAGAGTGTCCATGGAGTTTCTTGCTCGTTCTTCTCCATAGAGATGGAATGGGCAACTACAATACTTTCACAGTTTTAATTTTCATCTTTGTTTCGACAATTCAAAAGTGCCTGTAACTGGCCTACTTGAAATAAATGCTTTGATTATGATTTTGCGAAACAAAACAAAACAAAAGTGCAATACATACACAGTCAAAATGTATTCAATCAATATAAATTACGGGTATCCCTTCCAACCTATTTCTCTCTGAATCTGTCTGTCTGTTATCTTTCACGACCCTAACAGCTGAACGGATTTCATTTTCATTTCGAAGTTAGCTCTCGATTGGCACATCAATTAGTAAAATGCCCACAGCTACGGAGTTAAAGCTAACACAGCTTGTTAATACAGCTTAAAACCGCTACGTCTCTCTTTAAACATGGTATGTACATGGTTCTCTATCCTTGTTATATAATCATTATATATTTATACAATGTGTTTGGCTACCGGTTACCGATAGTTTAAGAGGGCATATTATATACTCATTTCTATCGACAAATACATGTTTATAAATACTCCTAACCCTATACTCCGCGAATGGCAGCCATTTTGTTTTTTTAATCGGCTGATTTGGGGTATGTTCAATGAAATGCTAATATCTTCAAATTTGTAAGAGACTTAGAGACATGCAAATGATCTTATTGCAAGGATAAACGACGAGGCTATCAAATTAATAAATAAATTTTCTTGAAAAATTAGCAATAAGAGCATAAAAAAATAGAAATTACGAAATCCTACATAAAAATTACGAGCCTATTCTTTTTACATTTTCTACTATAGTGCAAAATTGAATGTTGCGTATGTTTTCATGTTAAATGAAAAATATTTGAGTCAACCTACAAAATGATATCAAAATACTAATTATTCACACAAACTCAACATGTAGTTGTCGATAGAAATGAGTGAATAATAATTATGCCCTAAAAGTATCGGTAACCGGTAGCCATGGCAAACACACTGTATAGATTTGTATAAACATTATGTTATGTATGTATATATATTATTTATGTAATTGGCAGGCACATTACTTTGTGTAATTCATTTCATCACCACTGCTCTCAAAAACGGTGAAGGAAAACATCGTGAGGAAACCGGCATGTCCTGGAACTAAAAATTCGAAGACATGTGACATCTACCAATCCGCACTGGGCCCGCGTGGTGGATTATAGCCCTTACGCAAAATACGCGCTTTGACGTGGAGTTGCGGACACCAGCCCGTTATACAATACAATACAATACAATATGTAATTGGTACACCACTGTTCACAGACTACCTGCAGCGTTGTCTCTCTCTTACTGTATTCTATCTAAAGGTTGTCTTGAGAAGATGGCTTTTAGCGATAAGGCCACCCATTGTGTCACCCCATGCGAAATGTTCCTTTATATTGTTACTTGATAGTAAATATCATATTCTTCTCTGTCTGTCAAGTGTCCCACTGCTGGGCAAAAGCCTCTCCTTTCCCCATCCAAACCTCTCTATCTTGTGCGATATCTGGCCTGGTCCGTCAAAAAATAAAAATAAAAATTTTTAAATAAAGAATATAGTATTCTATTTTATTCTTGTCTCTTTGTTAACAACCCAGTTAAACCTAGTTATGTGCCTAAGGGGTGCTACAATATCCCGAACAAACAGCACATGAGTTTCAGCATTATTTTGTGGAACAACGATGTCGATGCAATTCACGTATTCAATTTGTATCCGGCGCCTGCCGATCGGCCAAATTCCTTCGGCATTTACCTTTGCTAAATTATGTTCGGTCGGCTTTGTACACCGAACATACGGGGTGTAAACAGACCCTGCACGAAGCTGTCAACCAAGCATTCTGTACATCAAACTAAGTAACTCCACGCAAAACTTATTGCTGGGAAACGAGTTTTTTTGTTTTTTTGCGGTGAAAAGTCACGGTTTACGGTAAAACTCAATGTAACGCACTTGAAACATTATGCTGGTTGATGCACCTTGTGAAAAAGTTGGAACTTTGACCCCCAATATCTCCGTAACAAGAAAGCTCCCAGGTCTAATCTAGAGTAATAATGATCGCAATGACGGGGAGGACAAGTGCCTTTCGGCTTCATTAAGGTTACTTTTACATCCATTACGATATCTACACTTGTTTCGAAATAAATTTATAGCCCGGCTGTGTCAAATTATGTTAACTAGTACTAGCACGACTAATTTGTCAGAAATTACTGGAAGAATAAGAATTTTCGCATCGTTGTAAATGCCACTTAAGTGTTTTATTTTATTGCTGTTTTACTTTTTAAGTGTGCTTATAACTCAAGTCGCCTTGTGGATGAAAGATGACATCTTAATTCGATAAAACTTTGTCGAAGAAATATTTTTAATGGATTACCGATATTCGATTACATTGTTAAGAATAATTCTAAGTACCTATTCTTATGAGTTATTTTTACTTTCTTTCTTTCATCTTGATATAAAGTGACATGTAACCTGTTGTAGGCGCATAGTAAATAAATAAAAAATCAATATTTGGATACATAACAAAATATAATTTCCTTGAATCTGATAGTTAGTGGGATTATAAGTCAAAAACTACGTGGATTTATACAAAAAAAAAAGATTTAAATATCAGGTAATTACTCTGAAACAGTTTGTTTACTTATTAGCAAAAAAAGGAGTGATCACATCTGATCCATAAAATTATCAGAACTAAATGGGCGCACATTTATAAATAAAACATTAAAATCCAATCAACTGCAGCCCCAAGCGTGCTGCATTCATACACTTACATAAGTCAACCTTAGTAATGCGGCTATCCGCAATACAAACAAACATTCCTCATACCTAACATTCTTTTTCAAAACTAAAATAAATTTCTAAAGCAATTTTTATAAAATATCGTTTCAATAACTCTCTTGGAGGTTTCATGCAAAAATATGAAACTTGCAGAACGGAAATGGCATCAATTTAAAATTTTCATAACGAAAATAAAGCTTACCCATTGTTGTTAAAGACGCACAAAGGATTTTAATTTCCACAGTAAAGATAACAATTTAATATAAACACGGTTGTTGCGGAAGGGAGGTTCTACGGCGACACGACAACCACCCTCCTTGAGGGTGGGGAAACAACTGAAAAGCTCTTCGAGAAAGCTCCTCATACGGGTGGAAAGCTCAAACTGTTGCTCACAACAATAATAATAACTGAAAATGAATTCAACGTCCCTGAAAGTTAAGAGAAATTGAATTTGCGTAAAACAATGTATGTATTTGAATTTCAGTCATCTGTATTTTGTTTCATGAATTCGTCTCGTTATGCAATTGAAATGGAATGATAACTGAGTTTCTAGAAAATAAACCAAAATGATATTTCGGTGCCTTGTGTGATAATTGGACGAATTACATAATGTTGTATTGTAATAACCGATCGATGAATCGTTTTCCCGATCTTTTTTTTTCAATACATCTTTGGGAGGGCGGATCGGGTTTTTAGATTGGTATTTGTATGAAAATGGTGTCGATTCTGTTGTGCACAAACTAAACTTAATTTAGGCTATTGCTATCTTTTACTAAAACGCAGTGCGAGAAAAGGACGGCTATAGCTATGAACTAAGTTAGAAATGTCAAACTAGTTTATGCCTTGCGCTGCACCGTGTTTTTAGTCGACATGTTTTTACGTGCACCCTTCAATTGTATGGAAGTATAAGTTCCAACTCAATTCGACAGCTCAAAATTACGTATTCTATAATCTCGTTTTGTTACAGAGAAAAAGATAGCAATAGCCTAAATTAAGTTTAGTTTGTGCACAACAGAATCGACACCAGTGACAATTATGCGTATTCTTTATAACCGATCCCTGATATTGACAAATCGATTTTTAAACGTTAATGATCTATATCAATTTGACCAATTGTACTGTTATAGGCGTGAAAATGGAAATATTTTCAAGTGACAGTGATAGTGATCTTAAAGTATTAGCTCAGATGTCGGATTGGGATAGTAGCGACAGCGAACAAGAGAGAGCTGTGTCTTCAAAAACTTTTTAACGAATTAAAAACAATTAGCCAATGAGCAGGGATAACAATGGAGTTGAATTGTCAAAGGATAGCTGATATTATAGCATGTGGTATTTTTCAGGATTCACCAAAGGAGTAAATGACAATTCTATTCTTACCGCAGCAAATTGTGTGTGTGTAAACAAGGATCCTTACTAACATGTCAACATAACAACCTGGAACTGACTGAAAAAATTTAATTTCGCGGGTTACCCTGGCTGTTCCCACTTAGAAGCTATAAAACGCTAAGTACTTATTAAAAATCATCGAACCTGTCGTCCTGATGCTCTTTTGAAGCATAAACTAACATTAAATGAGTACAAAGACCGTCATGAATTGCAAAGGCTTACGCATGTACCTTCTCACGTTCTTACCAACGTGTCTTCAGAGAATTCTCATCTATACAAATAAATTAAATTAAAGTAACTGTTTGTAGTTTCAAAATAACAGTTTTTTTCTGAATGCTTATGAAAGTAGGTATATTACACAGAACTTATAAGAAAAAAAAACATTTTTGAAAATTTTGCCTGACGGTCTGTCTGTCTGTTTGTTCCGGCTAATCTCCAAAATGACCGATTTTGACCAAGATATTTACTGGCAGATAGCTGATGTTATAAGGAGTAACTGAAGCTACTTTTTATGTAAAAAAAAAAAATTGAATTCTGTGCAAAAAAATTACTTACTCTTTTGGAAATAAGTCATTATTAATATTTTTATGATAATTCCACGCGGAGCACCACACCACACAGCTAGTATAAAATGAAAATACAATGACGTGCTCTTTGGTTGCTCTATAAGAGAAGATTATAGTTGAGGTGTTGCATTGTTAAGTATGCAACTTAAAACGTTTATGTCTCTTACACTAGTATAATATGAGAATTTGCATTATGTAGAAATATAAAGCTTTGTAGAGTTATCATCTGACCAGCCTTTTCCCAACTATGTTAGAGTTAGTTTTCAGTCTAACCGGATGCAGCTGAGTACTAGTATTTGATATGGAGCATCTGGCGTATCTGACCTCCAAAACCCAATTGGTCACACGAAGGAACGTGTGGCCCAAAAAGTCTGACAACCAGTCTTACTAAGGAGGACCTTAGTAAGACTGGTTGTCAAACTTTTTGGGCCACTGACTACCTGTAACGGCTTCACGTGCTTTCCAAGGCACGGAGGATACTCGGTATGTAAGGGTGGTCACCCATCCACAGACCAACCTAGGCAAGCACGGCTTAACCTAAAGATCGACCCGAGCGGCTGTTATTATTTAGTTACGAGCTCCTCCCTCCTCACCTTACAGACTAGCATAAGCGGACAAAAAAGGGCTATAGAGCGGCTTCCATACAATTTTCAAGAAGCTATAACTTGAAAATTATAATAAACTAAGAATCCTAACGCTCCCTTAAAGGCCTCCCCTAAACTTGTCTAATTTTCTTTGTATTCCGTCGTCTTGTTTTACCGTTTCCGTTTCTTAGGCCTGCCTCGGTGGCGACGCGCGACGCCCGTGTTCAGGCACCCGTTTGACAATCCTTTCTTGATCCATTCAAATACATGACGTCCATTCACTGATATTTCACAGGTTTTGTATTCTAAACAATTAAATAAACAAATTTAATTTTTCGGAGTGCTTTTTCTTCGTAAATTACAATGTCACCTTTCCAGAAATTAATGAGAAAAAGGTCGTCTCGTTTTTTTCTAGACTTTTATTGGAATAAATAGAGATATTGTTTTTATTATTAGGTAATAACCAAATTACATCAAAAAGGCCGGTTGGTAATAAGATAGCAGGTTATCGTATTACTAAAGTAGGTACAACTTGGACTAAATTGTCTGTAGTTTTTTTTTTAATAATTGCAAGTTTTATTTTACCATAACTTTATTATTGACAGTAGTTGTTGGCAAAGTGATAATGGGTTTTTCATTAGGAATTTCTCATTAGCAGCCACGTAGTCTGAATTTGTGCCCGGTTGATGGCAATAGGCTTGCCCCCTATTACAAGGGACAAACATAACTGGCGAAATGTGAGTGTACTATTAGGTAGACGTCAGCCTAACCCTTCGGGAATTACAGGCGTGATATTATGTTAAGTACGTTGTTTACAACGGTTTTTTTATGTATATGGCGTAAGTATACAATGAAGATTACAATTGTGTAATAATTAGGTATTAATATTATGTATATCTATCTGAATTTTAATGTGACTCTTTTTCGCAAAAAAAGTTTAATTTTAAAACGACCGTTATTCCTGCGGACACAATTAGTCCCAGGTGTAATAAACATGGCCATGCTTCGCCATAGCGTTTTATTCCCCAATAACTTATACTCGCGCGGTCTCCCGCGTACTGTGAACTGCGTTTTACGTTGCGTTTTTTGTAGTTTTTACTTTTCCTAGAAAACTGGAGGCTGGGTGTTGTATTTTATTATAGGTTCTTTCCTAGTCTAATGTTACTTGGGGTCGGTGCGATATTTAATAGTTGAGCTTGTGAATTGCCATAATAATTGAATAGAAAGTTGGCTACGTCGCAAATACCTGTCTATACTTTCGCCGGTTTTTTTAAATTCACAATATTACTATATGAAAATAAGAAATATGGCTAACTAGAGAACTAAAATATTGATTATGAAATGCAATCATTCCTAACGTAACACCGAATAATCAGTTTTAGTAAAAGTAAGTATTTGAAAACTTTCCAAATGTTTTTGTTGCACATAAAACAGTTACCACATCAAATTCAGTGTTTAATTGCAATTCAATAATATTCTAGTTCATTATTTAGCCATATTTCTTATTTCCATACAGTAATATTACCAAATTAATTAAAATAGCTATATATTTGACAGTTATTTGACAACTTTTTATTGTACGCTCTTAAGGATCTGCTTACGTTTAGCATTACGTAAGTTCTACGCATTGTTTAGTGAAAGACGACATAATACTAAATAATGCGACACAACTAACGTAACATTCAGATCAAAGGGGAGAATAGACGTGACCTCGTTGACCCAAATCTGTAGCAAGTCCATCGAACTCAGATCACAAACTCCCCTTAACTATCATTAACTAGGGTGCTCATTACAAACAATTAAACCGAAATATTGCATCAGTCCGCTTTCGCCTTAAGGTCTATAGTAGGCAGTGAACTGATTGCCTCATATTCCATTCCAGAAACTCGAATGAACTTTTAAATAAGAGCTCGTGACTTCACTTATGGTTGTTTTTATATCGATTAAGATTTGTGCATATTAATTCTTGGAATACAACTATGCCGACGCCTAATTTATCGAGCACTTTTCCTCAATCTATCCTCTTTCTATTTATCGTATTATCCACATCCATACTATAGTCTGCCCCAGATAAGTAGAAATTAAAGGTTATTAACCCGCATACATTTATCCAAATACATAATTCCGAAAACAGAAATAATGACATAAAATTGTCCCGAAACTACCTTTATCGTGATCCTTGACTTTTTCTAGTAATAAAAAACGATTCAGAACTTAATTTTTTATTGTTGGGGTACCTATGCAGAGAAATTAAGGAAAGAGCAATGACCTTTAATTCCAACTTAACTGGCGCAGACTATAGTACTATAAACGTTCAAGTAACTCTGTCCATTTGCAACCATTTCAAGCCTTAGTGATCTCGCGCACTATGCTGGCAAACCACTAATTTTGGCTGTAAAAGAGTGCCTTCGACTAGTCTTGTCATGACATAATCACTGGCGCGGATTGCGCGAGGACCCTTACCGACTGAACAGATTTTAGGTTTTTGGATCTACCTGTGTGTAAAACATTTTATAGGAAAACAGACCTGAGTTAGGAGTTGGGACATTAACACTCCCAGTACCTAGTACATCCTCGTGGGCGAATTTCCGACACACACGCGAGCAAAGCCGAATTCAAAACTAAGCGGAAAATTATTGTTCAACCCTGTTGATCCATTAGCAGGCATTGTGTTAGTCGCGTTTCCAGGAACGCATTCAGTCATCGTGTAAAGTGACATGTAGTTAATTTCGTGATCCAAACCTCACAGGACTTCATCTAAAGTTCTAGGAAACCTATTGGAAGTTTGGACCACTGCAAATAGTGTTAGATTCTCGCCTCTCTGTAGTGTCAGAAGCACGTCAGTTTTAATTAATACTTGTTTAGGGGTTTTAGGAGCAGGGTGTAAAATACGGGTAGTTTCTCAGTAGCAGCCACGGAGTCTGGATTTGCGCCCGGTTGATGGCAATAGGCTCGCCCCCTATTACATGGGACTTAAACATAACTGGCGAAATGTGGGTGTACTATTAAATACATATCTGCCTAACCCTTCTGGGATTACAGGCGTGATGTTGTGTTGTGTAAAGTATCTCATACTCTGTGAATAAGGGTTTATAACAAAGATAAAAACTCATTTTGTCGAGAATAACTGTCAGATTTATCGAATCGATTCCTACGTACTTGCACTGCAGGTAGTCAGTAGCCCAAAAAATCTGACAACCAGTCTTATCAAGAAGTATCGTATTCGACAGTACTAACTGGGTTGTGGAGGTAAGATAGGCATTCGCTTCATGTAAAATACTGGTATTCAGCTGCATCCGGTAAGATTGGAAGCCGAACCTAACATGATGATAACTGTAGAAACGAAAAATCATAAGTCGATCCTGTAGAGGCACTACACAAAGTCCTTCATCTATATTGTAGTTACTTTACAATTGAAAAATAATGCGTTAATGCTAATAAATAATAATTAAAATCATTATTTATAAAATATTTTATTAAAATCAGGTAAAAAAATACGACTTTTATAACTTAAGAATAACTTAACATATCACAATGGTAACTCTTGTATTAATTAATTAGAACAAACAATGCTGTTTATTGTCGATAAACCGTATGAAAAGTTACTCTAGACTTTTAAAATAGGATTTATTGTTAGCCCGCCATTATGGCTATGCAAGTGCTTTCAGAAAAAACAAATAGCTGCAAAAACTTCACTCATCTGCCTAGCCTTTTCACAATGTGGGATCGGCTTTCAGTCTAACCGGATGCAGCTGAATACCAGTATTTTACATAAAGCGACTGCCTATCTGACCTCCACAACCCAGTTAGTACTGTTTAATACTATACTGTCTTGAAAATTGACTAGGCAGTCACTCCATGGAAAAATACTGGTATTCATCTCCATCCGGTAAGACTAGAGGATGACTTTAATATTGGGAAAAGTCTAGGACAAGGAAAAAGGACAAGGAAGGGAGGGGGGGGTGGGGGGGGGTAGGAGGAAGGTCTAGGTAATTTAAGATTGACTTTATTTTTGACAGCGTTGTGCAATGTTGCCAATTTTCAAATTGCACGCGCTTTGGCCTTGTTCCCACTATGTCGCGACGACAGATAATCGTGTAGTCTTAAGCGTCGTGGCTCGTGTATTTAAATGGTGTTCACATATAGGACGACGCGATTACTGTCGTCCACGACTTTTGCCAACTAAAAACCAACGATAAATTTATCGTCACGACATAGTGGGAACGGGGTGTTACTCGTGCTTCTAAAACATTAATTTATAATATGAAAGCCTGTACAAATCTGACAAGTTTTAGATACTATTTGGCAGAGTTTTTCGTCCCCTTCCTAAACATTGAAATATTGTGCACTAAAGTAACAAAATCAATATAAAGATAAAAATATTTAGCTTAAAATCGTGGCAGTGCATTTTGATCATAATCACACCTAGCCTGAGATATTTTTAAATTACTCATAATTGTAATGATTTCTTACATTTAATTTGAATTTTACTAACTGACACACAATTCATTATTTCAAACAAACCAAACCGAATATGAAGAAATATTTGCTTTTCTAATTATAAAACCACATACACGTTATGTTTGCAAAAACAAAATCTACCACAATTACGAACCCTCAACGACACGTACAATATTCAGCCTTACGTTAACTACAAAAAGCTCTAGTTTGTATGGAAATGAAAAGTACATGCTGTCCACAAAATAGCATTTAGAACTTTATGCTTACAGGTGAATAAGGTTCAAAATTACATGGTTTAAAATCCATTTCCGTTAAAGGCTCTCGGAAAATGGAATTACCATAATCAAATCGGTCTAAATTGTGTTATTCCCACGAAATGATAAAAACTGATTTAAGGCGCGGATGTAAGAGGGAGGAATTACCCCAAACAATAGAGAAAAGAAAATATTCAACTTAATTTATTAAAGCTATTTTACGTAGGAAGCATTACAGGCGTCGACTATTTTGAACTCAAGAATTAAGATAAGCTACAAAGCACATCTTAATTCTTGAGTTCTAAATAGTCGTATCGTATCCGGCGTTACTTTGTGGAAATTTATGACATTAAATAAAAATTAACGCCAGAATATGAAGGAAAAGACGGGAATTTGTGGGCATTACCAGCTTTCTTTAATCATTCTTTGTTCAGTGAGATAATGTAGAGTTTATAAAACATATGGAAACGTGTATTTATCGCGTATTTTACTTTTAATGACCTTTTTTACCTTTTTTGGGGTTTGTGCCTAATCGTTCAGCATTATTCACTCAACAAATTATACTTAAAACAAAAATACAACAAAATTATCAAAATGTATATCAATAAAATTGAATAATTTATCATAACTCATTCGTAATGCTTCGCTCGCTTTACTTGCTTTTATAATTTATATTTCGTTCCAAATCTACTCGACTCGAATCGACTCGACTTTAAACTCTGAAAAGACGATCAACATAATTTCCGAGTGTAATTGCAGTAGAAATAACCCGGAATACTGTAATCTGCACCCTTAGCCAAGTTGACAATCTACAATCGTTAACGCTAGTAGAAAACTATTCAAATGAATGGGAATGACATCATCTCAACGTTAAATCACGTGATCAACACAAACGAATAGAAAATTCGTAGACAAGTTTACATCGTTCAAAATGATAGATTAAAATGTTATCGTTTCTACAATGTTGATCGCTAAACTCTTTGGTAGGAACGCTCACCATAGACTAAAGTGTAGGTTTTTTCTACAGACATTAGAGAACAAGCGATTGACTCAGTCGTGTCAACTTGGCTACCAATTTAGTGCTTTCTACAATCGCTTACGCCGAGACGTTTACGATTGTAGAAAGAGAATCGATACGAAACGTTTGTAACTTGGCTAGGCCTGCTGAGATATTTCTATGTGTGGGCAAGTTACACATGTGTATTCTGGATAGATAATATTGTGTTGTTAACTTGCTCGATTGCATGCAAGCTGCTTGCAATGCTTTAATTTAATTTGAAAATTCAACAATGAGCCACCAATTTTTCATAATATTGTATCACAATTCTCGTTAAAAATCCTTCAGATTGTTATAATAAAGTGTATTACAGAACTAGTTACGGTTATTAAACAATCATTCCCGGTTTGGGTATTTAAAAGCCAGACTCGGAAAAACGGTCAACTTATTTTCCCGGTTTGGGTACCTACAGTGAATAATTTTCTACTTATAAATATCTTATTTTAAACTTGTTATGAGTTACAAATGGTGAGTCCTGGTCCCATACAGGAGGCAAACGCAATGGCGTGGGGTAGAAAGTTCTGCTCATAGTTGCCTGTGAAGAGATGGGCCCAGGGGCCCTTGGCGAACACTGCTACGTCTTCGCCTCCGTGTGTCTCCCGGGCAATCGGCACCAGGGCAGGGTACGTGTAGTTTAAATTACCTGTAATACAAAAAAAAACGTTTTAAAAATACAAGGCGTATACGGATCCCTTCACGAATCTGTCAACCAAGCTCTCTAAATATCAAAAGTAATTGTACGCAAAAATAATTGTTGGAAAAAGACTTTCTGTGGTTAAAAAATACGGTATACGGTAGTACTTAAAGTAACGCACAAAACACATTGTGCTGATGGATACATTGAATACATAACAAACGGGTAATTGTCAATTTGTTTTATGCTAGACACTTAATCCATTGTGCCAACGACCGTACATTAACAGCCAGACCCGGAAAAAAATTTGTATGGCCTACAGATAGTTGTTCCGGGTCTGGCTGAGCTTCCGATGTTAGTGGCCCTACAATTTGTTCCGTGCGGGACTCGAACCCATGACACGCAGCGCTACGTCAACCGTGCCGTCACATTTACTAAGTAGATACACATTTACTAAGTAGGTACACAATAAACACGAAAATTTTGCTTTCCCTATCAAAATTATCGGTCTAAAGAAGAAAATACTTACCAAAGTTGTCATCCAGGACCACGTTATACCTGTTGTTATTTTCCTCTCTCTTGTACCCCGGTCCATTGGCGTAGCTCAGAGTGGTGTATGGGATATTGTCAGAAGCATCATTCTAGATGAAAACGAAAATTACGTAAAAAAGACACATAAAACCTATTCGTTCGTATATTAAACCGAACGGACTAACTGGGTAGATAATAGTACTGGCGTACTGGATAGGTACTTCTGTCCGTATTCAAAGGCTCATCAACAATTCGTTTATAGCATTTTGACCAGAGCCGGTGGTTCTTTTATCAATCTACACTAATATTATAAAGAGGAAAGATTTGTATTTTTGCATGTAACGAATAAACTTAAAAACTACTGGACTGATTTAAAAAAATCTTTCAGCAATGGATAGCTACATTATCAGCGAGTAACATAGGCTATATTTTATCCCCGTACTCCCACGGGAACGGGAACTACGCGGGTGAAACCGCGTGACGTCCGATAGTATTTAATAAAGTAACTGTACATTATTCCAATTAAATAAACTAACAACAAAATATAAAAAGGCATCAAAAAACTTCTCCTCATCGCTGTCAACTGGTAATGTGCTCCAGAGACTGACGACGTTGCCACGTTGTATGGCAACGCCTTGGCCTCTGGCCAAGGGAGTACCTTATTCTCTATCACTACATAATATTATAAAACAAAGTCCTACGCCGCGTCTGTCTGTCTGTTTGTCTGTTCGCGACAAACTCAAAAACTACTGCACCGATTTTCATGTTGTTTTTACCAATGGATAGAGGGTTAGAGTGGTTCTCGAGGAAGCTTTTAGTTTTTGTCAAACGGGCGTGCGAAGCCGGCATAAATATACCGGATGACTTTTTTATTTTTATCATTTTCCAAAAAAAAATGGGTATAATAAGTGAAGGAAGTAGAAGCTTATACCTAGTTTTTTTTTCTTTTTTCCGCAGCTTAGGTAAAAATTGATCTATCATCAAAAAACGCTACAAATTTCAAGCAAAGTTTTCATATTAGAGCGAAGAAAGAGAAATAAAAAAAAAATTGAATTTCGATTCATACGCAATACTCGTATGATTTGAATTTCGTTTTTTTTTTTAATAAAAATAAAAAAAACTACGTACTTATGCCATATTTTGCTTATACTCCGTTCACCTATTATACCCATGTTTTTTTGGAAAGTGATAAAAAGTCATCCTGTATTATTAGTGCAGTGCAAAGTTTTACCTATCAGAACGGGGAACGTGGCCAACTGTCTGAATGCCAGTCGACTAACTGTCTGTTTACACCCTTAAGAGGAGGGCTGTGTAATTTTGCTACAAGCATATGTTATTTCGGTTTTGAGTACGTACCTTATTAACCAGTCCCAATATATCAGTTCCTCGCTTACTATACCCATTGTATGTCATAGTATGACTGTGGTCTGACGTCACAACCACCAGAGTCTCCTGAAGGTCTACCATCTTTAAAGCCGCTTCAACCGCTTTCGCGAATTCAGCCGTCTCGTCCAGCGCTTTACGGGCTTTCGTTTCGTGGTGAGCGGTGTCTATTCTCCCTCCTGAAATCATTCATAATCGTCATCAGCGGTAGTGAGGCTGCTTTACGTTCTTAGGGTCCCGGGTTCGAATCCCGGTTGGAGCAAATGTTTTTGTGATGAGCATGGACATTTGTTTACGAGTCATGGATGTTTATATGTATAATAAGTATGTATTTACAAACAAAAAGTATCTATGTAGTATATCAACTATCTGGTGTCCACGACACAAGCCTCGTTGCTTAGTGTGGCACTAGATGGCACTGTGTGTTAATGTCCAGCGATATTTATTTATTAAATTGTATTGTTTAAAAACAGTATATCATACGACTTTAAAAAAAAATATCGTAGCACAAACATAGCAGTTTAGAAATACGAATAACATAACATAACGCCTGCAATCTTAGCAGGGTCAGGCAAAGATGTACCGGATAGTATACCTAAATTTCGCCAGTTATGTTTAAGTCCCATGTAAGAGCCTTCCCAGCCTAGTAACACCAGTTAATTAATTGTATATTTTATAAAAAATAAATAAAAAAAAAACATTTTAATGGGCTATTTTACTTTGTCAATAGGGAATATGCATGAAATACAAAACTTTTTTTCTCTCTGTATTGGCGCATAAAAACATTGTGGTACACTTGTTTAAGTTTCTAACACATCACTTATTTAACAATTTGTTGTAATATGTAACATGTTTTTGGTGAAACGAAACGTTTTCTTAAAACGCGTCGTCCTCGGCGATAACGCCGGTAGTGACCTCAAAGTCTATGTGACAAAAATACACTTTCATTTGAAAAATAGGTAAAGTTTCACTAAGATTTTATTAATATCGTTATTGCAATTTTGCTTGATTAGAGCACATACAACAACAAGAGCCCATAACGTCCACTGCTGGACATAAGCGTCTCCCATGATGGGAGGAATTTGCCGTAATCTCCACGCTTGGCAGGCGGATTGGAGATCGCAGTGATGAAAGACTAACAGAAAACGCTGCTGCCCATTCTCTGGTCTACGGAGGCGCAAGGTGTTCTGCCTCAGACATTAGTCGCCTTATACGACACCCAGAGAGAGCACATACAATTAGTAAAATAGATGTAAACAAGGTAGATTGAGGTAAATTATGGCACATCATGGCCGCGACAGTCACAGACTTTTGAACTATTGTAGAAAATTGCAGGAGTCTAATATTATTTTTGAGCGACAAGCAATAGTTGAACTTAACTTTTAATACTTTTCTTGGATCGATAATACTGTATTGTATTGATTGAGTAAAGAAAAAATTACGTCATGCATATTCCCTATTACCACTGAAATACAAAACAGTGAAAAAATCGAAAGCTACAGCCCATCTCATGAACTAAGTCATCATCATCTGCCTAGCCTTTTCCCAAGTTTTATTGGGGTCGGCTTCCAGTCTGCAGCTGAATACCAGTATTTTACATAGAGCGACTGCCTATCTGACCTCGTGGCTAAATAATAACAGCCGCTCGGGTCGATCTTTAGGTTAAGCCGTGCTTGCCTAGGTTGGTCTGTGGATGGGTGACCACTCATTACATACCGAGTTTCCTTCGTGCCTCGGAAAGCATGTTAAGCCGTTGGTCCCGGCTGTCATTTGTGATCTTTGACAGTCGTTACAGGTAGTCAGTGGCCCAAAAAGTCTGACAACCAGTCTTACCAAGGGGTATCGTATTACCCAGTACTGGCTGGGTTGTGGAGGTCAGATAGGCAGTCGGTCTATGTAAAATACTGGTATTCAGCTGCATCCGGTTAGACTTGAAGCCGACCCCAATAAAACTTGGGAAAAGGCTAGGTAGGCAGATGATGACTGCCTATTTGACCTCCACAACCCATGAACCAACACAATCTCATGAACTAAGTAGTGGTCTAAAAATAAAAACTAACCTTCAACAAACAGGAAGAAACCATTTTTCTTCTTTTTCAACATTTGTATCGCTTTCTGGGTCATTTCGGAGAGGGTCGGGTCATTGCTCGAGGCTTCCAAATGGTAGGGCATATGGTCATGTGCAAACAGCCCCAACACAGACTCATACTCATTCTCATCCAGGGTCAGGAGGCTGTGCTTATCATACACGTACTTATAAGTCTTTTTGGATGCTTCCTTCTTTAATTCCCACTCCTTGATTAAGTCTGTGCCGTCACTTCTGTGGCCCTGGAGCCCTCGGGCGTCTTTTTGAGTTAAGGGGAAGAAGTTCTTTCGTCCACCTCCGAATATCACCTGTGTGGAAAAATAGTTCAATAATTATTGTTGTTGGGAAACGACTTTTTTTTTTGGAGTAAAAAATTACGTTTTAAGATAGGACTCAATGTAACGCAATCAAAAGGTTCTACTGTTGGATTTGTGTTGGATGCATTAAACAGTACGGGGATCGTGGAGGTGTTTTAAAGTTATAACATTCAAAATTTTAACAAAAAAATTGTGCAAGAGTTGGTACTTTGACCCCCAATTTCTCAGTTACTGGAAGGTTTCCAGGTATAGTTTAAAATAAAAAAATATCGCATTAACGAAAAGAACAAGTGTCTTTCGGCTTCGGGTACTTTTATACCCTCTATAACATCGCATCGTCAAGTTTGCAGACCACGACTAGTAAGGTACCTACCCTAAAATACACCTACAGTTCGCCAGTTATATTTAAGTCCCATTATAATAGGGGCGAGCCTATTTATCGGAATACCAGACAGCCGTACTGCTGCTAAATCTAACAACACTTTACCCGACCTGGGCATTTGCAATCGTATTATTGACCGCCTATGATTCTTCAGAAGCCTGAAAACCTGAGTAAGTACTACGACTAAACAAGCTATACATAACCAGAATATCCGGAATCATTAATTGATTTGTCATTGTACCTACGGGAAATCTATACAAAGCGAGGCCGTGTTATACCTAATAGTTACCTACAGGTATCGTCAATCGTCTTACTCAGTAACTGGTGGGTTGTGGAGGTCAGATAACTCGTCACTCTAAGTAAAATACCAGCACTCAGTTGCATCCAGTTAGAATGGACAACGACCCTGACTTAGTTGACTTTAATGGCAAATTGGGAAACGATAAAACTAATATAATGTTATTATGGCAATTCAATAATTATTATGATTATGATATAATTGCCTTTTGTTTTTTCGCAAGTCTTATAAACTTGTCGAAAGACCGATATTTGATGAAGAAATCGAGCTTTTGAGCGGAGATCGTATACCAGCAAGCGTAGAATGGGAACTGTGAGCCGATCAACTATCTTTAGAGTGCTTTTCTACCAGAGATGTGTTAAGCTACGTTGCTATGGATGCGTTTGATATCCACCAATCATATTCATTGGTGCACATAGCTTAGCACTGGTGAAAACTGATTCAACTAAGACATGTTTTTTATACGGAAGGATGCGTGCTATGGATGGTCGCGAGTGGTTTAGCTATGTGCAGAGCAAAGTACCAACAGTAGGCCCGCGTTTGTCCCTACTATCGATACATCGCAAAGCTCGAGCTGCGCATCTTCCTCGCGCAGCTACTTTGCGGCGGCGCATCTTCATAGCATCTCACTCGCACCGCTACATAGTTTAGTATCAGTGGAAACGGTCATATAGTTTCACAGCAGCTCGCAACATAGCTGCATAGCACATGTCTGGTTGAAAAGCACTCTAAAACGGCTAGAACAGACTAGATGCAGAAGGCGAAGCAGGGTGATGTGGCATAGTTTGGGGGGAGATCTATGTCCCAAGCTCATATCGTTCTCACTGGTAAGACACGGGGCTTTTTTCTCTGAAAAGGTGTGGTCGAATCTACCACATGAGTGGGCCCACGAGCGCGTTTGTCAATATCCTAATTATATCTTGATTAGCTTCTGCCAGCAGCTTCGCCCGCGTGAAGTTTGATAATTGTCCCATGGGATCTTACTACCGGGATAAAAAATAATCCAATGTTTTAATCTAAGTTATAAACTATCTGTGTGCAAAATTTCATCCAAATCCGTTCAGTAGTTTTTGCGTTAAAGAGTAACAAACATCCATACATCCATACTCACAAACTTTCGCATTTATAATATTAGTAGAATTTTCTTAGGTAAGACACCGATTTCCTTAGATGATTTTCTTCAGTTTTGAGATTAGAAGTTATGAATTTATTAACACAAATAAAAAATGTCCTGTCTCGGTTCGATCTTGGGACCTACAACTCTTAAGTGGCTGTTGTTTCTACTACGCCATCATTGCTCTTAAACAGTTCAAATCAAACGTAGATAGGTACTTAAACCTACATTATTAAATTTGATTTCTATTAGCTTTCTCTTTTTCCTACCGTAAAAGTGATTTTTCACCCCAAAAAAAATTCGTTTCCCAGCAATATTTTTTGCGTAGAGTTACTTAGTTTGATGTACATAAACTTACATCGATCTTCCTGCCAACCCGTCCCCTGATGAGTTGCGTGGCGATATCGTCACAGCGTAGTCCTGTCTTCGGCAGGTCACTATCAGATTCCCACCTTCTGTCGGCGGAGTGAGCGTATGATGCCGCCGGCGTAGCGTGGGTCACCCGCGTAGTGGTCACGAATCCTGCAAATACGAGTAAGTCTTGTGATAAGGGACTGCTTACACCACAAACCGCAATCGTTTATACTCAATGTATACTTCCATACTAAAATAAAGACGTAAACTTTGGATGTAGTGGCAATCTTCGGAACTACTGATGCGATTCTGAAAATCCTTTTCACTTATGGGAAGCTACATTGTCCACGAGTATCATAGACTATATTTAAAACATTCCCATGAGATAATTTCCGACCATAACGTGAAGCGGCAGCCAAGTGCTCATATTATAATAACATACCTCAAGAATCGCAGCGTCTCAAGACGAAAGACTATGACCAGTGTGTGTTCCCAGTGATTACATACGGGACCGAAACGTGGTCGCTCACAATGGGCCTCATCAGAAGGCTTAAAGTCACCCAAAGGGCAATGGAGAGGGCTATGTTCGGAGTTTCATTGCGCGATCGAATCGGAAATGAAGACATCTGCAAGAGAACCAGGGTCACCGACGTAGCCCGAAGAATTGCCAAACTTAAGTGGCAGTGGGCAGGGCACATTGCTCGCAGAACGGACGGCCGATGGGGCCGAAAAGTTCTGGAGTGACGACCGCGAACCGGAAGACGTTGCGTTGGAAGACCGGGAGGTATTCCAACGCAACGTCTTCCGGTTCGACCGATGTTGATGTACTAGGTGGACCGATGACCTGGTGAAGGTTGCGGGAATCCGTTGGATGCGCGTCGCACGGGACCGGTCAATGTGGCGAAATTTGGGGGAGGCCTATGTCCAGCAGTGAACGTTTTTCGGCTGAAAAGATGATGATGATGATGACCTCAAGAACCATCAGATGGTACCTGATTTTTCTTGATCAATGTTGTTTTAGGTAACATACCGAGCTGCTACTAAGGTACACCAAAAATCACTAAATTAATTTTAATCTCTTCATCAAACCTCATATTTTCCCGTTAAGTAATTAAATATTTGTTTTTATCGATGTGCTGTTACGACGGATAAATCTCACAGTTCTTTGAAATGATGTAAGAAAAAAATATATCATTTCCGAAAATCGGACTACCTGTTCGTGCTTTTACACGTTACAATTTCCAATAAGCCTCGCAGTTCCATGAAGCTATACATTCAGTCAAAAAAGTATCGGGAATGGATGATTTGTTTAGGGTTCCAAATTTTTTTTTGTTTTTTTTTTGTTGTTGTTAGATTAGCACAACTGTTTTCCATTTTGGCGCGGAGTTTGAGTTACATCTGTTAATTAGATTAAATACAGTACTGATTTTAGTTATATCACATCTAGTGTGTATTGCGAATTTCTTAATGGACAAAAATTACGGACAAAAAGTTTGTCTTAAATTTTGCATCGCCAATGGAATTTCGAGTTCGGAGTCTCTGAAAATGTTACAGAAGGCTTACAGTGAATCGACTTTATCAAAAACACGCGCTTATGAGTGGTACAAAGCGTTCAAAAGCAGTCAAGGTGTGATGGAAGATTTGCCTCGTTCTGGTAGGCCATCAACGAACAAACGTCAAACGTCGTTTTGTTAACTGAAGTTAACATCGCAAAAGTGAAGGAAATAGTGACTGACAATCTTGCCGGAAGGTCAAACGGTATATAAAAAATATTATTCGGACGTTATGCAGCGTTTAAGAGAGCAAATTAGATAAAAGGGCCAGATTTGTGGAAAGAAAATTCTTGGATTTTGCACCACGATAATGCGCCTTCGCACAGTTGTGAACGATTTTTTGACCAAAACTCAACAAATACCATCGAGCAACCACCTTATTCACCAGATATGGCTCCAGCCGACTTCTTTATTTTTCCTAAACTCAAATTACCACTTCGTGGCACCCGTTTTCATTCAGTAGAAGACATAAAGGAGAATTCGCGGCGAGAACTGAACTCAATTCTGGAATAAGCATTTAAAAAATATTTTTATGATTGGATTATTAGTTGGCGTAAGTGTGTCGGTTCTGAAGGAGCATACTTTGAAGGTGATAAAATAAATTTCGATAAATAACTAATATTTTGTGTCCTATTGATCTTTTCCCGGTACTTTCTTGACAGAGTAGTACATTATAATTATAAACAAACCGGCCGAGTGCGAGTTGGATTCGCGCACCGGCAGTGCAAGTACGTAGCACTCGATTCGATACGATTCGATAAATCTGACAGTTATTCTCGATAAAATGAGTTTTTAACCAATCGAAAAGTCGGATTTATCGAATCGTATCGATTCGATCGTTATCGATTGCTACGTACTTGCAGTGCCGGTTCGTTATAATCTTGTAGGTATTTTGTTATTAAACTACATATTTACGGTTTTCAGATTTTTACCTCTACTTGTGCTGCCATGTAGGTAAGACATTGCTTCTTGCCAAATTTTATGATTCTAGGTCAACGGGAACTACTATTTAGATTTTCGACCCAAAACCTATAGGGTACTTCCGGTCCGGGACCTAGAATTGACAATTTTGGTTAAAAGCAAGGTCTTACAGCACAAATAAAGGGAAAGTTCCGAAAAATAAAAAATAAAAAAAATTAAGATAAATTTTGGTACAATACAAGTTTTCGCGAAAATCTAAATTTGCCCATATCTTTTTATTGTGTGGATTCAGGATCTTGATTTCTATACACCTTATGGGGACTATAGACTTCAGCATCTGGTAAAAATTTCAACTTGCCAGGTCCACCCGTTCCTGAGAAAATCGGTGGTGACACACGGACAGACAGACGGACAAGAAAGTGATATTATAAGTGTTCCTGTTTTTACCTTTTGAGGTACGGAACCCCAAAACTAGCTTTTTCAGGCGGGTTTGGTCGCGTTGCCGTCCCACCAGTATAAAAAACGTACTAAGCAGTGCCATCAGTTCTAACCCGAGTCATGGTACTTCATGACCTGGGTTATGGGTACATATGACAGTACATGGACAGGTATAGCCCTGTATCAAATTTTATAATAATCTATTCAGTCGTTACGGCGTAAAGATTTAAAAAACAAACAAACTCATCTTAACATTTTAATACTACTTAGGATTAGTTACTTATTAATTTCCAAATAATCAAACCAGATTGTGCTACTACAACTAATGTTCCAGGTTTTTGGTATCATTATTATATTTAAAAAAAAACAGTTGATTTCCCATTAACTGGATAGCTTGATTGACCTTAACCTTCCTGTACTCGCGCATTGGTCTGTGTGACCGATAAAACAGTATTTCCTATTTTTTTCTTTTATAATCAATGATAGCGTTTTGCACTTCCTGTTAGCTGAATTATTAGTTGCTACGATCATTTCAGGACGAATAATATCTTTGTGCGAATAGCACATATATGGCCGTTTTAGGCAAATATCGGTCTGGTAGACCGACGCGAGTATAGGTGTTACAAGATTTATCTTCAGTGATTTTGTACTGAAATTTAAATTATGAAACTGACGACTATCATTATTTGTGTTTACTAATAGCTCATATGGTATCTCATAAAAATGTAAGTTTGTCAGAAGAAAAAAAATATATTTGCTAACATTTTACGACCTTTACAAAAAATTAACCATTTATCAGTAAGTTCAGTAAAAGGTCTATTACTCAGTAAATGATAGGTTTATTTTCGGTAAATTATAATTTTTACGATACTTATTATATCCCCAGAAAATAAAATATTCCCGTATAAGTTATTAGAAAAAATTACCCCCTAATGGAGTCTGAACTATCGGTCCGTTAGACCGTACGCGAGTATAGGTGTTATAAAATTTGTCACGAGTATAGGAAGGTTACGACTGAGCTAATCTATGTATGTTCAGTTCTGTGAACAATAACAAAGAATTTTGCATTTCCAAAAATTCTAAACCAGATCTGTAACAATTCCTTGTCTTAAAAACGAAGAGTTCCATGAAACGATAATTACATTCATCAAATTACTAGGTATTTATTTATTTCCAAAAACAGAAAACCTAAATGTCATAATACGACTAAATCTCAATATCTTTGGAAACATTACAGGAAAAAAACTTGCCAAGTGCGAGTTGGACTCGCGCACAGTGGGTTTCGTACAAACTTGTACCGTTGGTATATTGTTATTAAACTACATATTTACGGTTATTAAACACAAACACACACCCACAAACCCACACTAAAAAAAATATTTTTTTAGACAACTAAGTCCCTGAGGACAGTAACAGAAATCTTATGAACTATGTTAGTACAATAAAAATAATAATGGGAATGATTAGTACCTAAACATTACAACATTTCACCAACTATGTTTCAGTTCCATATAATTGGGGGCGAGTCTATTGCCATCAACCGGGCACAACTCCAGACTCCGTGGCTGCTACTAGAAAATTCCAGATGGAAAAACCCAATTACACTTTTCCCAACCCGGGAATTGAACCTAGGACCTCATCCTCACCACTCGCACTTGCGACCACTTGACTAAGGCGGTCTGTCCACTGAAGCGGAGCAAGGCTGCGGAGCGGAGAAACGGAGAAAACCAATAGGATCGCATAAAATCTCAGCTCCGCTCCAGTTTGCAATCCTATTGGTTATATATTTCTCCGTTTCTCCGCTCCGCAGCCTCGCTCCGCTTCAGTGGACAGGCAGCCTAAAGAGGCAGTCCGCTCCGAGTGAACGCTCTCAATAATGGAGATTTCTAAGAATTTTAATTAAATTGTTGTTCAATAAATGAAAAAAATAAACCAGACTAAAACTTTACAGTCCGTTCTATGAAATATAACAAATTACCATTTATTTGAATTTATCATTTATTATTACGTGGTAAGGACGGATTTGGAACTACTTCACTACAAAAACCTGATGTTCAAGATTTGCACTGGATTGTCTGGTTGTCCTTTCTCGACCTCTTCATTTCCAAAGACATAAAACCTGATCTGATCAATCCATAACGATTACTAATAATCAAGAATTCTGAGTAATTTTAATTGATTGCTATTCACTTCCATTACTTCAACGTTTTACATCTTGTCAGTTCTATGAAATTGCATTAATTATTACTTAACAGTGGATTATGAATTTTAGAGGAGCTCGTGGCTAAATAATAACAGCCGCTCGTCTCGATCTTTAGGTTAAGCCGTGCTTGCCTAGGTTGGTCTGTAGATGGGTGCCCACCCTTACATACCGAGTTTCCTCCGTGCCTCGGCAAGCACGTTAAGCTGTTGGTCCCGGCTGTCATTTGTATATCTTTGACAGTCGTTACAGGTAGTCAGTGGTAAAAAAATTCTGACAACCAGTCTTACCAAGGGGTATCGTATAACCCAGTACTAACTGGGTTGTGGAAGTCAGATAGGCAGTCGCTCCATGTAAAATACTGGTGTTCAGCTGCATCCGGTTAGACTGGAAGCTGACCCCAACATAGTTGGGGAATGGCTAGGCAGATGATGAGTAGATTACGAATATTTAAATCATAAGTAGGCATACTGTTTTATTACTCTAGTGCATGACTAATCCAACCCAAATGACACACAACAATGCTTGCCACGCTATGCTTCAATGTCACAGCACCTTGCTGAGATAGGAGCCTTTTGGCCTTGCACAGGACCATTTAAATTTGTTTACTTTTTATATAATTATATAATATAATTTTGTCATGATCTATTCTATCTTTTTGTTTCTGTTATGTCCTGTGTAAGTTCAATAAATACTTTTCTTTCTTTCTTTAAAAGCCTGAGAGGTCTTCGCGAAAGCTTGTGGTCTCGTTTTCAGTCTTCAAGTCGGACTGCTCCTTATAAAAGTACACAAAAATGTTTTTTGAAGATGATGCAGATTTTTAGAGATCCTACACAAATTCTTGTCATGTTTAATTTTACTTTGTAACGAGAAGTTATGCTGACATAACCTCCTTTTATATTAGAAGTCAGTTAAAAAAACTCAACAACACTGTGTTATTGAGTTTTTTATAAGCAGCCCAGAGTCCCGGTTATAGCCTGGTTTATGGCAGAAGGCTCGCTCTGTTTTACCAACATGGGATTTAAAAACACATCACCAGCGATTATGTGGGTGTAGATAAAACAGATATAACTCTGCCTAACCCTTCGGTGCTTGCAGGCGTGATTTTATGTTGTGTTTATGTTAATATTGGTAAACATGTTTTCCCAATCAACCTTAAATCTAATGCTTTAGCGATTAAGTTGAAAATCTATTAAAGAAATTTGACAGATTGTAGTAACTTGATTTGCTGGCGTCTGTACATGCAAGAAATATAAAACCTTATAAGAAATTCTCACCAGTCCCCTTCTTTGCTTTCTGCGCCCAGTCCATAAGTCCAGTGACGGAGTGAATGCCATCTCTCTGCCCCTTGCAGTCCCCACGTTTGACTGCCGCGCTGAGTCCCACAGTCCCACTGTTGGCCTTCACTCCTGACAGGTAGGCTGTCCCGCTGCAGGCGGAGTCAGCTACATTGAGGTCCACGCAATATGTCTATGAAAATACCTTTGTTTTTATTAAAATTATATTAAGTCCGCCTATGTACTACTCTTGTACATTAAGTTTAAATTAAAAGTAAAAGGTTCTCAGGTATGGTCCAGAACAAAAACAGATCGTAATGACGGGGAGAACAAGTGCCTTTCAGCTTCGTTAATGGTCTATTTACACCCTTTATTATAGGTTGCTATTCGAAAGGGTAATAGACTAGTTTCCAACATCAATAAATTGCAAATCTTTTTAGTCCGTCAGTTAGAGTATTGGAAAATAATGGACACGTATTTTTTGTTTTTGTAAATCAATGAATATTGACAAAGATAAAACGCATCAAAACTCGAGAGTGGGGGCTCGTGACGTCTCAACGCACTATTGTATTGTATTGTATAACGGGCTGGTGTCCGCAACTCCACGTCAAAGCGCGTATTTTGCGTATGGGCCACCACGCGGGCCCAGTGCCGATTGGTAGATGTCACATGTCTTCGAAATTTTGATTCTAGGACATGCCGGTTTCCTCACGATGTTTTCCTTCACCGTTTTGAGAGCAGTGGTTATGAAATAAATTACACAAAGTAATGCCCCCTGCCTCGGTTTGAACCCACGACTTACTGTTCGTAAATCGGGGCCGCCACTACTGGGCCACCGCTGCTCCACAACGCACTAAAAAAGATAGCACGGCGTGACGTATTGAGAATTTTAAAAGCGTCGTATCTTCGTCAATTTTGGTTTACGTAACAAAAGAAAAAATACGTGTCAAATATTTTTTGATAATCTAACTGACGGACTAATTATATTTTTCAGGAAACAAGCCTTAATTTAATGATGTACTAGTTGGAAGCAAAAAGCGCAGGAACAGTCGTTTTGGCAATCCTTAGAGAGGCCTTAGTCCAACAATGGTCGTCGTACGGCCAAAAGATGATGAAACTCAAATGAAAATCTTCTACGTACCTTAGCCAGACCAGTGTACGGGAAGGCTTCAAAGCTCAGCTTCAATTCTTCACCAAGGTGACCGTACTTCTGTCCCAAGTACACCCTGGTAGCAGCCAAGGTGGCAATGCTCATGCCGTCACCAAGGAACAGGATCACGTTCTTCGCTACCCTCGTGTTTAGAGGACTGGCAAACTGGAATTTTGAATGAGGAACTTTAAGATCAGTGTTTTTTATGAAGACCCTGTTTTCCCTGAGCGGAAGGCTGTCCACCTGCGGGAATGTTATAAGCTCATTATCAGTTAGTTTTAGCAGTGTCGCGTTGTTATTTGGTCCTATCTGGGTTGTGGGAGTCAGATAGTCAGTCCGGTAAGACTGGAAGCCGACCACATAGTTGAAAAGGATAGGCAGATGATGACGACAATCTTATAACTCGAAGTGTAACTGTTTAAAGATTTGATGTTGTATTCACGTTTACATAATAGAACATAATTAGTATACATTGTTAAATTAGTTACTTTAATTTGTTTATGTAGGTACATTATATACAGACTACAAATATAACTAAAATAATGTTGTATTTAAATTTGTAATTCAACATTGAAATACAAGTATGGGTACGTATCTTTGAAATTCAATCAAGATATCGTTCTTCTTTAGTATGATTCATTTGGCATTCGAAAACAATAAACCCGATACCGCCAAATATAGTTAAACCTTTCGAAATTGATGAAAATCTTTCAATGGAACCAGGATTACTCGAAATTTAGTCGTCCCTTTTCTCAAACTGCTTCCCCATTCAAAAAGTATTAAAGAACCGGAGAAACAGGGTAAGTCTCCCCTAATCCCTAGGTATTACAGAAAAAGTAAACTTGTATAAGTCACTGGCTTCAATTTAAGAAATTTAGTTTTGCATAATCCGGGAACGAATTGTCCCGGTCAAAAACTTGGATTAGTAAAGGCGCTGCTCCATAGCGGCACACCGCTAAGCTACGCACTTGTACTAAAACTGAAATCAGACGCTTCACTTTCCATTTATTTTAGCTTTCCATCTTTCATTCGAAGTGCAATGTTTGAACACAAAAGTGAAAGAAGAATTCTAACAGAAAAGCGTCAGATATTCACATGATTCGCTTTGTATGAAAATGTAGGCAAATTTGTGCACTACGAAGACAATTTGCGACCCACGACCAAGCTGCGCACGAATGCGGCTAACAAATAAACCACGCAAGCCACGTGGCTTTCACCATTCTTAGCAGTGGACGGTCGCCATAATTCAAGGAGATAATAATTAAAGATTACCGAATTTTTTGACGCTCTGTAACCGTTTTGATACTTTTTGATACAAGTATCAAAACGGTTATTATTATACAAACTACAACTATAAAATATTATAGTTGTAGTTTGTAAATAATGTATATAATTTATGCAATAGATATACCTTTGTTCTCAACGTCCATTGCGCCTGCAAATTCCAGTGATCCTCATTCTTTTCGTCAAAACTTGGCGTTGTCCCATCACTGTCTGTAGAATAAAAAAAAACGGAATAAATTTTATTTTGTTAAATATTGCCTTGAACTTAGTGTTTAAGGTTCCGTAGACAGATGGCAAAAAAAACAGAACCCTAATAGATTCGTCCTGTCCATCTGTAGGTACCTGTACATTGTATGCCAACGCCATTTTACTCACAGTTGAAAGTCTTCTATGAATCGCTACTCAAAAGTTAAGAAAAATTAGGAAAAAAAAATGGAGTGGGTCGTTATACATATAACTGAAGGTTAAAATAAAATATCTACCTATACAACTGTCTGGTGTAAACACACCAAACAGTTTTTTAATTAAGTTTTGAATACTTTTTTATGTGAATGAGAGGTTTATCTTTTTTTCTTAAAAATTACCTGTAAAAATAAAAATTGTGCCAATGAAATGTGCCAAAAAAAAAATAGGGGGAGAGAGGGGAGTAAACTTCCCCTAGTTTACTCCCCTCTCTCCCCTATTTTTTAAAGAAAGGAGAATAATTCTAAAAAATATACCCACATTTTTTAGAATTTTTGTTGAACGTAACTTTCGACACAAATTTTGATGTTTAGTTTTTGAGATATAGGTGATAAGTATGAATTTTTCGTGAAACTGCAGCAGTAACTTTCATGGAAATAACTATGAAAAACAAATTTAGTTTTGCTACTGAGTGTAAATTGACATAAGAATGAGCGTTAAAAATACTCTTATTATATCGTTTGATGCTACGGAACCAAATTCACTAATATACCTTTATTTTTTTTCATGAATTTTCGCATAAAGAAATTTATTTGAAATAATAAAAATAAATAAAATCCGAAAATTATTTTCTACAGTTTTTTCATATTAATAGATTAATAATACGACAGAAAAATCGAATAACCAACCAACTTACCGAAACATTCACCGTAATCTAACAATTGCAGGAAACTAACAATAGAAGCATTAATTAGTATGTGGGAATCGAACTCTGCCCCTGAGCTGAAAAACCAATCACTTGACTATTTGGGTCAACGTTACACACCTAAACGGGTTCTTTGCATAATATTAACCCGTTTCTGGTTAACTAAGCATGTTATAAAAATTGGTTGAGACGTAGCGGTGCGCAAAGGGTTAGTTCATAAAAATTCTAATTAATACATTCTCTCTCATTAATTCAGGTAGGTATTGGGTATTATTATTTTACTGAAAAACTATCTGACGGTATGGTTCGCTGAATTATGTTATTAAGACCTATCAAATTAGTACCAGTTACCAAGCAAAGATGATTCAGGGGAAATAATGGCAGCGAAAGACAGGTCTATCATCCACGCCATAAACAGTGTACGCACGCCAGTGTTAACAAAACTAGTATAAGCTGACCTCTTATTCTGTTAAAACTTCGTACTACGCTAGGCCAACCCAATGTTAAATGCTACTGTTACCATCAACGTTCGAATATACGGTCCCGAACGCGTTACAGAAGATTTTTCTAATAAAGCCATTATGTCTGGGAATCCCACAAAATAAGAACCGGTAATAATAACGTAATCATACGTAATCACAGTGCCTTGAGGAAATTGAATTACTAAACTTAACTTTTTTTTGGCTGATTTTGACATTTATCCGGTATTTTACCGGAAAACCGGTAACAGCCATTAATTTAATAGGCACATCATTCTTTAGTGACTCTTGTTTTTATAATACCTAGATCTGAACTTCACGTTTCATGTTCATTGGCATGCATTTCAGAATTTCGGTGTGCTTGTGTTCGTATTTGTTCTTCTCCTCAACGGCTTGACCGATTTTGATGTTTTAATTTCTAGGTACTTATGTCATTTGATTGAGTAAACGAAGACCAAAGAAACGATGGATGGTCTGTATGAAGGATGATATGGCAAGAAAGAAGGTGTCTGATTAAAAAACTTAAGGAGTCCTATCTAGTCTCATAAGACTAGATAGGACTTCTTACTTAAGTTTTAAATTAAAATAAAGAACTGAACAGTACTGACAAATGACTGTCTAAGAAAAAAATATTCAATTCATAAATCATTTTAAATTATTAATACCTAATATAAAATATTCAATTTGTTTTATTTCATTTATTTTTAATAAGAATATATATTTTTATGGTATATTTTATTATAAATAATATAATTATTTTTTATTAAATTCAGAAACCGCCTGTAAGTCTATAATAGTCGTTTTGTGATAGACTAACCTTTTAAGGAATAGCAATTACTTTGTGGTAAAATGTGTCATCTTCAACAGGGCGGTATTTTACACCTGTTCATATAAATGTCACAATAATTACTGTCAACACATTAGTAATCAATTCCAAGATTTTTTCCTTTGTGAATGTTTGTGGTTAGAGCAAGCACCCTTAATTTATTACCACTTACTTGTTACCACTACGGTCGCAATTTATGGAAATACTACAACGCGATGTGGTCACATCGCGTCTGTAGTCTGGTACCTATAATTTCACCTGCACGTATTATTCATGCAGCTAGAAAATTTGTCTAAAGCCCCAAAAACCGTTGCATTGCCTTGCGACTAAAATATCAAGAGATGAAGATTCTATTAATGAGATTTTGACCACATTATAATATATTATTATCTAACTTCTCGCGAGATAAACTCCAAGCAATAAACGTACTTGTCAGAGCACCATTGACGTAAGTTGTAATTATTGGACGGTAGTCTAGCTTTAAGGTCATCACGTGTCCATCATACCTAATGTCGACCGGACGCGTGACGTCTCATCCGAGACAATTTCGTATCTTTTGAAGTGTTTATTCTGAACATCCTTCTAAAAATAACTAACATTAGAAGAGTTATTGGGTATGAACATATCATTGCTGTGTACAAAAAAACACACGCAACACTTATCTGCAGTCTTATTATCACACATCAAAAAGTACAGCCGTAAAAAGCTTTCGCTGTCAAACGAAATAGATACAAAATGTGTCGATTTTCAACGGTATTTCAAGGTATTTTTCAGTAGCAGTTTTGCTTTTAAATCAACGTTATCCCTGATAAACACTGCACCTAGATCTTAGTCTGGTGTCTTTCATTTGTTTATATTGGTACTATTTAAAAATCTCTTGGACCTATGTTTGATTTTGATTTGCTAGTCTTTTGATAGCTACGATAGGTGCTCATTACATTTACCATTAATTTGACTCTGATAACAACGCTCTTCTAAACATAATCAAGTAAGCAAATAATTAATATCACAATAATAATGTCAAAAGTAAGTAAATGATAGCGTGACGGTTGACAGCGGAGAATGAAAGTAATGCTGACCCCGAGTAACATGGAACAAGGTCAGGAAGATGATGAATGTCAAAACTAAGTGTTAGGTTTCGATGTGAATAATAATTATTTGATACGATTTATAGCGAATTATATTTTAATTTATTTTCGAATCGATTATTTTACACAACAACACCGACGGTTGAACTTGTGTGATTATCTGTGGTAAAGCTGTCAGTGTGCTGAAATGGCGGGCGACGGCTTGTAAAAACGTCCTATTTCGTTTTGGCGCTGGTCGAGGTCGGACGCACAATTCGTCGTTTGCATTCATCATCATCATCATCAGCCTATTAATGTTCCCACTGCTGGGACACAGGCCTCCTCTCTATGAGAGGGAATGGGCTATAATCCACCATGCAGGCCCAGTGCAGATTGGTAGATGTCACATGTCTTCGAGTTTTTGGTTCTAGGACATGCCGGTTTCCTCAAGATGTTTTTTTCACCGTTTTGAGAGCAGGGGTGATGAAATAAATTACACAAAGTAATGCGCCTGTCTGGGTTCGAACCCCCGACTTACTGTTCGTAAGTCGGGGCCGCCACCACTGGGCCACCGCTGCTCAGCTGCATCGATAGCAATATCTATATAAAGTACCTAAGCTAAAACATTATACTAGTTGTTTAAAACAATAACATTTTGTAGATCGAAATAAATACTTTTATTGGAGTGCAGCAGTTTTATTACATAAGTAAACATTAAAACTTTATAACACAATGTCAATAATATCAATGTCCATTGTGGGCATCTCTTAATAGCTATGTAATTTGTGTAAATATATGGGTAATTATTCATTCAAAAGCATAGAATTGATGATTTTAAAATTACAATGCGTACTTTTACACAAGTGACCGATTTACATTGCATAATAATTTATAAATTACCATACCGGTTCACGGTTAACTTACTCTTTACATATTTTCAATAAAATATTTAAGAATTTTAATCAGGAACATCAAAGATAAACTTCCCTGTTGTTAATAGCCGAGGCATGTTTTCTTTTAATCCAAAAACAAACCATGTCTGATCGGCTTGTGGGGAGGAATTCCTAACACGTAAGAAATGTTTTAGGAATTCCTCCGTACAAGCCGATCTGATTAAGTGCGTCTCCGCTGAATCTCTTTGCCCTTATTTTGTGCAGTACACGATAATGAATTCATAACGTAGTTACTCTCAAAATCATTGTAACGTGTATGACATACCAACTGAACCTTTTAACGTCATAATCATTACAGTATCATCATCAATGTCTGTCATCATATGCCTAGCCTTTTCCCAACTATGTTGGGGTCGGCTTCCAGTTTTACCGGATGCAGCTGAATACCAGTATTTTACATGGAGCGACTGCCTATCTGACCCCCAGTTAGTACTGGGTAATACGATATCACTTGGTAAAACTGGTCATCATCGTCATTGTCTGTATTTTATTTTAAATTATCAAGTTCTGGCAACTTGATAATTTAAAATAAAATACAGACAACGTTTTTGTTTTTATTTAAGAAAATGTATAATGATATTTAAGACGTACTTTTATTTCGTTTTTTAAAGCAGCTCCAACATGCTTTAAACTTCAGCATTAAATAAAAAAAAATATGTTTGGTAATTAGAATTTTAAGATATTCATGACGTACGGTCGAACAAGCTATTTGGTTTACAGTTTAACCCACAAATTACATTGGTAAAATGTAAACCAAATAGCTTGTTCGACCGTACATGATGATCTCTAGACGTCATAATCATAACGATATCAACGTAATAATTATTTAATAAAATTGCTAGTCCAAAAATATACACTGTTCGAAATAAGATGTTAAGAAAATAAAAACTATATTAATTATTATCCTCCTTTGGTTAAAAATATGAACACTGAAAAGTAAATCGCAAGAGAGTAAGTTACCTACTAAAGAAACACCCATCTGGTATAAAAAACCTACGGTGAATTTTAGAGAAAACGCCCCTGGCTGGAGGCCTTACACTCAAGGCACCCGCAGGATCGTCTGCTTAAGCAGAAGCCAGTTTCATCTCATAGTCATCCTCATGTCAAAGGTCAATACTTACCTTCGACATGCGATTTAAAAAAAGAAGTAAGTATAAAATCGGCCGTTTATGTAAGACGAAGTTAGTTATATAAAACCGTTAACCAGAAAAAACTTTTATGACATAAATGATCATGAATTCATGAAGTGCTCTTAAAATCATTCTAACTGGTATGAAATACCATCTTAATCTTATAAACTGGCAAAATAAGAAAAACATCTCGTTTCGAAACGAGTTTTAAGATATTTATTTAAAATTTAGGCCAGTTAAAAAAACACATGACATGCTTACAAAACGTTTGTCATGCCAAAGTGATTTTTAACCTCACTATCATTACTGCATCTCATTTTAATTAATCAAATTTCCAGCGTTTTTTTTGTTTTAATAAAAAACTTATAAAGAGAGAGAGAGACGACTGGGGATTGACTGGGGGGGTGACTTGTAGAGTATTCTATTCTATTCTTATACAAAGACACATCCATGACGTACTTTGATTTTGTTTTTAAAGCATCTATGACGTGCTAACATGATATTTAACACCATAATCATTACAATCAAGGATAATAATTCCGATGTTGCATTTAAATAATTATAATCATTATTTTCCGTAGATTTTTGTTTAAGTAAATAAGTGTTTTAAGATATGAATCGTGACGTAGGTACAAAACCTTTGAACGTCATACTAGTTTTTCCTTCCTGTCCTAAATTACTTGGGGTCGATGCAGAACGTTCCAGGATATAAAATAAAAATAAAAAACATTTTGTCCAATAATTACACTACTTTGTTCGAAAACGTTGTTTTAAAATGGTAATGGGCCGATCCTCCTTCAGTAAAAAATGCGCGTAGCGGAAAATGAAGGGGGTTTGGGGTAAAGAAAGAAACTAATAAAATAGTAGGTCCTGTACATAATGATTGGGTGTAAAAATACGAAATAAAGGTTCTCCTCGTAATCAGTTTTTTTTTGTTGTTCTACAACAAAAAAAAACTGATTACGAGGAGACATTGAGTCCGACCGTAAAACGAGATTTTTTACACCAAAAAGAAAAGTCGATTCCCAGCAATAATTTTTACGTACAGGTATACAGTTTGATGTACAGAATGCTTGGTTGCTTCGTGAAGGATCGTTTACACCTTGTACTTAGTTTTCTTTTCACTTTATGTTTTATACCATCTTAAAGTTATTTTCTGATCAATGTTGACTCGTCAATCTATACTTTTCATGCTAATATTATGGGGTAAGGTTTAAGAGGTAATCATCGGAATCCTAATCCGATTCCGAAAATTCTTACACTAATTTCTTTATTTTTTTTATAATTTTATATAAATTATTTTTATTTTTTTCTGTTATTGCACCTAATGCGTATTGTCCCTGCATCATCCTAAAGTAAACTGTCAGCAAATGCCTTAGGTATTAGGTCCGCCTTTATGCTGTTTTAACTTGTAAGTACATAAAGTTTTAATAAATAAATAATTTCCTATCATAACGCGAGTGAAGGCACGGATTAAGTTAATGCAAAAGTTAGTGACTAATAAACGGCAAATAAGACTAAAAATAAAAAGTGTATGTCAATAACTGAATCACAAAAGTATAGTCATCAATTTTTCGACGAGGTCGTCACGACACGCCACACGAGCCAAAAAAAACATAACACAGCTGCACGGAAATACCCAATACTACATCGTAGTAGGGAAAAACCCAATGCCAACTTCTGAACTTGTTAAATTTACATGAATTTGGAACGAGACTAAATTACGCATAACATAATGATACCTTTTTTTTTTTTTTTTTTTTTTTCGGATGGGAAATCATCAAATGACTTCTCCCGCTCTGGGCGGAGCGGGAGGGAGTGTCAGACTTTTACTGACTAAAACCCATCCATGTTCCTTCATCGCCCTTTGTGTTCCGGGGCCACGGTATCTCTTTCGAATAGTCCCGCAACCCCGGCAGGCATCGGTCCTTTCGGACCCCTTCCTTTTTGCTGACTCTCTTTGAGGCGCGCGTGGAACACGAACGCGCCGTCGACACGGCCTGTCGTCATGAGACGGACGGACGGCGAGCTAGCCCATAGCCCACCGTCCACAGGCCCGCGCCTACGGTGGCCGGGGGCCACGTGGTGGCCCCCGACGCCCGGGGCGTCTCCCGCGGCGGCCGGGACGCTGTGAGATTCTCTCCCTCTCACGTTCCGCCACCTCCTTCTCTAGCATTACTGCTTCGCAGAAGGAGGTGACGGCGTCCCATTCCGTCTCGCTCCGGACCATGGCTTGCACCAGGGCCGGACGCGAGAGGTCGCCGCCGCCAATCGCCGCTTTGAGGACACGGCGGTGCTCCGCCCACGCGGGGCACACCTCCACCGTGTGCTCCACCGTGTCCTCCGGTCGATCCTCGCAGTGGAAACATAATGATACCTTAACTATTGTCCGCGGCTTCACCCGCGTGAAGTTCGGTAATTGTCCCACGGGATCATACGACCCGGATGAAGAGTATTCTTTATGTTAATTCAGGTTATAAACTATCTATATAGATACCGCCCCGCATCGTGCGCGCGTCAACAAGTATTCTTATAAGCCCGCATAATTTAAATCGCTTATTAGTGTCTAAAGTGAATAATTAACTCTAAAAAGTATATCTATGTGTAGATTAGTGTACAAGCTTTATAGTGCATAAATCAGTTTTTAAATCCACCTAACGGTTAAAAAGTTATTACAGTATTAACTAATTGGTAACCGCTGCAAATTAATTAGTCAGCTGTTGTCTAGTGAGCTGCGTGCCGGGGTCAACGACCGGCCCTCGTTCGTCATTCGTTCGTTTAACTTCGGACTACTTCGGAGACTCGAGGACGCACGTTCGGCTCGATAGGCAACACTCGGGCGCATTCGGACAGCGCTTGGGCTACGATCAAAGATAGTGACAACAACACTGTCGTTGCTCCTTCGTACCGCAATCAAGTTAGTAACAAACCCACTGACAGTTAACTGCGTAAATGATGCCACTCAGGCGAACACCGCCCGCTTCACCTTGTCCCTCGGAGTTGATGCAAACAAGCAACGAAACCAGTCAACAAGCTGCTGTAACCGCGACTGACGTAGCAAATAAATCACCATTACACCACTGTGACTCTGCACCTGATCTTCAGTCACTCACGGCTAACATCATAGAGCGTAAGAAAAGAAAGCTCATGAATAGCGATATTAACATTTCGGCTACAATGAAGGAGTTTTTCTCTCAATTCTCTAAAGAACAAGATAAGCGTTTTCAAGAACTACAAACCACAATTAGTAAACTAAATGAACAGAACGATGAATTACGAAAAAGTGTTAATTTAATGTCTGATAAGTACGACGAATTCCTTTTGCGTATTACCCGCTTAGAGACGGAGAAACAGGACGATAAGAAAACTATTAGACAGCTAGAAGATAAACTCGAATTATTAGAACGAAAATCGCGCGTGTCTGGTATTGAGATACGAAATATTCCTAAAGAAAGTGGCGAAACTAAGGATAGTCTATGTAGCGTGTTGTTGAACCTGGGAAAAACCATTGATGTTGAAATTAACCATTCCAGTATCAGGGATATTTACCGCTTGAACACCAAGGACGGGTCCAATCCGGTGATTGTTGATTTTACCACAGTACTAACCAAAGAAAAAGTTATAAAAGGGATAAAGAGCTTTAACAAATCCAAAATGAAAAAGGATAAACTCAACACAACCCACCTCAACCCGCAAAATCATCCAAAACCATTATATGTGTCGGAAACCTTAACACAAAAAACACACAGATTGTTCTTCCTCGCCCGATCATTCCAAAAAACTCATGGTTACGAATTCTCCTGGACCTCCAACGGAATAGTATATCTAAAGGAAACTGCTGGCTCTCCTCAAATCCGCATAACCACTGAGCTGGATATAGAGAAGCTAAGAATCACGCAATGACTACCTATAGTTAAGATAAACCATAGTTTACTTATGTCTATTAAATTCTTAATGCATGCCTCACAAGTTTCTGCAAATGTGTTTTCTCATTATTTTATTCTCTTAAATTGTAATAACTTCATAAAAAAGCACGTTGTTAAATATAAGTTTTTTATAATATCACACTATCACATAATCACAAAATACAATTATAGCAAATCAAACCATTACATAACCAAAACCATTACACACAATCCACTAGGTAAAAATAGGCACTATATCAAGCCAATAACTTTATTCACTAATAAATCACACAAAACAAACATACTTAACAATGTATATAATATAACTTTCTTCCCACACACTATTAATTACACAATGAGATACTTTAGATACAATAAAAACTCACGTTATTTGTTAAAACAAATAGGTAAATCAACACTGCCGTATTCGTCTGAAATAACTTTCTCGCACAGCTACGACTTTGCTCTTTTATTTAAACCAGGAGCTGAAACGGGCGATCTTATTCCGTATCCATGTACGACTAACTTAAGACCAATATTTATTGCAATTAGATCCATATTCGTTAATTATATTGAACACCATATTAACATTCGGTAATTTCAAGGACTTAACGGAAAATATCGATAAAGTAACAGTATCTGAATCTTCGTATGCCGACATTGAAGACTGTCAAAAAATAATTTTACCCTCTTCAGAAAGTTTTGTAGTTTTCACCCAAAATATACGCAGTATAAACTGCAATATGAATGGTTTGGAATTACTGCTAATTAGATTAAATCTACATTGTGATGTTCTAGTCCTCACAGAAAGCTGGCTGTCATGCACTACTTCAATACCTATTTTACCAGGATATAGATCGTCTGCGACAAAAAACAACGTGAAACAAAATGATGGTGTTGTCATACTTTATAAGGAACACCTTCGTTTTAAAATTGTGGAACCAGAATTCAGTGAAGGTAACTGTCTAATTGCTACGATTAAAAACCAAATCGCAATTGTTGCAATATATCGATCACCATCTTATTCAAACTTGGACTCATTTCTTAAATCCTTAAATGACGTTTTAATGAACTACTCTTCCTTTAACAATATAATAGTTATAGGGGACATAAACATTGCAATAAACATAGGCAAAATTGACCATCAAGGTGAACGTTACCTAAATCTGGCTGCTAGTCACGGCCTTTTACCCTCACATACATTAATTACACGGCCAGAAAGTAAAACATGTATTGACCATATACTCCTTAAAACAAAAAGTACCTGCAGCACCATAGTACCATTAGCAACTCTGACTGACCATTATCCGGTCTTACTACACATGAATCTTAAGAAAGCTCAACAATTCGCGAAAATAACTATTAAAAAAATTGACGAAGATGGCCTAAAAGAGGAAATTTCAAAAATTGACTTCACTATAGTTTATGAATCTCATGATCCTAACATTTCTCTGGGGTATATTACTCACTGTCTTCAGGTTGCAATTAAAAACAACACCAAAGTCATTACCTTATCGCGTCGAAAGAGGATTATAAAACCCTGGATTACACAAGGTTTGCTGCGCTGTATGAGGAGTAGGGATAAATTACATAAAAAAAATAAACTCTCGCCAGATAACGAAATTTTAAAATTAACGTACACCCGCTATAGAAACCACTGCAACACTATACTGAAAAAAGTAAAAAGAGCTTATGAAAAAAACCTTGTCAAATCAGTCCAAAATGATAATAAAAAGCTGTGGAAAGTGATAAAAGACGTCACAAACACAAACAAAAACACTAGCTGTCCAAATGAACTCCTATCTCTAGCTGATGACCCCGAACAGTCTCTGAACAAAGTGAATAGCTACTTTGTTGATGTAGGTAGATCTCTGGCAGACAAGATCAGGCGAAATATATCAAATACAATACACATTAATGTAGATACCAACTCGCATGTGCCTCATCAACCTAATTCTTTTGTATTGGAGGATACGGATGAATGTGAAGTGGACCGTCTCATTATTAATTTAAAAACGGATAGCTCAACTGGTTTCGATGGGATTAGCAGTAAATTTTTAAAAAAATACAAAAACATTTTAGTTACTCCACTCACCTTTATTTTTAACTCCTGTCTCCAAAATGGGATATTCCCTGAAACCTTAAAAAAGTCCGAGGTTTGCCCAATATACAAGGGCGGAGACAGAGATTGTATCACCAACTATAGGCCCATATCCATACTTCCGGCTATGTCAAAGATCCTTGAGAGAATAATTAATGTAAGACTAACAAAGTATCTTGAAAGTAAAAACTTGCTATCACCGAATCAATACGGTTTCCGTAACGGGAAATCTACTGAACAAGCTGTAAACAAGCTCACAAGTTACATCAGTGATAAATTGGATGGAAAAAAGAAATGCCTGACCATCTTCTTAGATTTAGCAAAGGCTTTTGATACAATCTCGGTTTCGGTACTCTTGGCTAAACTGGAAAGACTGGGCATCAGAGGTATGCAGTTAAAACTGTTTGAAAGCTACCTGACAGATCGCCATCAGTGTGTTCGTGTGGGTAACCTTACTAGCACTGACCTCCAAGTTACACATGGAGTTCCTCAGGGCAGCATCTTAGGGCCAACCTTATTTCTTGTTTATATCAACGACCTCACTAACCTAAAACTTACCCAGGGCGAAATCGTTTCCTTTGCTGATGATACTGCTCTCCTTTTCTCAGCCGATAACTGGAAAGAAGTTTTTGATGCTGCCCAATCGGGTTTTAACACTGTCAGGAAGTGGTTAAATGACAATGTCTTAACATTGAATACTGATAAAACCAAATATATTTGTTTTAGTATTCGACCAGACTTGGACATTGATCACAGGTATGCCATTATTCCACATGAATGTACACCTCATGGAAACTGCTCTTGTTCTAAAATAGAAAGGGTTGAATCAATCAAATATTTAGGCGTTACTATAGATAGAAACTTGAACTTTAAAGAACATATAAAAATTTTAACGGGACGGGTTCGAAGACTTATATATATCTTTAAAAATATACGACACATCGCCGATCCTCCAATCTTGAAACGAATATACTTTGCCCTCTGCCAGTCACTCATAACATATTGCATATCTGTGTGGGGAGGTGCTCCAAAGACGACGCTCAAATCTATTGAGGTTGCCCAGCGTGCAATACTGAAGGTAAGCACCTTCAAGCCTATACTTTTCTCTACTGCCTCACTCTATCAATTATGTGGAGTACTAACCGTGAGACAATTATTCTTATTAAAAATAATTTTAATGCAACACTCACAAATAATTTATGACCCACAGATGTTGAATAAACGCAGAAATTACTCAGTTTTTAGCAATAGATCATCTAACACCAAATTTGTAACAAAATTCATAAATTCTCTAGGCCCCTTTATCTATAACAAAATTAATAAACTCATTAACATATACCCACTAAATTCAGATTCTTGCAGGAGAAAGGTATTGGAATACCTACAAGGTCTCACTTACGACGAGACCGAGCAGCTTCTAACGGTATTAAGATAGACAGCTATTACATATTTACATACATTATTATTTATATTCATAAAACCGTATCTCTTTCACTAACATGTCCACTCATACACTGCCACATATCACACTCACACCCAACTAAATACCACACCCTCTCACACTCACTCATTCATATAGCACAACACACAAAGAGAGGATCATACCACTATTATAATAAGCCTCAATAGAGCTTTAATAAGAGTACGTAATATCCAAAGGTGTTGTCAAATGCAAGCTTATAAGAATCATTATGATATGTAACTCGAGGGGGTTGGCGCTGTAAGCCGAAATACAGGTTCTTCCTAGTTCGGCTACAGATGCTAAAACTTTTGTGTACAATTACAGCTGTTCAAAGCATTTTATTTGTAATTGATAATAAGTACTTTTTTGTGAAAGAAATTAATAAACATTAATTAATCTATGTGCCAATTTTCATACAGATCAGTTCAGTAGTTTTTGCGTGAAAGAGTAACATAATAGTTCGTGTTTTTTTTTTATATGTTTTAATACATTCGTGACGAATATGCATCTTTTTTAAAGTATCTTTGACTAACTAAAATGATCTTATAATGCCATAATCGTTAAAATATCAATGTTAATGTAGATTTGGTATTTATAATTAATTTCGTTTTATTATAAGTGTTTTAATAATAACCAACAACTTCGAACGATACATAAGGTGAAAAAATCTGATTATATTTGGGGTCGAAGAACAGGAAAAAAACAGGTGTGTGTGGTGTGTGTATGTTTTAAGATATGAATCGTGACGTAGGTCAAAACCTTTGAACGTTATATTAGTTTTTCCTTCCTGTCCTAAATTACTTGGGGTCGATACAGAACGTTCCAGGATATAAAATAAAAATAAAAAACATTTTGTCCAAAAATGACACTACTTTGTTCGAAAACGATGTTTAAAAATGGTAATGGGCCGATCCTCCTTCAGTAAAAAATGCGTGTAGCGGAAAATTAAGGAGTTTTGGGGTAAAGAAAGAAGTTAATAACATAGTACGTCCTGTACATAATTATTGGGTGTAAAAATACGAAATAAAGGTACTAGTTCTCCTCGTAATCTTAGCGAGTGATTATCTTAGCGCAAAAAAATAATATTACAAATTTCTTGCTTTTCTTTTTTGGTGCATGGGCTTGAAAAAAATGCAGCGAAACCAGAAAATTTTGAAAGTGGTCTACCAGAAAAAAGTTTGGGAACCTCTGGTCTAGACCACACCTAGGAACTTTCCACTTACGGAGAATGTGTTGGGGTCAAAATTCCAACTACCTATTGCAAAGTATTTTTCAATGTTATAACTTTATTCGAAATACCTGCACGACCCTCGTACTGTTCATACAGTATCTTACATTGAGTCCGACCGTAAAACGTGATTTTTCACACCAAAAAGAAAAGTCGATTCCCAGCAATAATTTTTACGTACAGGTATACAGTTTGATGTACAGAATGCTTGGTTGCGTCGTGAAGGGTCGTTTACACCTTGTACCTACTTAGTTTTCTTTTCACTGTACGTTTTATACCATCTTAAGGTTATTTTCTTATCAAATTTGACTCGTCACACGTCACACGTTGACATGCTGATATTATGGGGTAAGGTTTAGACGTAGGGGTAATTATCAGAATACCGATCCGATTCCGAAAATTCTTACACTAATGTCTTTTTTTTTAATAATTTTGTATAAATAATTTTTATTTTTTTTCCTATTATTTTTTTCTGTATTTACACCTAATAGATATTGTCCCTGCATCATCCTAAAGTAAACTGTCAGCAAACGCTTTAGGTATTAGGTCCGCCTTTATGCTGTTTTAACTTGTAAGTACATAAAGTTTTAATAAATAAATAATTTCCCATCATAACGCGAGTGAAGGCACGGATTAAGTTAATGCAAAAGTTAGTGACTAACAAACGGCAAATAAGACTAAAAATAAAAATTGTATGTCATCAACTAAATCACAAAAGTATAGTCATCAATTTTTCGACGAGGTCGTCACGACACGCCACACGAGCCAAAAAAAACATAACACAGCTGCACGGAAATACCCAGTACTACATCGTAGTAGGGATAAACCCAAAACTAACTTCTGAACTTGTTAAATTAACATGAATTTGGAACGAGACTAAATTACGCATAATATAATGATACTAACTGTTGTCCGCGGCTTCACCCGCGTGAAGTTCGGTAACTGTCCCACGGGATCATACGACCGGGATAAAAAGTATTCTTTATGTTAAGGCTGATGCTCCAGGGTAGCCCGCGAAATTCAAATTTTCTTACGTTTTTTGCAATTTTCAGGCCAGTGCTAGATTGTATGTTGATTAAAATATTGTTCGCGATTGTAAGACGTATGTAGTTACAGAATTATAATCATCAAAATCATCAATACAACCCTCCAAGTTCATAAAGGTCTAGCAATGGCTTTGACCTTGAAAAAATCGTTCCTCGACCTTTATGAACTTGGAGGGTTGTATTGATGATTTTGTTGATTATAATTCTGTAACTGGTATACCGCCGTTTACCCGAATTTTATTTGCCCTAATATCATTTGCCATAATAGTCAACAGCCATAATATCATACGACATAATACTCATTTGCCCTACTCTCATTTGCCATATTAGTCACGTGCCAGAATCATTGTTTCCCATAAAGTCACTTACCATAACATCATTTGTCATAATCATTGTAAGCCCTAATTATCTCATGCCCTAATTATCACATGCCATAATTATGAAATGCCATAACATAATTTGCCATCGACATCGGGTGTGTAACGGTTGTTTATATCAAGAGAAATTGGATGCAATTGGGACTTTAGGGCACCCCGACTCGGACAGGTTAGGTTAGAAGGGGATGGCGGGGTCGTGTGAGCGAGCGAAGCGAGCGAATAGACCCCGCCATCCCCTTCGTGGTTATTTTTTTATAAACCACACAGAAGTAGGAGCCCCGCGAAGCGGGGCTCCGTCGACCTAACCCACCATCAACAATGTAATGATTATTACGGGGCTTAAATATTTGTCTAATACTTGTTATGCCATTTAAATATTATGCCATTTAAATATTATGTCTAATAATTATTATGACACATAAAAATAAGGCAAACAATACTTATGGCATTCGTATCTTATGGTATCTAAAATTCGGGCAATTAAAAGTATGTCATATGTCTTTTAGGGCAAATGAAACATTCGGGCAAATGAAATTCGGGTAAATGAAATTCGGGAAAATGATGATTATGGCATATAATCTTCGGGCAAACAATAGACAACCTCTGTAACTACATACGTCTTACAATCGTTAACAATATTTTTATCAACATACAATCTAGCGCTGGCCTGCAAATTGCAAAAAAACGTAAGAAAATTTGATTTTCGCGGGCTGGTCGGAGCATTCACCTTAATGCAGGTTATAAACTATCGATGTGCCAATTTTCATACAGATCCGTTCAGTAGTTTTTGCGTGAAAGAGTAACAAACATCCGTCCATCCATCCATCCATCCATCTTCAAAAACTTTCGCATTTATAATATTAACTAGGATTAGTAGGTAGGTATTGCCTTCACTGAACTTGGTCCGTCACACACTTGACCGGGTTTTTTTTAAAGGTATAATTATACCTAATCATTACAGTCATTATCAATGTCTATAATTATAACAAAGTTATTCATGACGTACATTTGAAACGTTTTTTTAATACATTTAAACTAGTTAGTAAAATGTTTAACGTCATGATCATTACACTATGAACGTCAATGGGGATTTAGTATTGCTATAATTTATTTTCGTTTTTTTTTTATACATGCTTTAATACATTCGTGACGAATGTACATCATTTTTAAAGTTTCTTTGACGTAATAAAATGATCTTATAACGTCATAATCGTTAAAATATCAATGTCAATGTAGATTTGGTATTTCTATAATTAATTTCGTTTTAATATAAGTGTTTTAATAATATATTCATGACGTATATATTAAACCTTTTTAAAGCTTCTATGACATACTATTACCATATTATGACGTCATAAACGTTAGTATATCTATCAATGTCAATGATTGTGGTTTCGCATTTAAATGTGTTAAGTTTTACCGTTTTTAAATTGATATGTTACTAGCTTTTATCCAAATGAATACTTTGTGAGTCATACATAGATGACTGCCTCGTTGGTGATGTCATGATGTCTGGAGTTTGATTCCCAGTTTAGGCAGAATTTTGTTTTTTTTTTTCCATCAGGAGTTATATTCGGTATCAGTCTGGAATTGTGCCTGATTGATGTCTAGTAAATAGGCTCACCCCTTATTACATGGGATTTCAATATAACTGGCGAAATGTGAGTTTACTGTCATATCCTCCTGTCCAGGAGATCGTGGCTAAATAATAACAGCCGCACGGGTCGATCTTTAGGTTAAGCCGTGCTTGCCTAGGTTGGTCTGTGGATGGCTGACCACTCATTACATACCGAGTTTCCTCCGTGCCTCGGAAAGCACGTTAAGCAGTTGGTCCCGGCTGTCATTTGTGATCTTTGACAGTCGTTACAGATAGTCAGTGGCCCAAACCAGTGGTCTTACCAAGGGGTATCGTATTACCCAGTACTAACTGAGTTGTAGAGGTCAGATAGGCAGTCGCTCCATGTAAAATACTGGTATTCAGCTGCGGTTAAACTGGAAGCCGACCCCAATAAAAAACTTGGGAAAAGGCTAGGCAGATGATGATCCTCCTGTCTCCTGCCTAACCCATTTGGTGACATTGACAGGCGTGATGTTATGTATGCGTAGATCACCTCAAGTTTTACTAAAACTTAACTAAGATATGTGAAACAGATTCCGAAAATTCTTTTACTAACGGGAAGAGCTATATTTATGTACATACATGCCCGAGTTACGTAAGTTTTATTTAATCCGTTCTTGTAAGAAAATTACCGCCCATATATTGACCGTAGCTGCAGCCAAAGGTACCAACAGCAACTCCAATTAAAGCTATTTTATCCATAATATAACAGTGCGTAATAATTTCAATGTAATAATTACTAATTGAAATTTAATTAGGTGAGGTTTTTTTGTTGTGGTTATGTAGATACCTATTAGGTTTCTCCTTATATGGCGTACCCTTTGCTGCTTTAATATAAATATGTAGGTACCTAAGTAAATGTTGAATTGGTAAGGAAAAGCCAGAATGGAAAATAGCGCGTAGTTTGCAGCAAAGTGACCAAATATGGTAAAACCATTTTTAACCAACTACCTAGGTACCAACTGGCTGATGCAAAAAGTATGAAATCATCAAGACACTGAAATTAGCAGGTAGGTAGTTTAGTTCCTCAGTTAGAGTTTATTAAGGCCCTTCTAACCCTAAAATTAGCAACTCTATTTGTGGTGGTTCAAACTTCGTTTGAAATACTGTTAGAAAAAAGTTCTAATCAGCTTGTACTACAAAGCGGTTGTTACGTCAGTCACTGCGGCGAATAGTGCGAAATGAGTGTTTTTTTGCGATTTACAAAAAATCTAATGATTGGACTAAAAAAGTAAAACACATAAGACCTGCTTTAAAGTTAGTTCAGTTAGTATGCAAAGTTTCATGATCTAATTTCAAGTACTTTTTGAATACCAGCGGTTTATTGTTCGATTTGGAGGTAACATTGGATTTTTTTCTTTTAAAAAGAAAAGTTTATGGTATCGTGTTATCGTCACGCATAGAACTTAGCATTAATCTTCAACTTTACCATATATTTATTTCAAAATTAATGCTGCAGTATTTTAGGAGTAACGGAGGATCATGCTAAGCCATTTGAGGGATATACAGGGTGGAATTTTGTAATGCCACCTGGAGGGAAAGTACTCTTAATACTGCAGCTAGAAAATTTTACTCAAAGGAAACATTCCTTTATTTTTGAATAGAAAGCAAACTGCATTCAAAGATTTTCGAAAATTCTCTTCTCCCACACCCGGGAATCGAACCGGCTAAAATCTGAAAAAATGATACCCTGTACTTTTATTGCATCGATCGTTAGGGTCAATTATAGAGAGCAGCGGTGGCCCAGTGGTGGCGGCCCCGACTTACGAACAGTAAGACGTGGGTTCGAACCCAGACAGGCGCATTACAGTATTAAGAGTACTTTCCCTCCAGGTGGCATAACAAAATTCCACCCAGTAGGTATAGCCCTTAACAATGACGTTTGAAGAGTTGAATCATGCTTCAATAAAATTGACATATCGTCCGTTGGTCCAGTAGTCGCAAACGCGACCTCTGAGTATGGGAACTTGGGTTCGATTCCCGGTTCGGGCAAAGTGTTATTGGGTTTTTCTATCAGGCATTTTTCAGTAGCAGCCACAGAGTTTAGAATTCTGGGTATGCCCATTTGATGGCAATAGGCTCGCCCCTATTAAATGTGACTTAAACATAACTAACTAATGTGTGCTACATCTCTACTTAACCCTACTGAGATTACAGGCGTGATTGTTCACGTTATGACATAAACTTTGACAACTAGCTCTATTTATTATAAAATCTAAATTATTTCTCCTTTTCCTCGGTAGGCAATTAGATGTCAGGGCAGGACACATATATCCCTGCTACCTATAGTTGTTGGTGCCAGTTAAGCTGAGAATAACGGTCATTGCTCTTTCCCTAATATCTCTTCGAACGAACCAAAACAAATAAACCATGTATCGTTTTTCATTAGAAAAAATGTTGAAGATCACGATAGATGGCGATTCCAGACTTGAACAGGCTTATTTTTGGTTTTCAAAGTTAAGAAAATTAATAAATGTAGGTGGGTCAATAACCGCTATTCACATCTTAACGGGCACCAAAGAATCGGTCATACGTAAAAGGATGTGGACAGCACCCAAGCATCTAGGGGTTATCCCCCTTAACAACGTCAACCTCACCTGTATGAGGTACAGGATACAGTCATCATACCGTAGTGTAAAGTACATTATTGAATATACAAGAGGGACATTATGCTAATGAAGACAATTCCAATTAATGAATACTAAATATTTAAATTTAAAGAATCCATGTGCAAGTAAAACGCTTAAAGTATAACTTCACGACCGGTTTCCACGAAAGGGTGATCAAAGGTGTGTCTACGAGAACACTCCCGTTACCTTTCCCGGGTTAACAAGTGAACGGAGTTCATAATTATTTTGATTGGTAGGTAGACCCATTGTGGAAGATAACTCGTAAACTAATACAAACAATGTGAATAAACGAAAATCAGACAAGTAATCACGGAGTTATGAGGTAAGGAAAAAGTGTGAGTCGGACTCGCGCACGAAGGGTTCCTTACCCTTATCAAAGACAAAAAAAAGACAAAAAAAAATCGTTTGTTGTATGGGAGTCCCCCTTAAATATTTATCTTATTTTAATTTAACTATTTATTTTTAAAGTGCTTAAACAACTAAATATTCTGTGAATATTTCAAGCGTCTGCCTGTTGCCTTATTAATATCGAGCAAAAAACGACAAAAATCCCGTTTGTTGTGTGGGAGTCCCCCTTAAATATTTATTTTGATTCTGTTTTTAGTAGTTGTTGTTATAGCGGCAACCGAAATACATCTTCTGTGAAAATTTCAACTGTTTTGCTATCCACGGTTCATGAGATACAGACTGACGGACAGACGGACAGTGGAGTCTTAGTAATAGGGTCCCGTTTTTACCCTCTGGGTACGGAACCCTAAAAATACAGGCGAATTTAGAACTTCCTCCTATTTAAAAGGTGGCTAAAAAGTCCTATAAAAGTGTAGCTCTTTTAAAATAAATAAACCGTTTGTTCTGCGAGTAAGTTATCAATAATACTTCACGAAACACCGCACTACTTACTTCAAAGTTACGAACTTAACTTGGCAAGATAAGTTTTACAATAAATTGAAGGCTCATTGCTTTTAGTTCAACGATTTGTTAAAAGTTTTTCGCACTGGGACTGAATAATATATTTCATGACTTACCTACTTACATGCATTTTTTTATGATTCTTGATTTTTTTGCTGACTATAGAGGGTGTACAAAACTTCTTAACGAAGCCGAAAGGCACTTGTTCTCCCCGTCATTGCGATAATTTTTTTGTTTTACGCCGTACCTGGGAACCTTCTAGTTACAGAGATATTGGGGGTCAAAGTTCCAACTTTTTGACAAGTTTTTTTTTTAAATACAAGTTTTTATTGTAAGATTTTTATTTTAAACACCTCCACGAGCCCCGTACTATTCAATCCATCCATCAGCACAATTTTTTGAGTACGTTACATTGAGTTCTACCACAAAACATGATTTGTCACCCCAAACAAAAAAAATTTCGTTTCCCAGCAATAATTTTTGCGTAAAGTTACTTATTTTGATGTACAGAATGCTTGGTTGACGGCTTCGTGATGAGGTTGTTTACACCATGTACAGAATCATAGATGCAGTAAGCCATCGGATACAAGGGCAAGGGACACTTTATCAACGATAACAATATCGGAAGAGTTAACAAGCATAAAGTAAAAAAAATCATTTTTTTTAAACAAGCTTTTGAAATATAGTTAAACCCTTTTAATTGATACCCATATCATGGGGGTGCACAAAAAATAACAAGTCTGCCAACTCTGGGAGTCAACCTTATTGGATTTAGAATGACGTCACTTAGCTAACCATGCATTGCCATCCAAACTAAACGTATATACAAAACGGTTCAATCAGTTGGATATTGCTAGATTTGACAACAAACAAATAAACATCACAAGTTAAATAAAAGCTTGTAAACATAAAAAAATGGGATTGACTTGATCAAAAACCTTAGGTATGTCAATTTAGTTGAAAGTCGTTTTAGAAATACGAAAACAATTTTCGGTTATCGAAGCCCTCCTAACTACTTGAACACATTACTAAAGCACGCATAACACATCAAAACCTACTTTTATTTAAGTCGGTTAAAATGTTTTCACAATTATCTTAACTCTGTTGCTATTGAGTTGCGCCTCTCAGACTTAAATAACTATGCAACGCCAATAATAAATAAGACCAGCATATTACTGTCCCATTGCTGGGCAAAGGCCTCTTCTCTGGCACGTGCATTGATCATCACGCTTACTCAAGACGGGTTAGCAACGCCAGTAGAAAGAGTTCAATTCTCTGTAAGATGACATCCGTTACAGCAAAGCATGACGTGAATGCACGTCATGCGAATAGCTACCGTTACGGTACTTCCTCAACAATGAAGTTCACTGACGGCCGACCAATTTTCAATCTTATTTCTTAAGACTTAGGTGTCATGCGTAAGCCACGGTCACCATCCTCGCTTGTACTAAGCACGTGGAATGAATAATACAGTACTAATGTACTTATAGAACAGCTAAACAACCACAAAGTATGCAATCATTGTAAGTATGACGTCTATACTGACGTTTTGCACGTGCTAAACCAATACACACGTCTCGTGTTGCCATGGCAACTGATGTTATATTACTGTGGTGATTCTGCAATACCGCGTAACTTTATTTTCTTACTAGCTTTTACTCGCAGCTTCGCTCCTGTTAATTTAAATAAATAAATTTCGCTGGACATTACACACAGCGCCATCCAGTGCCACACTACGCAACGAGGCTTGTGTCGTGGACACCAGATAGTTGATAATACTACATAGATACTTTTTGTTTGTAAATTCATACTTATTAAACATATAAACATCCATGATTCGGAAACAAATGCCCATGCTCATCACACAAACATTTGCTCCGACCGGGATTCGAACCCGAGACCCTATGAACGTGAGGCAGCCTCACTACCACTGCGCCATTATCTTTTGAATCATGATTGAACAAGCAAAGTATTAACTTTGCTTGTTCAATCATGATTCAAAAGATACGTAGCGCCATCTATTATCTTCTTCTCCTTCTTCGCGTGTCGATAGACTCAAATAATACCCAACCAGTATATTTCCACCTGCACAGCTCAATCGTTGGCTTCGTTTAAATCCTGGAAGGTGCAGGTGGCTGTGCAGGATGGGTAAGAAAGGAGTTGGGGCATATCCTGCAGAGGGGCTCCACACTGACATTGTCTTTGGGACGGGTCAATGATACCCCATTTGACCAGATTACTTCTACAGCGGCCAAACTGGGCCCGCAAACGGTTAAGAGATTTTCAGATTGGTCACTGCAGTTCCTGTCCAGGGGGAAAATGTTCTGCTGGATTGATGAAGTGAGGAGGGAGGTTTCATCTGACACACTGTCTTTTAAGAAAATCGTGTGTCTGACGATGCTTTTATTTATCTATTATCATATGAACGTTATTGTTGTTTTCCTCGGGAACAGTACTTTTATTCGATGCAAATGTATATGTCCCTATGTCTGTGTCTATAGGTACACTTGACTACATACTCGTATATTATGCAAAATTTCAGGAGGATCGGTTCAATGGTTTAAGCGTGATAAGGCCTTATTTTCAATAATACTGATCAATAATACTCATTTTTTTTTATTTTACTTTATTTTAAAACCATTCGCACCCCTTCTTTATATTATTATCAACTTTAACTATGCCAAAACTAACACACTACAAAGTTTTTCTTCAAGAAATAACATAACATCATGCCTGTAATCCTCGAAGGGTTAGGCAAAGGTGTACCTTATAGTATACCCACATTTCGCCAGTTATGTTTTAAGTCTCATGTAATAGGGGGCGAGCCTATTGATATCAACCGGGCACAAATCCAAACTCCGTGGCTGCTACTGAGAAATTCCTGATGGAAAAACCCAATAACACTTTGTCCGACCCGGGAATCGACCTCTTGCTCAGCAATCGCGATTGCGACCACGCAACCAACGAGACATTCCGCACTACTACTCGTAACGTACTAAATCTATAGAAGCAATGAAACCAGAATATTCATTTTACAAATAATTTATTTTCAACTGCTGATGCCCGCGGCTTCGCCCGCCCGCAAATTATATACTAAAACCTTCCTCTTCAATCCCTATATCTATTAAAAAAACCCACATCAAAATGTAATTTTACGTAAAACGTAATTTTAAAGATCTAAGCATACAAAGGGATAGACGCGGCGGGCGACTTTGTTTTATAATATGTAGTGATAGTGAAGTGATAGTCACTTAACCAAGCTTTTTCATACACAGATTAATTTTGGCAAAAGTGGTTTCATTTTATGACTATACTATACTTTTACCCTTAATTGACCCCCCATAGAGGAAACCATTTAGGTCAATATTAATATGTTTTCCAATTAGGTAATTAACACTAGGTTATTTACCTTCTATAATTATTATGGTACTACGTAATTAAAGTTTAGCTATAAAAACCACCCAATAAGGTAAAAAAAGAAAGTGGTTGAAGAATCTGCTGATGTTATGCGTCAAGCGGTTTTGAATAGTTTAATATTAAAAAAGTTGTATCCACCTATAAAAAGCTATTTTAATACATATTATGGTTTTTAACATATTATTTAAATAACTTGTTTTCTATTCTTGATTTGCGCACGCGTCTACTCAATGACGTTTAAAAAAGAGATGGGCGTAAATGGAAATTATGGTGACGCCGTAATGGAGTATAAAATATAAAATACGTCACTATTACAGAGATTTATGTATTAGACATATTAACATACCTCTTTGCATTTAATAACTTTGTAAAGCATGACGCAATAAAGGAGTGCCTATACCGGATGACTTTTGTATCACTTTCCAAAAAAAATGGGTATATTAGGTGAACGGAGTAGAAGCTTATGGCATGCCTAGTTTTTTTTTCTCTCTTCCACAGCTTAGTAAAAAAAGGATCCATTATCAAAAAACGCTACAAATTTCACGTAAACTTTTCATATTAGAACAAAGAAAGAGAAATTTTGAAAAAAAAACGAATTTCAAATCATATATACGCATTACGCGTATGATTTAAATTTGGTTTTTATTTTTAATTTTTTTTTTCGAAAAAAATAATTATTTGCCTACCCACTCAAACAGCGCAGTAAAAAACTTATCACACGTATATTTAATGATGCAAATACCTTTACGACTTTCGTTTTTGTTTAGTGTCTAGCCGTGAACTTACGTGTCGAGACTCCGAAGTTCTAAATTATGTTATACACAACCTTCGGAGACGACTTTTGAATATAAAATCGTGTCTTTAAATATCTTGAAGGACAAGTAATGTTTTTATTTGGTTACGGTAAAAAAGTGAACACATCTTGAAACGTGGGTGCTATACAAAATTACTGCAAGTGGCTTAGCTCGCGTTAATTTAGAATTTGACAGTCAATTCGGGTTGTAGTCTGCTTGTAATAATATATAATTAAATCGTCGTTCAAAAGACAAGTGGCGCCATCTATTATCACAAGAACGTTATTGTAGTTCAGTACTTTTTTTTGGGATGAAAGGTATATTCGTTACTGTACACCTGACATCGTATAATTATCAAAATTTCAGGATAATCGGTTCAGTGGTTTAAGCGTGAAAAGGTAACAAATAAACACTTTTGCATTTATAATATTAAGTTAGGAAGTTAGGATAGTCTATGACGCTCGGGGATAATGTAGCTTCCCATTAGTTCAAGAATTTTTGGAGTCACTAGTCTGTTTTGGACATTACCTCAAACCCAAACAATATCACAATATCGCGTCATCGAAACAGTATGGAATCATTTTGCACGCTTTTGTACAATCCACCCGAAGTGGGCCGGAGCCCACCTGTCTGGGGCATTCCCAACTTTAAAAGGCTGTTGAGCTCAAGTGTTCTCTTTTTGTTTTCATTTTAAAATGCCTAAATTTGTGATCTGAAACTGTTTATTATGGGAAAAAACGTTGACCCGCCTGCACATGAGAGGGCCGTGCACAGTTGTAGCACGTGGTTTTATGTCTTATAAGTAGGTATCCAATCATAAAGGTTTGCAAGTTTATGGTTTTTGCATTCTGTTGTGTAACCTACTCTCTGGGGTATCTCAAACTTTTGAAAGGTTGTTGAGGAAAACAGTTTTCTTTTGCTTTTATTTAATAAAAATGCAGCAACTAGTAATCTGTTTGCAGAACTGTTTTGTTTGGAAAAAACCCATCTGCACACACCCATCATTCTGACATTATCATACGATTCAACGTAGGTACATAATAAAAGGTGTGCAACTTTTTGCATATTGTTGTGCCTGGGATATCCCCAGGTTTTGAAAAGCTGGTGAAGGTTAGCGTACTCTTGTTAGTTTATTAAAAATGCATTAATTACTGATCTATTTGCAGAAGAATTTTAACGTAGACGCATGCGAAGTTGTAAGCATGCCTTGTGTTAACACGTAATCTCTTCGGTATTCAACCTTTTTGCAAGCTTTTGCAATCTATTGCCAGGGGTATACCCCAGCTTTATACAAGATAATCGGGCGTACCTACACTACTTCTATTTTATTTTAAAATGCATCGGCTATTACTAATCTGTATGCCGAACACGGCTAGCGCATTAGGGCGTTCGCGTTGGTCCAGGGTGCCAATTGTCTAGCCGGGGATCGTGGAAAGCGCACTAGTTCCAATGATCCCCGGGGCAAGTGTGGCTAGGGAATACCGGGGTGGTTTTTAACTCCGACAGACCCCCTAAGCCCGGGGGCCATCTGTGTGGATTTTCCACCAAGGAACAAAAAAAAAAGGGTGCCAATTGTAGATCTTTTACAGTCGTCGACGAGTACCTAGTCAGAAGTAATAAGTTTTGACAGGTAACTGGGTTGGAGGTCAGATAGACAGTCGCTCCAAATACTGGTATTCCAGGCAGGGAAAAAGATAAGCTGACGATGATGTCGAACGGGGTAATTTAGGTTATAAATAACCATCTACTGACGCCATAAAATGCTGCATTGCGCAGGTCAAAAGCCACGTCAACGCGTCAATGTCCGTGGTAAAAACCCCATGCTATATTGTAAGTATTATGTAAAATAGAGTTAAGCTATAAATATAAACCTGTCTTAACCTTCACCCACTCAAGAAGCCGTTACAAACAAGTCGTTCCAAATTGTGATCGTATCTTGACGTAACCAAGACGCCTCTCAAGCAGACAGTTATGTTGTGACGTCAATACACGTCACGCATATATAACATTATACGTCCATAACATTAATTAAGTCGGGCGTTAACGGTGAGTAACAGGTTGTGTGTAGAAATAACTTTAAGTATGGAAATCTTTAAAGTGAGTTAAGAGCGCTACAGAAAGTGGGCAACGTTACAAATAGCTGTCAAATATATCTCTGTTTTGATTAATTTGGCAATATAACTGTATGGAAATAAGAAATATAGCTAAATAGATAACTAAAATATTGCGAAATGCAATAATTAATATCGTAACACTAAATAATCAGTTTTAGATGTAAAAAAAATATTTGGAAACTTTCCAAATGCCTTTTCTACACCTAAAACGGTTACAACATCAAATTCAGTGTTCAAATTGCAATTCAAATTTAATATTCTAGTTCACTAGTTAGCCATATTTCTTATTTCCATACAGTAATATTGCCAAATTAATTAAAATAAGTAAATATTTGACAGGTATTTGCGAAAAACCTAAAGATTAAAGCAAATACTAACGTGTTATGAGGGTTATTAATAAAAGTCTATAACTTTTTTTTTCAAATGTTTCGTGTCTGTTAGTTAACAAAAATAAAAATCTGCCTCATTGGTCTAATGGTTGCAAGCACGACTTCTAAACATGAGGTCCTGGGTTCGATTCCCGGGTCGGTCAAAGTGTTATTGGGTTTTTCCATCAGGAATTTCTTAGAGCAGCCACGGAGCCTGAATTTGCGCCCGGTTGATGGCAATATATGGCTCACCCCCTACTACGTGGGACTTAAACATAACTGGCGAAAGGTGGGTGTACTATTAGACACAACTCTGCCTAATCCTTGGGGGATTACAGGAGTGATGTTATGTTATAGAAAATTACTCTAAGTCGCTATTGTCAAGAAAAACTTTTTTTTACTCTTATAGCTTTTTACGAAAGCGTAAAATTCTTTACAATAGCAAAAAGTTGCATTTGCAAAAATTGTGAAAAGTCTTTCACTGGTTCTGTTTCAAATGGTCTAAGCCATTTCTTTCAACAAAATACCTGGGAAGAAAAAGGTTACGCAATTATTTACATCGTTTGTATGCTTTGGAATCCAGTATTTTCGGGACAAAAAGTAGTATAATTATGTGCTAATCTACATAATATCTACCCTTCTTTTTTTTCTTATGGGAAATCATCAAATGACTCCTCCAAGGGAGTGTCAGACTTTTACTTACTAAACCCCATCCATGTTCCTCCATTGCGCTTTGCGTTCCAGGGCCGCGGTATGTCTTAAAAAAATTGAATCCTTTGGAACACTAACGAAATACGAAAAATATTGTTTAGGCTACAAGTACAATCTAGGTATTTTTTATTCAAAACAAATTCAGCATAATTATTTATTTCAGGGTTTACCTTGACAAAATAACCCATTTTCAAAATAACATACTTCTTTAGTTAAGTTACATAAGTTATTGCGAAACAGCCCAACTAACAATTTAACGTCGTTCAAAAGTTTAGTAAACGTTATCTTAATTCCATTGATCGTAATATCTAAGTCGCACTAACGTTATAATAACGTTTACTAAACGCGAAAATGGCCCCAGTTATACGACCAACATTGTCGTATAATGAACATACAAAAGTCACAAGCTGACTTCGTTAACGTCATTCAAAAGTCGTATGAACGTTATAGAATTACCACTTTCGTCGCGCAGAAGTCGCATCATAACTTTACAACGGCTCGTTTGTTGTATTGTCGTCATACAGGTGTTTTTGAATGACTAAAACGTTTTATTTGAGTCAAGGAACAACACCTGTAAGACTTATTCATTTTACTTGTTAGTGACACGGGTTTGTGGTTTTTTTTCGAGATTTCAGTGCAAAATAAATAATTACAAGGAAATAAACTAGGTGAGTGTTATTTGACTTATATTTATATATCTCGCTAATAACTGTTTCTGTCTCTCATGCCGTTTAGTTCAACTGGGTATTAAAGTTATATGATAATATACCTATATGTATTTAGTTCAGATTTTCATGCCCCCTCGCAATTTTGTGTTTAAATGATAATATTTTTATTATTAAAAATATGTTTATTTCTAAAAATATAGGACATGTTGATTTTGTCACACACTTATCTCTTTACGACGTTGTAAAGACATAAAGTCGTATTAAGGTTATTTCAAGACCATACAATACGCCATGACAGCTAGTTATTAGGGTTCCTCATAAATTTAAAACCCTTTTCATATTGTTCACAGTAAAAGTGCAGTGCAGATTTGAAAACATTTAAACATTCAAGTAAATTTTATCTGAAAATATGATCATTCAATATTTGGATATAGATAAATTTCTAACGAGAGCAGATTTTAGACTTCTTAATAGATTGATTTGGCCATGGGAAAGCACTCATTTTATATTATCGGAAAAGTGCTATGGTTGCCACAGTATCATTGACTTTCATACACAGCGGCCATTTCATTTCATTATGTCAAATAAAAACAAAATTGGAGATTTATTGCATTTTAAGGATTTTTGGTGCCACAACTGCTTAAATTTTACCATGTACAATCATTTTTTGCAAGATGAATGTGATTATTGTTTCTACTCGGTTCCTGAAGGAATTGAAAAATAGTATTACCTACCTTTTTACATTATTACATACCTTTAATTACAAAAGTTCTCACTTAACTTTTCTTATTCTGTCTGTCTGTGTAAATTTAAATTGGTAAACATTCAATCAAAAATATTCTATTCTATTCAATAAAATCATATACACATCTAAGTAAAATTTTACTAATAAGTAGGTACTTACACTACTTACACAAAAGTATAGCATCACACAAACATCCAACTCCCGCCCGCGCCCGCAATATGCCATTAGTAGCAAAACATCTTTCACCGTGAGTGGACGCACGCAAGTGACTGACGCTCCGTCACGCAGTGCCGTCCGGGATTATTGGTTAGTTTTTAAACTTTTATTAAACACTACAGTCTACAGAAGTAGAAATAATTGGTAATATGCTTATGTATTTTTCCAAGCCGAAGTACTTAGTTGTGAAATGATTAGTGCCCGAATTTATGGGTGGGGATATTTATGTTTCCTTCTTGATTCTACGTATATTTATTATTATAGGTACTTTTGTATACCTACCTATGTGTTGGCATGGCACATTACTTACAGATAGTTTTAGTTTTAAATAAATGTAGGCGTAAATGTGTTTGCGGAAACTCCGAATGCTTCGATGTACCAGCAGACTCCGCGCGCGTGCCTCTCCTCCCTCGCCAATAACGCTGAGGCCCGCCAATGGTCCACTGTGCGTCGCCGCTTCGCCCAGTGATAAATGTCGGTTCAATATATATAGTTCTCGGAGTAAGAATTGCGATTAAGCAATTACGATTATCTTAAATACTAATGGTTGTTATTATTATAGCGCACTTAACTAATTTAGGTAGACAACTAATTCGAGGTAGATCTACATTGTTTAGTTAGTTAGTATCTCAGTGGCTACCTGATTCTATCCCATAACGACATGATTATTGAGTTGTTACAGTAATTGTTATTTTTATTAAATATGAGCCTGGCAAAATGCCCTTTTGCCTTCCAGTCACGCGTAGACTTCGCGTGGTGTCCTAGTCTGTCTTTTAAAAATAAACAAGGATAGAGAGTGCGACTATTGCGCGACTTGAAGACAAAACTTGCGTATGTTAGGTAGGCTGGTATCATAGTCGGTCATGTGAGACGAGAGAGAGTAATATGATATTATTTTGGTATGTCGTATAGTTTTTGTTAGTTTATGAATATTTGTTTTTATTTTTTTTCAGTTTTGCAGCATAAACATGCCTTTCAAAATAATTCAAACCAAGGAACGTGGAAAATTTATCCTCTCAATTATCCCTGATAAATGGGAACAAAATGGAATATTACACTGGCCGAAACGGAGAGTGGAGGACTTGTTAGAACAAGATTCATCCTGCCCTGATGATTCTTGGCTCAGTATGAAGTGTCAGGTCAAGAGGACCGGATTAATTTCAAAACAAAGCGCAGAAGCAGAACTAGGTAATATGTTACAAGAAAGTGACACAGAAACTGAAGGAAGTACACCACTAACGTCCAATGCAAAACATATAAATGTTGCTCAACATAACTTTGACAAAATTGCAAGCACCTGTGAAACAGTAAGTACCAACATTATTATTCCTAAGCTTGTGCCCAAGTACTTTCTTTATAATTTTCAATATTTTACCTAGTAGGTAGGTAACTTATTAATTACTTCAAAATTGATCATTTGATGCAATGTTTACTTCAATTAACAAAAAGAAGTACTTACCAACTTGCATATAATAAAATTAAGACACAATTAAATTGCCAGTCCATAAGCATTCGTATTTTAAATGGTTTGTATTAAAAGTGTCCCATAACACTTTGTCTTATATGTTCAGGTCAAAACTTTTGAGGCGCCGATCGAAGAAGAGTCAATCAATAATGAACAGGCTAATAGTTTCGTCTACGAATATATTACTGATATTCCTCAAACATCAGAACAGAACGTTACCTTGCAAGTGCAAATTGAAAATTCTCAGAACACTGAAGCAATTTCGAACATATTAGAAATAACCAGGGCATTACAGCAGAACCAACAAATTATTTTAGATTATATAAAAAGCATGGAGGACAAAATATTTCATAAGTTATCATTTTTAGTGCACAGGTGGATACTATTGCAGAGCGTAATGTGATGCCTGGCAAAAAAGCAGAAAATGTGGAATTTAAGATTATATCTAACAAGGAAGATTTACACAATTTTGAAAAACTGTTAGATAATCCGAAGTATCAATCAGATATTAAGAACCAACTGTCTTGTGTTTGTGGAAAGGGAAAAGGACGCGGAATCAGTAATGCTTATTCATTAGCAGATACTATGTTTACGAGGCATTTTATGACACAATGTTCTTGGGGTGGCGGTTCAAAGAAAGAGATAAGTAAACTTTGCTTCAAATCCTACACAAATACCGTTGAGTTATTCTTTAGCGTCATTCATGAATCGGATGCTGATTATACAAAAAAAGAAAATGAAACATTTTTCAAAAACATAATGCGCCACTCAGTCAGTAGAAATAAACAAAATATTCAAAGAGCTGCGTCCAGTAGACGTAGACCGCAAAAACAATCAAAACAGCCGACTGCATTTTTAGCACCAACAGCAATAATGGTTCGTCAACTATCACTACAAACAACATTGTGGCATCAAACCAGCCATCTCCCACAGAAAATAATAATGGCTCATCGACTAACAACATTGTTGCTTCAACCCAGCCTGCATCAACTACTGACTTCAATGGTTCTTCAACTGACCCCACTACAGATTTGTAATTAGATTTATTTTTTCATTAATTGTTAAAAGCAATACGGTGTTATTTTTTATTTATTGTTTATGTTCAACGTTCCATACTAATAGTTGAATTTTATGTTTGTATGGTAGATCGAAAAGTTTCTTGGCAAAAGCTGTTAGTTTCACGGTCTGAAAGAAATAATTATAGTTTGTACACTGATTAAAAAATAACCTCGTAAATTTAAAAGATAAGTTGGTAGGTACTATGTTCATTCATAAATTAATACTCTCTTTATTAATTATTCGATTATGTGATTTTAATGTTTTTAAATATATTTTAGTGAGATACTTATGTACGAAAGTAGTGATATTTTTTTGTTATTATGATTTTAAGCCAATTATTTAAGACTGAATAGGTAGTACAAAAATCTTGTTTAAGCAGGTACCTACGTTTAGTTTGTACAATTTGATTTTGAGACGGATATTATTGGTTTTTGTTTAACTTGTTCGAATTTTAATTATTCTTAATTTAAGAGTAGATAAAACAAAAGGTAATAATTAATACTCATCGTACGTGATTTAATATATTAAAAAAATTAATTTAAGACTAGTTACCTACATGTGTACAAAAGTAATTAATACTTTTGTCAAGTATTGTCATTATATACATATAAGGACCCAAACCAATGATTCAAGACTGAATAGGTAGTAAAATTATTCCACAAGTAGGTATGTACGCACTGTTTTTTGATAATAATATTAATAATACAATTTTCTACTGATGATTTTGCTGATATTAATAAAAAGACTTAAAAAGTAGTTTTATATTTTTATTTTAAATAAATCCTTTACAAAGTATGGATGAGAGGTATAAAATATACACGCTCATTATGAGGAATGCCAACAATTTTACATTTGATATTCTTTATAAGATACGTAGATTTCGATTTAATGGTGTTATTCACATCACACATATAAATACCAAGAAATGAAGATTTCACTGGAGCTTCAAATGCATCAGTGCAATTCTCCAAGCTATTCCCATTGATCTGTATATTTCTTCCATCATTATTTATAGACAAAATTTCAATGACTTTATTTTCTGTACTTAGAAACCATTTATTGTGACTTTCAGTTGACAAAATATATTTTTTTAAATGGATAATTGACACAATACCGCTCTTATTTCTTTTAGTACTATAAAACGGATAGGTATGTGTATTTTGGTGGTCACAGATTTGCAATTCTAAATGTCTTTGCTCTGTAAGTCTTTTTGCAATTTGGCTTAAAGGTTTGTTTCCCTGTCTTACCATTTTTTTAATGCTAAAAAGTTTGTTTTCAAATGGGTAAGCATTGAAGTTTTGCAAAATACCAAATCTTTTCACTTCGTCTATCAGGTGACAAAGATTATGTACATTACTAGTCAAATATTCTTTTCCATAAATCTTCGCATATATTGTAATGAAATACTTTAACATTTCTTCTGCAAGTCTAAGGTACGTAAAATGTTTCTCATTAGAACATACAGTAATGGCGCAAAAAAAAGTTAAAAAATGGTAGTATACCTCAGAACACAACACATCCTTGAGAATAATGAAGCTAAGGTACATTAGAAATGTGTGGAATTCAGAAGCTTTCCAATATGCCAGTACTTCCAAAGATCTAATGGACCTATGAATTTCCGTCGGCAATTTGCAAGAAAGTAAGAATTCTGATATTTTACATATATCTCTGGAGCACAACTTCGTTAAGTTTTTGTTTCCAAAATTGCCATCTCGCCAACCCATAAGCAGTCTTTTTGTTATACCTAAGTCTATTAAATGTAAAGAATCACCTACAGGTATATCTTCAATCATATCCACTGATTGCAGCTGTAGTAGAGGAGAATCATACTTATGATGATTTCCATATTTTTTTGATCTGAAATCAGCATCATTTCGTTTTGGACAATCAATCTTAGAAAAAATAACAGTGTGGGATATTTGTGAGTACTCTCCAACTACTGTACATTTTAAACATCCATGTTTCCCATTAAAATTACAAACTCCTGAAACAATTTTTTTATTGATAAATAACAATGAAAAGAATATTGCATTAAATTCACTTCTAATGAGTTGGTTACCTTTGATTAAAGCTCTAGCTGGAGAATCGCAAATAAAACCCTTAATTTGAATTGTGCAGAGTTTTTGAAGGCCTTTCTTTGTATTAATTTTCATTGGATTTTGAAGAAGACTCTTCAACTCTGCCACAAGATGTGAAAAGTAAGCTTCTAGGTCGCTTGGTTTTCCTGTTCCTTCATAAATACCAACAACAATTGGTGAGAAATATCTTTTTTCATAAATTTGGCAAAGTATAGGCCATACTTGATGTCGTGAACTTTTATAAAGAGGGAGACCGTCTATGTTAAAAAGCAATGAGATTGTATTTGGAACGTCATCAATATGTTCTAATGTTTCTTTTAGTTGCAACGTTAAGCCATTATGCCAATATTTACCAGTGCCTACTGAAAAAAATAATAAATTGATGTCATTTGTTCTGAGAAGAGTTCTAGGATCGTTAGGAACAATGTTAGGAAGTCTTTTGTTCACGAGTCCGCTTAAACTTTTGAGGGCATGATGAGAAATGTTAAATTCAAGAGCCCATTTTTTTAAATCCTCTCGAAACGTATTGTCTTTGTCATTATCTGTATCAGAAGATTCAATTATTGATTCTCTTGTGCTTGACAACTCTGAATGATCGCTATTATAGTCGCCTGAAAATCAAAAACTAAGTATAAATTTATTTTTTAAAGATAAATCAATAAGATAATTAAATACCAAAACAAATAGTTTTAGAAATTCATATTAATGATAAAATTACACCTATGAATCAGTAGGTACACGTCAAGGTATGGAATTAAAACAAATAGCTTTTCCTAAGAAACATGGGTCGAAATATGAAAAAAAAATTGCCTTTCCATACTTCCCTGTGATCGGTTTATTATGGGAACTTCAATCATTTTTTTTTACAATTCGACCCATGTTTCTAAGGGAAAGTTAATTGTTTTGATGGATACTTTCACACCTTGACAGGTCGTACACTAAAAAGATTATACCCTATATACTTGAAGCTTAATACACTGGTAGGTAATACGCCGAAAAAAAACTTACCATTTGTTACCACAGCCGACCCACTAGGAACACTTTGAACAACGTCAACAGCTGTAAACAAAAAAATCATTTTCATAATTTTAAATTCATTTTCATAATTGTATAGGGTGTAAAAAAAATTGCTGGCATAACTTTCAGGGGTGAACCTACCCAAGAGACTGAACAACTTTCCCCAAGAAACAAGGGTCAAAATACGAAAAAAAAAAAAAATTTTTAGTAAGTTTTGCTGGCAATTTTTTTTACAACCTGTATAGATTCATTTTAAAATTTACTGATTAAAAACAAATCAATCAATACAACATTTACTGATAAATAACGAATTCAATATCGGAAAAAATCACACACAATATTTTTAAAGAAATAAAATAAATATTGATACTGAACCTTTTTGTTGTTCATGTGTTGTACACTTTTCTTCTTCAACATTTGTTATTAATGCCACGGTTGTTGGCGTTGTACTTTTTAATAAAAGGAAATCTCGTTTTACTTTCCTTTTGAAAGTTCCACTACGTTTAAGTCTTCTCCACGAATTTTTTGCTTCCATTTTTGTAGTAAATTTAATCAAACGTTACGTTAATATGGCGGCCTAGACGTTTTAAAGTCAAAACCTGACTTAAATGCGACTACAAGTTTGATTAAAGTCAGGGCATGACATTAAACGGACATCATGTAATATATAGGTTATATTTGAGTATTAATTATACAACCAAGTCATTTAAGAGTCTCCTATTGACCGCTGTAAAACAGGACAGTGAAAGTTATATAAACGTCACTCTGAAAACGTCTATACGACTGCTACATTACATAGATGTCATATAAAGGTTTTTCAAAGACCTAATTTGGTCAGTTCAAAACGTTTTAATGGACTATAACGTTAGTATGACTATTGCGTTGTCGTACAAACGTTTTAGCTAAGACTGTAAAATAACGTCGTTTAGTTTAGTCTTACCAACGTTGCTAAGACCAGCTTAGTATGACATATTCGTCGCACGACTAATAAGTTAAATTAATGACGTCTAAAGGACCTAGTAGTCATCTCACTATCATTATAAGACTGCTATCCAACTTTATGTCGTATAAGTCAAGACTTATATGACGTTTTTGTTTGTTGGGAGACGTCAATGAAAATACAATGTAAGGAAAGTTGTAACACTTTGATAGCCACGTTCCCGCCTGGATGTGGTTTTACTATGAATTGAATACCTACCTACGTCAAAATGTTGTCATAAGGGTAATATAATTATAAAACCACATATTTTTGCAATACTTACATATTTTCCGCTTGTCTCTATGGTGACACTAAAGTCTTTTAAGCTAGCATTATTCTAAACTTGTCTAACTTCTGCCAGCGGCTTCGCCCGCGTTAAGTTTGATTATTGGCCCATGGGATCTTACTACCGAGATAAAAAGTATGTAATGTTTTAATCCAGCTTATAAACTATCTGTGTGCAAAATTTCATCCAAATCCGTTCAGTAGTTTTTGCGTGAAAGAGTAACAAACATCCATACATCAATACTTTTTTTTTAATGGGAAATCATCAAATGACTCCTCCCGCTCTGGGCGGAGCGGAAGGGAGTGTCAGACTTTTACTGACTAAAACCCATTCATGTTCCTTCATTGCCCTTTGTGTTCCAGGGCCGCGGTATCTCTTTCGAACAGTCCTGCAGCCCCGGCAGGCATCGGCCCGTGCGGACCTCTTTTTTCTGCTGACATCTCTTTGAGGCGCGCGTGGAAGACGCTCCGTCGACACGGACTGTCATCATAAGACGGACGGACGACGAGCTAGGCCATAGCTCACCGTCCGTCCACAGGCCCGCGCCTACGGTGGCCGGGCATCAGCATACATCCATTCACACCATCCACTCACAAACTTTCGCATTTATAATATTAGTAGAATAAGGGGTGTGTGAAATAAGGTGTAAAGTTTTTCATCCTCCACTTGTCACTGTCGGAACTGTATAGTTTTCTAACTTACAGATGATAGATTAAAAAAAAAAAACATTATCATAAAAATGTCATGCTAGCTGACATAATGATGGTGCTTACTTCAATCTTGATTTAGGTAATCTTAAACAATATCTGCTTAACTTGACCAGGTCAAGGAGCTGTTACAACAACATAACATAACGCCTGTAATCCCCGTAGGGCTAGGCAGAGGTGTACCTGATAGTACACCCACATTTCGACAGTTATATTTTAAGACCCATGTAATAAAGGGCGAGCCTATTGCCATCAACCGGGCACAAATCCAGACTCCGTCGCTGCTACTGAGAAATTCCTGATGAAAAACTCTATAACACTTTGCCCGACCCAGGAATCGAACCCAGAACCTTATCGCCTCATGCTCAATAGTCGCGCTTGCAACCACTCGACTAACGAGGTAGTCACAAAACATAATGAGCGCTTCTAGAAAACTATGTCTATCCTCGTTGAAGTATTGAAGTAATTAATTAAAATAGCTTTTCACAACAATAATAATTATAATCGTGTTGAAAACGGTAGCCCATAGTGGTTTGTGTACCGTAATACGATGATAATTGATGCATGATTATCATATTATATCAACCAGGTATTCCCCGCGCTGTTCTTATCATCCGGTTATTGGTCTGCCGACGCTCCATCTATCGTCTCTCGGCAACCTTTTACCCTTCCTGTGCCGAACGTAATCTACGCGAGAGACAATGGCTGTTTAATTGTGTCTATAATTACGGCATATTATGTGGATAACATTAATTAAGTTTTGCAGCTTCATTTCGTAATGTTTAACACAACTTGAAACCAAGGGTTGATGGCAGGAAGACAACAGTAACAACCCTCAGTTTTTGTCATTCAGATGTTTCCATAACATGAATCATGATTGCTCCAATCGTGATGAGTCACGGTACGGTTCGTCTAAACGTTATAAGATTGAGATCTTAAAATGTTTAAACGAGGTACGAAAGGTCCGGTTAAGTTGTTTATAATATGTATAAGCACAGTATTAGCATTGGTTCAATGTTGAACTTCTGACGTTTAAAGACGTCAACTGTTGAGGATTTTGCTTAGAAAACTGCTTAAACGCGTCATAGGCAAGCCGCGATCACTCAGTCAGTATTTTTTCGCAACTTAAAAAATTTCCATTTCGTTAAGGTAAAAGTCGTCGTTAGTAACAGAACTTTTTAATGATGCCTAAAACGCGACTTCAGTCTTGAACCGTGTCTTCTTTGGACGTCAATAGTTGATATTAAATCAACCGCCGTATCCCAGTAGTTCCATTCTCTAGTTCCATTATGGGACTACTGGGATTTTTTTCTCCCAGTAGTTCCATGGAACTGGCATTCTGTTTATGCAAGATAAAATTAGTCTCATTAGTTCCGGTACAGTTAAATCACAATGGAGGTAATAATTAAATAGAGATGTCAGCAAAAGGAAGGGGGAAGCAAGGGCCGATGCCTGCCGGGGCTGCGGGATTGTTTAAAAGAGATACCGTGGCTCCGGAACACAAATGGCTAAGAAGGAACATGAATGGGTTTTAGTCAGTAAAAGTCTGACACTCCTATCTGCTCCGCCCAGAGCGAGAGGAGTCATTTGAAAATTTCCCATCCGAAAAAAAAAGGTAATAATTAGGTTCCTTAGAGGTCGAGTTCCTTTACGTTGAGTCTGAGAGTCTATTGTTTTTTTCAAAATATTGCTATTTTAAGCTTTCTAATACCGTTACATCGAGTTTTGTTAATAGGTATAGTCAGGACACCATGTTGCCGTTCAGTTACTACATGTTGTGTTACACTGTAATCCATTGGGAGAAAATATCCCGGCAAGTAACACTGTATCAAAGTAAAAGAAAAGAAAGCAAAGGCAATTTTATTAGGAGATGAGAAACAAGGATAGTAAAGTCTCACTAACTTATCTACATTGCATGCTGTATGATAATCGAATTGTATATAGATTGATTGTGAGATTCCTATTAACAATAATAATATACAATACCTCCTTCATGATTCTGGTGTCCTGGTAATCTGTGAGATTATTATCCGTTTGTTGCCAGTGAGGCATACAATATGACACACATGTTCCCCAAAAAACACCAGGCTGGCATGAGCTCAAGGTGGTATACATATCAATAATTCTGGGTAGTTACGGTTTTCTAGTAATAAATACCATCTTGGATTAATGTCAGCCTAGAACTGTTATTATGGTTACTGTCCATAACTAGCACAACTGTAAAAACACTACACTACTCGGTCCCATACAATGTTTTTGAATAATATTTTATTGCTCAAAAATACGTTGGGGCCAACGGGGTCAAATTTTTAATTATCTTTATTTCTCCTAACATTTTTCTACACGCTGTTACTCAAATTTGAAATTCGATGACATTCGTTTTATATATATATTGTTTTTACTTTATTTAATTACCATTCAACTGTGGAACTAATGGGATTAGGTGAAAAAGTTTTCTAGTTCCATGGAACTAATGAAAGAAAAACATCCCAGTAGTCCTTTAATGGAACTAGAGAATGCGGAACTACTGGGATACGGCGAAATCAACGATGGTTATGATTTAGATCACGGATTCCGGATCTCCGTCCTACGCACAAAACGACATTTTTACGTTCCAGTCATAGCTTGACCAACAGCTCAAGAATGTTTAAAAGCAAGAAGCTTCAGTTATTTTTCTGACCTCGTGGTTAGTTTTGTAATCAAACTACGGAGAAACAAGGACTGGATTGAATTGCATTCTTTGCCAGTGATTTTGCCAAGAGATTGGCAAAGTAAATGCAGTACACAAACCCAGATAAAGTAACATTGTATCAGACGGCAATGATTAAAAAAATTGTTGTGGTCCTCTTGAAAGCTGTTGGAGAAATAGGTACGTAATGCTTTCACACCGATTGTTGGTGTCTTTGTCTGAGGAGATGACGAGTAATAGAGAAGTGTAGAAGAAGAAGACATGCTGCGTGGACCCCAAATCAAATTGGGTTAGGGGTAGGAGATTGATGATGATGACCAATTGTCACTTTTTGAGGGCCTCAGAGCCCTTTTGTTTATTAATTTACAGAATGCGGAATGCTTGAGGTCTTACTCAGTCCACAGGTACTTTTATTTCCGTATGTGACATTCACTCACTTCACTTCATTCATTCACTTTCCGCAGCTACCAGTTTTCCATGATTCCACATACAAGTTTTAGAGTCAATGACACCACAACAAGGTCAAGGTTGCTCAACCAGTCAACCAACTTTCGTCCAATAACATCACGTAACCGCACAATAACCGTTTGGAAATCGCAGCAACCTGATTTGAATAAAGAATTAATGATGACCTTGCTCTGGGGTATGAAAACCGTTTGATAAAAACATCATGCTTGTTTTGCTGATGCAAAAAGTAATCTAGATTCGCGAATAATGAAATGACCTGTATTATTATTTTTAAAGAGTAGACTTTAGTTGGTCAAGTTTTCAATGCTTCTACATGAATTAAAATTAGCATTAATATAATAGCATACAAAATTTTAATACCTACTTGACCCAAAATGTATGGTACAGCTAATTAACTGTACCCTATTTTATTATTTTATATGGATTGACTGCCTATCTGACCTCTACAACCCAGTAACAGGATAATACGCTATTCCTTAGTAAGACTCGTCAGTCTTTCGGGTCTTCTGACTAACGGCTGTCAAAGGTCTACAAATGACAGCCGGGCCAAAGATTTATTAATGGGTTTTCAGCGAGTCGCGCAGGGGCCTCGTTATGTCACCCCTTCACTGACTGAAAGCTTTGCCTTGAAGATGATCCGTGGCTGTGTACTAATTTTATATCAAAAATTAAATACTACCTAACATAGACTGCCTTTTTGGTGGTCTAGTGGTTGCAAGCGCGACAGCTGAGTACGAGGTAGGTTTCCCGGTCGGGCAATACATTGTGAGGAGACCTAAAACATAATCATTGAGAGGTACCTATTCCTCTTAGCAGACTCATTTTCTATCATAATTTTGAAAGTATTGAACTTCAAAATCACGCTGGAGTAGGTACACATATATCATCTATTATTTCTACTTTCTTCAAAAAATAATCATGACTCGTCAAGTCGTGTTGTATTTTGCAATTGGGATTGCATGCAGTCTTGAATATTACTTAAGTAGTAGGTATTAGGTAAGTACTTAATAAATAAAATACGTACTCAAAATAATTGATTTCACCGTTAATTGCAAAACGTTCACAATATCGTGATATGTTAGATTTCGTGATTGGAGTTTAAGCACTGTATTGTGCAACCGGCTCTTAATCTCAGAGTAGAGGGAATTTACGGACTGTTGATGCAACAGATAGTGAACGTAGTCAAACGAGGCGGCGTTCAAACTATGTGATTGAAAGCCACCGTTTTTAAATTCCTAGTCTTATGGTTATATAGTGCCTAACCTGGTGATAGAGTTTTTATGCCGCCCATGGGCCTCTGACTTGGCTAAAGTCAAGTCAGAGGCCCATGGGCCCATGCCGTAATATCTTTCAGGCATACTGGTTTGGTTTCCTCACGATATTTTCCTTCACCGAAGTAATTTAAGTGAATTTTACGAGTAATACGCCCATAATTCCGAAAAATCAGAGGTGCATGCCTTTTTTTTTTTTTCCGGATGGGAAATCATCAAATGATGCCTTGGATTCGAACTCGGGACCTATGACTATGCAGTCCGACGAAGACGACGAGAATACAATCATCATCTGCCTAGCCTTTTCCCAACTAAGTTGGGGTCGGCTATCAGTCTAACCGAATGCAGCTGAGTACCAGTATTTTACCCGAAATGACTGCTTATCCGACCTCCACAGCCCAGTTAGTACTGAGTAATACGATACTCCTTGGTAAGACTGGTTGTCAGACATTCGAGCCACTGACTAGTCAAAGATTTACAATTGACAGGCGAAATCGGGGGTGGACTAGACTAAAATGTGTCACTAGAATAACTAAGAGAGAATAGACGTAACTATTAATACTATTAACGGCCTTAGTGTGTCCATTATTGAGAACATTTATCAATCATTCTGTCTACTCATCATTTAGGACAATGCCTTACACATATTACGGGATTATGACCTATATTGCGAGCACCTCATTCGAGAAGGTTTAGATTACATAGGTAAATAACATAACGATTGTAATCCCAGAAAGATTAGGCAGAGGTGTAATACCTAATAGTACACCCACATTTCTCCAGTTTTGTGTTAGTCCCATGTAATAGGGGGCGTGCCTATTGCCATCAACCGGGCTCAAATCCAGACTCCGTTGCTGCTACTGGGAAATTGCTGATGAAAAACCCAATAGAAAAGAAATGAAAAATATTTATTTGGGACAAGCACAGGAACTACAAAAATAATAATAATAATAAAAAAAGAACCTTAAACTAAATAATAAAATGAAGACCTGTGCGAGGCCAAAAAGGCTCCTATCTCAGCATGATGCTGCGGTAAATGAAAAACAAATACCGCAGCGCTGGTAACAATAGCACTTTGCCCGACCCGGGAATCGAACCCAGTACCTCATGCTCAGCAGTTGCGCTTTTTTCTTTGCGCAGGAAGTTCAAGCACCTTATTACTACATAGTTTTTTATTAACTTATATTTATTTCATAAAGCAAGATTAGTTCAGTAAAACAAAACTTGAGCCAAGAGGCAACACTAAATGATGAGTATATAATATAAAACAAAACCCTGCCTATCTCATTTAACAAGACAAGTTTCTTTACAAAATCAATACAAAACTCCTTACCGATAGTTAGCAAGAGGAAAATCTACACATTACACATAGGTACTTGGGCTTTTACGTTAATAAATCGGTCAACCTGTCAAATATACCTAAGTACTGAGAAATTAAAGGCCTACCTGTTATTCTGCGGAAAACCCAGCAGGGCCTACAAGAAAGGTACCTTACTACCTACATAAATAAAATTCCCCGTTGCATTAGTCGATGCAATCTAATCGAGTCACTGATGATTGTTCATGGTTTACAAAAATAACACTTTTTTCTTCTAATACTTATACAAAAATCTCGTGTCACGGTGTTTATTTAAACTTCATGTACAATTGTGGTACATAGGCGGACTTAATTCCACAAGCATTCTTTAACAGTCAACCTTTGGGTTACATAGGAACTCGAACTCCTCCGAGACCGATCTTTATGATTTTTTTTTTGTGTGTTTGGTAGGTCGGTGAATACAGGATGACTTTTTTATCACTTTGCAAAAAAAATGGGTATAATAGGTGAACAGAGTAGAAGCAAATGGCATACATATTTGAATTTTTTTTTCAAAATTTCCCTTTCTTTGTTCTAAAACAAAAAATTTGTAGCGTTTTTTGATGCATGTGTATGTATGTATATGTAGGGGGTGTGTGGGTGTGTGTGGTAGGTATGGATTTGTGTGGTATGTGACTGTGTGGGGATGTGTATGGGGGGGAAGTGATTCCGTGAAAGTAATGAATATATAATAATTCGATGTGAAGTCTGAGATGTGATCTATGAGTACATATATGATATTATATTATGAGATGTAAGTTAGCAGATTCTCTGTTGCCACATAGTCCTGTTGTAATAGCCATTTACTTAATTCTTTCCTTAACGTATATCTATTTAAATCCAGTATGTTTAGCTTTTTGTGCAGATTTTTGTATAAATACTTACTTAAAACGTAAAATTGGTGTTGAGCAAAAGAGGTTTTATGTTTAACGCCTGAAGGGACATTTATGCGCTTTTTAGGATTTGATTTGGGCATGGATCTATGAGTCCTGAGGGCTGACTGCAGAATGAACCGGGCCGAGTGGGCTGACCTCGCAGTCCTCGTAGAGTTGTTTAGTTGGATATTGGTATGGTTTTTTACAAAGTTAGTTTCTACTCCGTTCACCTAATATACCCATTTTTTCTGTAAAGTGATAAAAAACTCATCCGGTATAATGTCGTAGGCTATTTTCCACGCGAACGAAATCGCGAGCAACAGCTAGTATGTTTGTAAAATTTGTATTTCTGTCTATTTGTCTGTCTCGTTGAAAGCGCGACTGGTGAGCACGAGGTCCTGGGTTCGATTCCCGGGTCGGGCAAACTGTTATTGTGTTTTTCCATCACGAATTCCTCAGTAGCAGCCACGGAGGATTTCTGCCCAATTGGTGGCAATAGGTGGCCTTCTATTACATGGCACTTAAACATAACTGGCGAAATGTTGGTGTAGGTACTATTAGGTACATGTCTGCCTATCACTTAGGGGATTACAGGCGTGATGTACTGTTATGTAAAATGTATTTATTAGGTCCCAACCGTCAGGTGGGTTACCTAATACGAGGATAAGGGTTTTAACGGTAAATATGATTAATAGGACAAAGAAATCTTTAGGAAAAAGACCAAATATGTTATCCTGGCAGCGACCTTTAACCCCAACACATTACATTTAAGTCTTTTAAGGTAAATTTTTCCCATTAGTCATTACTAACTTGTTACATCAATACTAATATTATACCCCACACACAAATACCTCTTGGTATTTGTTTGTAAGTTTGTATGTAGAGGCTAATCTCCGGAACTAATGATCCAATTCTAAAAATTATTCACTGGCAGAAAGCTACATTATTCGTGGATGCTATAGGCCATACATTTTATTTATACCATGCATATTAGCCGAGCTATCACAATTTTTGTGGACAAAGTCGCAGGCAAAGTGCTAGTTGCAAATAATTTGAAATCATTATGTTGCCCTAGGGGCCCAGACAAGTGGCAATAGGGTTCCGTACTTCTACAATGACACAATATGTTTTTGAATATTTCACTATTATTTTTGCTGATACAATGTCTGATTTCCTACTGCTTCTACAACAATTTCTGTTTAAAAGGACTTGTTTGTGGCCTTTAAAGGTAAAGAAGGTTATCTTTTGCAACTTTCTAGTTTTGAAACCTTGCACAAATTCAGACGAAACCCTCAATTTGATGGAAACCCTTAAAATAAATCAATAAATCAGCCGATCATCCAAAAATATTCCATTAGTTCAAATTAGGTGTTAATCCGACAATGTGTCACACCACATCGTCATATAGGTGACGTTTATCAACATGACCTAAATGAAGTGTGCTTCCCCTTGACACCAACAAATATACTACAGGGCATAAAATGACGTAATGTCTACGGTTCAAAGGTGCATTTCGGTATTTTCCTAATGCAAGGGTGACGCGGCCATGCAGGTGACAGTGAGAAAATCGTAGAAGGGGGGGATAATGGTGTATAAATGGTAAGTACACGGAACAAGTAAGAAGAATGATATAAAGTAAAGTATACATAAATATAAAAAAAGAATGAATAAAATAAATAATAGTTAGTTAAAAATAAATAAATTAATTAATTAATTAATTTCACTCAGTTGAACGCACACTGAAGACAAAAGAGAGCCAAAGGACCCCAAACTCCACAGAAACTTGGGCTTGGCGTTACAGGGCTAGAATTTTGCCATAAATTAGATTAGAGCTTTAGTGCGAAGGTTTCACGTGCCCCAATTTTCACGTCTCCCAGCAATGGCCAAATTGGTAAAATCAGACAATGTTTACATTTTACAACACAACTTAAAATGTTTTTTTTAAATTTCAGTTATTGTGGTATGGTTACTAAATGCTTTTAATTGGGTTTCTTATTAGAGTCATTACAAGACTGATTTATGTTTATTTAAAAGGAAGAAAAATACTCGTAAAATTGATCTCATTTAATTACGTATTGTTTGAAAATGACATGATTTTGAAATAATGAATATATTTTAACTAAATTGGTGCCCAAAGGTAGGTCAGTAATTAAAACCAATAGCACAAAAGGATTCACATAGAAAACTTCATTAGTTTAAGAAATATATTACAAATTGTAAAGTGTTTCATCCAGATTAGATTTTTAAATGTAATGTTGAGGGTTGACAGACTTTAGATTTACCCAGTAGAGTACATTTTTTATTTATTTTTTTTTTTTTTTCGGATGGGAAATCATCAAATGACTTCTCCCGCTCTGGGCGGAGCAGGAGGGTGTGTCAGACTTTTACTGACTAAAACCCATCCATGTTCCTTCATCGCCCTTTGTGTTCCGGGGCCACGGTATCTCTTTCGAACAGTCCCGCAACCCCGGCAGGCATCGGTCCTTGCGGACCCCTTCCTTTTTGCTGACTCTCTTTGAGGCGCGCGTGGAACACGAACGCGCCGTCGACACGGCCTGTCGTCATGAGACGGACGGACAGCGAGCTAGCCCATAGCCCACCGTCGGTGGCCGGGGGCCACTTGGTGGCCCCCGACGCCCGGGGCGTCTCCCGCTGCGGCCGGGACGCTGTGAGGTTCTCTCCCTCTCACGTTCCGCCACCTCCTTCTCTAGCATTACTGCTTCGCAGAAGGAGGTGACGGCGTCCCATTCCGTCTCGCTCCGGACCATGGCTTGCACCAGGGCCGGACGCGAGAGGTCGCCGCCGCCAATCGCCGCTTCGAGGACACGGCGGTGCTCCGCCCACGCGGGGCACACCTCCACCGTGTGCTCCACCGTGTCCTCCGGTTGATCCTCGCAGTGGAAACACCCGGGCGTTTCCTCCCGCCCGAGTGCAGGAACCTCCCGAAAACACCGTGTCCGGTGAGGACCTGCGTCAGGCGGAAGGTGAGGACGCCGTGGCGTCTCTCCAGCCACTCCTCAAAGAGGGGACTTATCGCCACTATCGTGGCGTGCCCTACCCAGTAGAGTACCTAAAGTAGTCTTAAGAATTTGCAGAAGTGTTACTCTTAACAATCTGTCATCTGAGCCCTGGTCTTATTTTCTTCACTTGGCCATTGTAATTGAGGCTAAGATTTAAATGGGTTAATTAAGCAAAGTAGTAGATTATTTTGGTACATATCTGCACCCCTAGCCAAGTTGACAATCTACAATCGTTAACGCTAGTAGAAAACTATTCAAATGAATGGGAATGACATCATCTCAACGTTAAATCACGTGATCAACACAAACGAATAGAACATTCGTAGACAAGCTTACATCGTTCAAAATGATAGATTAAAATGTTATCGTTTCTACAATGTTGATCGCTAAACTCTTTGGTAGGAACGCTCACAATAGACTAAAGTGTAGGTTTTTTCTACAGACATTATAGAACGAGCGATCGACTCAGTCGTGTCAACTTGGCTACCAATTTAGCGCTTTCTACAATCGCTTACGCCAAGGCGTTTACGATTGTAGAAAGAGAATCGATACGAAACGTTTGTAACTTGGCTAGGGGGGCTGATTCGTGTAACAGTTGCTAACAACTACACTGCGAAGATCGTCGCAAAGTGGCTGGTAGCATTACGTTTTAATTTGAATAATACAGGCAAAATGTCACGATGCAATCCCATCATGTTCCATACCCCCGAAACAAATGCACCCAGTATTTCTAGTATCTATGAATACTAGATTTCTGCAGAAATCGAACCCAGTAGGTGCTTCGATTCGCAATTCTGAACGCTAATCGCTCAAACCGAGTTACCAATTTTAAATATTATTCTTTGGATACGACTTATGTTGTATTACTCAATGTGATCAACGCATTTCGCCACTTACTGACGTCATAACTTTTAACCAGCACTTTGGACCTATAAAAATCAATAAATACATAAGATTTAAACATTAAAATTTGTATTTGCTTATCTGGCCACAACTTGAATAAAAAACTGTTTAACAAAATTGTTTTGTATGTGAGTAACTTTCTTTTGTATTCTGCTGATTGTTCGACTCAATGCTGGGAATGACATTAATTATTGTTATAAGTAATTATACATAAAGTACATTCTCATAACAGTTTAAGTGATTGTTATTAGTGTTACGTCGTATATTTTTTGTTGCTCCTATAATTTAAATATATGCGTATTTTGTCTTTTTTGTTGCATATTGAGAGCACTTATGATGCAATATTTCTGAAGAGCTCCTGGCTAAATAATAAAAGCTGCTGCCAAACTTCGGGTTAAGCCCCGCTTGTCTAGGTTGGTCCGTGGATGGGTGACCCCTCATTCGTCGGAAAGCACGTTAAGCCGTTGGTCCCGGTTGTCATTTATAGATCTTTGACAGTCGTTACAGGTAGCGGCCCGAAAATCTGACAACCAGTTCTACCAAGGGGTATCGTATTCCCCAGTACTTACTAACTGGGCTGTGGAGGTCAGATAAGCTGTCAGTCCATGAAAAATTCTTGTAGTAAGTAACGCAAAAATCAAATAAGGTGGAATTGTTCCTCTCCTATGCTTATCCAATTTTAGACGTTTTTCATTACAAGTATTTTATTTTGACGAAATTGCCCCTTATATCATTCGATTTTAATAAATATCTTAGGACCTATCAGTTTTTAAATAACTCCGCAACAAAATAATGTTCAAGTACCGCGCGCACATTTTGGTAATGCCTACATAATATTGTTACAACCCTACATTTTATTTTTAAAAGACTAAAGAAAGAAAGAAAGCAAGTGAATTTATTAAACTTACACAGGACATAACAGAAACAAACATAGAATAGACCATGACAAAATTATTATAAAAAAGTAAACAAGAGAAAAATAAAAAACAATCAAAATGGTACTGTGCAAGGCCAAAATGCTCCTATCTCAGCAAGGTGCTGTGACATTTAAAAAAAAGTCACAGCGCTGGTATTTTGATAGGGCCCAAAATGATGACTAACAGAGCGTTCCTTTATTATTCCTGTTCCCGTGATATTTTTACTATAGTTCCACTTATACAGATCATCAGACACGTACTATCGAGGACACTCCCGGCTGATCACCATTAAGCTCATTTTTGCTTGCACTCGCAACATAGAAACGTTCTCTAGCCCCGCCCCGTTGACTTTGTATAGAAAAATGAATGAAAAGATACCAAATCGGCCGAGCGCACTGACGACGCAAGCCAAACGAGAGTTATTGTTATTTTGCGCGCCAAAGTTGACGCTTTCCTAATAGGCCCAAACTTTAAGGAGACGTGGCTCGGCGCCTCCGCATGATTTAAGCGAAAAAAAATTAAACTGGTCTGGCGGAAAAGACCACGATAGTACCTAAACTAGCTTATGTTATGCTCTAATCGTAGGAAGATCATAAAAAAAAACAATCGGCAAACCAACCAATAAATAGGTATTACCCATCATTACAGACACACAAACAATGTTTCTCCTGGTTTTGTCCTCGAGATTTTAAATCAGAATTGTAGTACCATTTTTTTAAATCAAATTTTGTTGAAGGATTATCAAGTGGTTCGTTGATAAAACAAAAAAAAAAATCAGTTCCTTTAGTATTGAGTTATAGGTGCCTACGACCCTCTCTCTCTTATGTGACGCAGACGAAGTTGCGCAGTGGTCAGTCCTGTAGTCAGTCACACTAATATTATACCTAAATGCGAAAGTTTGTATGTGTGTATATTTATTACTCTTTCACGCAAAAACTACTGAACGGATTTTGATGAAATTTAGCACACAGACAGTTTATAATCTGCATTAACACATAGGACTTTTACTCCAGTAGTATGATCCCGTGGGACAACTACTGCAATAAACGCGAGCGAAGCCGCGGACATATTATGCTAGGGAATAATATGTTATCGCTATTTTGCCTTCAACGGATGTCGTAGGCGACAATGGCATAGGTGTTTTAATAATATTATGTCTAGATTCGAAACGAGTAGCATTGCCCTCTTCTCTGGCTAATGACGGAACAGCAGGCCTAGCCAAGGTACAAACGTTTCGTATCGATTCTCTTTCTACAATCGTAAACGTCTCGGCGTAAGCGATTGTAGAAAGCGCTAAATTGGTAGCCAAGTTGACACGACTGAGTCGATCGCTTGTTCTCTAATGTCTGTAGAAAAAACCTACACTTTAGTCTATGGTGAGCGTTCCTACCAAAGAGTTTAGCGATCAACATTGTAGAAACGATAACATTCTCATTTCTATCATTTTGAACTATGTAAACTTGTCTACGTATTTTCTATTCGTTTGTGTTGATCACGTGATTTAACGTTGAGATGATGTCATTCCCATGCATTTGAATGGTTTTCTACTAACGTTAACGATTGTAGATTTTCAACTTGGCTAGGGGTGCAGCTCGTTTGGAGATTACAACAGTTTATGGGCCAATTTCACGAAACAATGCTAGGTACCTACTACCGAGTTCACTGGCGGTCTACCAGTGGTGGATTTACCAATAGGCTGAGTAGGCTGGAGCCTAGGGCGGCAGATTTTAAGGGCGTCAAATATGGGTCAATTTCATTTTTATGTCTTACAGAAATTAATATACTATTATATCGTCACTCATTGGACGCCTGACGGAGGAAATCGCCGTCGTGGCAGACCGCGACAAAGGTGGTGTGACGATCTGATCTCGTTTGCGGGGCGAACATGGCCAGATATCGCATAGGACAGAGAGGTTTGAAAGGAGAAAGGGGAGGCCTTTGGCCAGCAGTGGGACATTCAACAAGGCTAACAAAAAAAAAATACTCCTAAATGCTATTAGGTCCACAAAAACAATTCAATTTGTAAATGTTTCAGCAGTTGATTTTTTCTACATTTGAAACGGCAGTAATCGTTGTTATCGGTGTTAAAAGTTTTGTGGAAAGAATAAACTAAGTACGTAAAGGTTCAAATTCAGGCTTCTACCGTATCTTTGATCACTGTTACTCATGTTATCGAATTTCTGTCTTCTTTTTATTAGCTCAGAAATATACCCAAAACTATTTCTAGGTTAATCTTTTATGAACTAACACAATTTATAGAAGTCATAGGGGCGGCAAAATTTGAAAAGCCAACTGGCGGCAAAAGTGTTAATCCGCCACTGCGGTCTACCGTCAGTTTTGAACCTAATTACTTAAGGCATAGGGGTTTATAACACTTACGACGTAGTATAAGATAAGATAAAAATTTGTTTCTCGCCACAATACTTAAGTAGGTACATCACTAGGTTTCGTGAACAATACATGCATTTTTTATATTGTAGGAGACTGGTGCCTAAGCTAGGCGAAAGCCTGTATTTCAGGACACCAGCATAGCTATTCACAACACTTCGATTCGATTTCGATTCGGAAAGTCGTATGTCTATCTCGCTCGCTTTCGTATAATGTCAAAAAAAGACAGACATACTTGTCGAATCGACACTTCGCTTCGTATAACCCGGTACTAACTGGGTTGTGGAGGTCAGATAGGCAGTCGCTCCATGTAAAATACTGGTATTCAGCTACATCCGGTTAGACTGGAAGCCGACCCCAACATAGTTGGGAAAAGGCTAGGCAGATAATGATGAAGACACAAATGAATACGATGAGTAATTAAAAAAAGAAAAATAAAAAAAAAGCAAAAGAAAACCGTCCGTTCAATATGTGTTTGAACAAGCAAGACTGGCTCTCATCTTAATCTTTTTAGGGTTCCGTTGCCAAATGGCAAAAAAGAAACCTATTATATAGGTTCTGTTTGTCTTAAGTCAATGGTTGATCGTTTGTTTCTATTTCAAATCCGTGCAAATTGTGTCCCCCTCCTCTAATTTTAAAGTACTTAAATGGTTTCTTGTTCTGTAACTGAAGCCGCTTCTTTGTTTTACATTGACATACTATGAAAAACAATTCTGCTGGTAACTGTAAATTGGCATAATTATGAATGAGCGTTAAAAGTATTGGTATTATATCTTTTGGAGCCGCAGACCCCTTTGTGTTTGCTTGGCGGGGTTTTTTATCGTTTATTTAGAAATTTCTTGACGGCATGTAAAACCAAGTCAGAGGCCCATGGACATGGAACATTTGATTGAGACGCCCCGGGCGTCGGGGGCCACATCGTGGCCCCCGGCTACCGTAGGCGGTGGGCTATGGGCTAGCTCGCCGTCCGTCCGTCTCATGACGACAGGCTGTGTCGACGGCGCGTTCGTGTTCCACGCGCGCCTCAAAGAGAGTCAGCAAAAGGAAGGGGTCCGCAAGGACCGATGCCTGCCGGGGTTGCGGGACTGTTCGAAAGAGATACCGTGGCCCCGGAACACAAAGGGCGATGAAGGAACATGGATGGGTTTTACTCAGTAAAAGTCTGACACTCCCTCCTGCTCCGCCCAGAGCGGGAGAAGTCATTTGATGATTTCCCATCCGAAAAGAAAAAAAAAAAGGCCCATGGGCGGCATAAAAACTCAGACACCTAGCAAAGCACTAACCAAATGATGTGACGGAAAAGAAAAATAATGAAAAATTGTTCACTTATTTTTATTATCAGATTGAAATCTTTGTTTACAAGCCAAACACACAAAATGCGGAGCATCCTATTATAAGTATGACGCTGATGATTTATAATACTAGGAAATGTCATTGTTTAGATTTGCACAGTTTTTAGTTTACATCTTTTGTCCGAGATACTCTCAATAAATAAATACAAACGTATATTACGAAATAATAGATAATGAAATGTCGTCCTGGATTAACGAAAGCAAACTATTTGGGAAAACTGTGGTCCTCATGTTTTAGTATAAGTATAAATTCTTCGTCAATAGGGATGATGACTGACTAAAAAATTTGATTCTATTTAGTTTGTCAGTTAGATTATCGAAAAATATTGGATACGTACGTGTTTATTCTTTTATCAAATTAATCAAAATTGACGAAGATAAAACGTGTCAAAGATCATGTGTGGGGGCTTGTGACGTCACATTTGAGTAAAAAATGTACTCAAATGTGACGTCACACGAGTTTTTGACGTAATTATTATCATTTTCATTTTTTTGTTTACGTGAAAAAGAAAAAATAATTATGTGTCCAATATTTTTTGGAAATCTATCTGACGGACTAATTCAATTTTTTTGTCATCTACCCTACTCAGTTCCCTACAGCCAAGGTAAAGAAAAATCTCCTAAATTAATAATTCGTCCTATCCTAGGACAAGATTCCTGTCAATAACTAAATCATAATTGGCCTAGAATTTCCCAACTACTAGGGTAGACTTCCAGTTTAACCAAATATAGCAGAACACCAGTATGTTACAAGGAAAACAGTGATACTATTGACTACTTATAAATTGGTAATGTCTGTGAAGAACTGCAAGTTAAACGGTTTAACGTGCTTTCCGAGACACGGAGGGATCTAATGGGGTTATTTATTGGATGTTTACCCATCCACGAATCGAACACGTCAAGCGAAAACGACACTGACTAAATAAAATTTACTTAGTACCTGTATATAATACTCTGTTTTGTTAAACTATTTCAAGCCCATGTGGCATTCTTGCCATAAAAGGATAAACAGTGGACACGGTAATCATCGTTTTCAGTGAAAATAAGTAAGCGATCGTAGTGAACTTAGATACCTATTTCGAATCGTAAAATTTGTTGAACTGAAGACCTTTCGAAAGCATGCTAATTAAGTAAGGAAGAAAATGCAAAATATTTCACGCACATAATGAATTAGGTAGGTACCATTTTTGTCAGAGGAAGTCGGTTACAATACAATGCGAGGACAAGTTATTTAAAAATTACTTTCCTTTTAGACCAATGACGGATTTAAGTCAACAATAATAAACCAAGATTAGTTTTTTGTCATAGAACAAGAATGCAAATACCCACTACAATCTACAATATACTTTAATATAAGTAGGTACCTAATTTAAGTTTGAGGTTATGCGGTAACTAATTGGTATAGGTATAAACTACCGATTCATACCCTCAACCAACGATCATTGCTTATTTACTACTTAATATTAACTTAACAGATAAACTACTCACTTTTGTGTATACTCCTCGTGCTAACGTAAATTAAAGTCACTAATAACAAATACGAAAATGTCAAAAACCGCGCCATTTCTCTTTCAATAAAAAAAAAACACTATACAATTAAAACGGCACTGGCAACCAAAAAGATCAGACACTCGATATATTCATTTTAAAAATCGAATACTTTTTTTTAAGACACAATGATCACAGCGCAACTGTCTTTACAACACTGTTCAGGAATTACTTTTAGTAATGATTTAAAAAGTGCAATTCGGTAAAGACATTGAGAGGTGTGGAGTGTACTGTGCTATTTTTTTTTTCTGCCTTGAACTGAACCTTGGCAGTGCGTGTAGAAAATGCATTCTTGTTCATATTAGACCCTTTACGACAATAGATTTAAATTGCATTGGGTAATTTAAAACGTGTTAGTAATTTGTGTCAATAAAATAATTGTGCAATATGTACTTTAGTGTTGTTATAAAACTGGTGAGGTCAATTATGGCGAATGATATCACGTGTTCGTTTTACTTTTTCTATTCTGTGGCAAATTGGCTCGTTCGTTTTTTTTTAAGGATCTATTAATAATCAAAATGCTTTAAGTACGTTTACCTGTTAGGTATGTAAATTTTAGAATATCCTGTGTGTCAATGACCGCTTGTATTAAAATAAAAGATACAAGAATAACAATGCATATTTCCTCGTATTATCAGTCTATTTAATCATTTTCATAGGACGTCTTTAATTGTACTTATGAATTTCTCTCAAGCTGATCTTAAATCACAGGTTCTCAAGGTTCATGCAATGTCGTCCTTCAGAATTACAATAAAATTAAGATGTTACTCACATACATGTTTTATTGCCCGTAAACGTAATGAAGACATAAATGTACTCACACTTCGGAGCAATTTATTGCCCGGTTACATACTTACCCCGAATTGGGAGCAATGTAGTATTGAATCTTGAAAAATACGTATTATTACCTTCTAAACGTGTGGAGCAACAGGTAACCCATTGTCTGCTGACCTATTGCTGTATGTTATTTCATATGGCCGTGATGCCAAAACCATTAGGTTGCCAAAATGTTATCATTTTTTTAAACGATGAAGACTAATCGTTTTGAATAATTGTTTATATTATTAATTTAGATTGTAGATTAGGTATTCCATTGTGATTTTCCTTTATTCATTACCAAAGAAAATAGTTACATTTTTAAACATTATTAAAAAAAAATATGAAAATCTAAAAAATTATAGCCCACCGGTATCGGGAACAGGGTCCAAGCAATGAACCTCCTAACAATACGAGCCGTGTCCAGGATTACCGCTTTCCGAATCAAGCCCTTGATCCAGCTGCCCAACGAGAGCCTCCTCAGGTTTTAATCGAGGCTCTTGGCAATAGGGATGATTCCTGACTAAAAAAATATGATTCTGTTTATTATCAGTTATATTATCGAAAAATATTGGATAAGTGTTTTTTGTTTTATCATCATCATCTGCCTAGCCTTTTCCCAATTATGTTGGGGTCGGCTTCCAGTTTTACCAGATGCAGCTGCATACCAGTATTTTACATGGAGCGACTGCCTATCTGACCTCCACAACCCAGTTAGTACTGGGTAATACGATACCCCTTGGTAAGACGGGTTGTCAGACTTTTTGGGCCTCTGACTACCTAACGACTGTCAAAGATCTAAAAATGACAGCCGGGACCAACGGCTTAACGTGCTTTCTGAGGCAGTTAGGTTTTTGTTTTATCAAATTTATGAAAATTGGCGAAGATAAAAAAATGCGACAATGATAATGCCAGTCTTTGTCGCGTTTTTTTTATCTTCGCTTATTATCTTCGCGGGCTTGTGACGTCACTTTCCGCTTAAAATTAACTTAAATGTGACGTCAGATGAGTTTTCGACGCACTGTATCGTCTTCATTTTTTGTTTACGTGAAAAAAGAAAAAATTGTGTCCAGTATTTTATGAAAATCTACCTGATGGGCTACATATTTAGTTTTATTTTTTGTCTTCTATCCTATTAAGCCATTCTATTGTGATTTATTATTATCGTATTTATTTCAGAGAGGAGACTTTTTTTTAAACCTACTTACATGGAGTTTAACTTTCGCCGTGTCTGGAGAAGCTAGAATTCAAATACGTAGGTATGTACGTACATTCGTACATCATCATAATTATTTCCATGAGTGTGATTACTAACTCTTTGTCCTCTAGACAAAGTCACTTCCAGCGATCATTGAGACATAAAATCTACTGAAAAGTTAATCTACATGTAAATTTCGTACCACATTTATTTGATTAGATTCTGTGCTTGAAAGCTTTTTCCAAAGAACCTTATAATAAAAAGAAACAGTGAAAATAAATTGCCAGCCATTGTAAAAAGAAACGTTAATGAAAATATTTCGAAGCTGCCTACAAGTACATTCCTCTGCTGATTTAATTGGCAAATGATTAACCAACCACCAGATTTAGTAAAATTTAACGGCAAAAAAATCACTTTTGATTGCCAAAAATAGTAAATGATCACCAAAATTAGATCCCCATTTTAGCGTGAAATTAAAACCAAAAATAGTTTTTTTGGTAGTCATTATATTTATCCCCGATTTATTTTATGTTGTGTTCTGATGGTCTTTATCTTAATATTAATAGGCGACCAATGGCTATACAGGGTGTAAAAGACCTCATCACGAAGCCGTCAACCAAGCATTCTGTACATCAAACTAAGTAACTTTACGCAAAAATTATTGCTGGGAAACAACTTTTTTTTTTGGGGTGAAAAATTATGTTTTGTGGTAGACCTCAATGTAACGCACTCAAAACATTGTGCTAATGGATGGATTGAATAGTACGGGGGTCGTGGAGGTGTTTAAAGTAAAAATCTTACATTAAAAACTTTTATAAAAAAAAAAAACTTGTCAAAAAGTTGGAACTTTAACCCCCAATATCTCCGTAACTAGAAGGTTCCCAGGTATGGTCTAGAACAAAAAAATGATCGCAATGACGAGGAGAACAAGTGTCTTTCGGCTTCGTTAAGAGGTATTTTACACCCTTTATAATTGACAGTACCCGATGAAAATATTTGTGGCTTCCTAGCTACTACCCTTCCGTCTCCCGCTAATCCTCTTCAGTTAATTATAAAAAATAAAAAATAAAAATAGTTTAATTCTCACCATTAACAAGTAGTTACAATTTACAATTTTGATGTTTACTTAGTTACAATTAGTAGGTACCGACATGAAAGTTATTACAATTGTTTTTGTTTGTGGTGGTTATAACGAGGTTCACAAGTTTTGACCCTACCCCCTGAACTAGGCGGGAACCTGTATCTCAGGGGATAGTGTTTAGCCATTTACATTCTGATTCTTCTTAGGACATTATTTTGTATGTCACTGATAGAGATAAAGTACCATTAAAAATGCGAGGGTTTGTTGGTGAGTTTAAAGATACGAGGTGTGGATGTAGGTGTGTGTGTTAATATGAATGGTGAATTAGAGGAATGTGTATAAGTGAAGAGAGAGTGAGTGAGAGGTTGAGTAATGTGGGAGTGTGTGTGTGTACGATGTAGTGAGTAAGGAAAATGTATTTGTTTGTATGGTAGATAGAAGATTATCCATTTAAGGTCATTATGTTTTCAGTGTCTTCATAGTCCAATTGTAGTTAGTATATTTTTAGCTTATTCTTGGCTTCATGACTGCTAAGTCTTATTAAATTTGTTTCTTTGTTTAATTTATTATATAATATAGAACTTAGGACATAATGTTGCCGTTTTGCAAACTTTGTGCTGTGTGGGACATTTGGGCAAGGTGCTGGATTTCTGCGTCTACCAGTATCAGCAGGCGGGAGAACTGTTCGATGTCTTCTCAGAACCGATGCGAGCAAAAAAAGCTGTCGAATTGTTAGCACCTGACATTCTGAGTACAGCTGTGTAGTTGGGTATCTAAAAGGCTTCCCTTTTATAACTTTCAGAACAGCTCTTTGGGCTCGCTCCAGGACTAGAAAATTCGTTTTTGTGGCTCCACCCCACACAGGAATGCAATAATTTATGATAGATTGACACAGAGCGATGTATATTTTTATAAGAAGCACTTGTGATGCAGATTTTCTGAGAGTTTTAAATAGGAAGATCATGTTTCTTAACCTTGTCATTACTTTTTCAAGTTGTTTGTCCCATCTTAGATACTCATCAATTTGAACGCCTAAATATCTGACAACACTGGCAGGTGTAATAGTTTTGCAATTACAGTTTTGTGTTTTATCTAAACAAGTGTGTGCAATTATATTATACTCATCAGGTGGTTTGTTTATATTTCTAATTTTGAAGGTTACATAATTAGTTTTGTCTAAATTAAGTGTCAGTAGGTTGGAGTTGAGCCAGCGCATTATTCTCCCAAGGCAGTCTTCAGCCATTTGCTTTACTAAAGCCCAACTAGAACCATGCACCACAATGTCACTGTTATGTCAAACCCACAGATATTTTAGTGGGACGCTTGTTATAAAGGATGGTTATAATTTAGAAATAGGAAATTTAAATAATGAAAAATACTGGTATAGCTGTTATTTGAGGCACAATTTTTGTTGTAAAAAATAAATATCGGTGTTTAATTAAGGTAAAGAATTACTTAACTTTACGAAGTGCGTTTAACCATCATTTATTTTAATTGATGTTGGTGCCTATTAATTGCTGGTAGGTACATATTGCAATTAAACCCAAGGATAAGCTTTTAAATATAATACTTTATTATTACTGTTTATAGCCTGTAATTTTAGATTTAACTGTTAGCCAAAGTAATAAATACTCAAAAAACTATACTACAGTACGGTAAATAAGCATACACGTGCCAACATAAAGATAAATGAAGATCACTGAAAACTAAGCAAAATATTACATCGAGTTTACACAAACAAAAAGTTTTTACACTATAATTCGTCTCCACGGCCGTCGCTGTCCAGCCGTGACTTATCGATATTGTAAATAATTCACACACAGGAGCCAGTCTGTGTGCGTAGTGATTGTATTTACTTTACTTTTATAAACTTTGCCCATTGTAAATAAGAGATAGGTACGGCCCTGCGTTCATCCTCAAGGGACAAATTAGATAACTGTCTTTCTAAACCCCTTTTTGACTAACATCAACCGGCCAACTGCGAGTCGGACTCGCGCATGAAGGGTTTCCGTACTATCGTAGTATGAGAGCCCCATTTTTTATATAATTTGTTGTTAAAGTGCTGTGAAAATTTCAACTGTCTACCTATTACGGATCATGAGATACAGCTCGCTAACAGACATACGGACGGACGGACGGACAGCGGAGGCTTAGTAATAGGGTCCCGTTGGAGACCCTTCGGGTACGGAACCCTAAAAACGTGTTGTTGGATTTACAAGGCTTCTTTCAGCCTTTCAGCGGGTTCACTGAGAGTCGAAATTATAATTTAGTCATTCTTTACAGCTGTCACTCAAGTGAAAAACTTGCTTTTCTTTTGTTTTTGGTTGTCAATCAAGCAGCCGTAGAATTTAAAGAGTCAAAGCAACATTGTAATACAAAAATACTGTGACACAAGACTATAGACAACGCTGAAATAAGGCTAGCTTGGAGACTACCTCCCAATGGGGGCCTCGTTTTTGAGCTCACCAGATGGCGCTACTGTCGAGTAAGGTCTCAATAATTCTGTTTTATACTTTAAAATACCAATAACGTCATAAAAATTTTATTTTATTACGTATAACAACCCGATAACAACATAGTGTAAACTTTAGATACATATTTACAATATTCTCCCTAAAATTAGCAAACATGAAACATTTAAAAATCATTCTACCTCCAAGTACTAACAAATAAGATCTTACGTTGCTACTTAAAATCTTAAAGTCATAATTAATCAGGAATGAGTCAGTCTAGAACACAATCTTGAGTATTAGTATAAATACGTGATAAAAAAGCACGCATCGCGCGAACACTGTATGACATCTGACATTTCGGAAGACCTTAGTCTACACTTCTTCTTCTTTCAGTCTTTAAGGATATTGGCATCATGACGGTACATTGTCAGTACATCTACGAAAACATAATGTACGTCAGAAAAAATCTGCATCTTTTTGGTAAAAGAGGTGATAGACATAATTACAGTACTAGAAATAGGGACCAACTAGTTCAGCCAGGCTTCAGACTCGCTAAAGTGGACTCATCTTTCATGGGGTATTGTTTGAGATGCTATAATAAAATTCCACAAAGTATTCTTGAACTGAATGAGACGAAATTTAAAACATGCATCAAACGCACACTATGTAAGCAAGCTTATTACAAGTTGGGCGATTATATCGCAGATAAAAATGCGTGGCTCAATGCTGGTCCTGCTCCACATGGACAGGGGCGCATAAATTGATAGTATTAAATAGAATTGTTGGAGCTGCTGAAGATTGTACAACTGTCTTTGCATTGTATAGAATCAATCTCTAGTATTATATAATCGCACAGCCCATATTGTGTGAGTACTATGTACTAGAAAGCTATCATTCACTGAAATCCTACGTCTTTTCTTGACTTGAATGTGCCCTGGCGGTTGAGAGTATGTCACGCTCACTCTAATGTCTCGCTGATGGTGGCGCGTGTGTCGGATCATTCAGTTCCCTTCAAAATGGTTGAGTTGAATGGTGCTGATCCATGCGTCATGTTCGTGAACGGGCGCTGTCAGTTGTGACTGGTCAACTCTTAGTTGCCATGGCTTATTTGTATGTTTATTTTTGAATTGTATTTTTTGTTTTTACTATGGACACTTAACGTGCACATCTTGCTACATTGTTCTCACATAATATACCATCTCAACATGAATGATGTAACCAAGATTTTGTAACAATATTTTGATTTAAAAGAGTGTCCATGGAGTTTCTTGCCCGTTCTTCTCCATAGAGATCTACGCTAGGGAATGGGCAACTACAGTACTTTCACAGTTTTTATGTCTTGTGACTGGGACTGTAGCTACATTTAACTGTGTTTCGACAATTCAAAAGTCTGTAACTGGCCTACTTAAAATAAATGCTTTGATTTTGATTTTGATTTTGACACGAACGCCTCTAGCGGCGAATTCATGCGATCGGGCTCCCATTGCGCAGCACACTATCCTATCGCATTCTGAAGGATTTTGGAGAAAATGATGTTATACATTGCTTCATAAAGCACGCAAGGAATGTTATTTTATTGTCAAAATGGGTTGATTGGGAATTCCAGTTTGTTATACTTCAACCAACTTATCTGTTCAGGCGGAAAAACACACAACTAAACTAAATGTACAAAGTTTGACATATCGATGCAAATTTTCTTGACGAGTTACGCCATCTCATACCCCACTAAAGGTAGTTAGTTACACCGGCATCCATAAGCAGGGTTCCTACTATGCTAGATCCGGCATAATATGAACAGCTCCATAGAAATTGTTCAGCCACATCCGCTAGCACTACCGCCACCCCGGCCCGGCTAAGCAACCAATCCGTTATAGTGGGAACCCGGCCGTACTATACTCTTCAGAACCCGAATATATAGCTACACTGTGTGGCATCGGAATATCTCATGTATTCATAATCATGTTTGTTTTAATAAGAAGTTATTATTTTTATACTCTGTTGGTACAGTTTACAAAATGTATGATCATTCGAACAAAAAATAAATGTTGTTAAAATGGTGGGAATACGATCGATCATTATCAGCGGGTAACATGAAAATTGTTGAGTTGTTTAAACAACTCAATCGTTTCCCAGATGAGGTCAGTAACTTTTCAGGAAAGCCTGAATGTAGTTTTACGTACAATATTAAAGACAAAAAGTTTTTTTTTTTATATTAACGTTTTCAATACTGAAACTGTTCTATGCCTATTCGATCCTAAAGTGAGATTTTAAATAGATTTCTTATTATTATTTAGCTGAATTAATATCATTAAAACATTCTTGTTTTTGACTCTGGAACCTATGTACCTACTTATATGGCATATGGCCTGCAAATATGGTCGGTTGTTCAGGATCATGATAATAATAATTTATAACGGCTATTGCCATCTAGCGGATTACAGAAAAACAACTTGAGACCAAGTGACCGGTTTAATAGTGACCTGTTGCTGTTGTGTCGAACTTCGAACAGTATTGTTCAACTGTTTTTGCTACAAGTAGCGCCATCTAGTATCACTAATGAGTTTTTATTTTTATTTTTTATCAGATTGTTTATTTTTCTCCTGTGTTCATCTGAAAAGAAAATTAAAAAAGTATAAATCATTTTATACATCATCATTTTAGATTTTATCCTTTGAATTTATTTATTTTAGAACTAGTTATCAGATATTAGTTAGGTAATTTTAAATTTAAACAGCTACAGTTCACGAATTGTTGTAGCAATAATAAGTATTTGAGCATTCATAACTTTTTCACGAATCAGAAGTCTGGACCAAATCAGTGTTGCCATCTACGGGCAGTTTGCAAAACATTCTATAGTTTAGTTCTCAGTTCTATCCTAGAGGTCGCCAGATGGTTCGACTTGAAGACCATTTGTTAATTGTTTGTACGTAAGTATACAAATAGGTACGTATAGGTTTTTAGGCAAACATATTTCATTATAAAAAAAAATTATTGTTCAACAAGTTCCAACTTTTATTTAGGTTATTTAGGTACTTCTACAACAGTGAGAAGTTACTTATTGTACTTATTTATCTAAAGCCGGGTTTTCAAATACATATATTCTCGTGTGTCAACATACATATAAAAACTCTGCTTTTTCGACAAACTAGGGCGCCGAGACAATATTATACCTGTACCTAAGTTGACCTGGTTGCGGGAATCCGCTGGATGCGAGTCGCACGGGACCGGTCAATGTGGCGACACTTGGGGGAGGACTATGTCCAGCAGTGGACGTCTTTCGGCTGAAATGATGATGATGATGATGACCTAAGTCAAGTCGAGTGCGCTGCGATCTGAAAAAGTTTGGGAATGTCTATACAATGGTGTGACCACTGCTTCTTTAATCCACTCTTACCTCTTACAATGATAAGGCTAGTCTAGTTTATTTTACCAATAGCTTTTAAAGCATGGGGTCCAGGTTTGAGTTGTCAGCACCATCCTGTAAAAGAACTTCTCATCATTATATTGACAGCCTCGTTGGTCTAGCGGTCCCAAACGTGACTTCTAAGCATGAGGTCCTGGGTTCGATTCCCGGGTCGGGCAAAGTGATATTGGGTTTTTTCATCAGGAATTTCTCAGTAGCAGCCAGAGTCTGTATTTGTGCCCGGTTGATGGCAATAGGCGCACCCTCTATTACATGGGACTTATAGATAACTGGTGAACTGTGGGTGTACAACAGTACACCCACAGTTCACCAGTTTTGTTAAGGGATAAGCATAGGTGTACCTAACAAGGTACACCTATGCTTATCCCTTAACAAAAATAATATACCAGCTAATCACCGACCGAGTAAACATGAATCCGAAGTAAAAGTGGAATGATTTTGCTTCCATGAATCAGCATTAATGTGCCCCACCCCATACGTGGGACATAGGCCTCCTCTCTATAAGAGGGAGTAGACTGTTATCCACCACGCGGGCCCGGTGCGTCTTGGTAGATGTTATACCTTCTTGGAATTAGTGATAGTTGTAGAACACGCCGGTGTCCTCACGATGTTATGCCTTAACCGTTTTGTGAGGCCTGGTTTCGATCCCAAGATGTATAACTGGTATGTCGACCATTTGGCTGTTACCGCTAGCACACTGTTCAGGTAACCTGTTTTTTAAAACCAGTTTTACAAGTGACTGGATATCATCATCTTCTTGCCTTTGTTCTATTCTTATAATTAGGATCGCCGCAACACGTTTTGTTCTTCCATTCTCCCCTGTCAGTCGTCACGGCATCATTTACTCCTCTCTCTTTCATATTATTCCTCACACAATCCATTCATCGTTTCTTTGGTCTTCCTCTCCCTCTCCAACATTCATATGCATCACCCTTTTACTCGCATGCATTATTTAAGTGACCGAATATGCTTACACAATTTTTAAAACAATCTTGGCAGACGAGTTTCACCTCAAATATTATTATGATTAGAAATTCTGCAAATAATCAACTTCTCGAATCCAGTTCTCAAAAATATAAACATGATATCAACGGTGTACGAATATACATTTTTTAAACGCGTCTTCTCGACTTTCTAAGAATGAAATCTTATCATTCTTTGGTCAAAAGCCTAGCAGTAAGCAAGTGTCAGCATGAAGATCTGCATCATGTTCGTGATTGTCGCGTTAATGGCCGCGTTGTGTTCAGCGCAACCGGTTGACAGCGCAGCCCCCAAGCAACCAGAAGAAGCTATAGGAGCTCCAAGCTTCAACAGACATTTTATAGGAATATTGACGTGTCGTTGCCCAGAAAATCACGTTTTTCTAATACAGCAATGCGTCCCTTGTGCCAAGTAAGTACTGAACAGTTTTAAAATCTCCTCTATTTAAATTTAGGAACGCAGTTTAAACGGAACGGTTGTTGTGTCAACTTCTACAAAGACCTGTGTCGTTCTTTTATCACTTATGGCTCTTTCTGCAATATTCATATTATCCCAAAGTACTTAATGTCAACGCAACACATAACATTAACTCAATTGATGTGTTTAATTGAATTCATTCCTCCAGTTTTGGTTTCATCAGCACAAAGTGATCGCAGTTTGAGCCTAAACCACACAACACATAACTCGAAACGAAATACGAAATTGGCACAACAGAAGACAGAATCATCCAGCCTACTAAAGAGCCCTAGCAAAATAATTGTTATAACAAAAGTTTATATCTCCAAAACATCGTATATAAAATGTTATAAGTGTTATTGGTTCCCTCTTGTTGTATCATCATTATCGTCATATCAGCCCGGAATCACTAACTGCTGGAAAAGGGCCTCCCCTTTCTCCTACCACACTGCTTAATTCTTGGTGTATATTTATTTATTTATTTAGTACAGTATTTAAAACCATTAACACTAAATTAAATACCTAATCCTTTTACTTGGTCTTCTCGCAGAACCACAAACATTCCAATAATATCGTCTTCCATTCCATTAAAAACGTTAACCATGGTGCTTTAGCTCTCTAAGCTATAAACGTGTATATCAGCACTTTTTACAACCTTTATGTTATAGTTAAGTAGTACTCGTATATCGGATTTGACTAGTTTAATACAGAGCGTAGTATTAAAAGCGTGTGTGTGTGTGTTCAACAATTTATTGAATGTTACATTTAATTAGCGCACTGTTGGTTCGACGGTAAGGTGCTGGAAACGAAACAATATTACGATTTTGCGACATTAACGGTTTTGGTCTTTCGACGTTTTATCATCTGACATCTACATTTTTTTTTATTTTGATTTTGGTGGTGCTCCTACAATGGGTGTAAAATACCCTTAACGAAGCCGAGAGGCACTTATTTATTCTCCTCATAATGCCATATCATTAAAATAGGCTAGAACAAACAAAATATCGCAGTGCTTTGTGCTTTAGCGATGCCTGGGAATCTTCCAGTTGTATACAGAGATATTGGGGGTCAAAGTTCAAACTTTTTCAATTTTTTTTTTAATACACCACGCAGACATTGTTTTTAATGTTATAAGTTTACTTTGAATACCTCCACGACCCCCATACTATTCAATGCTTCTATCAGCACAATGGTTTGAGTGCGTTACATTGAGTCCTAAAGTAAATCGGATTTTTCACCCCGAATAAAAAAGTCGTTGTCCAACAATAATTTTACTTAGTTTGATGTACAGAGTGCTTGGTTGACGGTTTCGTTAAGGGTCCGTTTACTCATCATCATCATCATCATCATCAGCCTATAATGTTCCCACTGTTGGGACACGGCCTCCTCTAAATGAGAGGGAATGAGCTATAATCAACCACGCGGGCCCAGTGCGGATTGGTAGATGTCACATGTCTTCGAATTTTTGGTTCTAGGACATGCCGGTTTCCTCACGATGTTTTCCTTCACCGTTTTGAGAGCAGTGGTGATGAAATAAATAACACAAAGTAATGCGCCTGTCTGGGTTCGAACCCACGACTTACTGTTCGTAAGTCGGGGCCGCCACCACTGGGCCACCACTGCTCCGTTTACTCATTGTATTATTATTACAAAATGTTGTAGTGGTCACGAAGACTAAATTATAACAATTTGGTGATATTATTGTTGAGTTGTATTGTTACTTCTACTGTACTGTAGAACTATAACTTATGTTTCAAATATGTGATAATTGATTTAATTGTGCCAAACCTCAATAATATTATCGTTCTTTGGCTGTTTTCCGTTCAGTATTCTCTACCATCAAATGTTATTCAGAAACGCGAGTAATTTATCAATGGACCATTGTGTGGGAAGCTTAGTAACTTTTGTAATGTCTAGTTGCGCTGTGAGACGCTGAAATATTTTGTTGTTCAAATCACAGTAGGTCGCCGTCAAATTTTACAAATATTAAACGCGTTTATGTAACAATACTGACATTTCATAGAAACTTGGTTTTCGTGAACGCGATCAAAACATAGCTCGTAGTATTAATACTAAAGTCCTTAGTCGCAGGACACACAGAAAAGACGTAAGACGCAGACGGGGCGCAGACATATGTCTCTTTCGCGTCTCTTTCATACAAAATGTATAGAAGCGTCGCGACGCAAAACATACAGAAAAGGCAGGGCGCGGTCACGACGCTTGCCCGTCAACGCCTTGTTGTAAAACAGATAGAAAGGACAGGGCACGGGCGCAAGCGAACGAGGGGAGGGCGACAACGGGGGTGCGGTGGGGTGGGGCGCGGCAGCCGGGAATCGCGCTGCGCGCGCGTCCCTCATCGTCTCTCGTGGCGCCCAGGTGGCACGCCCGTGTTTCGTCTTTTCTATATGTTTTAAAATGTCGCGACGGCGGCGCCCCGTCTGCGCCCTGTCCACGCCCCGTCCTCGTCTTACGTCTTTTCTGTGTCCAGCGCTTTAGCCGCATGTAAGTCATCGCCACACACTAATGGTCTTAATAAATACAAATAACAGTCAGAGAGATAAAAAAGAGTCTAACCTTATTCTTAAAACTTCTTAGATTTAAGTCTGATGATCGTTGTTTTCGTCTTTTCTATGTTTTAAAAAGTAACGACGGCGCCGGCGCCCCGTCTGCGCCTCGTCCGCGCCGCGCTCTGGTCTTACATCTTTTCTGTGTGTCCTGCGCTTTATATTTTAGGGAATTGGTGGTAATTTGGGCACAAAAATTTTCCATTTTAAGATTCAATAATATGTTTTGTAAACTTTCATGAGTATTTTATGTTTCGTATTTTATTTGGTAGTCATTGGTCAACCTATTGCAACTAAAAAAAAGAAAAAGGTCATTAAAAAAACAACAACAATAATATATCTTCGTGCAATATTGGCTTAACTGGTTAACAAATTTTCAATATGATAATTAAAGACTATAAATATAGTATCCAAGGATCACGACATTGCATTCGTCTCTCAGAAGTCGATAAAACCACAATTGCTTTATTTACACCTATCTTTAACCGCAACGTTAACATGAAGTTTGTTTACTTTATCGTGGTTGTTGCGTTAGTCACCGCGCTGTGTTCGGCGCAACCGGCTGACAGCTCAGCCTACAAACAACCAGATACTTCGATTATCACTCGGTTCAAGAGACAGGCGTTTGTATTGGGTGGCAGATGCCCGTGCCCCCAAGGACAAGCTCTTGTGAAAATAAAGTGCGTTCCTTGTGCTAAGTAAGTGGTTTTAAAATATTTGTTACAAGTTCATGCCCACGGCTTCACCCGCGTGGAGTTCGGTAATGTCCCACGGAAACGTACTACCAAGATAAAAAGTAACCTATGTGTTAATCCAGGTTATAAACTCTCCGTGTACCACATTGTGACTACGGATCAGGTTAAATTATCCGTAGTCACACCAGTGTGACTACAGATATATAAAATTAACCATAGTCACACTGGTGTGGCAATGTGGTGTGACTATGGGTCGGTCATGCAAATTTCATCTAAACCCGGTCAGTAGTTTTTGTGCGAAAGAGTAACAAACATCCATCCATTCATCCATCCTCACAATCTTTCGCATTTATAATATTATTAGGATATAGTTAAGAAGTAGGATTTTACAAGGCTTCACTTCGAAAAGTTTGAATCCCAAAGTCATCGCTACGTTTAAAAGCGAACTCACTTGTTTTAAAAGTTCAGTATCGTCGTCACAGATTCAAGCATTCAATCGAAGAGATATTGAATGATAACTTACCTTTATTGCGCTTTACCTGTTAAGCAATTTTATCCTTTGTTTTGATGACTTTATCTTTCCAAACAGTTTTACAATGTCCTACCTACCTTTTTTTTTTTTTTTTTTTCGGATGGGATATCATCGAATTACTTCTCCCGCTTTGGGCGGAGCAGGAGAGAGTGTCAGACGTTAACTGACAAAAACCCATCCATGTTCCTTCATCGCCCTTTGTGTTCCGGGGTCACGGTATCTCTTTCGAACAGTCCCGCAACCCCGGATGTCCTACCTACCTGACTTATAATTATTATATCAGTATCGTCTGCTTAGCCTTTTCTCAACTATGTTGGGGTCCACAACTCAGTCAGTACTGGGTAATACAATACCCCTTGGTAAGACTGGTTGTCAGACTTTCGGGCCACTGTCTACCTGTGTTACTACGACTGTTAAAGATCAACAAATGACCGCCAAGACGAACGGCTTTACTTGCTTTTCGAAGCACGGGGGAAACTCGGTATGTAATGGGCGGTCACCCATCCACGGACCTACGCCAACAGGAGATCAGGAGCCATCAAAAGGAGGTCGAATTTCTCAGTTATATATAGTTATATTTATGGAATTTACCATCAGTTCGGTGACCTCTGCCCTTTACAAGTGGACGACCTTCTCGATCTTGCTCACTTAACTGTCTCATCAGGAGGAATAACTTTAATTTCATCTAGACATATGTTTTTGTTTAAAATAGTGCAATAACATACTTATTTACCTACAATATGTTAAAAAAAAACCCTGTCCGATCTGCGAGGGTATTATTAGGTATGGATATTAGATTCCATTTGTGTAATCCTTTTTGGACTAGTAAAAATAATACCCCGTTAAAAATGAAATAAAATCTACTAAAACGGGGAAACATACATAACAACACAGGGGTACGGGCGGCGACACTCTGGTCGCTTCTCGGGTGACGTCATAGACAAACCATTGACGATAGTACATACTAATGCCGAAGATGGTGTTATCACATTTTAAAAGTTTGTAAGGTGCAGGACACACAGAAAAGACGTACGACGCAGACGGAGCGCAGACATATCATCTCATGGCATCTCTTCCGCAACTTTTTCATAAAAATGTATATAGAAGCGTCGTGACGCAAAACACACAAAAAAGGCAGGGCGCGGTCAAAGCGCGGACACGCCACTTGCCCGTCTGCGCCTTGTGCGGAGTGCCGGGAATAGCGCGGCGCGAGCGTCGCTCGTCGTTTTCGTCTTTTCTATGTTTTAAAAAGTCGCGACGGCGCGGCGGGCGCCGGCGCCCCGTCTGCGCCTCGTCCGCACCCCGCCCTGGTCTTTTCTGTATCAATCTAAAGCGTAAATCTAAAGCGCAGGACGCGCTTTAGATTTTAGGGAATTGGTGGTAATTTGGGCACACAAATTTTGCATTTTAAGATTCAATAATATGTTTTGTAAACTTTCATGAGTATTTTATGTTTCGTATTTTATTTGGCAGTCATTGGTATACATAAATCCCCTTTTCGGATCGGACTGGTTTTTTTATTTCACATATTGCTTAATGTACCTATAAGTATTAGGACAAACAAATAAGAACATGAGTCAATTTTATTAACGTCAGAATGTCCCAAGCACCTGTTTGTTTATGTACTCCATACCAACAATGCCATCTGTAAAATACCACTTATTATACTTGTTAATTTTATTTAAACATAACCCATAACATCACCCTTGTAGTTCCCGAAAGGTTAGACAGAGGTGAGGTGTGTAGTACATACTCGTGCGCTAACACTTTGCCAGTTATGTCCCGTGAAATCGATTTATTTTCCTGCTCCTTAAATGAATTCGCCAAAACAATATTGTATGTGTTGTGTTCTCTAAGATTGTTATCTATGATCGTTTATTTAAGGACCACACTAAAGCTTTAGGAATTTCCGGTAATGTTTGTAGTGTTTGTGATAAATAAATAAATAAATAAGGGCGATATCCGACCATCTATACGATTCCTATTCATCAACATAATCATCGTTTCAGCTGAAAGACGTCCTCCCCCAGTTTCGCCACATTGACCGGTCCCGTGAGCCAACAATTAAATTACCATTAGATAGATAGATAAACCATTTATTTAGTGCACAACACACAGAAGTACAATTTACATGATTATAAAAAACACGGTGCCAATTTACAAAAAGAAAAACATATTTACGAAATAAGTATAGTAACGCCATGACATACTTCAATTAAACTAAAATAACAAGTAACAAGTTCCATTACACCCAATAACACTTTGCCTGACCTGGAAATTTAACCCAAGACCTCAAGGAAAATGAGGAAAGTTACTAATACTTACATGTTTTTTTTTTCTTTTCAGGTATACCGAAGTAACAGGAGAGGATTGTCCAGTTTGCAAGGAATAAACAATAACAAGAGATGTGTGATGTGATTCAAGACTTTAAATGGTACTAGACAGTACTCGTGTATTTATCAATACTAATATTACAAAGGGTTTGTTTGTAATTTTGTACGTAGGGGGCAATATCCGCAGCTAATGATCCAAATTAATAAGGTAGATGACAATAAAAACTAATTAGTCCGTCAGATAGATTTCCAAAAAATATTGGAAACATATTTTTTCTTATTTCACGTAAACAAAAAATGGAGACGATAAAGTGCGTCGAAAACTTGTGTGTTTTTACTCAAATGTGACGTCAAAAGTCCCCACTAATGATCTTTGACACGTTTTATCTTCGACAATTTCAATTAATTTGATAAAACAAAAAACTCGTATCAATATTTTTCGATAATCTAACTGACGGACTAAACAGAATCATATTTTTTTTAGTCAGTCGTCATCCCTGTTCTTTCACTGACAGAAAGCTACATTATTCGTGAGTACTATAGCATATATGCTATAAATTATATTTATATCATGCATATTAACCGAGCTATACTATTTTTACGGACAAAGTCGCGGGCGAAGTGCTAGTTTATTATATTATGTTTACCAACGATTATGTTCACACTGAAAACAGTGACTTAATACATTCTTAAAATTAAATTACAGCTTATTAGACTTAGCATTTAGCATAAATTAGACCTATGGATACTTTATATGCTTATAACAATAAATTGGAAAAAAATTCTAACTAACTTATTAAGTAATAAGCGCCAATAATCAATTAAATAGAGAACAGTGAAACTAAGAAAAAAAATAATTTTGATAAAAATTTAATTGATAATTTTTTGACAATGATAACATTAGTTAATAGAAAAAATTAAATTACATAAAGTACATTGGTAAAGTGATAAACATAGGTTTTTTTTTCCACCGAATTTAAATTACTATAGTCTGCGCCAGATAAGTAGGAATTAAAGGTCATTGCTCTTTCCTTAATTTCTCTGCGTAGGTACCCGGACAATACACTATGGACAAGTTTCGGGACAAGTTTATCTCATTATTTCTGTTTTCGGAATTATGTATTTGAATAAATGTATGCGGGTTAATGACCTTTAATTCCTACTTATCTGGCGTAGACTATAACTTTTTGAACAAACACTGTTTTATGCTTTCACGGTTTATAACTAAACATAAACTGTCACTTATCTTCCGTGATTGTTATTAATTTTGAACTTCCGATATTTCGACGCTGTTGCAAGCGCCATGATCGCGGGTTGACATTGACAAAAAAAATGCAAATTTATTGACGCATCCATTGGTTTATTTTTACTTTTTGAAATAAATTACCTACCAACTCAGTTATTCAAATTAAGCCAAAACTATTAAATCATCCACACATCAAAAATGTCTAGGGATCAAGCATTTTTATGCGGATTTCTTGAGATTGAGATGTGGCTTTGTAATAAATTTATGATTTTATAAATTTATATGGATCCTTTTTGGTGCATTTCATAATTTGAATCAGGAACTCTCAATCAAATTCGAGTAAAAGATGAAAATAAGCTGTCAATATTTTCCCTATAAAAACATACAACGCATTGAAGACATTATTAGTGCTACTGTTTCCCTACTACTGATTAAAACCAACGTTATTATGGAGCGGCGACGTCATTTAAGCAGGGAAGAAATGCTCAGAGCCGTGGGAATGATAGAAGCTGGTTCCCGGCAACGTACTGTAGCTTTAGCTCTGAATACAAGTCAGAGTGTTATCAGTCGACTTTGGACACGTTACCGAAGCACTGGTACCGTGGCTGAGCGCCATGGAGGACGGTATCGCTGCACCACACGGAGACAAGACCGATACATTCAAATCTTAACTCGAAGAGCTCCAACAATAACCGCCATGATGTTAGCCGTGAGGCTTCATCACTCTTCAGGGAACTTAATTAGCGACCAAACAGTCAGAAACCGCTTGCATGAAGTGAACCTTCATTCCCGAAGACCGCTACGGGTACCACCTATAGCAATGCACAATCGTAGGATTCGATATCAATGGGCTCTTGAACACAGAAATTGGGCAGAAGAACAATGGCGTTTCGTGTGCTTTTCTGATGAGTCTCGTTTTGGTATGAGACCGGATACAAGACGTATACGACACTGGAGAACCCCTGGACGCCAACAGCGATTAAAATCCTGCCAGGAAGTCCATCCTTATAGTGGTGGAACCATCATGGTATGGGCGGGTATTTGGATCGGCGGAAGAACTGAGTTGATTTGGATCAGAGGCAACCTCAACGCTCAAATTTATGCTGAGACGATTGTATCAGACGTCATCGTTCCTCTACAAGTGCAAATCGGTCCCTTATTTCAGTTAATGCATGATAATGCACGACCGCACACCGCAAGAGTTGTAAGACAGACTCTCGCCGCAGCTAACATCAATGTCCTGCCCTGGCCTGCTCAGTCGCCAGACTTGAACCCGATTGAGCATGCATGGGATATGCTACAGAGAAGAGCTCTGCCGAATATGGAGGGTATCCAGTCGCAAGAAGACCTTTTTTTGTTGTTGCAACGAACATGGGCGGCCATTCCACAGCGTGATTTGGATGAACTCATTTTGAGTATGCCAAACCGATGTTCTTGTGTTGTTAGTGTTCGCGGTAGAAACACGGATTATTAATTGTTTAAGTTACCCAATAAAATTTTAAAGAAAACTGTTATTTCAGTCTTTTTTTCGAACTTTAATGTTAGTGGTTCAAATGTCAAAAATCCCTTTATTAGGAAAATGGCAAATTTCTTTATTAATGCAAAGGTGACTTGGTTTATCGTTACTGTGACAAACGAAAACACTTTATTTGATGAATCCTTAAAGAAAATTTTAATTAATATCAATCAGGAGAAAAGTTATTGCAAAAATATATGTTGATCCCTAGATACTTTTGATGTGTGTAGTTTCCCATTAGCGAATGTAATAAAAACGACTATTCAATTTATTATTTATTTTTATAAATCAAAACGTGTTTTGTATATTATTATATTTAATAAAGTCGTACCTTTATTTTTATTTATCCTTTTTTTTTATCATTAGGCAGCATAATAGGGCAAAAATGTATCTTTCCCTTAGCTTATAAACTTTTATAAATATAAGATAGTGAGTATGTTTTACTTATAAATAAAATTAAAAAATGTTCGTTGTCTTTTTTATGATTTTCCTCCTCCTTAGTCATATTGAACTAATATTACATGTAAAGCGATTTAACATCAACTGAAAGAGAAAGCGAGTTGGTAAGTTCCTCAGAACCCTCATACATTAAATACATAACGCCTGTTAGCCCCAAGGGTTAGACACAAGTGAACTTAAAGTACACACACATTCAGCCATGTCACAGGGGGTGAGCCATTATACCGGGTACAAATCCCAACTCCGTGGCTGCTACTAAGAAATTCCATATGGAAAAGCCCAATAACACTGCTCGACCCGGGAATCGACCCCAAGACCTTAAGCTCAACAGTCGCACTTGCGACCACTACACCAACAAGTCTTAAGTCCATGGAGATACATTAACTTACAGAAATACAAAGTGCAGACGTACGTTTGGATAGGTGGCGTGTCCTACCAGATGCGTCTTGTAGTGATCATCGCCTGATCGCGTACGAATTTGTACCGATGTCTTCTCAAGGTCCATCTCATATCACTGGTAATTTTAGATATAAAAGTAAAGGCGCGAATTGAGGATTCTTTAGCTCGCTTTTTGCGTGTCACGCCAAAGACTTAACTCGTGATGGGCTGTCAGCTGAAGGAAGTGCTGACATTATGTGAGACACCTTCACTTACTGTGCTGACATCGCCATTGGTCGCGCATCTATGACCAACATCCATAGATGTGATTGGTGGTGTGACTACTTAATTGAACAACGTAAAAGCTATCGCCGAGCGCGTAGGCATTTAAACAAGCTTAAAAAACAAAAGGTCACCGGAGACCCACTCAACTTTGCTTTAAATGCGTTTAGAGTTGCCAAGTCCTGCTACAGAGCATCGGTGGAAAAATCTAAGGGTAATTTACTGCGAAAAATAGTAGAAAAATTAGATAAAGAAGGTAAGTCGACCTGGCGTTTGTCCAGAACATTAAAGTAAATAATAAACACACCACCGGTATTGAGGAAACAACCGAAGTTCTATTAAATAGTCTGATACCTGATGATTCGCCGGTGAATGACAATGACTACCATCAACAGATCAGAGCGTGGGCTGCTGTGCCACCTGAATCACCAGCGTCAGACCTTCCATCCATTGACGAATTCATTAATGTTGTCAGGAAACTGCCTCTTAACAAATCATCAGGTGAAGATAAAATATCTAATCGGATGATAATAGAAGCCTGTAAAACATCGGGCGACGCCATTCTATCTGTTTTCAACCGATGTATTGCGGACGGCTTTTTCCCTCGCGTATGGCGACGTGGCTTTATACGAATAATTCCAAAAAGTGGTGATAAGCCACCGGACGACCCTATGTCGTACAGGCCCATAACCCTACTGCCATCTTTGGGAAAACTCCTGGAGCGCCTTATCGTTCCACGTTTGCTGCCAGACGGGCCAAAGATTCATAACAACCAATTCGGTTTCACCGTGGGAAAATCTACCGTAGACGCGTGACTTTCTATTAGAAAAATTGTTAATAACTCGGTACACAAGTACGTGGTTGGAAGCTTTATAGATATTTCCGGGGCCTTTGATAACGCATGGTGGCCGATGCAACTACTTAAACTGAAGAATCGTGGCTGCTATAAAAACATACTACTCTGTCAAGAAAGTACCGGGAAAAGATCAATAATACACAAAATGTCTGTTATTCATCCAAATTTATTTTATCACCTTCAAAGTATGCTCCTTTAGAAACGATACACTTGCGCCAACGAATAATCCATTCATCAAAACATTTTTTAAACGCTGCTTCCGGAATTGAGTTCAGTTCTCGCCGCGAATTCTCCTTTATGTCTTCTATGGATTGAAAACGGGTGCCACGAAGTGGTAATTTGAGTTTAGGAAAAAGAAAAAAGTCAGCAGGAGCCATATCTGGTGAATATGGTGGTTGCTGGATGGTATTTGTTGAGTGTTTGGTCAAAAATTCGTTCACAATGATAGCCTTGTGCGAAGGCGCATTGTCGTGGTGCAAAATCCAAGAATTTTCTTTCCACAAATCTGGCCTTTTTCGTCGAATTTGCTCTCTTAAACGCCGCATAACGCTCAAATAATATTCTTTATTTACCGTTAGACCTTCCGGTAAGAATTCAGAGAGCACAACACCGCGATAGTCAAAGAAAACAGTCAACATGACTTTGACTTTTGATCGACTTTGGCGTGGTTTTTTCGGTTTCGGTTCAGTTGGAAGGCGCCACTCCGAAGCTTGTTGACTAGTTTGCATGTCAAACTCGTAAACCCACGTCTCGTCACCAGTAACAATGCGTTTCATGAATGTTGGGTCCGAACTGACTCGTTCTAGCATGTCCTCAGCGACTTTCATGCGATTGAGTTTTTGGAGAAAATTCAGATCTTTTGGGACTAGCCGAGCAGCAACATGTTTCATACCCAAATGATTAGTTAAAATGGTACGGATCGACTCGTGAGATATAGAAAGTTCGGCGGCTATCTCTCTCAGAGTTGAATGGGGATTTTCAGTCACTATTTTCTTCACTTTTGCGCTGTTAACTTCAGTTGCAGACGTTGACGGCCTACCAGAGCGAGGCAAATCTTCCATCACATCTCGACCGCTTTTGAACGCTTTGAACCACTCATAAGCACGAGTTTTTGATAAAGTCGATTCACCGTAAGCCTTCTGTAACATTTTCAGTGACTCCGAACACGAAATTCCATTGGCGATGCAAAATTTAAGACAAACTCTTTGTTCGATATTTTTGTCCATTATGAAATTCGCAATACACACTATTTATGATATTACTAAAACCAGCACTGTATTTAATATAAATAACAGATGCAACTCAAACTCCGCGCCAAAATGGAAAACAGTTGTGCCAATCTAACAACTACAAAAAAACAAAAATTTGAATTTGGAACCATAAACAAATCATCCATTCCCGATACTTTTTTGACTGAATGTATATAATCTTGTTTTCTTTTTTCATACTTTTTAAATGGTTCCGCGAAACTCAAACTCGGTCATTATTCTATGTCCAAGCCCTTGGGATGTCCTCAGGGGTCGGTAATCGCTCCGTATGTATGGAATTTAGTTTTTGATGATTTTCTCGCGATTACCCTTCCTCCCGGCTGTTCATTAACTGGTTACGCGGACGACGGCCTGCTGCTCATTCAGTCGAGTACTCGGGCTGGTCTCGAGAATTTAGCTGACACTTGCCTACGATTAATATCTCAGTGGGGCGATCGAAACCGTCTGACCTTTGCACCACAAAAAACTTATCAACTAATTTTAAAAGGTAATCTTAAATCGTGGCCTAGTATTAAATTTAATAACGTTCCCGTGAAAAGAAAGCAATCCGTGTGCTACCTTGGTTTGGTCTTAAAGAGAAATTTTTCAATCATAGATCATATAAAAACTGTCGGTGAAAAAGCTAAAAAGAACTTTTATGCCTTAACGAGAATATCCAAATCTACGTGGGGTCTGTCATTTATAACTTTATAGACCATTTATGGGGCTACTTACTTGGGGTGTATGTGCTACGGGGCACCTGTTTGGGCCGATAGGGCCACCATAGGAGCGGTACGACGTAAATTGCTTCAAAGCCAGCGTTTGGCTTTACGAGTAAATTATTTTCCTTCAAGCTTGTTGACTCGCCTTTTTGTCAATGTTCCACATCTGACTGCGAATATGAACAATCAGCACATCACATTTTATGGGAGTGCAGTCTTTGGCAAAATGAACTCAATATTATGTTGGATAGTGTACAGGTTACATCCGGAGTTATTTACTATACAGACCTTGTGGAAATTAGAACAAATTTCCGTGCGTTCAAGCTTTTTTGCAATACCTATTATTGGAATCAAATATAACAGCTCACAACTTAGGACCCATTAATAATAATATTTATCCGTGGTGCTAGGCAACTGAGCCTATCCCAGTTGTAAACGTCCCTTTGTGCCTATTGGCCTTGTTTCATTCTGTCTCCTGCTGAAATGGAGGGAAGTGGAAATTACGTTTTTTTCCTACTCCTCCACTATACTTTTCTGATTAATTTCGTTGCAGGATCCAAGACAGTTAAATTCATTCTCTGGGACTTCGTCGAGCTTCATTGTCTCGGCGCTTTTCTGGTGGTCGCCACTGTTGATTCTGGCTTTCAGGAGTTACAGTGGTTTGGGAACAGTGTGGCGGGCTTGTCCCAAGAATATATTACAGAAATAAACACTGGTACACAATTTGACAAATCTTTACCCATAAAATTCCGGTGTGCGTGTGTTCGTAATTCCTTCTAAACGATGTGACCGATTTTGATATTTCTATTTGTAATTAATGGGCCATCATGGGGCTACGGGATTGTTCGAAAGAGATACCGTGGCCCCAGAACACAAAGGGCGATGAAGGAACATGGATGGGTTTTAGCCAGTAAAAGTCTGACACTCCCTCCTGCGCCGCCCAGAGCGGGAGGAGTCATTTGATGATTTCCCATCCGGAGCCATCTGAATGGTTCTTAGGTATTGTTGGATGCTGTATGTGGTGCTGTTGTCAACACTAAACATTTGTGGCAGGAGAACATCTCCCCGTGCTGACCGTGAATATACCTTTGCTGCACTTATGCAAAAATCTCCTTTCCATTAAAAGTTGATGACAAATCATTTAGGTATTTAATTTTTCCTTCTCATTGCGTTCAAAACATTACTCCCGTCTGTATAAGGAAAACGATAGTTTTATTAATTTAATAAAATCATCGTTTTCCATTATAATTCATCAACAGTGATCTAACCGTAAGAACCACAAAGGGAAAATTATGGGTTTTACTGTATACCTAACACTGATTCTAAAACGGTATATAAATAAGTCTCAAGTATTTACGTATATCTCTGTCAGCAGTCGAGTACTACGCACGTCTAAACATGAAGCTCTTTATCATGTTCGTGATTGTCACGTTACTGGCCGCGTTGTGTTCGGCGCAACCAGTTGACAGCTCAGCAACCGAGCCACCACAAACAATTTCAAGTTGCTTTCGATTCAGGAGAGATATAGTACATAATGTGGTTGTTGGAAGTTGTCCGAAAGGCCACGCACCACTGTCACAGAGATGTGTACCTTGCAAAATGTAAGTAGGATTACTTGATTTTAGACTTAGTTACTATCCTGATTTCAGTTTTTTACTTTAACTGCCCTGTTAGTCTCGTGGTCACGAAAGCGACTGCTGAGCGTGGGTTGAATTAGCAGATCGGGCTAAAAGTGTCGATGCGTTTTTTCTGGAATTTCTCGATAACAGTCCGGAGATTGGAAGTTGGAAGTGTGATACTCCCGTATCTCAGAAAGCGTTTAGCCTACGCCTGATCTCTGAGAATGACTCGGCCGTGATGGTCAAGATATTTCTGCCAAAATAACCATTGAAGTTATTTTAAAAGTTCTAAAACGTTCCTCTTATCTTTGATAATTGTATTTGTCATTTAACAGACAATTCGACATTCAATATTGTAGAAATACCTAGTCTAGCTCTAGGTCTATTTCTACATTAATTATTGAATGTCGAATTAGAATTTAATTTAGAGTTTAGTTCCTATTAGTTTGTTCCATTTCCAGATTTCAGAATGCCTAGATTACTTTGACTAAAAACTACTAAAACCCCTTTTTAGGGTTCCGTACCTCAAAAGGTAAAAAAGGAACCCTTATAAGATCACTTTCTTGTCCCCACCTATTTATTATTTATCTCAGGAACGGGTGGACCTAGCAAGTTGAAATTTATACCAGATACTGAGGTCTATAGTCCCTATTAGGTGTAAAAAAATCAAGATCCTGAGTCAATATGATAAAAATATATGGGCAAATTTAGATTTTCGCGAAAACTTGTAAGTGGGTACCAAAATTTACCTTAATTTTCAACTTTTTTAAATTTTTCGGAATTTTCCCTTTACTTGTGCTGTAAGACCTTGCTTTTAACCAAAATTGACAGTTCTAGGTCAACCGGAAGTACTATATAGGATTTGGGTCAAAAACCTATAAATAGTAGTGTGTGTGCAGTGAATGTGTTAATAGTGGTTAGTAGTAGTCGTTGACCTAGAATCACATGAAATTTGGCGAGAAGCAATGTCTTACAGCACATATAAAGAGATAAATCTGAAAACTGTAAAAATGTAGTTTAATAACAAAAAAAGTTAAGTTTGTCCTTTAAAAAGTTTGTACGGAACCCTGGGTGTGCGAGTCCGACTCGCTCTTGGCCGGTTTTTTTTTTAATATCCTTTTCTGTCCCACTGGTAGGCAAAGATCTCCTTTGTTCCCTTCCAAACGGTCTCTGTGTTTTGCCTTCTCTGGCCAGTCAGTCAGGAACGCATCCAAATCGTGACACCAACGTTTCCTGAGCCTGTCTCGGTGTCGACGACCGTCTTTAGAGACCCACGTGACTGTGTGACGAGTCTAGCACATGTGTCCTGACCCATCGTGGAAATGTGACTTACCCAGTCTCATTTTAACCCCGCAGACTTATCTACGCTCCACTGCCCTTTGGCAAATTTTGAGTTTGGACTTCTCAGCCTCTGTCAAATACAAAGTCTGCGCGCCATTGGTTATGGATAGGCATGGTACGCATGTCGACGAGTTTACGTTTAACTGGGATAGGAAGGTTGCCCTTCATAGTACTTTCATGGACCAGTAGTTTCTCCACTGTTGTCGAATGTAACTAGCTGGCCCAGGTAGATATATTTGTCGACATATTATTGTATTTCCCACCCATCGACTTGACCCTATTAGCGGCATTTGTCATGACTTGAGTCTTTGACTGACTGGCTTGCAGTGGTCAGGTCTTGGAGCATTTTTTTGCAGTTGATCTGCTGCAGAAGAAAAAAGAACAATATCGTTTGCAAAACGAAGGTTTGATGCCAAACCCATTAAGGAAAAAGTTTTAAAACGTAAAAATGTGCTAAGTTTTTAAACCCTTGCTTTTCTTTTATTCAGATACGAAGAAATTGCAGAAGAAAAATGCCCAGAATAATAGTTGGTGCGCAAACGACTGAAGATGTTAAATGCAGACCTATCTGAACCTGGAACAAGGTTCTGTAGAAAACTTAGAATAATTAGCCAATTATGTTCCCACTGGTGGGACACATACCTCCTTTTTGAGACGGCGGTGTTGAAGAGCAGTTTGGAGGTCTAGCAAGATTATTTGACCTTATTTCAAAACGAGGTTAATCTTTTAGCCTGATTTAAAACTCGTAATTTTAATTTTGACTAGTAATAGTAATTTTGACAAAGTTCAAGTTCATTTACGAAAACTGACTTTGAAGCAGAGTTTATGTTGTCAATTTTGTATTAAGAGCTATACCTTAATTGGGATAAGGTACGAATTACAGAAACTACCTCGCTGACTGAAACAGACTAAAATTTAAACTCGTTTTGTAATAAGATGGATAAGGTACCTACTATGATGTAAAATCATTAAGTAATGTTATCTAGAATCTCTCTGATTAGTTTTATCTCAAAGCATTAAACACAATTGAAAACTGAATAAAGTTATGGGATCAAAACACTTTGTCTTTCTTATGTAGCCAATGCATTGAAGCATTTCGCATTTGAGGAAAAACTAGGTTCCAAAAAAAAACTGTTCCTAATATCAAAGAGATGTCAGCCAAAGGAAGGGGTCCGCAAGGGCCGATGCCTGCCGGGGCTGCGGGACTGTTCGAAAGAGATACCGTGGCCCTAGAACACAAAGAGCTAAGAAGGAACATGGATGGGTTTTAGTCAGTAAAAGTCTGACACTCCCTTCCGCTCCACCCAGAGCGGGAGGAGTCATTTGATGAACTCCTATCCGAAAAAAAAGGCTCTCAAGTAGTTGTCGACGGGCACCGTCTCACGTAAAAAAAGCTTCTCGTCCATGCATTCTTTGTATGTAAGATCATCATCTGCCTAGCCTTTTCTCAACTATGTTGGAGTCGACTTTGGTGGGTGTTCCAGTCTAACCGGTGTAACGTTACAATTTCCTGGGTAGGATCCACAAAACTGTAAAGTCACTCTGAGCACTCACCTACCTAACTTTCAGTCTGGAGGGGAGCACTATTAAAAGAAATTGACAAGGGGACGAGTTATAAGAATTTATTAACAAAGATCCTAACCTAAAAGCTGGAGCTACTCAAATCACTAATGCCAGTGAAGCTGGCGGAAAATACTGAAGATGAACGCAGAATGGAATAAATAACTGAAGAACGTCCGTCTTCAGACTGTGGAGGAGGACCGAGGAACCATCAACTCTCAGGCCGTAGAGAAGGGCCGAGGGCATCCGTCTTCAGACGGTGGTGGACGGCCGAGGACCGTCAATCCTCAGGCCGTAGGAGGAGGGCCGAGGACTTCTGTCTTCCGACCGTGGAGGAGGGCCGAAGAGCGTCAAATCTTCATCAGGCTTGTGCAGCTCAAGCAGCAAGGTTTCCAGGTGTTCTAGATGAGGGTGCGGCGCGGAGAGAGGCCGAATTAAAACTCAAGAATAAGGGGAACTGCCCTTTAAATAAACTTTTATGAAGCTTCCCAGAGATGTTTCTGCTCTCATCTCTGAACGTAGACTGACCATTGAACCACCAGGCTCCTGTCAACTCCAGATAATTTACATTTTAAAATTAGAAAATTATTAAAAAGAAAATCGAATTAGGTCGATGTGATTTACCTATACAACCTACAACTAGCTCCAGCAATAAATTAAAAATAAAACTAGGGTTGCCACTAACTGACATCACAAAAGTAAACAAAGATTTAATAAAGATAAAAAAACATAAAAGACATACACATTACACCGGATGCAGCTAAATACCAGTATTTTACACGGAGCGACTGCCTATCTGACTTCCACAACCCAGTTGGTACTCGGTATTGGATAATACGGTACCCCTTGGTAAGATTAGTTGTCAGACTTTCGGGCCATTGACTACCTGTAACGACTCTACCGAACATCGTTTACAACCGGAAACTTGGTTTGTAATGGGTCACCCATCCATGGACTAATCTATGCAAGCGCGGCTTAGCCTGAAGATCAACATAAGCGGCTGTAATGACTTAATCACGAGCTCCTTCTTAATTTTTGTTTGTAAGATAAACTCGAATAAATTGATTAATGAAGTCTAAATATAGTTTGGTAATACGACTTTCATATGTCGGACGGAATGAAATAACTAAAAACACTTACTTTTTCCGGAGGAATTCAAACCACAAATGAATTGTTTTCTTACGAGTAACCGGCTCATTCCGTATTAATTAACTATATTTTCGAGGTTTATTCCCGAAGTGTATTTATTATTGTCACAATTATTATTTCAGCATTCATTCTTGTGTTAACAAACCACAAGAATGAATGAATAATTCACACTGAATGTTGAAAATTTTAAAATGGTTGTTACTTAAAAGTAAATGAATTTAATTAGTTACAATCTTTAACATTAATAATTTGTTTAATTATTTAAGTCCCCTCAGTAGATTTTCATTTAACTTAATAAAAACTACATAGGCCATACGAATGCGATTCATAGTCCAGCAAAATAAGAAAATAAAAGACAAAATAAACCCCTGTTATCCACAATTTTAATAGAGAACACTTTCAAAGAAAAATACAGCCTTGTCTCAAAGCGGAAAAGCAATTCTAGCTGCAGTTCTGATAAAGTCGTAACAAAATTCTGAATAATGGTGTCGATTCTGTTGTGCACCAACTAAACTTAATTTAGGCTATTGCTATCTTTTACTAAAAGGCATTGCGAGAAAAGGACAGCTATGGTGTCGATTCTGTTGTATATAAATATTAGTTCCAACTAAATTTGACAGCTCTAAATTACGTCCGTCTCTTTCTCGTTTTTTTAGAGAGAAAAAGATAGCAATAGCCTAAATTTACTTTGTGTCACCATCATCCTCATTATAAATATCTCAATTAATAGCTGTTACATAGTTATACCTGTCCTGCAATTCTAATTATTAAGGCCCTTCTAACCCTAAAATTAGCAAATCTATTTGGGGTGGTTAAAACTTCGTTTGTAATAGTGTTAGAATAAAGTTCTAATCAGCTTGCACTACAAAGCGGTTGTTACGTCAGTCACTGCATTGCGAAATGAGTGGTTTTTTGCGATTTACAAAAATCTATTGATTGGACTAAATAAAACACATAAGACCTGCTTTATAGTTAGTTCAGATAGTATGCAAAGTTTCATGATCTAATTTGAAGTACTTTTTGAATACCAGCGGTTTATTGTTCGATTTGGAGGTACCTTTGGATTTTTTTTCTATCGAGAAAAGTTTATTGAATCGTGTTTTCGTCACACATAGTACTTAGCATTAATCCTCAACTTTACCATACCATTACCATATTTATTTCTAAATTAATGCTGCAGTATTTTATGCGTAACGGAAGATCATGCTAAGCCATTTGAGGGGGTATAGGCCCTTAATAAAAAATGCTTTCCCCTGGCGGAATTGTGATAAATACGGAAAATTTCCACCAATTGGGGAAAATCTATACCACTGCACTTATTACTTACTAACAGTCCTTTATCCTTTTCCCGACAATGTTGGAGTCGGAATTCAGTTTAATCAGATGCAATGCAACTGAATACCAGCATAAAAAGCGACGAGTGTTGTGGCTACGATCAGGAGAAATATCTATAAAATCACTACATAATTATTATAAACTAAGTCCCACGCCGCGTCTGTCTGTCCCTAATGCTTAGATCTTTAAAACTACGCAACGGATTTTAATGCGGGTTTTTTTAATTGATGGAGTGACTCAAGAGGCAGGTTTTAGTAAATAATTTGCAGGCGGGCGAAGCCGCCGCGGGCATTAGATATTATACAATAAAGCAAAGTCTTTTACGTGAGTACTAAGGCATACACCCGGTTCTACAAACACCTTGAAAGAACCGGGTATACACGGGTGGTTCTACGTAGTTCTGCCAAGGTATTTGAGTATCAGGTGCATGTCCAAGTAAGTACCTACTAGTTCGAATCGGTAGATATTTACGATTTTGGAGCAAGTCTTTCTTTATCCAGTTTTGCATCGTCTGAAACTGGAATGATGCGAGGGATTCAAGAGACATTTAGGTAAAAAAACAAAACAGAACATGAAATAAATTTTATTTCAAGTTTCACAGTTAGGACCGTATGAGCAACTCCATTAGGTTATTGTGGTAGTCTTGCAGCTGCGGGCCGCGCGGGCTTTCGCTTCGGAACTCGCCCAGCTTACCCACCAGCCAGTAAGTCTCCATACAACCCTTGCCCTGGAGACCAGACATAAAGGACACATGAAGATATACATAATTATTTTGCATATTCAAAGCACTCTAAAGACGAAAATAAGAATTACGGTGTGATCTCTTGGGCGCTATTACACTTGGTCGTTATCCCGATATTTGGTGGTCGAATATTTTTACTTTAATTCGGGCACTCGGTGCATTTATGCACTGGTCATCGTAATGGAATACACTAAGGACTACGAATAGTTTCAATGATGTTGAGTTCTACAACTGTACTCGAAACGATGAAGCCCTTTCGGCTAGTTTTTTTAATACAGTTGCTCAAAAATTGGTGTATTGCAGGGACGTATAGCGTTCGGGATGTGGGCTATTACATACTAGTGCTTTTTTTTTACCTATCCCGAACTCGTGCGTTCTCTTTCCCAACTGTCAAAATAATGTCTATTAAAAAGAAAAACCAACCATGAAGTTTTTACTAAAGAGTTTTTGTGATTCATACAAATACGTATATTTCTAAAAAGAAGCTACTAATTTATTTCAATATCAGATTTAATGATTTAATTGAATGAGTTAGGTTAGGATTCATTTCATTTCATCTGAATAAATTTCATTTTCATTTCATATTAATAAAAAAAATGTACTGAAGACTAAACTGTATGGATAGTTCCCTTTGCCTACCAAAATGGGTGAAGAAAAAAAAAAACTCTGCTTATATTCTACGGTTGGCGCCATTTTCTTAGTTAGTTGAGTTTATTGTGTTTTTATTATTTTATTAAATTGCTTCATTTTTTCGCAACTGTATTAAAAATAGTCGTTCATCACACCTGCGGAACCGTCATTGCAACTTGTTCCGACTGTCAACCCTCGCCTGCGGCTGCGCCTCGGCTCGGGTAGACATTTGTCGGAACTCTTTGCAATGACAGCCTTTCCGCACTTGTAATGTAATATACTATTTCGAAGACGGGCGTACTCGGCCTCGCTCATTCACACTTGGTCGTTTGCCCGAATTCCATAGGAAATCGAATTTGGAAAATACCACGAAGTGTAATTACACCATTAGACACTGCATATTTGCTTTGTACAAAACTATGATTATAGGTGTATCTATTGGACTTTAAATACGAAGCCAGTTTGGAAGTCAGTTCAGTACAGACTGTCCTCGCGTGAGTTAAGTGTGATGACCCCAACTCTATTCGCTTCGTCAGCAAATCCCCCTCCACGCACAATAGCATTTAAGTAGTTATAAGAATATTGTCAAATTAGCAATAAGTAAATATAAATACATGTGTAATTATTAGAATGATTATTATTATCTTGATACTGTTACTCTGCTTGACTAAAATAAAGTTTTTTTTAAACTAATCAAGTGTCGACCACTTTATTGGCGCAGCCGGTAGGATCTCTGTAGTCAGTTTGCGACGTATAAAACTCTACAAGCAGCTGGACGTCTGTTTCTACAGTTCAACAGGGATCTCCGAACAAACAAATTCATTGAGTACCACACACATCGGCGGGAGCAGTATTCAATAATAGTCACAAGGAGGAGATGGGAGTAACTACGGGACTGTGAGTAAAACTTCTTCACTATCCTTTCTATTTTCCTTTATCGTTTTCCTCTTTGTTTTAATTGTATGTGTTGTGTTATTGAGGGTTGAGCAATACCGCGATAACATTCTTTTATTTTATTACGATATAACTAGCGTGATAATATTAATTTTAGTTAGACATTTAGTGTATTTTTCTCTCTCTTTTCGTGCTTTGTTCTTTCAAAATGGATCAAATCATGCAGGTCCCGTCAACAATGGCAAACATTATTCCAGAGTTTAGTGGCGATTCTAGACAGCTTCCACTTTTTATAAAGAAATATGAATATATAATAAATACATTTCAAGGTGGAAAAGCTCAAAATGAATATCTATTCCACGTTCTTACTAGTAAGTTAACAGGGGAAGCCGCGAACTTAGTGGGGGAACGAGATAGTATTGGTACTTGGTTAGAGTTGAAAACATTATTGGCTCAACATTTTGGTGACCCTAGAACCGAAGATTGCTTAGTATTGGAGTTAGAGTCTATGAAAATAAATTCTAATGAAAGTTATTTAGATTTTTGTCATAGGATTCAAAACTTGCGTAGTATCTTGATTGCGAAAATAATTGAAACAGTAGACGATGCGAATTTACGTCAAGCCAAACAACATATCTATACTAATTCGTCATTGAATGTTTTTCTATATAATTTACCTCCTTATTTAGTTAGATTAGTACGGTTGAGAAATGTGACCACCTTAGAAGATGCCCTAAAGGTAGTGTTGGAAGAACAAAACTTTCAGGCAATTTACGAATCTAAAAGTAATAGAAACAAAAATAATTTGAAACCCCAAGGGAAAATTGCTAACAACAATGGAAATTCTCAGCGTACTCCACCACAAAATAGTTTGACAGAAAATACAAATTATCAAAATAACTTAAATCAATCTAGAAATTCCTTTAGAAACCAAAATAACACTCATAACCAGCCGCCACAACAAAGTAGGTCAACGCCTTGGCCAAGTCAGCAGGCCAACGCGACGCGAACAACGCCTGAGCATAATACAACATCAGCAAACTCGGGTTCAAACACCGACGTTACCATGCGAACTGCAAGTTCTAGACGCGTAAATTATACGAATAATGACTCATTTATGACATACGATAATAACGAAGAAAATGATTTTGATTACGAATCACAACCAAGCACATCATATGAGCCCGAACAAGTTGAAAATTTTTACCTAAGGGCCTCGTACAGAGAGAAAAAATAATTTTAAATTGTACTAATTACCGTTCTTTGCCTCACATTATAATTCCAGAGCTAAATAATGCAGTTTTTATGTTAGACTCTGGCAGTTCTAGATCATTTATAGGTCAGCGTGTCGCTTACCACTATTTTAAAAATAATATTTATAGAGAGCCTTTCGAAGTAGTCAGTACCCATGGTGTTAGTATGCATACGGAAGTTGTTTTAACCCCCTTGCCTAAAATATTTAAAAGCCCCGAAAGTCATAAGTTTTATGTTTACGACGTTGACAATAACTATGACGGTTTATTAGGCAGTAATTTATTAAAGCAATTGGATGCAAAAATTGATTACCAAACATTAACTTTGTGTACAAGGAATACTGACATACCTTTTGTTTATCCTTCGGCACTGAAAGATACTTACATTTTACCGCCACGTAGTGAGTTAAGGGTAAAACTTCCTGTAAACTTAACTAATGGCGAGGCTATTTTAGATTTTAAAGAATTAACTAAGGGGATTCGGATGCCCTGTGCATTAGTCAACTGTGTAAATGGTTATGCGTATACAGTCATACAGAACTGTAAGGACATAGAAATGACCCTCAAGGTCACTAGCCCGTTTCAGGTAGAACCTTACAACCATCGCGAGATCTTAGTTAATCAATTAAACGACACAGACAGAATGGATGAGTTATTATCAAACAACTTAAAGAAAATAAGGCTAGACCATATGAATGAGGAAGAAAGAACGATGATTCAGAAAATTTGTGAAGAATATAAGGATATTTTCTATTGTGAGGACATACCGCTGTCATTCACTAACGAAGTTAAACATAAAATTAGAACGGTAAACGAAGACCCTATAAATATTAAAGCATATAGGTTGCCGCCCGCTCAAACAGACGAGATTAGGCGTCAAGTAGATAAAATGCTAAAGGACGATGTAATCCGAGAATCAAACTCTCCTTGGAGTGCACCAGTCCACCTTGTTCCAAAGAAGTTAGATGCCTCCGGACAACAGAAGTGGAGGATGGTCGTAGATTATCGACGTTTGAATGAGATAACCATAGACGATAAATACCCTTTGCCAAACATCAATGATCTTTTTGATAAATTAGGAAAGAGTATGTACTTCTCTACCTTAGACCTTGCATCGGGCTACCATCAATTACAAGTTCAGGAAGACGACAGGCAGAAAACCGCGTTTACAACACCATTCGGCTTATACGAATTCAACAGAATGCCGTTCGGTTTGAAAACAGCGCCAGCCACCTTCCAACGTGCAATGGATAACGTTCTCAGAGGACTACAAGGCTTGCATTGCCTCGTATATCTTGATGACGTCATCATATTTTCTACCAGTTTGCAAGAACACATAGATAAATTACGAGCTATTTTCGAGCGCTTCAGAAAAACTAACTTAAAAGTTCAGCTCGATAAATCCGAGTTTTTACGAAAGGAAGTCATGTACTTAGGGCATACAATCACTAAGGATGGTCTTAAGCCTAACAATGACAAAATAGAGGCTATTCTGAAATATCCGTTACCCAAAACAGTGACAGAAATTAAGAGTTTCCTAGGGTTAATAGGCTATTATAGGAAGTTTATCAAAGACTTTTCTAAGATAACCGCACCCCTCACAGCATGCCTGAAAAAAGGAAAAGGCATCGTGATAAATGACGAATATAGGAAAAGTTTTGAAATCTGCAAAGAGTTGCTGACACATGCACCTTTGTTACAATTCCCTGATTTCACAAAACCGTTCATTCTCACAACTGACGCTTCCAATTTCGCTGTAGGTGCAGTACTTTCTCAAGGCACTATAGGATCAGATAAAACTATTGCATATGCTAGCAGAAAACTTAGTGATACAGAGTCCAGATATAGTACGATAGAGAAGGAGTTATTGGCCATAATATGGGCAGTCAAACATTTCAGACCCTATTTATATGGCAGAAAGTTTATAATATATACCGACCACAGACCTTTAGCATGGTTAAATTCATTAAAAGAACCTAACAGTAAACTAACCCGATGGCGTTTACGTTTAGAAGACTATAATTTCGACATACACTACAAGAAAGGCAAACAAAATACAAACGCAGATGCCTTATCGAGAATTAAAATTAATGTAACGAAAGATGACTCAGAATCACTGATAGTTAACTTAGATGAAAAGGAAACTAGATTGCAACAGCATTTGAAAGATATTACTGACGAAATCGTAAAACTAAGCGTTAAAGAACCGGAAATAGAGACAATAGAATTATCGGATTCCGAAAGCGACGCTGCCACAGCACATTCAATATCAAATAGGGAACATGAAGGTATTCCTATCCTAAATGAGGCGGTTGATACAAAAAATAGGCAAATTCACGTTTTCACCTGGCACAGGGATGATATCTGTGTCAAAGATATTTCAAACGACAAACAAAAAATTTTAGAAGTCCACCTGCCTTCTAAAAACAGCGAAAACTTAGTCAAAAATTTTCTTAAAGAATATATAGATTACAAAAATAAGTACTTCATTTACTTTGAAGACCATGAGTATAGAAAAACATTTGCTAAAGTAATTACGTCACTTTACAAAAAGGGAACCCAAAACTTTGTCGAATGTACTGAAAGAGTGGTGAACGTTACAGATGAAAGTGACCAGAAAGAATTAGTTACCAAATATCATCATGGAAAGACTTGTCATAGAGGTATCAGAGAGACTAAAAAAAATAAAAAAGAACATATTGGTGGAGCAATATGAATGAAACAGTGACAGCTATTATTAACGCATGTGAGGAATGTAAGAAAGCGAAGTATGACAGAAAACCTCTGAAACCATTAATACAATTAACTCAAACCCCAGACAGCCCACTTCAAGAAGTTTTTATAGATCTATTATATATAGAAAAAAATCAATATTTAACGGTAGTAGACTCATTCAGCAAGTTAGGTCAAGCAATACACATTCCCAATAAAAGTACACCCGAGGTAGTGAGAGCTCTAATAAAATACTTTAGTATGTATGGAATACCCAAAAAAATAAGTAGTGACCAAGGTACCGAGTTTAATAACGAATTGCTCAAGGAAATGCTAAGTTTATACAAAATTGAACAACACATAGGGACACCTAACAACCCTAATTCAATGGCAATAGTGGAAAGATTTCATTCCACAATTATCGAAATATATAGGTTAGCAAAATACGATCAATCTAGTTTAGATGCAACCTCTGTTATGACGTATGCGATCATGGGTTATAACAATACTATACATAGCGCGACAAATTTTACACCTCATGAAGTAGTTTTTGGACACACAGAATCAGGAAATGCCTTTGATATTGACAGGGACAAACATCTACTGCAAAAAATATTACAGGATCATCGTAAACGATTGAAAATCCTTTATGAACATTTAAGTGATCAAATGATCGGACATAAAAGCTTAGTTAGGGTCAAGAAAGGAGGTGAGGACCCACCAAAAATAGTGGACGATGACACGATTTTTATGAAAAATACTAGGACTAGGAAAGCAAAAGAGTTACCGCGATACGAAAAAGCTGTTGTCACTGGAAAACCCGAACGTAACATAGTACCAGTTAAGCTTAAAAATAGAAACACTAAAGTAGCATTAAAAAATGTCAAACGCCCTTCACAGATGGTGGTTGATACTTCTCGCCCTAGCGGATCAAGGGACGACCTTGAATATCCAGAGGATGGACCAGAATCCGGGAATAGCTCCGATTCGGATTGGGACGGCTCTGATGAGGACTAATCATTGGGATATTATTAAAACTATAGATTTAAATTCATTATATATCCAATTAGAAAATAATATAGAAGAATATAATAAGTTAAAAATCATAAGTCACAGTAATAGTGAAATACATAGGGAACTTTTAGGGTTGACAATACAAATAGAATCATTTATAGAACTGACAAAAGATAGGTTAAAGCAGATTCTACCTTCTAGCAGAACTAAAAGAGGAATCTTAAACCCACTAGGGTCTCTCATAAAGGTAATAACAGGAAATTTGGATAGCGAAGATGCTAGGAAATATAATTTAGAGATTAGTAATCTAGGAAATAGAGAACATTCAATAGAACGAAAAGTATCATTGATGCAGAAGGCTTTTGATAAATTTCTCAATGTTTCTGATGACATTAACTTTAATACTAAGCATTTGAACTTCAAAATAAAACAATTCCAAACACTTATTCAAAATCAAACCAAGTACTCTAACCTTTTAACCGTAATGAATAGTATGAACCAAGTTTTAAATAATTGTCGTACTATTTACTCTATTATTTATGAATTGGAAACTGCTATTACTTTCAGTAAAATGCATATATTACACCCATCAATAGTAAATACCACAGAATTATTCAATATTCTTAATGTCATAAGAAAACATCATAACTTAATTTATCCATTAACATTAGATAATTTAGTAAAATTAGAGGGAAACATAGAAATTAAGGGATATATAGATAATAGTAAAATTATATTTATATTAGAAGTTCCACTTATAGACAAAAACACATACAATTATTATAAAGTTATTCCTATCCCAATCTACAACCAGATAACCAAAAAACCTAATATCATTATACCCCAATATCCTTACCTAATAGTGAACAAGTCGAAATACAGATCCGTAGTCAATGGCTGTAATGAAATAGAAGACCTGACATACCTCTGTTCTGATGACAACGTGGTACAGTACGCGGAGGAAACATGTATCCAGCAACTCATGCTAGTACAACATAACTTCAGTAATTGCCAGCAACACCAGGTGCAGATTGAAGAAACTAAGGTGCAGCCCATATCTAACACCCACTGGTTGATATACACAGAAAAGGAAATAGCTGCAACGGAACACTGCGAAGATGAGACCCGTAGACACAATCTACGAGGCACATACATATTAGTGCCAAGTCAGCAATGTACGTTACAGATTGCCGATATAACAATCACAACACCCATGAATACCAGCTCAGTCTCCTTCAGACTGCCACCAGTACAGATGCCAGAATTACGCAGAGATGTCACCCCGTCAGCCAAGCAGATGGACCTCAGAGGAATAGATCTAGGCGACATCAAGGAACTGCTGAACCAGGCAAAATATAGTGATAGTGTCAGTGATGGTGAAACGATTATAGTCAGTGATAAAATCAGTGTATGGACCATAAGCATTTACGCCATTATAATTGTATTCGTCATAGGACTTTTGTTTCAAAAACGAGATCTGTTGACTCAGCGATTAAGACGAAATTCTCTAAAGACTACAGAGTTACCTTTAGATAATTTCTCTCTTAGGGAGGGAGGAGTTAAGTGTGATGACCCCAACTCTATTCGCTTCGTCAGCAAATCCCCCTCCACGCACAATAGCATTTAAGTAGTTATAAGAATATTGTCAAATTAGCAATAAGTAAATATAAATACATGTGTAATTATTAGAATGATTATTATTATCTTGATACTGTTACTCTGCTTGACTAAAATAAAGTTTTTTTTTAAACTAATCAAGTGTCGACCACTTAATTCGTGCGATTACAATGAAGTCAGTTAACCGAATTAGCCAGGAAATGTTTGTGACTAAAGACTAAGATAGAATAAGCGACATAATTATATGGCTTCTATTATTGTAACTCTATGAAAACGGCAACATTTCGGCATTTTCCCCGTCTACATATTTAAAGCCGTGTGGTATACGGCAGAGTAGAATAGAACCAACCCATTACACTCACGGGTGTCGTATAAGGCGACTAATGTCTGAGGCAGAACACCTTGCGCCTCCGTAGACCACAGAATGGGCAGCAGCGTTTTCTGTTAGTCTTTCATCACTGCGATCTCCAATCCGCCTGCCAAGCGTGGAGATTACGGCAAATTCCTCCCATCGTGGGAGAGGCTTATGTCCAGCAGTGGACGTTATGGGCTGTTGTAGTAGTAGTACATATTTAAAGTGTTTTTAGTAGACTGAGGTTACCTAATGTTAGTGCATAATTAAGTAAAATAAAGTGGTGTCACTACCTTGACCAGTTAGGCGAACATAAATTACTGAACAGCAGATTTTTTTTTCGCGATTTCAGGTACAATCACGTGTTTAAGTATCGGCCAGTCACCTTATACGTATATAACAGGACAGTTACAATAGTATTCTTACCGCAACATTGACGGGACCTCTCGTCTCGAATTCATAGTTTCCAATCTCGTCGAGTGCTAGTTTCGTTGTATAAGAAATGTGTATTTTCATAGCTGTGAACAAAAAAAAATAGGTCGTCAGTTTTCACATACGAGAAGTTTTTTTTTATGAACATTGGGTAAAAAAATCCTCCTGTTCAAGTCTTGAATCGAATGATTCCAGACTAAAGAGAACACAAGACTCAAAGGGTTGTTTTTTTTTTTTTTTTTATTTATATTTTACATTTTTCCTTTTTTTGATTTTTTATTATTTTGATATTTTACACGGTTAGACCAACCACTACCGTTATTGCACTGCACTGTGTTTGTGTCTTATGTTAATCAAAATGTGACAGTTATAAGTTCTGAGAAACAATTTACTTATTTTATCCTGTATTCATTTTTATAAATATTAATTAGCGTTTTCCATAATTTCCTCATTAATCAGCGGAGCCGTAAAACGAGTAACTTCTGTTTCAGGAATTATGATATAAATATTGCGGTTTAGTTTGTCCAGTAACTTGTGATAGGTAATAAGAATGGATTTTTTTACCCAAAGTTCTTGTAAATAAAATTCATAAATTATGATTACAAGTTCAATAATATTATAAATTAATATAGAAAATAACAATAATTTCTGATAAAAGCATGTGCTCTTTTTTCCATTGTTAGGCTGGGTGTAGACCTGAGGCTTGTCTAGCTTTTAAAAACAAACTATCGCTCACTCGCAAACGAAACTGTGTCATAATATTTTTTTTCAAAAACCTACTAACTAAAAGAACTGATATTTTATAAGAATAAACTATTCTGCATTCTACAGCAGACAAATCTGTTTATATTCTCGTATGTGTAATCTCTAAATTATATTTAATTGTGTCAATCAACTTTCGAAAACAAAAATTCCAGGAGTAAAAAGTATGCTGTCGGCCTCATTGCAAGACTGGTAGTACACTATCGTGTGGCATTTGGGACCGCATCGTTAGCATTTAACAAAAAAACAACCTTTCTAATAGCTACGCTTTTTCACTAGTTCTATTATAAAACTATATGAAAAAACATTTTAAAATATATAAAAATAATAGCCCACCAATTGGGTAAGGTGACATAATGTTATAAAAGGAAGTGGAAGAGGAAGTGAGGGTGGATGGATGGATGGATGTTTGTTACTCTTTCACGCAAAACTACTAAACGGATTTGGATGAAATTAAGCACACAGATAGGTTATAACCTGGATTAACACATAAGATACTTTTTGTCCCGGTACGCAGGCGTAGCCGCGGGCGTAAAGCAGTTTAACATAAAATAGTAGTTTTAACCTCCTGGATGCCAGCGTCATTCCTTTCACTACAATCACGCGACAAACATTGATGGTTGGGTTGCAGAAATGGTATTAAAATGACGTTTTAATCTTTATTTAATAAAGGTTTGACGCTGGCATCCAGGAGGGTAAAATGTGTGTCAGACCACCTTCGCCAGTGCTCTCCATGCGGCTGGCGGTATTGATGGTGTCCCCGAAGAGGCAGTAGCGCGGCATGGTGGTGCCCACCACGCCGGCCACGCACGGGCCCGTGTTGACGCCCGCGCGGATCATGAGCGGCGCGCCCGGCCGGTGCGGCACGCACGCGCCCTCCAGGCTGCGCAGCAGGGACAGCGACATGTCCGCTATCTCTGACGCGTGCCGAGTGCCTGGGGACAGCTGACTATGAGCACGAGCAATGTACAGTCAACAAAACAGTTAGGTATGCAGGCTAGCAATCGTCTTACTCTATTATAAATAATCAATATCGCTGGACATTACACACAGCGCCATCTAGTGCCACACTAAGCAACGAGGCTTGTGTCGTGGACACCAGATAGTTGATATACTACATAGATACTTTTTGTTTGTAAATACATACTTATTATACATATAAACACTCATGACTCGGAAACAAATGTCCATGCTAATCACACAAATATTTGCTCCTACCGGGATTCGAACCCGGGACCCTAAGAACGTAAGGCAGCCTCACTACCGCTGCGCCATTCGGGTTGTCGTGCAAATGTGAAAGTTTGTGAGGATCGATTTTTGTTATTCTTTCACTCAGAAACTACTTAGCGGATTTAGATAAAATTTGGCAAACAGATTGATTATAACCCTTTCGCATTTAATAGTAGTAAGAAGATTGCTAGCCTAAATACCTAATTATTTTTTTACTACAACCAATGAATGAAATAGAAAAACTTAGCGAAATTCAAATGCGATTTTCTCCTACAGTATTAATTAACGTTTTACGGTTTGACGAACATATTTATTACGAAAGTACTCTTTATTAAACACAGACTAATAATATTTACATTATTTACACACTAACTCTATAAAAGAAATAAAAATATTTTACAAATATCAAAAAAAGGTTACAGGTGGCCTACCATGACGCCTAAAAGCAGGATCGTTTTAATCTTGTTCCAGGGTGAGAAAGAGATGGCGCTAGACGTTCTCTATAGCTCCGTCTCTTTCCCACACTGGAACAAGATTAAAACGATCCTGCTTTAAGACGTCATGGTAGGCCACCTGGGCGTCGAAAAATTCGTTGCACATCGCTGTCAACAGGAAAAGTGCCCAGAAGGCTGGCAGCATTTTAGCGAGGTTACCGCCGTCAGACTGCTCGGTGCCAATGTTAAGTATAACAATACATAAAGCCCATATTTGAATTATATTATTTTTGCTGGGTGGGGGCGGAGTCGTTTATGTGGGCTTTAATGTCCCATGCGAAATTTGAAAATAGAAAATCCTGCAGTTTGGTTTATTTGCAAAGAATTCACGGATCTGACCCGATTGATTACTCATAAATGGGGTGACTCAAAACTAATAAGCTCTTTACCTAGAACCCCGGTTCTAGGTATCAGTCAGTCGCTACCAAGCCGATTGGTTATTATCTAATGGATCTGTTGAATAATTCTGAGAAGAAGAAACAGTTTACATGACTTACCGTTTCTCTGCGGTAGACCCGACACGACCATGTACGCGTCGCCGATAGTCTCTACTTTGTAGACATCGTAATGAGTAATCTTCTCATCGAATAACCTAGACAAACATTATTAATATTAGGAATATAACGCACGTTAATCATAAATGCATATTCACATAATTTTCCTGCAGTTCAAGTAACAATATGTATTCCAGATAACGTATTTCACGTATCAGAACGATAATTTACTTGTAATTATTTGTTATAATTATATTTTCCTGCTGTGAACTCATAGGAAGTACCAACTCTAGAATTGAGGCATACTCGCATAGCAATGCATGCAGAAAGATACTGATTCTAAATTTTACTGGAAACTTTTCAGCATATATAATGGTCCACTGAGGTAGGACAAAGACGAAGAAACTGGCGAACTATTCACATTTACCATCATAGAAACGAAAGGCAAATTTCACTGATAGTAGAAAGATTTCTTAGAAAGAAACGCACATCTGTTATTTTTTTTTTTGCTAGCCTGAACTGTTCCTCTCCTTGTCTCCCATTCCTTCTACTTCTCTCGTTGTTGTACCTCTTCAGGCCAATAGATGACACCATAAAACAAAAATTCCAAGACACCAATCTCAAAAAACACTTTATTTTGGGCCGAAAACCCGATTTATTTTCAATTAATTGCAGGTTTTTAAATTCGATTTTTAGTTGTTTTGAAATCAATAAATAGTTGAGTCATTGAGTTGAATAAACAGTGACGTCACAGTTGGCTATTGCCATACAAAATCTATGAGAGAACCGCGTTTTGACAGCTCTTAAAAAGTATCTCAATTGATTTGTGTGTCATCTACCCCATTGACAGCCGGGACCAATGGCTCAACGTGCTTTCCGAGGCACGAAGGAAACTAGAAGTTATGTAATGTGTGGTTATCCTTTCATGGACCAACCTAGGCAATCGTGACTACGAGCTTCTCGCATGTACCTAAGATCAATAATAAACTAATATTTTGAATAAATTAGTCAAACCAAAAAGTGCGGTTCGCAACTGGTGGAGAAGCAAAAAGGAAAATAACGCATCTTGCGATTTTGCATTTCAAATTAACCTACGGTACGGTCTAATATTCAATCGTAGAAGGTTTGAGTCACGTACACCAATAGGTACTATTAAATTTACTTAAAATGTAACTTACGGGCAAAGACATTCAAATATTTACTTTGCTTACATCTTAATATCTAAATATCTTCCGTGATAATTGAACTCCCGATATTTCGACGCTGTTGCAAGCTCCATGATCGCGGGTTAACTAGAAGATATCCCGTAAGTGACATTTTAAGTATAGATAGGAACCGTGAAAGCTTAAAACAGTGTAGGTGCTATTACTATTATACTAAATGATTTCATTCTTAGATTGTCCTACCATCAATTCAAAAATGAAATAATAATTAAAATCACATAGTAGGTGAAATTGATAGGTGGGTTAATAGGTGAATAATGAAACCACTAAACCGTTTGTATCAACTAATTCAACTATGACATTGTCGTTATGAACACAAATATGTAGGAAATCTGCAAAGTACGGTCGACCAAGCTATTTGGTTTACATTTTAACATGCAAGTTACATTGTAAAATGTATACCAAATAGCTTGGTCGACCGTACCTACGTTATTAATATTGTACGTTATGTTTTTATTTCCTCTTAGCCAGTTTTCATGTAAATTGACATATTGTTACACCATTTTCTCTTACTCTAAAGTAGCTAAATTGCTAAAACATGGTATTTTCGTCTTCTAGTTGTACAGAAAGACGTTTTAATATTTTTAAATTTAATGGATTTAAATGATTTTGGGGTTTTAAACGCATTATCGGATATACAGAAACATTGATTATACATTATGTAAGGACGTTCTTTTGGTGTGTTTTGACAAGGTTATGTACACACAAAAATATAGTGTTTATATTATTGCATGGGTATACCGCCGTTTACCCGAATTTTATTTGCCCTAATATCATTTGCCATAATAGTCAACAGCCATAATATCATACGACATAATACTCATTTGCCCTACTCTCATTTGCCATATTAGTCACGTGCCAGAATCATTGTTTCCCATAAAGTCACTTACCATAACATCATTTGTCATAATCATTGTAAGCCCTAATTATCTCATGCCCTAATTATCACATGCCATAATTATGAAATGCCATAACATAATTTGCCATCGACATCGGGTGTGTAACGGTTGTTTATATCAAGAGAAATTGGATGCAATTGGGACTTTAGGGCACCCCGACTCGGACAGGTTAGGTTAGAAGTCCCTTCGTGGTTATTTTTTTATAAACCACACAGAAGTAGGAGCCCCGCGAAGCGGGGCTCCGTCGACCTAACCCACCATCAACCATGCACAGAAAAAAAAATATTATGTCTAATAATTATTATGACACATAAAAATAAGGCAAACAATACTTATGGCATTCGTATTTTATGGTATCTAAAATTCGGGCAATTAAAAGTATGTCATATGTCTTTTAGGGCAAATGAAACATTCGGGCAAATGAAATTCGGGTAAATGAAATTCGGGAAAATGATGATTATGGCATATAATCTTCGGGCAAACAATAGACAACCTATTGCATGGTATCTGTGGTGCCCATTTAATCAAATCTGACGAGTTTTATGCGAATTTCCAAAATTATTTTACCGGTTCGATAGCAGTTTGCTTTGTGTTAGGAAACTCAACTTTATTTAATGTCCTTGTTATTTTTATCTGGCAAAACAAAGTTACATAAGACATGTTTTAGACGGGTGAACAGGTTATTGGTTTTGCAAAATGAGTTATGCCTAACACGGTAAAACTCATTTCTAAGTCATGCAAGCGTAGGTACAGTTGACCGCGTGTCAGCAGTAACACTTTGACCTTGAACTGGCCTAGCGTAGCATTTCCATAGAATATGGGACCAGATACGGATGCACTGCTTATGCTTTGGGAAGGCCGAATATGGCCGAATAGGCCGAATATAAAGCTACTAATATTGTGCAAAGGTAAAATTTGTAGGGGGTAATTTTCGGAACTACTGATCCGATCCCGAAAATTCTTTCACTAACGGAAAACAGCTAGACGGGGTTGCGGCAGACCGAGGAGAAGATAGCGGGACGTCGTGGATAGCTTGCTGGTGAATTGGCGAGAAGAAGCACACCATCGCGAGAAGTGGAAGAAATGGGGGATTGCTCAGGAGTATGACAATACGGGCTAACTAAAAAAAAAAAAGGAATGCTGCATTATTCCTGAGTGTTGTAGACAATTTATACATTGAAACCGTTCCCGTGAGTACATTCCGCACATAACGGGAGCGAAACCGCGAGCAAAAGCTAGTATTAGAATAACAGTACCTACCTAGACAATATGACACTCTAGCAGCAATAACTATGACGGAAACGTCAAACATGTAGGTATTGGACTAACATAAGCTCAGGAAACACTAATGTCAATCCTGCTGAAAATCGTTAGAGAAATACGAAGCGTTTTGAAAGTGTATGCAACTGGTCCAGGCTTATACAGAGTGTAAACAGACTCTTCACGAAGCCGTTAACCAAGCATTCTGTATATCAAACTAAGTAATCCTACGCAAAAATTATTGCTGGGAAATGACTTTTTCTTTGGGGTGATAAATCACGTTTTACCGTAAGTGTTTAAAAAAAAGTTCTTACATAAAACATGTACTTATTTTAAAAAAAAAGTGAAAATGTTGGAACATTGACCCCCAATATCTCCGTAACTAGAAGGTTCCCGGGTATGTTCTAGAACAAAAAAATGATCGCCATAATGGGAAGAGCAAGTGCTTTTCGGCTTCGTAAAGAGTCTTTTTACAGCCCTTAGGTGCGATTAATAAACAATACAAAGAGGCATGCTGCGAATGTGATCTCCCTGGGTCTAAGTAATATGGACGTACTCGTATTATCGACTCGGAAAGAAGAAGTTAACTAGGATTAAGTCGCCGTTGATTTAACAATTAACAAGATGGAACGTGGTTTAGCCAACGGACCTGTACAGCATATTGAGCATGTTTATCACCTCCATGGGAGTACTACTGGCCGATATGTTGGTGAACCCGACGATATCGCTGAAGAATATTGTGACGGCATCGAAGGCTTCGGCCGGCACCGCCCTCTGTGCTCGTAACCTCCTCAGAACTGGAAGAGGCAGCATTCTCGATAAAAGCAGATCACTCTTCTGCTTTTCTTGTACCAACTTCTGGGTGCTCTGCTCTATTGAGTTAGTGAACGTCTGAAACGAAAGAGAAAAAAGCCGTTATTTAATGAGTTAAGTTAATATGAATGGTTGCCTCTTAGTTAAGGGAAACTTTCTGCATAATACGCTTACATATATATTTCATATGAACTCATTGTACGTGTAGATTTGACTTTTGTCGTACGTGTTCCTTTTAAGGCTACAAACAGTTTAATAAAAGGAAGGTAAGATCTGCATAGATATAACGTGTGGTTTCAATTAAAAACTTCACAGTTGACTTTGCTACAGCTATAACTTCTTTTAATAAAAAATTGTAGGCTCACGTGGCCTAAGTACCGATTTAGCGTTGAAGAAAAACATGACACTAAAATCACATTCCTTGCAGTGAAACTAAGGTAATGTCCTACTACATACGTAAACTGGTAACTCTGGCTGGTGCGTTTAAAACTAGCTTCATTTCATCACATGGTAAGCTAGTGAGAGAACTGTAGTAAGCTCGTGTGTTAGTTCAATAGAATGGCATTTTACTTGTGAGACCCCTTTACTACCACTGATTATATTATCCTGACTTTAGTATTCGCTAAGATCATTTCTGGACTGCCAGCCCTGCAGGCTTAGCCAAGTTGACAATCTATAATTGTTAACGCTATTCATCTCAACGTTAAATCACGTGATCAACACAAACGAATAGAAAACCTGTAGACAAGTTCACATTGTTCAAAATGATAGAATAGAATGTTATCGTTTCTACAATGTTGATCGCTATACTCTTTGGTAGGAACGCTCACCATAGACTAAAGTATAGGTTTTTTCTACAGACATTAGAGAACGAGCGATCGACTCAGTCGTGTCAACTTGGCTACCAATTTAACGCTTTCGACAATCGCTTACGCCGAGGCGTTTACGATTTTATAAAGAGAATCGATACGAAACGTTTGTAACTTGGCTAGGGGGGCTGATTTTTTTTATATGTATTTGTGTTTGTATACACGATAGAAACCGTAATCATTTTTTATTAGGAAAGAATGATAATACTTGAGACAACCACACACCTATAGCACATCTCGCCTCTATGTTTTTGTTACTAATATAATTATGTTATGGGTCCGTTAGCAAGGAAACCTGTTTCCTTAATGAGTCCCACATGGGTACATAATATCGGCTCTCACTTGTGATTCACTACTAGTACAGTTACTATGTAATATTCCAATACAGTAGGCAGTATGAGTCACTGGCTGTGTCGCTATGAGGACGCCCCATGATCATTATTGGATGTTTACGAATCGACTTATCTAGAGATAAAACGTCACAAACTCACCATTAGTCACAAAATAAATAAAAAATACAGTAACATCATCATTTATACTATAATAATAAAAATATTATATAGAGGAAAGATTGTTTGTTTGTGTGTTTACTACGATTTAACTCTAAAACTACTCAACCGATTTTAAAAATTCTTTCAGCGATGGATAGCTACATTATCAGCGAGTAACTTAGGCAATTGTATCCCTGTACTCCCACGGGAACGGGAACTATGCGGGTTAAACCGCGTGACGTCCGCTAGTCATAAATGAATTGACGGTAAATACACAGTACACAAGTAGGTAGTAGGTCTATTGACGAGCAATGTTTATAAGGTTATACGCTCACGATCAATATCATCATCATCTACCTAGCCTTATGTCGGGGTCGGCTTCCAGTCTAACCGGATGCAGCTAAATAAAAGTATTTTACATGGAGCGACTGCCTATCTGACCTCCACAACTCAGTTAGTGCTGGGTACCCCTTGGTATGACTGATTGTCAGACTTTTTGGGCGACTGACTACCAATAACGACTGTCAAAGATCTACAAATGACAGCCAAGACTAACGGCTTAACGGTCTTTCCGAGGCACGGAAGAAACTCGGTATGTTTTTTAGGGTTCCGTTAAAACGGAACTGTAAAAAACAAATACAGCTTTGTGTTAACTTAAAAGAGAGGTTTAAAAATATTGTAAATTGTTTATAGCTGGACTTCAACTCGCACTTGACCGGTTTTTAAATAAATAAATACTTTATCTCCTTTAAAAATAAATCTTCAAGTTTTCTTGACGAAAATTAGCAAAATATCTCGATTTGGTGAAATTAGCTATTTATTGCAATGTTTAGTCAAAACTTTACCTAAAACTGGAATTAACACAATCATGTTTCTCAAGATGATTTTTATGACCATTATAATGTCTCAACAAAAAGAGACCTTGAGCTCTCATTTTTTTCGGAGTTTTATTATATACACTGACTTTACATACACATAATGAGATTGTTATGGAGCCGAGAACTGCCCACGTGTGACATACGACGGTATTCAATACACTTTCGAAGAAATAAAATAATAGACCGAATAGACCGGTCTATAATTTTAGAAAATATAATAGACCGCGCTTTTTTCCCGCGCTTTGCTTTCACAGGTTGAAGGAGGAGCAAAAGTATGAAGCCGCAGGCATATTTTACTGCAGTTCTCGGCTCCTTAGCTCCTGCGGCTCGGAATAAATTACCTACCTAATTGTCGGTAAATACATAGTACACAAGTAGGTAAATAATTATGGTCTATTGACAAATTTTGTTGTTGCAATATTTTTTTAGGTTATAGGCTCACGATTGTTTACAATAATACTGTTTTAATTAATGGCACGTTTCGCGCAGTGGCTGAGCGATTGGCTGCTGCGCTGTGAGGCGCGGGTTCGATTCTCGCACTTAACAAATTTTTGTGTTGCCTACTGCTATTTGTTCCTGGTCCGCGGGTCTGGCTGTTTGTGTATGTGAGTGTAAATATTATAAACGGACCCATGATAAAGGAGGAATTCAAAGTTGAAAACAAAAACTCGAAATCCAAGACTCGTTACAGTATTTTAACATGACAGGAACAGACTGCCAGTTTTTTACACATACAAAATTGTCATTCAATCAAAGTAATCCTAAATTCAAAGCCTAATAGCCAAGTCAAGCACTGCATTGATAACATCAATAATTTGTTTTTTTTTTTTTACTTTACGCCACAACCCAAACAAATACAACTTTTTTAACGCCTGTTACACTTGTATGATTCACTTGTTATGTTACAAAATAAAAAAAAAAACAATACTTAATCTTTGATGTAATTGCTCAGGAAGGAAAATTGCACAGATATAATGAAAGATAATATCATTAATTTGCACATCACGGACCATTCACTGTTGAGACGTCGAGTGAGAAAGTCGTGTTAACTTAATAATTATGCATCGTTTGATAGATCTTGTTGTGTTGTGCGCGTGCGTCAACGTGAGCGTAACTCACGTGTTGAGTCATACTACTAACGACCTTGTTGATACAGCCTCTGGCCGAATCTCCGACACTGTCAGTCAAGAAGCGAACGTTAAAATCAGTTCATTAGATGTTGTTATTGAGTATATTTTATCTACAAGTTCAAATAGTGTTGTGACTGTAAACAGGTTTAGAAGGAATTTTATTTACTCGGATGATTGTGCTAAAAATCAAGTAAGAATCGAAGGCACAGGCAGATGTTATACGTGTGAGAAGTGAGATTTTATTTTTTTATTTTTTTGTGTCTTCTCTCAATAGGGATGACGACTGACTAAAAAAAATATGATTCTGTTTAGTCCGTCAGTTAGATTATCGAAAAAATTGGATACGTGTTTTTTGTTTTATCAAATTAATAAAAATTACGAAGATGAAACGTGTCAAAGATCATGTGTGGGGGCTTGTGTCGTCACATTTGAGTAAAAAATGTACAAAAATTTGACTTCACACGAGTTTTCGACGTACTGTATCGTTTTCATTTTTTGTTTACCTACATGAAAAAAGAAAAAATATGTGTCCAATATTTTTTGGAAATCTATCTGACGGACTAATTAGATTTTTTGTCATCTACCTATTTTTGTCATTCCTAAGGTTATTAATAACACTGATAAAACGGGATATTTGCCATGTTTAATATTAGTTTTGAGTTCCCGATATTTCCGCGCTATTGAAAGAACCATGATCACGGATAAACATGGTAAATATCCGGTTTTCTGTGTTACTGATAGTGTTAGTGACCATGTCAGATTAAATTCCTAAGGTTGTCTGGCAGAAAATGTGTTGAGTGATAAAACGACGCCTTTTTCTTTACCGTGGTAGGTATAATATATATTACGTATTAGCACAAATGATTATGTATTGCATTGTACTTATTCTTTATAGATTTTAGTTGAAGACGGTACCTGTTAGTACTGGCGTAAACTAAATGATAAAGGAAAAACAATGTCTGTTTATTATTTCTTACATTGTTTCTGCCGAAGGGCAAACACCAGCAAGTCCTAGTGTTTTCGTAGTATTGAATTTTAATAGCGACAGAGCGTATCTTTTCACATGAGTTTGTTTTTGTACGACCATTTGCCGTTGATCTTTTATTTATTGAATTGCAAACTAATACACCCTTTTGAAAACTATTTATTTTTCATGAATCATACACACTACTCTACCTATAACTTTCAATGAGTCAACGGTCATCAAATAAATAGGATGTATGGATAGTTTCCCACTGTACGTGGCTTTACAACGACTATGGTCAGTCACGCATTGCACCGAGCATCTTCCAATCAATTGGTTTGTAACCTCTGTGTATTTTTAAAAGTGCTAAGGGAAAAGAAAATATCACTGTAACCAAAGCTTTAAATAGTTAGATTTGCTCTTACTTTGTATATGACTGTATGTATTGTCTATTCTGTATTGTATAAACTTAAGTCCCACGCCAAGTGTCAATACTGAAAAAAGTGAGCTCCCATAATACGTATATGGGGTTAATACGGCAGAATATCACAACTGTCTGTATAAGAGTGTAATAATGAATCAGACACTGACTAGCGGTAACATACAACGCACCAGTATGGACGTATCTGCTGAACAGGGACGAACCTTTTCTCATAGTCTCTCAAATAGAGCGTGTGTGTGTGGTAGCTAATAATATGTAAGGCCTGAATTCCTATTACGATGATGTCGGTCGCGTACAGTCAGTCGCGTACGTCGGCGAGAAATACAGTAGCAACGTACGCGCCGCTGACGTCAGCGTTGCAGTTTATTGCTATACAGACCACAATGTATACTCGTACGTGCGACCGTCGTACGCGACCGACGTCAGCGTAGGAGGAATTCAGGCCTATGAGTCAGCAAAAGGAAGGGGTCTGCAAGGGCCGATGCCTGCCGGGGCTGCGGGACTGTTCGAAAGAGATACCGTGGCCCCGGAACACAACGAGCGATGAAGGAACATGGATGGGTTTTAGTCTGTAAAAGTCTGACACTCCCTCCTGCTGCGGCCAGAGCGGGAGGAGTCATTTGATGATTTCCCATCCGAAAAAAAGACGCATCGTTAGAAGCCATCTTTAGCAATTAAAACAATAATGACGTAACATTATCTGAATGATGTCCACCGGATTTTGTAATCACTTTGTACAACACTTTGTAATTAACGTAAGATACTGTTTCTTAGCGACGCGCGACGGTATAACTTGTCCGTGAAAATTACACAAATGAAGAATAATTACCTACTGTTTTTCAATGGATGCGGTCAATGATTCACTCATAAGAACGAGGATACTATACTTTTCACTCGTGTTAGTCACCTTGCGGTTAAGATGATTTTAACATCAATAAGTGTATTTATAACCTCTTCGTCGTGATGCTGGCTGTCGATGTTTTATCTTATTAATTAGCCCCTAAACTTCGCCACCACTACGACTTTGTCGGTGGCACCGCAGAGGTCGCCCAGGCTGCATGTTTTGGGGCTCAGTGGGCAGGATATTTATCATATAAATCGGTGCATAATTTTTACCTGTATGTGCATATTTTATTATTAAAATTAGGTATATAACCGGTATTATCCATACGCGTAAAAACTGCGGTAGGAGTGATTTAAATTTAAATTTTAATGGCCGCCAATAATTGTGATTTGCAAAACGCTATGCATGTCCAATAATGGAACTATATCAAATATTTTCAAGATCAAGGTTCCATGCTGAAGTAAATTTATTCTTTCACTTTTCTCATAAAATGTCATGGTCTAAAGTGACAGCAGATAACGTATTCATATTTACGAAGCATTTGCAAATGTTTTTTGTAAGTTTTAACTATTCAAAAGATAAAATTGTTTGCGAATTTCAAAGTCATATCTTTGTTTTCTAGTAAAAGTGTGCCTACTTAATATATGTATATGACGTTTTATTTTCTTTCATGGTTATCTTGAAAATCTTTTATTATCTTGCAATACTGCTAAATAAAATATAGCTTAACAATGGAACAGGTTTTGTAACAGCTGATTTAATTAAATGTGACCAGCTAAACCCTAGCCTTTAGAGAGCTCTGGACTGCAAAAATTTAAAAGTGGTATTCAGTTGCATCTGATTAGACCAGAAATACAAATATGTTTTTAGGAAATTAATGTTTTAAGTAGGTAAATAATGAACACACTTATAACCTTTTTTATATAGATGAATCGGGGGAGAATAGAAGTAAAAATAAAAACGAAAAGTCTGACGAATTGATAACCTCCTCCTTTTGGAAGTCGGTTAAAAATTTCTTCAGCCGTAACTTTAAAAGCCTAGATAGATGAAATGAAATGAAATTTATTTGCTAGAATTGTAGAATATAAATAGATGGTCGAGACGCTCGGGTCATGGGGTCCGAGTGCGCGTCTCCTTTTTAAGGAAATCTCTTACCGACTGGTCGACACTTCGCGTGACCAGAGGGCTGGCTTTTTCTTTGGCCAAAGAATTAGCATTGCCATTCAACGTGGCAATGCTGCCAGTCTTCTGGGTACGTTTCCGAGTGACAGCGATGCGGAGGAGTACTTTGACGCTTATTGACGTCGTTGTATATATGGAGGTTCTTACTTTTAGTTTTTATTTTTGTAATTATATATAGCCACAAATGTGTAATTTAAACAATAAAGAGTAAATAAAAACTAAAAAAAAATAAAAAAATTGATGGTTGAATTTTATTACAGTTGCTCTCACAATTCGCTAAAACTACTTAGCATGCAAAATTTAAGAATACACAAACAGGGTGTAAAAGACCTCATCACGAAGCCGTCAACCAAGCATTCTGTACATCAAACTAAGTAACTTTACGCAAAAATTATTGCTGGGAAACGGCTTTTTTTTTGGGGTTAAAAATCTTGTTTTGTGTTAGAACTCAATGTAAAACACTCAAAACATTGTGCTGATGAATGGATTAAATAGTATGGGGGTCGTGGAGGTGTAAAAATCTTACATTAAAACTTGTATTTAAAAAAAACTTGTCAAAAAGTTGGAACTTTGACCCCAAATATCTCCGAAAGTAGAAGTTTCCTAGGTATGGTGTGGAACAAAAAATGATCTCAATGACGAGGAGAACAAGTGCCTTTCGGCTTCGTTAAGAGGTGTTTTACACCGTTTATGAATACATGAATTTAGCAATATAACGATGATAATGTTCATACCACCCTCTATACAGGGTGTAAACGGACCCTTCACGAAGCCATCAACCAAGCATTCTGTACATCAAACTAAGTAACTACGCAAAAATTATTGCTGGGAAACGACTTTTTTTTTTTTGGGTGAAAAGTGACGTTTTACGATAAAACTCAATCTAGCGCACTCAAAACATGCTGATGCATTGAATAAGAAAACGGGTTATGTAGGTACCTATTTAAAGTAAAGTTTTGACCTTAAAAACTAGTATTTAAAATTATGTGACTGGTGATAAAGTTGGAATTTTGACTCCCAATATCTCCGTAACAAGAAGGTTCCCAGGTATGGTGTAGAACAAAAATGATGAGGAGAACGAGTACCTTTTGGTATCGTTAAGGGTCTATTAACACCCTTAATTGGTTAACAACTCGGTGATTAACTGCTAATAAGACTATCTCACGAGCAATTCAAGTTTCTAAATTGTTTTTTTTTTTATTTGTGCAGGTACGAAGAAATCACAGAAGAAGATTGCCCTCTCAAACAATGACGACAAGTCACGACCTTGTAGCAGCCATGTCTACATACTATGATGTTACTTGGAGAAATAATATCAAAACTGGACTATCCTAATTTACCAGAAAACTTAGTGTCGTCCCTTGTGGTTCGACAGGGCCAAATATTTTGTGAACGGGTATTTAGAGCATTAAATATTTATATTTGTGGATATCTGTCACTCTATGCGTACGAGACAGGTACATCATATCTTTTCACAAGACATGTGTGTCTTACTTTCCTACCAAGAAGGTGAGCTACGAAACCAAGATATTTCCACAAGAGCTAAGTGGTGCATCGGAGTCGGTAAGATGTGCTGTGACGAGGCGCTTTGTGCGTTTATAATAAACTAAACCGAGTTGTGTAATTTTCCACTAGAGCCTAGGCAAGCTGGGCTAAGAAAATAAAACGGTTGAATTGGTTAATATCAATCTTTATGTACGCAGTTTAGTACATGTGGTGGAAAGGCAGTCAAAAGCTATTTATTGTTCATCACTACGGATAAAACCGATCCTGTAAAAATGCAGCTTGACACAAACAACAGACACGCCGTCCGTACTACCGACTGCACTAACGATCTGCCACTTTTCACCCAAATACCCCAAGTAATAAGGTTGAAAACTGATCGACCGTCATTGAACTCCGTAGTGCCTACTACATTTGACAAGGCCCATGTTCGAGTCAAGCAGGGCTTAACCTAAGGCCGTAGTGCACTTACTTATTTATTTAGGGGTTAGACAAAGTGTCCTTTAATCTGCGATGACGGAAGAGTTAAAAATGTATTGAATTATCATTAGCTACTGATTAGATTCAGTCATTTCTGTTGAATGTTGTTGTAGAATTGTTGGATATAGAAATACAGATCAACAAACAAATTAAACGACTGATTTGAATTAAATTGTTTTGTTTTATTTACCAGTTTTACAACATTATGAACAATTTGAAAAACACAGGTAACTTAAGACAATGGTGTCGATTCTGTTGTGCACAAACTAAACTTATATTTAGGCTATTGCTATCTTTTACTAAAAGGCAGTGCGAGAAAAATACGGCTATAGCTATGAACCAAGTTGGAGATCTCAAACTAGTTTATGCCTTGCGCTTCACCGTGTTTTTAGTCGACATGTTTTTACGTGCACCCTTCACTTGTATGGAAATATTAGTTCCAAATTAAATTTGACAGCTCTAAATTACGTCCGTCTCTTTCTCGTTTTATTAAAGAGAAAAAGATAGCAATAGCCTAAATTAAGATTAGTTTGTGCACAACAGAATCGACACCATTATCTACGGTTGATGAGGTATCATCATAAAAAGTGATTAGGTCAGCTTATTGGGATTTTCTTCAAGAATTTCTCAGCAGTCCACGGAGACTATTGTCATCAAATGGGCACAAATCCAGACTACTTGTCTGCTATGCTGGTGAGATATTCCTGATAGGAATCACTGAATCATTAGACCAAAGGCAGACATAATATAACATTGTATAACGTTTTATTTTCAGGAATTCGATTCACATGGGGAAAAATGTACTTATTATAATTATTGTAATAATCAGGCTTATATTAGTTAATCTATGGACAAATAGTTCGCTAACGTATTGCTGTTGCACTGTTATGCAGTGGCAAGTGATCACCGCATACCTATTTCGATAACTTTTTCGGGAGGTTTCCCAGTTTGTTGAACCATGGGTAGGTACACTAATTGATATAATCATCCTCAGTTTACCAATTAGGCGAACTATAGCGACGCCTTAGAGTGAAAGCCTCGTAAGTGTAAAAGAAGTAACTTTTCAGAAGGAATAAAAAACTGCGTGCTGTAAAATTTTTGTACGGCGTCATTTACTACTCTGTCAAAAAAGTACCGGGAAAAGATCAATAATACACAAAATGTCTGTTATTCATCCAAATTTATTTTATCACCTTCAAAGTATGCTCCTTTAGAAACGATACACTTGCGCCAACGAATAATCCTTTCATCAAAACATTTTTTAAACGCTGCTTCCGGAATTGAGTTCAGTTCTCGCCGCGAATTCTCCTTTATGTCTTCTATCGATTGAAAACGGGTGCCACGAAGTGGTAATTTGAGTTTAGGAAAAAGAAAAAAGTCAGCAGGAGCCATATCTGGTGAATATGGTGGTTGCTGGATGGTATTTGTTGAGTGTTTGGTCAAAAATTCGTTCACAATGATAGCCTTGTGCGAAGGCGCATTGTCGTGGTGCAAAATCCAAGAATTTTCTTTCCACAAATCTGGCCTTTTTCGTCGAATTTGCTCTCTTAAACGCCGCATAACGCTCAAATAATATTCTTTATTTACCGTTAGACCTTCCGGTAAGAATTCAGAGAGCACAACACCGCGATAGTCAAAGAAAACAGTCAACATGACTTTGACTTTTGATCGACTTTGGCGTGGTTTTTTCGGTTTCGGTTCAGTTGGAAGGCGCCACTCCGAAGCTTGTTGACTAGTTTGCATGTCAAACTCGTAAACCCACGTCTCGTCACCAGTAACAATGCGTTTCATGAATGTTGGGTCCGAACTGACTCGTTCTAGCATGTCCTCAGCGACTTTCATGCGATTGAGTTTTTGGAGAAAATTCAGATCTTTTGGGACTAGCCGAGCAGCAACATGTTTCATACCCAAATGATTAGTTAAAATGGTACGGATCGACTCGTGAGATACAGAAAGTTCGACGGCTATCTCTCTCAGAGTTGAATGGGGATTTTCAGTCACTATTTTCTTCACTTTTGCGATGTTAACTTCAGTTGCAGACGTTGACGGCCTACCAGAGCGAGGCAAATCTTCCATCACATCTCGACCGCTTTTGAACGCTTTGTAACCACTCATAAGCACGAGTTTTTGATAAAGTCGATTCACCGTAAGCCTTCTGTAACATTTTCAGTGACTCCGAACACGAAATTCCATTGGCGATGCAAAATTTAAGACAAACTCTTTGTTCGATTTTTTTGTCCATTATGAAATTCGCAATACACACTATATATGATAATACTAAAACCAGCTCTGTATTTAATATAAATAACAGAATATGCAACTCAAACTCCGCGCCAAAATGGAAAACAGTTGTGCCAATCTAACAACTGCAAAAAAACAAAAATTTGAATTTGGAACCATAAACAAATCATCCATTCCCGATACTTTTTTGACTGAATGTAGGTGTTTTTATTAATTAATATGGAAATTTTACCCGCTTTTATATCCAGAACTGTTCGATACTTTATGATTGTCTGAAATGCATAAAATGCTACTTACGAGGTATTCGTAACTGACAGAAGCGAGTATTTACGAGATTCTCAATTACTGTCATAGATGGCGCTACGAGTAGGTACCGAATGAACAAATTAGTCAGAACAGAATGTACGTTGCGAGGTTTCCTTCCTAGAAACGCAATAAAATAAATTTGAGCTATAATGCATTCCCGAGGTTTTCACTCTAAAACGACGATAGGTACATTATTTTGTATAAATACCCATGGTTCACTCATAAGGTGAACCAAGGGTACAGAAAGTTAACCGTGGAACACCTAGGTGAACCACTTTGGTGTTCCACGGGTCAGAAAGGTGATTTTCCCGCTGAAGAATGAAAGAATTAAAAACCTCTCTATGTAAGCCGGAGAGGTGATCTGTACCACAGGACTTTCCTACTTCAGACACCTTTCTCCACCTAAGTTTGTGCGTATTATCAACCAGTGCTTGTAGTTCCTAATGTCGAGAAAATTAATAGAGATTTACGAAAGATTACCTCTGACAAAATGTGTTAAAAATATCTGAGATATTATGCTATAAATAAACGAGAGATAGGAAAATACTTCTTCTTCTTCTTCAACCCTTGGAAAATACTTAATTATCAGCAAAAGCAACACAGCTCTCACAATGTTGCTAATACTATGCTAACAATAATAAAATGGTATCAAGACCCTTGTCACAGAACTTTGCATCGTCTGAATCGTACCCAACAATTCAAGCTTTTGTATTGAACGTGTTTATTAAACTTGTCTGAACTGAACAACAACTGATTAATACTTCGAGTTATGTACATAAGTATAGATAGTAAAAAATAAAAAAATACAACCATAAGGGTGAGGCCAAACGAACGTAATTTTTTGAGTCGCGTAATTTCGGTTTCATACATATTTTATGTCGTCGCGTCGCGTCACGACGTAAAATGCGCCCAACTATGTATGAAACCGAATTTACGTAACTCACAAAATTACGCTCGTTTGGCCTGACCCTAAACCTACTCTTTGACGCAGTTGCGTATCACACATACTGTCGCCGATATTTTTTATTGTTGAAACATTGATACAGTAATTTATCAGACCTGCACAACCAATTGGAGAAAAAAGGACGTGGAAGTGAAACTGAGGAAGTGGTGCAGTATTTGAAAGTGAAGACCAACTGGACTCTGAGGGTCGAAAGGTTGGAATCGCGCCACAACATCAACTTTAAGTCATTCGTGGTACGAGTTCCAACCCACCATCTACAGACCTGCATGAAGGAGGACTTTTGGCCGAAGGGTGTCGTATATCGACGTTTCCGAGGGCGGTTACGCGACACCACGCAGCGAAACACGACGTCGACAACGTTGGGTGTATAGTTTTAGTCTCGTATGGTTTAAAGTATGTATTAGTATATTATTGTTGTTAATTATTATTTTGTGTATTTAACCTATGGACCTTAGTTGCCTGATAGTAAAATGATTATAATTACTTATTATTATTTTGTAAGAAAGTAGGCAAACATCATGAAACATAGGAAACACCGAACATTAGGAAAGTATAATATAAATAAAAGGGGGAAAAAATTATGACCACCAAAAATAACTTTGTGACCACTAACATCTATCACCTAAAATATCAATTGATCACCAAATCTAGTAAATTGAGCAGTAACTAGTTTTGCCTAGGCCGACTTGGGACCAATTTTTTTATAAACCATTCAGAAGTAGGAGCCCCGCTTCGTCGACCGGGTCACCCTCGACTCGGATGCAAGAACATAACAGTTCAATTTCTGGTGGTCATTAACTAAAAAAAAAAATTTTTGTTCTAATTTCACGATAAAATGGGGATTAATTTTGGTGACCTTTTACTAATTTTGGCAATCAAGTGTTTTTTTTTGCTGTTACCTTTTGCTAAATCTGGTGGTGGCCTAAATAAAATCACCAGTTTAATAAGTTCGTTAATAAGGTTTAATTTCATTACAGGCAGCGGGACACATCAACTTGAAAACCGTTAACTAACTACAGTATAAAACGACAACGTTTTTCGTGTCAGTCAGTCGATATGACAATTTTATTTATTCTGAATGACACATTGGATTTTGATGTGGGCTTTTTTTTTTGGGACAAGCCCGCCACTCTGTTCCCAAACCACTGTTACTTCTGAAAGCCAGAATCAACAGTGGCGACCACCAGAAAATCGCCGAGACAATGAAGCTCAACGAAGTCCCAGAGTATGAATTTAACTGTCTTGGATCCAGCAACGAAATTAATCAGAAAAGTATAGTGGAGGAGTAGGAAAAAAAAATGTGGGCTTTATAATTTTTTTAAAGAATTTAATATCGCAACGACTTAACGTGCTTTACGAGGTACGGAGGAAACTCTGTATGTAATGGGTGGTCACCCATCCACGGACCAACTCAGGAAAGCGTAGCTTAACTTGAAGATCGATCCGAGCGACTTCAGTCTCGAGTTCCTCAACACAAAACTATCCAGACTATCAAACTGAAAAACTTTTTTCATGTAACCAATATCGTATCACGAAAAAAAAAATAATTTGTTCAGTCAATTAGGACAGGTTTTAAATTTTGTATCGGACAGCTGATAGATATTTTTCGAAATTAGGATGTTGGTCTCATTGAGAATGATGGCCAGCTTGATAGGCTGTATCACACCCCTTAATATGACCATACCTTTTGGATACATGCTGTATAATTAATTAATATGTCTAACTTAGTTTTGGCATGGCGTCATTGCACCCGTGCGAATCAGGGTCGCCTGTTACAAACAAACCTATGTTTGTAACAGGCGACCCTGATTCGCACGTTTCTAGATAGAAACGTGCGAATCAGGGTCCTAGATAGGAAGGAATCGAGTTGGCGGAGCTTCTGTGCAGTTGAAGTTTATTTTCTTCTTAATGACATACTGGACACTTGTCATCTCCCGTGAGATCAATATACCTAAAATAGTGAAAATAACAGAACTTAGAAAATGTTAGTTTGGTTTTAAACAGTCCCTTCACGAAGCCGTCAAGCATTCTGTACATCAAACTAAGTAACTCTACGCAAAAATTATCGCTGCGAAATCGTTTCGTGTCTAAGTATTGTATTACTTAGTTTATGTGTACATAACAATAGCGAGACTGTTCGTCTTTTAGGCAACCAAACAAATACACCGAGATTGCTTGTATTTTTTCCAGTGAAGAAATAAGATAATTAAGTATTGAGAGGGAGATGTTAATGTAACCATATAAACGTGTGTCTTTTGTAATAAAGCTCAGTATTGTATCAGCATTCGTTGTGTCATTTACTCATACCATCGCCCATCCGCACATGGCGACCGTGACAGTAAAATAAACGCGAGCAGCCTATGTTTATATTTCATTGACCAAAACGGGAAAAGTGGTGTCACAATGTATTGTAACGAGACCAATCTTCTACCGGGACTTAGCGCGATCACTACATTATTAAGTGAATATTAACTGCATCAACCTCAAAATGGGTACAACTAACTCAAAAGAAGAAGTTATAGTTCCACAAAACGCAGCAGGTGGAAGTAACAGCGCTGATATCAGGCAACTGACGGTGCATGCCAGCACGACCAACATCATCTTAATCGTGGTACTCCTCATAGCATTGTTGGCGTTTCTGCATGGTGTCTTCAGAATTTACAAGAACTGCCATCAGAAATGGATGGGTAATGAGATCAGGAAGGACAGACTTCGATATTCTATATGGAGACGTAGAGCAGAGGTAGAAAAGGAAATGCGGACGAATGCCAGAGGCTACAAGAAGGACACTGAGGACATCATCTAAAGAGTTCAAGGCCCAGGGTTTACGAAGAACAGTGCGCGGCAAAATAATCAGTGCGCGGAAATCGTAACCGTTATGTATCAGTGCGTGGTTATTCGCATAACATAAATAAATAAGACATTATGTTATTGGACTAAGATAAGTGACAAATGAAAATAAAATAAACACTGGAGCGTATGCAGAGTAAAATGATGGTATGTAAATTAATACTAAGAAGACAGAAATATGTTAAATGGCAGAAAAATTAAAAACATTGTATGACAAGTTAGTTGAAATCAGGAAATATTTAATAAAGATCGGTCCAGATAGGAGAAAGGGCAAGATAATAGTCGTAAAATTAGGAGAGGCAGATAACTTAGTAAAAGAGTACAACCTATTTTTAGAATATTATTCTAAAACCAAAAGCTCCATATGTGAGAGTGAATGTTCGCTTATTCACGAGCTTTGCGCAAATTTCGACAGTTTATATGAACAAATATTAGATTTGTGCTCACAGAAACCAATAACGGTAGATACGATGACAACCACTTGTAAATTTGATTTAAAAATTGCTTTAAGTTTATTGCCAGTTTGTACAGACGATGAGGCTAGCGTAAAGCAACTTATAGACGGCATAGAATACTACAAATCAGAGTTAGACGAAAATTCACACGGGAAGCTATTACATTTTGTGTTAAAAAATAGACTCTCTCAGACCGCGAAATTGAAATTAGCAACGTCATATGACAATATTGACGAATTTATAGCCGACTTAAAAATCCAGTTACTACCTAAAAAATCGGCTACAGCAATACAACGTAAGCTACAAAGTCTTAAGCAAAACGAATTATCAATAGATGATTACGGCAAAAAAATCACGGAATTGTTTGTTGATTTGACGATCTCTCAATCGGAGGGCAACGATGCTAATTTCAAAGTTTTAAAGCCAATTAATGAGAAGCTGGCCATCAAAAGTTTCTCAGATGGATTGAGAAATCGACGACTCAGCACAATAATTTCAGCCAGAAATTTTACATCATTAAAAGACGCAGTACAGGCGGCTATCGATGAAGATATCACAAGTCCATCAACATCTACTGATATTTTAACCATGAATTATAGAGGCAGATCGTCTTACAACTGGTCGCAACGGAGAGGTCGCTCCTCATACGCAGGTAGAGGACGCGCACGTGACAACCAACAAATGGTCCAAAACCAAGACGAACAACAGGAACAGGTTCGCAGAGGATCGCAGACAAGCTGGCGCAGGTCCACCCGGTCATCTTATGGAAACAGAGGTAGGTCCAATAAAAGTACCCCTAGGAATCAACACATACATACTCTGGACGACTCAGAAACAAGAGAAAATACCGAAACGGAACAACGGAATGAAGACCAGTTTTTCGGGACTGTTAAGCCTACAAATGGGAAAATACCTATTAGGATTTTAAACACGACGGAGTCAGATTTAGTCATAACAACAATTAGCCCAACACTTTACAAAGCAAGCGAGTATGATGTATGTTCATTTCAAGAAAGTAATAATAATGCTGATCGTGTCAAAAAAGTATTCGCTTCGCTATCGCTGAACCATTTAAATAAAGAAGAGCAATCGACAATAGAGTCTATATGCGCAAAATACGCAGACATTTTCTTCCTTCCGGGTGATAAATTAGGTACAACTAAATTATATGAGCATTCTATAACATTGAAACCAAACGTGGCTCCAGTGTACGTTAAACCCTATAGAATGCCGCATTCACAGACAAACGAGATAAAAAAACAAGTGGACAACTTATTGGAACAAGAAATTATTGAACCTTGTTCCAGTGAGTGGTCCAGCCCAGTTCTTCTGGTGCCTAAAAAACCAGACGCAAACGGGAAAAAAAAATGGCGGTTAGTTGTAGATTACCGTAAGCTTAACACTTGTATTCAGGATGATAAGTTCCCGCTGCCAAATATTTCGGACATACTAGATTCCCTGTGTGGATGTATTTATTTCACACACTTAGATCTAAACCAAGGATTTTATAACATAGCGTTAAACAAACACAGTAGGAAATATACTTCATTTTGTGCAGATGGTGGTCAGTATCAAATGACAAGAATGCCTATGGGGCTCAAAACTAGTCCCAGCTCATTTTCGCGTATGATGACTATGGCAATGACCGGGCTATCTTACGAGAAATGCCTAGTGTACCTTGACGACCTTATTTGTATGGGACGGAACCTAACTGACCATAACAAAAATTTAATACAAGTTTTTGAAAAATTGCGCAGTGCAAACTTAAAATTAAATCCCTCAAAATGCGATTTCCTTAAAAAAGAGATGCTTTATTTAGGCCACGTGGTGTCAGGCAATGGTATATTGCCCGACCAAGACAAAATTAAAATAATTAAAGAGTATCCAGTTCCCAAAAGTGTCGACGAAGTGAAACGTTTCGTTGCTATTGCAAACTATTATAGAAAATTTATAGACCATTTCGCAGACAAAGCATATCATTTGAACCATTTGTGTAAGAAAAACATTAAATTTGACTGGGATAGTAACTGTCAAACGTCATTTGAAACTTTTAAACAGAGTATGATGACACCGCCAATCCTTCAGTACCCAGATTTCTCTGAACAAAATCAATTCAAAGTACAAACTGATGCATCTGGGTATGCAATAGGGGCAGTTCTATCAAATTCGGATGGCAGACCAATAGCTTATGCTAGTAGGAGCCTAAACAAAGCAGAAAAGAACTACCCCACTATAGAGAAAGAACTCTTAGCTGTAGTATGGGCTGTCAAATATTTTAGACCCTATTTATACGGTCGTACTTTTAAAATACTAACCGACCACAAACCCCTTGTATACTTATTTAATTTAAAAGACCCATCTAGCAGGCTGTTTAAATTCAGAATAGCCCTTGAAGAGTACGATTATATAATAGAATACGTGAAAGGGAGTGAGAACTGCGTCGCGGATGCATTATCTAGAATAAAAATTACTTCAAAAGAACTAAAATAAATGAATGAGTGTTTGAATGCAGTAATGACTCGCGCTCAAAAACAAAAATTAGACATTGTCGCTCCGGATGATGAGTTGGCCACCGACAATTTGCCAGCTCAACCAAAAGTAGTGGAAATTCATATCAAGCCGAGAGACGCAGTAGAGTTAAGATTTGCAACCAGTAGCAATCTTCAAAAATTAAAGAGCGACAGCTCTATAGAGTTAGAATCACATATATTTATGTATAACGCCCAAATGAAAACTATATTTATAAAACCAGCATCTCAATCACAAACTACGCGAGCCGAGTTTGCGAGAGAGCTGAGTGATTTTTGCGATAAACTTAAGATAAATGAAGTATACTTCATTAAAAAATCAGATAATAACATTTTTGTAGAAAAACTAACTAGCGAAATAAGAAAACAAAGCAACTGGAAAGGGCCCAGATTATGTATATTAAAAGATGTCGAACGAATACTCGACAAAGATGATAGGAAAGTGATACTCAACGACTTCCATCTTTTGCCCACTAGTGGTCACGCGGGCATAAGAAGAATGTTGACGAATATAAAAAAATACTATTTTTGGCCAGGCTTGGAGGGCGACGTCAAAAATTATGTTAAAAAATGTGTTCAATGTCAGAAGCATAAATATACAGTTCAGGTGAAAGAGCCAATGGCAATCACGTCTACTGCTCATTCGGCTTTCGATAAAATCTTCCTAGACTTGGTAGGACCATTAGACAAAGACAGCTACAATTTTTCCTATATACTTACACTGCAGTGTGAGCTGTCCAAGTATGTATGTGCTTATCCTCTGGTCACTAAAACCTCTACAGAAGTAGCACGCACCTTCGTGAATAATTTCATACTTCAACACGGCATCCCGAGGGAGATAGCTACCGACAGGGGCACAGAGTTCATGTCCGAGACCGTGAAACAGGTTTGTGAATTACTTCAAATTAAGAAGCTAAACTCAACTGCGTATCATCACCAAAGCATCGGAGCTCTAGAGAACTCGCATAAAAATCTAGGCGCATTCTTACGAATCCAAGCAGAAGAAAAACCCGAATTGTGGAGTACTTGGTTACCGTTCTGGTGCTTTGCTTATAATACGACAGTTCACACGTCAACAAAATTTTCACCTTTCGAACTCGTATATGGCAGAAAGTGTAACTTGCCCAATAACTTGGCAAAGTGTGTAGAGCCTCTTTACAATTACGACAGTTACCCACTTGAACTTAAGTACCGGCTACAAGTCTCTCAAACCGAAGCGCGGCGAAATTTGATAGTCAATAAAATAGACAGAAAAAGTAGATATGATAAGCATGTAAACCCAATACGGTATAAGCCAAACGATCAAGTCTTAATAAAAAATGAAACTGGAAATAAACTTAAACAATTATATTCTGGACCGTACAATGTGATTAGAGATTTGTCACCTAATGTTGAGGTCGATCATAATGGAAAAACAGACATTATACACAAAAACAGAACGAAACTGTATTATGTTTAGAATAAAAGCAATGTACCTAATAAGCGCATAACAACACTTGTTATACAGGTCAGCAGAAAACGGAGACGCACTAGCGTCAACTATGCGCACATAGGTACCTGCATACTTACTTAGTTTGTAACAATTGTCATAATGTATGTACGACAATCATTAATCATATCTCGTATTATAAGTAACTACTTATTATTGTATAACTTCGAGCAACTAAAAACAATAACAAACATGTGCACTACGATTATGTCATATAGGTATTATATAATTACACGCGTACGCTTTAGTCTAAGAGCTAAGAGTGTCAATGTTTACTTTTTGCAAGTGTTGACAAAACTGCATATTCATACAATAAAATAAAATTAAACTTTTATTTTATTTTAGTTTTAGGGAGGAGATGAGAGGGAGATGTTAATGTAACCATATAAACGTGTGTCTTTTGTAATAAAGCTCAGTATTGTATCAGCATTCGTTGTGTCATTTACTCATACCATCGCCCATCCGCACAGTATATTGGAATTGGTTATCACGTACCGAAGTAAGTTCGGACGTAGTAAGTTATCAACGAAACTACTCATTCAATTTCAAAAAGTATTTCACAGATAAAAAGCTACAGTATTGCCAAGTGAAACAGAATTTGTTTTATGTTAAAAAAGAAACTACACGCGGGCAAGTCGCGGGCACAATCTGCAAGTATGTCAAGTGGTTGCAAAAGGCGACGAGCAAAGTGACGAAAACCACGAATATTTTTAGAGTGCTATGTAGCTGCATGGTGGCAGGCACTGTCAGTTTGCTACTCGACTGCTGTTCGCTTTTGTTTTTGTTTAAATTATTCTAGAATACGCAAATTGTTAAGTACCTAACAGGATAATGATATACTATAGGTACGTAAACGTGTGGTATCCGGGAGAGTAGAATAGAACCAACCCATAACACTCACGGGTGTCGTATAAGGCAACTAATGTCTGAGGCAGAACACCTTGCGCCTCCGTAGACCAGAGAATGGGCAGCAGCGTTTTCTGATAGTCTTTCATCACTGCGATCTCCAATCCGCCTGCCAAGCGTGGAGATTACAACAAATTCCTCCCATCATGGGAGAGGCTTATGTCCAGCAGTGGACGTTATGGGCTGTTGTAGTGTAGTGTAGGTACGTAAAAGGATACTGTTGTTTTTTTAGAGAAAAACCCTGTTATCAAGAGCCTCATTAAGAGGTTTTGAACAAAGATTAGGTTTTAAACTTTTACCAGAGTAGATAGGTATTGCCGACATCATAGTAGTTATTTGCTTTGTTTGATAAAGCAATTTAACTTATTTAGTTAGTGGTGTACATTCCAATACAAATAAATAAATTACTAAGAACTAAATGACTGACCTGAAGTCACGCCAAGTTGACCTGACAAATTTCAGTTATCAGTGGTAAAATGATGACTATCATAGTATAGGTACAATGCCTCTATATCCATATTTTAATTCAAAACGTTGTCTTTTCAAATCGATTTCCAATCTGTCATTCAAAGTTGCACTACTCAGGTTTGGAATTTTCTGAGACATTGTGCGAATGGGACATTGTGCGAATGGGACTTTGTGCGAATGAGACATTCTGCGTCAATGGGACTTTTTGCGAATGGGACATTCTGCGTCAGATCCCACTTTACTTCCATGTTTTTTTTAACATATTCCCACGTTCCGTCACGCAAATATCAAATGCTAATGCTGTAAATGTATTGAACATATAATTATAGTCCTACTAAGTAAGAAAAATCATAGATTGTGGCATAATACTTATACGAAGAATAATAAATGATTAAGAAAATATATAACTCAAATGTTCTTTATTTATTATTAAATACTATGTGAGAAAGTACTTTAGATTACTTCAGGAACTACAAGCAAGTATACAAGTCTGCAACGGTTCTCAGGAAAGTAATTGGTAGGCAGATTTTCTTTATGGGTTGACATTATGTTTTATTTTTGTGCTCTTCACTTTTTCTCCCCTTTTATTTTTTTTACTCTTCACTTTTTCTTCCCTTTTATTTTTTCGGAAATTGAACGGGCGACATACTGGACAAAAGTCTGCCCCGGTGAGATCCAAATACCTGAAATATAAAAAAATAACAGTAAGAAAATGTTACGTTTACCGTTAAAATACTACCTATGTATTTAAATCATTATACTTTAATTTAATATTTTGAATGAAAAAGGAATTCCGTCTGTTTGTCTGTTCACGACATAACAGATAAACAAATTTCTATGAAATATGGTACACAATAATTATGTGAACAATAACTGTGTGATCTAGGTACCTGTATAATTTTTTCAATCTACTCGCGGGCAAAAGTTAGTAGAAAATAATTGGGTTTTAGGCGACTATAAAGTGTTTTGAAGTTCATTTTTTACCAACTAACTGGTTTCGGGGTTGGTTTTCGATACAGATATTGCAAACCATTATTTTTATAGTTCATTAATACATTTTTAAAGCTAAATATTTTAAAGTGTGAAACATTATTTTTAAAGTGCTTTAAACACATCCCAAAATAATTTACAGTCAAGTAAGTACTTACTTTTCACAGGTAACGCATTTAGTTTTCAGCCAAATTCGATCACTTGAGCACCGGCAGGGGAATTTTATTATAGCTTGTCTTTTAATCCTAGTGTCTGGTTGATCAGGTGCTGTGGTGATGGTGGTTGTAGGACATTCTGGACGAAAGTCATCGTCTTCCGCTAGTTCAAAATATCTAAAATATAATTTAAAAAAATCTTAATTAAATGCTTTCTTTAATAGTACATTATGGTACAAGTGTGTAATGCTGGTGATTACCGCTGAGGCGCGATTGAGACCCGAGCCGTCAGGCGAGGGTCTTAAGAGAGCCGAGAACGGTAATCATCAATACACACGTGTTTCATACGACGTTTTTCAACACACTTGTGAAGAAAATAATACAAAAAAATCATTTAGATAATAGATATTTGTCCTTGGAGTTTTTAGGTAGTAAACTTTCCATAACGTTGAGGGCTTCAAATCTTATATCGGGCGGTGTACAACATAAATAATTTTCTTCATAACTAGTACTTGTAGACATTTTTTATTCATAAATAACTATAATTTCAACAGTGAAAACGAGTAATGAAAAGTTTTTCGCAAAGCGGGAAAATTTAATCAGTTTTCCTATGCGCGCGCATCTAACAATGGCGATCTGCCATAGACTAAAATAATGAGGTTTGTTTTTTTTGCTTTTCGCGGATAGCGAATCCACGTACAAAATGGGGAATTCAAAGTTTTCTTTATAACAGAGAAAAAAAAAATTACATTTCAGTGAAATGAGCAAACAATAGGTACCTACATTTATTTATTTGTACTATTGAACACGATTTTTTTTTATAGAAACTTTTGTAGGAACAAAACAACAAGCACCTCAACCAAAAAAAAAAAACCCTATAACTCACTTGTGAGTAATAGTAATGAAAAAGTCACAGTTTGATTATTGGTGTCATTATGTGCCTAATTGCGGTGAAATTAGAGCCATTTTATGAGCAAGTGTGTTGAAAAAGGGCTTTTTAATTAGAACATCAGTTTCTATTATAACTAAGGATATTAATATTAGTATTTTCAAATATATGACGTTATAAAAAATAAATGAGATCTGGGCCTAGCCCAATCCCATGGTTGTTATTGAAAGAGCAACTTTGATAATCATGGGATAGGACTTTTCAAGTAGAGCATTAATTAGTTTTTAATATAACTAAGGTCAATATTAGTAACCTCGGCAAATTATTTCTGATGAGACTTGTCATTCTCCTTTTTTGTGCTTCATGTTTTCATTCTATTTGTACGTTTTTGTTCATTGGGATGTTTTTTGACCTACACGCGGACAAAAGCAGCTAGTTTAATAGTAATTATCGTCAGATACTTACTTTTCGCAAGGAACGCACCTAGTGTATAGCCAAGTATAGCCACTTGGGCACAAATAGCCAGGTACTAATGCAGCTTGTCTATTGACTCTTCCATTAAATGCATTTTTGGGTTGATCTGCAGTGGATGTGGTTGAAGAACATTCTGGAGGGAAGTCACCTTCCGTGAGATCCAAATACCTAAAATATAATAAATAGTAACAATGATAAAATGTTATAGTGAACGTTAAATGCGTTGGTTTTTCTTTTTCGGAATTGTTTATAACACGCTCTTAATGTTCACGTCTTTCTACTTAGTCTCACATTTATGTATTATCTCAAAATTAATTATGTAACCAAGATTTTGTTACAATATTTTGATTCAAAAGAGTGTCCATGGAGTTTCTTGCTCGTTCTTCTCCTTAGAGATCTACGCTAGGGAATGTGCAACTACAGTTCTTTCTCAAGTTATTATGCCTTGTGACTGTGACTGTAGCTTTGTTTTTTATTTGTATTTTTGACATTCAAAAGTGCCGTAATGGTCTAATTGAAATAAATGCTTTGAGTTTAAGTTTTAGTTTGAGACGTGGCTAAAAGCTAGAAGAAAATAAATTACTTACATTTTGCAGGAAACGCATCGAGTTTTAAACCAAACTTTGCCACTTGGGCACTGTACTTCGCTGGGAACGTTTATTAAAGCTTGTGCCTTCAACTTTTCATTATTTTCGTTAGTGTTCGGAGGACATACTGGACAAGTGTCATCGTCCGTGAGATCCAAATACCTTCAATATAATAAAAAAATAATTAGAAAAACCGATGAACTTAAACTACTATACTACTCCTTTTTTGATTAGTAATTGTTTAATACATCAATACTAAATATATATGTTTGTTACGATTTAACTCAATAGCTACTCAACCGATTTTAAAAATTGACCATTAGTAACATAGGCTATATATTATATTGATATCATGTAAATTAGCCGAGTTATCACAATTTTCGCGGATGAAGTCGCGGGCGAAGTGCTGGTACTTAAATATTATAATAAATATTTTCTTTTTTTTTCATTAAAAAAGACCACACTAGGAATTTCTCCTGTATCGTGGGTGCGTTTACAATCATTAAAACTCACATACACAAACAGCCAGACCCGGAATAACTACCTGCAGGCCATACAAATATTTGTTCCGTGCGGGGATTGAACCCGCGATACGCAACGCTACAGTTAATCGCTCAGCCACTCCGCCAACCATGCCGTTTATAAAATAAATGCGTTAGTGACTCTGTCCTTCTGTTAAACATTCACGACATTTTATATGAAATTTTCAATGAAAAACCTAGTGTAAAATAAATTACAGTTACTTACTGTTCACAGGAAATGCATGAAGTCCTCAGCCAAACCATATCTTTCGCGCAACGGCAGGGAGTGTCTATGATTGTTTGTCTCTTGACATTGTATTTAGTTTTTGGTTGATCAGGCCCCGAATTGGCAAAACTTTGCGCCAAACACAACGCACCGAGCGATACGACGATCACAATTTTCATGGTGACAGAGACAAGTCCTGTCATACTCACTGCTAGACTGATGAGAATCGAATGAACACAACAATAACTATTCCAGCCCTTATAATATATGGTACGAAATAAGACATCATTGATGATTCATTAGAAACATGAAAAACCGTATTTGTAGCGGATTGTTTACACGCACGTAATTTAGTCCAGGAAAATAAGAACAATAGAAGGTAAAAAGCCAATTAACCTGGCAGGCACTTATACAGAGGAGGGGGGGGGGTAATTGGGACTTATCTCCCTCCCGAAATATGACTAAAAATAAATGGGATCATAAACAACGGTACTATAAGTTATTAAAAAATATAGTAGACTGGTTGCAGCGATTTTTTACACAGTTCGAATGGTTGTTTTACCACGACCGAATCCCGGTTTCAACGCTTGTCCCCCCCCCGAACCAAAAGTTCCTACACCTAGTGAAGAATTTTCTTTTATTTTGGAACGGAAAGTAGCTGATTTGTGTACTGGAAAGTGTATATTTATTTGTTTATCTACACCCATGTTATAAATCCTCTATAAAAGTATCTGAAACAGTTAGCTTATGGCCAACATTAAAACAGCCAGTGTCATAATAATCATTATAACACCCAAACGGGTGTTATAATGTTGTACTAAATTTCATTATGCAACTCGTTTTAAAAAAAGAACATTGTCTAGCACGTGCGATTCACTACCACAGCGCCGTAATTAAAAAAAAAACTTATAGGTTATTTCGAATTCAAGTCGAATCCCGCCATTTTTGTTCGATATTAGTATTGCATTACTTTGTGGTTTACAACAATGAGTGATATAGCTTTGTGTATTTTAATAATTGTACAATCCAAAATGTAAAATAATTATATTATTACCTATACATGGTTTGTACTGTAACTTTACATGAATTTACATAGACTTCATAGAACACTACAACAACCTATGGTTTCAGAACCTTTTATGGAGGATTCATATCATGGATGTAGATAAAGTCTTGTATGCAACTGTACATAATTAGGTATTAAAACACTCATGTGATACTATTATCACAGTCGGCTTCGCCTCGTGTGATAAACCCACATTCGTGTTTTAATACCCCTGATTATACAACAGTTGCATAAATAACTATTATTATTGTTTGAATTGTACCTAAAGTCATGATTTCCAATGCAACTGCGTATAGTTTTAATATCCGAGGAAAACTATAGCATAACAAAATACTGTTATGTACTCCGCTATAGGTTACGTATGCATATCGGAAGGAAGCACACAAGCTCATCTAAGGCTTTAAAGTATGTCTAGTGAAACTAATCTTTTTGTTCACTCTTCAAACTAGGTCTTACATGAAATGAGGATTTGAAGATATTTATTTCTGTCAGTTTGTTAAAAAAATGGTGCTGGTTTGTATTCAAACACAGTATCTTATTTGTTTGTGGAAGACTGGAAGACTGGAAGTCTAGAACATGATGTTGTCGTTCTTGTTGATGTGGTATGCATATATGGGTGATTCAAGAGGAAGGTTTTTAACTACAATTCTACATTGTACCCGTGCAAGCCGGGACGGGTCGCTAGTTAAAAATAAAACGGAAAGTAGGTAATTACAATTAAATTAATTAATGAAGACCATTTATGATTAACCGTTCACAAAAATTAAACACTATCATTCTAATTAATATGTTGCTTGTTGAATATTTGCCAAAAAATCAGAATGATCGCATGTATTTTAGTGTTTTACTCGTTAAAAAAAATTAAGTATGTTCGTGATTTTTTTTATCGTGTAAAATTAGTTAACATATATTTTTCTGGTTTTGTTTATTGCAGTGAATCATATGCTTTTTGCATTATAAAACTCACGTTTAGCTCCTGTAGTCCCCTCAAATATGAAAGGAGGCCTGAGTGTCAGCAGAAAAAAATAAAATTACGGTCTGATATATTTAATGTTTTGAATTACTTCCAATGTGTGGACAACAGGCAATAGTTAGTTTACATTATAAATAATTATCATTTATAAAATGCTTATATGTTGATCATTTAGCGAACTGGACAGTCTTCTTTGTCTCTTAATTCCTTGAGTCGTTCATCAACTCGTCCCACAAGCCTATGGCCCATTTGGGACGAGTAGATGAAAACCAAAATAAATAATATTTTCGTTATGCAACTCGTCCCACGTTTCTTTTTGTGTGGAACTTTAAACTTTATCAACGTTAGGTACAGTTATGAAGACAAGATTATGACAATATTTTTGTAAGAATTTTTAATTCTAACAAATTTATAAGGTACCTTAGAAAAAGTACTAGGCTAACACAAATGAAAGAAGCTAATTCCTCTACGAAAATTTTCGGATTTTCCATCATGGGTGTCGTTTCCATGGTTTTTTGTGTCACTGATCACGATAATGAGGTCAAAATGAAAATCCAAGATGGCGCCGAGGAACATTTTCGGTTTTTCCATCATGGGTTTCGTTTCCATGGTTTTTTAGGTCACTGATAACGAAAATGAGGTCAAAATGAAAATCCAAGATGGCGCCAGAAAAAAAAAAACAGTTTTTCCATCATGGGTGTCGTTTCCATGGGTTTTGGGGTCGCTAGTCACGAAAATGAGGTCAAAATGAAAATCCAAAGTGGCATTTTTATTTACATTTTCGTTATCAACGAGTAAACACCAGTGGCTATCAAAAGTCCAGTCACGCAAGTGTCCATTCGCGCACATTATTATGTCTTTTAGTGCAAGTGCGTTCGCGCAAGTGTCCTTCGTGCAAATGTCTTTCGCGCAAGTGTCCTGATACCAAGCTCAAGGTGGAATGCAATAAAATAATACCTTCTTGAATTCATGCCCGCCTAGTACTTTTCATAAGGTTACTGAAGAGTCCTGATACCGAGCTCAAGGTGGGATGCAATAAAATAATACCTTCTTGAATTCATGCCCGCCTAGTACTTTTCGTAAGGTTACTAACTAGGCCCATAACTAGGCATCTAGACAATGTTGTGATGATTAATATTTTATAGGCAATAATTTTTCTACACTAACACTTTTACTACTGATTATACCTTTTTCATACGTGGGACGAGTTGCAGAACGAAAATGTTACGTATTTTGGTTTTCATCAACTCGTCCCAAATGGGCTGTAGGCTTGTGGTACGAGTTGATGAACGACTCAATTCCTTGTATCTGAAATTGAAAAATGGGCTTGAAAACCGTTACGATTTATAAATAAGACTAATCTTATAGGCAGTTATTTTATTCCCATAATTCAGTCCTCAGAATTTTTTATCGGAATTCTCAAAGGGTATAATTTTATGTCCATCTAACAAGATGATCCCTTGATCGTCTATAGTAATATCGATGCGAAAAGATTACTGCAGTCACAAAAACTAAATCACAAATCTAAAAGAATATTATTTTTACAGTTTGACGAGTGTACGTGTTGTTATTTTTGAAACGTCAACTCTATGTTTTGTATCTTTAACAGCGGGACCAAATTGACAAAAGAAAAATAAAAAATAAATTAGTAAACTCATTCCGCAGGTCCCATCGATGGATCAATAATATGCATAGCCTTTTTTCCAACATGCGGGGGTCGGCTACCCAGTATCATGGATGCAGCTAATTTTTATTTTTTTATTTATTTAACTCACTTTTCACAGGTAACGCACCTAATCGTATTCTCCAATGGAACATAACCAACAGCGCACGGACACTTGAGCTTGCCAACAAACGCTTGTCTTTTAAATCGAGTAAGTAATGAAGTTTCTTGTTGATTGAAGTTTGAAGCCACAACCGGCGATAACTATAACGCGGCGATTAAGGGGCTCCCCCATGCTCACTAGCGCCACTTTTTAGTAAAAAATTCAGAACTCGTTAAATACACAATTTACATAAAATCTGATTGACAAAATCAATCATTTGGTCTTCTAAATTATTTACGTCTGCTTAACTCATTGAAACAGAGCTCGCTGTCGTTACAGATACAAAATGGAAAAAAACTGCCGTTTTTAGCAATTTTTCTAACTGTAACTACAGTGACGTATATTTAAATGAATTAAATAGACGTCAATAATCTAGAACTCTAAAGCATTGATTTTGTCAATCAGATTTTATATTAATTGTGTATTTAACGAGTTCTAATTTTTTTACTAAAGTGGCGCTAGTGTGCATGAGGGAGCCCCTTAAGGTAACAATCACACAAATGTCCAACAGCTTCATTGTATAACGTTATAACTGACCTATTAAATCAATTGAGGTCTGTGCTTACCTACTCTTGTACTTGAATGAGCGGAATGCAGTAAACTACAAATTGCACTTCTATTTAAACAAATGCCAGTATAAAAATCCTACAATTTCCAAGAAGACAAGTTATCTATTAAACCTGGAGTGTATTTTCCTTATGGGACCTAACCCATAAACGGCCGTTAGCGAGTCGAGCGATTGGAGCAAGCAAACTTTTTTGACAACAGTTAATCAATATATTAATTATATAATAATTAGAGTAGAGATAGACGATAGAGTAGAATAGAACCAACCCATAACACTCACGGATGTCGTATAAGGCGACTAATGTCTGAGGCAGAACACCTTGCGCCTCCGTAGACCAGAGAATGGGCAGCAGCGTTTTCTGTTAGTCTTTCATCACTGCGATCTCCAATCCGCCTGCCAAGCGTGGAGATTACGGCAAATTCCTCCCATCATGGGAGAGGCTTATGTCCAGCAGTGGACGTTATGGGCTGATGTAGTAGTGTAGTATACATCTGGGGTTTGAGCATCACGCTTTTTTCTTCCATCCTCCTCTGTCAACTGTCCCGCTTTACTCTTTTTCTATCATATCGTTCTTTGAAACGAAAAAATAATAATATGGTAATGGTTGAATAAGGAGAGAAAGACCTCTCCTTATACAACCATTACCATATTTTAATGTGTTCAATATTCGTTCCGTCACTGATAGACAACAAATACCCTAAGCCGCAATGGGTCAAGAAGCATTACAATTTTGATCAAGAGCTCAAAACGCGAGCTCTAACTTTCATCTAGTAAAAACAGCATAAGTTGATAAGAAGATGAAAGTTTGTATGGTGAGGTGAGGGGATAAGGAGAGGGGGAACGCCGTCCTTTAACCAATAGGGATAAACCGTTAATGGCATTCCCTACACACACAGTTTGTACTTCGCAATCAAAGTTTCAAACAAAAAAACCTACATAAATTGTCAATCATAAACGCTAATATGCGTCTTACTTATTAATGTTTTGCGTATTTGCGGTCTTCATCCCGTTAGTTCCTAAACCTATGTGACCGCTCCGGTACGATAAACACAACTGACAATGTCCAATAGCACACAACCACTTAGCAAGTAACTAATTGCAATGATAACCATGATTCGTGTCATGTCTGCAGAAGTTACGAGTAAGTTTCTTATATAAGGTGGCGAATATCTGGGTTCTTCACGGAGTTAAGTCTACCCGTTATATTTATGAAGCAACTATCCCAAAGAAAACTATATCAGATTCATAAAAAAAGAGTTTTGAATACTAACAGTTTGTCTACCGTTGTATAGAAATTTGTTTATCACTATCACTACATACGAGTATAATATAAAATAGTCGCCCGCCAGTGGCCCGCTAGCCCGCCGCGCCGCCGCGTATGTATGCTTAGATCTTTAAAACTACGTGTTCATGCAATTATTACTATTTGGAACAACACTATTCGCGTGCCGCATCACTAGCACGCGTCGCCGCGAGCGACTGATTTCCGGACTTCCGGGTTGTGCAACAAGGGTCGCGGTGCGCAGCGCACGCGTCAACTCACATTATTCGACTGGCGAAGCAGCCATTTTTTACTGAACATCTATAACTTAATTACTGAACAGTTGTCGTCAAGTTATTATTGTGCTGTGTGTTGTTCTTATAATAAAGCAGATTTGGCCCACATATAATTGAAGTTATTGTTATTTTGCCACCACGCTGCGCGGAGCGGTTGCGCGAACACTACGGAACGGATTTTGATGCGGATTTTTTAAATAGATAGAGTGATTTAAGAGGAAGGTTCCATCAGCTAATGTTCCATAAAAAAAACCACATGTTGGATGTATCCTATACTTTGAAAAGACACATCGAAACAAACTCTCTTTCCTTGTGCAACGTTTTCCTTCGACGTTTTCTAGAGCAGTGTTGATGAAATAATTGTCCAAAGTGCAACATATAAGCTCAAAAAATGAAATGATGATAGAAATGATGTGTAAAAAATTTAGTTCATCTGCATATGTTTTATATAGATTATCCTCCATAGTAGATACCAAAACACTCCTTACGGCTTACTACGGCATAGTTGAATCTCACCTGCGCTACGGCATCATTTTCTGGGGGAACTCAACTGATAGAGACATAGCATTTAAGGCCCAAAAAAGATGTATTCGTTCATTGTTTAAACTTAAAACTACAGACAGTTGCAAGACCTATTTTAAGCAATACAACATCTTGACCTTCCTTGTATTTATATTTTCGAAGTAGCTATGTTTGTACAGCAAAATCCAAGTCGTTTTCAACGCCTTGCTGATGTATTCCCAAGGAACAGGCGTGACAATAGCAAACTTTGTCAAGTATCATGTCAAACCACTTTAATACGCAAAAGTATTTATTGCATGGCCCCTATTATTTTCAATAAATTGCTAAGTGGCTGGAAAGATTTAAATACGGTGATGTTTAGGAGTAGACTACGTAATTTTTTGACAGATAAAGTGTGCTATAGCATAAATGAGTTTCTGACAGGGAAAAATATATTTTTTGATTAATTTGAATAATAATGATATTTTAATAATTGAATGATATAATTGTAACAAAAATGTCAATTTAGTAATTTAAGGATAATTGTAATAAAATGATAATTTATTAATTGAATGATAATTGTAATGAAAATGATAAGAATTTATTAGCTGATATATTGAATGTTAGTTGTAATAATAATAATATAATCGATCTGGTCTTTAAAATGTAAGTACATGTTTCATAAATAATGTAAATGTTTGCATGCCGAATGGTAAAATATGGCTGAACTTTGATATGTCATAACAACTGTATTGTATTACCCATATTTGCGAAATAAAATTCTATTCTATTCTATTCTAAAACATGATTAATCATTGTGAACGTGCGCATGAAAAACTGAATTATTAGGTATGTGTGAGCACAATCCCATTGCGGTTATTTTGTGACGCATAATTAATTTAATGGGTACCTAATTCTTATTTATGTGTATTAAGTTATGCTGTACCTGTTTATGCTTCTGTTATTTATTTATTTTTCAATTTTTAAGGTTACTGTAATTTTTTTTTCGTGAAGACGAAGGAAGGGGTCTCGAAGAATTAATATCGAAACTTAATATCGTGTCCAGCGTGTCCTGTTATTTGTTCATTACAGGAACTGATAGATGAGAGGAGCCCGTGGCTAAATAATAACAGCCACTCGGGTCGATCTTTAGGTTAAGCCGTGCTTGCCTAGGTTGGTCTGTGGATGGGTGACCACCCATTACATACCGGGTTTCCTCCGTGCCTCGGAAAGCACGTTAAGCAGTTGCTGTCACTTGTAGATCTTTGACAGTCGTTACAGGTAGTCGGTGGCCTGACAACCAGTCTTACCAAGGGGTATCGTATTTCCCAGTACTAACTGGGTTGTGGAGGTCAGATAGGCAGTCACTCCATGTAAAATACAGGTATTCAGCTGCATCCGGTTAGACTGGAGGCCGACCCTTAACATAGTTGGGAAAAGGCTAGGCAGATGATGACAGGAACTGATAGACTAGGAACTGATAGACTAGGAACTGATAGACTAGTGGCTCAGTTCTGGGCCGACACAGTTTATATTGCCATCGACACGCTAAGAAGAAGAAGAATCATCGGTCTATGATTTGGTGTTAGTTAAGTGGTTTTTAACATATTACTCGCTCTTTTCCCTTACACATGAAATCTAGTGGGACCGCAAGTAGCTAGACATAAACATACCAAATACAAGACCAAAACAGGTTTTTAAGCTATTTTAGTCGCCACCACCTATCGGCAAATACATAAACAAACAAGTGATCGTCCTTGAATCAACACATACTTTCCGAAACACGTTTGAAGCTTATTAATATGTATATGTACAGTAATGTCTGCTCTATGTATATAAAAGCTTTATCGCAGCGCATCTTTCAACATTCGAGTGCTATATGTGAACACGTGAATATGAAGTGGTATCTGTTGTTGTTCGTTGTGCTTTCTGCATTTGTGACTTTAGGGTTTGCCGACCCTGGAAAGTTTAATAGCCCCAAGAAGTGCCCAGTTGGACACATTAGTGTTGGGGATCACTGTTTTATGAAAGGAGTGAGTTTTTTTTGTTTATTTATTAAATACTAGCTTTTATACAAATATCTAGGATGAAAAGTAAGCTATGTAATTCTCCAGATCCCAGGCTACCTATTTATTGACAATTAATAATCAATTAATAATTATTTAGTGGTTTAGGCAGGAAAAGGCAGTATTATATAAGTAGGTATAGTTTATATGTCACGAAACAACAATCATAACTTTGATATTAGGTGAGCACACAATAATTTTTCCCAGTAAATAATTTGTACTAGCTTTTGTCCGCGTGGAGTTCGATAATTGTCCCACGGGATCATACAACCGGGATAAAAAGTATCCTATGTGTGTATCCAGGTTATAAACTATCTGTGTGCTAAATTTCATCCAAATACGTTTAGCAGTTTTTGCGTGAAAGACTAACCCACATCCATCCATCCATTCTCATCAACTTTAGCATTTTATAATTTTATTAGGACTTACAAAATAATAATCCATGTGGCAATTGTATCCAAAATAAAGATTTCACATCAAATATTATCCTCATACTACCACTTAAAAGCCGCATACCAGTATAACCTTGTCCTTAAATTAAAATTGTATAATTTAGATATAAATGTGTTTATTATTTATTGATTCACGTGGCTAAACAGGTGTGACTTCCTAACAAAACATGTGAGGATTAAAAAGATTTGGAAACTACGCAATATGTTACCTCAGTTATTCTCAGTCTCAGCACGCTACCTTTCGATGTTTAGGCCACGTTGCCACTTTGTCGTGACGACAGATGATCGTGTAGTTTTAGTGTCGTGGCTTGTGTATTTAAATGAAGGTGTTCACATGTAGGACGACGCGATTACTGTCGTCTACGACTTTTGCCAACTAAAAACCAACGTTAAATTTATTAATCGTCACGATATAGTGGGGACGCGGCCTTACTCCCGAATACTGAAACGTCACTCAAATTTAAGGGCTGCTTAACATTTGAGCAGCTCCTAAACTTTAAATTTCGTATGGCCAAACATCACTTTTGAGTATCTGTTAAATATAAGTGCTATTTAAATTTTGAGTCATCATCATCATCATCATCAGCCTATTAATGTTCCCACTGCTGGGACACAGGCCTCCTCTCTATGAGAGGGAATGGGCTATAATCCACCACGCGGGCTCAGTGCGGATTTGTAGATGTCACATGTCTTCGAATTTTTTGGTTCTAGGACATGCCGGTTTCCTCACGATTTTGAGTGATGAAGAGTGATTTTGAGTGAAATTTTGAGTGACGTTTCAATATTCGGGGGTTAGGCGCTTGCTTTTTGTTAAGGTTATAGAGTGACTGTCACAGTCAAAACTACTTTTGACCGGTTAAAATTTTGGTTGTTAGGTTTTTTGTGACTCTTTGAAAAATCGTTTTAGAATTACATATTTTTTATAGAGAAAATGTCTTTTAGCTCAATAAAGGTATAACTGCCACCAGTCAAAAGTGATTTTGAGCGATTAACAGTTTGATTACTGCATTCCTACGAAATCGCTTCCACTGTGATGGACAATTGTTATCACTAACAATTTTTAATCTGTACTTTCATTAATACAAGCCACGTCGAAAAACACATAAGATAAATAGTGATAGAAAAATGTCTGAGCAAATTAGTTGCATGAATACACGCCTTGTATACTATATAGTGCAAGGAATTATTTGTACGTTGGCAAAATCAAAACTAAGGCTGCACTAATTGGAGGACACGGTGGAGCACACGGTGGAGGTGTGCCCCGCGTGGGCGGAGCACCGCCGTGTCCTCGAAGCGGCGATTGGCGGCGGCGACCTCTCGCGTCCGGCCCTGGTGCAAGCCATGGTCCGGAGCGAGACGGAATGGGACGCCGTCACCTCCTTCTGCGAAGCAGTAATGCTAGAGAAGGAGGTGGCGGAACGTGAGAGGGAGAGAACTTCACAGCGTCCCGGCCGCCGCGGGAGACGCCTCGGGCGTCGGGGGCCACCACGTGGTCCCCGGCCACCGTAGGCGCGGGCCTGTGGACGGTGGGCTATGGGCTAGCTCGCCGTCCGTCCGTCTCATGACGACAGGCCGTGTCGACGGCGCGTTCGTGTTCCACGCGCGCCTCAAAGAGAGTCAGCAAAAAGGAAGGGGTCCGCAAGGACCGATGCCTGCCGGGGTTGCGGGACTGTTCGAAAGAGATACCGTGGCCCCGGAACACAAAGGGCGGTGAAGGAACATGGATGGGTTTTAGTCAGTAAAAGTCTGACACTCCCTCCTGCTCCGCCCAGAGCGGGAGAAGTCATTTGATGATTTCCCATCCGAAAAAAAAAAAAAAAAAAAAACGGCTGCACTAATTTCCTGCCTGGGCTGCGGGACTGTTCGAAAGAGATACCGCGGCCCTAGGGCACAAAGGGCCAATTAGAAACATGGATGGGTTTTAGTCAGTACGAGTTTGACACTCACATTTTTCATGATTTCCCATCCGAAAACAATAGGATATTTTTTAGGGTTCCGTATCCACAGGGTAAAGACGGGACCCTATTACTAAGACTCCACTGTCCGTCTGTCTGTCACCAGGCTGTATCTCATGAACCGTGATAGCTAGACAGTTGAAGTTTTCACAGAATGTGTATTTCTATTGCCGCTATAACAACAAATAATAAAAAAATATACGATAGTAGGAACAGAACCCTTCATGCGCGAGTTCGACTCGCACTTGGTCGGTTTTTTATTCAATAGGTACATTTTTTTCAACACTACAAATGTGGATTGCCTCGTTGGTCTAGTAGTTACAAGTGCGACTGCTCAGCATGGGGGGTCCTGGGTTCGATTCCCGGGTCGGGCAAATTTAGTTTTCATCAGGAATTTCTTAGTAGCAGCCACGGAGTCTGCATTTGCCCCGGTTAATGTTAATAGGCTCGAGAATCCGAGAAGATGATGTAGTATGCTACAACATAAGAAATACGTCACAGTCTAAAACTATATCAGTGCAAAACCATTTATTAGCAAATATACTTCTGATGATATGAATTTATCAAAACACTAACACAACATTATTGTCTTTTCCAGAAACTGTGAACCAAGAAAATGATGGCACCTCAAAGTTTCGGAACCTGAATTGAACTATTGTTAAACAGCAATAAACAGTTAAATATCAATTATAATATAATTTATTGATGTATTATTTTAATATGGACAAATACAACGAATGATGTGTTTTTAAGTAGGTACCTGTAGTATTGCAAATCAAGTCATCATCATCATCAGCCTATTAATGTTCCCAGTGCTGGGACACAGGCCTCCTCTCTATGAGACGGAATGGGCTATAATATACCAAGCGGGCCCAGTGCGGATTGGTAGATGTCACATGTCTTCGAATTTTTTGGTTCTAAGACATGCCGGTTTCCTCACGATGTTTTCCTTCACCGTTTTGAGAGCAGTGGTGATGAAATAAATTACACAAAGTAATGCGCCTGGCTGGGTTCGAACCTACGACTTACTGTTCGTAAGTCGGGGCCGCCACCACTGGGCCACCGCTGCAAATCAAGTGTTGTTCGTTAATGTCATTGAACTCGAATCACTTTCTTAAAAGACTTTAAATATATGTTTAACCTCCGAATACTGAAACGTCACGCAAAATTTAAACAGATACGTAAACGTCACTTTTAACAGATACTCAAAAGTGACGTTTACCATACGAAATTTAAAGTTTAGGAGCTGCTCAAATGTTAAGCAGCCCTTAAATTTTGAGTGACGTTTCAGTATTCGGGGGTAAGTAATGCAATTATACTGTCCAAGAATCTTTGACTTTTACAATTAGGACCAACGCAACATCTGGTTCGTTCCGATACAATTTCAAAAATTCATTCAATTTTTTTCACAAAAATGTAGACCGGCCAACGCCCTAATGTAGAAAAAAAGTAGTGTTAAAAAAAACTTTTATAATGTACCTCATATTACGTCACGTTACGTCACACATGGTGACCTTGGCTTGGAGGTAAGATGATCTTACCACACAGCAGTGACGTGTCTAGGAACCAACAATACGGCAAGCCCATAAGGCAAGCAGACTGTTCAGAAACCGTACTATCATGAAGAGTAGGCTTTAAGGACAAGCCATGGTTTTTCAAAAGTACCACCACTACCACACAGAGGAGTTGCCAGACTGCTCCAGCTGTTCCCTTAGTCACTTTTTACGACACCCAGGATGAGAGGTGGTGGTTCTATTCTACTACCCGGATATCACACAGGGAATTTGTCACAAATGGTTGTAGTTATTAATTACCTATCCGGTCGCAGAGCGTAATGGGTTCCTCATGAAAGTCCAAATACCTGGCCGGTGCCGGTGGAGCGTAACGAACTGCATAAGTGCCCCACAACCCCGACCAAAGACAGTTGAAAAACACTATGTGGTATAAGTTCGTAAGAGTCAGACAGACCCCTCCACCCTGGGGAGGATTAAGAAGTCTGTCCCAATTTCTTGTCGTTTCAAAATTGCAATTCATGAGGATTTACCTATTTAATCTAAGTTTGTCGTCAGATAGATTCAAGTCACCGATGAACTTTCAGAGACTCCAAAGGACATATTAAACTGTTATAATTGATGCATTACCATTGCAAATTGTGTCGTAGCAGCGAGACGCGAAGGCCTTAATTTATCGGTCATGGGCGAAATACACACGATTTACATCCTAATACCTTGCATAATTATTATGTATGTGCCTTAAACGTTTTAGACTTCGTTTAATTTCGTTTCGTAACTTGTTGTAATAAAAATCATAATACGTGTTATGCTAAGATTTCTACACAGAATAGGCGAGACGCCAAAAAAAGACTAATTTGTCCGTCAGTTAGATTATCAAAAAATATTTGACCCGTGTTTTTTCTTTTGTTACGTAAACCAACATTGACGAAGATATGACGCTTTAAAAATTCTCAATACGTCACGCCTAGGTATAATTTTTAGCTAGTTCTGACGTCACGAGCCCCCACTCTCGAGTTTTGATGCGTTTTATCTTTGTCAATATTCATTGATTTACAAAAAATACGTGACCATTAATTTCCAATTCTCTAACTGACGGACTAAATAGATTTGCAATTTTTTGATACTGTCGTCATGCCTATTTGGCTATCTCAAGGCAAAGACCTCGTTATATACAGAAAATGAACAAGCATTAATGATCACAGTTACTCAAAGCGTGGAAAAAATACTGTTTTTAAAATAACTAAAGCGCTACGAAGTTTCGTAGCCACCGTAGCAGTTCGTAGCCGTCGTAGACTACGAAAATATCTGATGATTTTACACTAGCTTGGCCCATGGCTTCACGTGAGATTCTTTTGGTTTTATAAATTAATTGGAACTTGAAACATTTCATTAACATTTTTTTAAATAACGAATGTAGTAAATAATTTCTGGATTTTTTGTAGCAGATATTAATAGTTCAGAACTACGCTGCTTACCTGGGCTTCACGGCGTTGTGATGTTTCCCACAAAGAAGTAAACACTATTTTCGCGAAATAACACATTATATGTATACTTTCACTGTGCGCCAAACAGACACAATAGTTAAATGAGCTGTGTGCTTGAACCGCAATAAAGTCAAAGTTATCCAAGTTCCTCGAAAAGCCAGTACAATTCGAAACTTCGACAGCGCCTGTATGTCGTAGTGGTAAGGGCGACTTTTCGTAGTCCTAGCTTATATCTACCGTACCTGTATGGTGTAGGCGATGTGCTGTAGTAACAGCAGCATGACGGGCGAGGCGAGCAGCACCAGCGCCAGGATGGCGACGCCGATGCCCAGCGTGCGCCGCGCCACCCACACCACCGCGCGGCCCGACGACCTGCACACACCATACCATCAACTGCCTAGCCTTTTCCCAACTATGCTAGGTTGAGCCTGAATTTGAGCCCGGTGACAGATAATACAGAGTGTAAACACACCCTTCACAAAGCCGTCAATCAAGCTAATCTGTACATTAAACTAAGTAACCCTACGCAAAAATTATTGCTGGAATGACTTTTTTTTGAGGTGAAAAATCACGTTTGCCGGTAAAACTCAATGTAACACACTCAAAACATTGTGCTGGTGGGTGGATTGAATAGTGTGGGGGTCGTGGAGGTGTTTCAAGTAAAGTTCTTTCATTAAAAACATTTTGTGTTTAAAAAAAACTTGTTAAAAAGTTGTCACTTTGACCCCGATATCTGCGTAACTAGAAGGTATGGTCTAGCTACAACAACAAAAAATATCGCAATGACGGGGAGAACCTTTTGGTTTCGATAAGAGTCTTTATAAACACCTTCTAATGCAAAATGTACTCACCCTACTATGACCCAAAGGTCTTTTTGAACTACCCTCAATCTGTCCAGGTAGGTAGACCAATCGACGTCTGTGTATAGATATCGACTGATATTTGTAGCTGTAGGTTCGATTCTCGGTTGATTCACTATTGTTCGCTTCAGCTCTTCAAAACTGAAAATAAATCAAAGAACTATTATTTATTTTTCATAGTTATCAAGTACACGAAAGGACCACGACGCAAAATTCGTATCGATGCTTTTTCAATTTTCCACCACAACACATTCTAAGCATTTTTAAAACAGGCACGACACGGTATACAGTAAATGGAAGTTGTCTAAATGAAAATCTAAGATGGTGGATGTGAAAATTATCAGAATGTTGTCATGTAAACTTAAAAAATATTTATTAGTTTCTAAGTAAGTGTAAGTGTTAAGTATATATAAGTTATAGAGTACCTGATATTAAGTTACTGTAAGAGAGACTCAACGATCTCACGCGTAAGCAGTTTTGTGGGGCAATGTAACTAGCGTTAAGAAATTTTAAGTGAATAAATCAATCTTTCATTCATTCATTCTTAGGTATCGTTTTCGGGATTTCAGGGGCGCTGATGGCGATACTGAGGTAGAAAAGAAAATAAAAGATGGCGGGTGTGAAAATTCTCATTTGTCATGGGCGGCGTTCTTGAGTTTTCGGGGCGCTACTGATAAGGAAATCAGGATGTCAAAAAGAAATTTAAAGATGGCAAAACAAATCCAAGATAACAAAATCAGATTCAAATAGGGAAGTCATTTTTTTAAATAATTTCACGCTAATAAATGTCACGGGCAACAGCTACATCTCTAATAATATTCATAATCTCTTTGAGGCAACCAAAACTCTTACGTCAATCTGTTGAAACTCGTCGACAAAACAAGAAAAGCTTTGAAACCGATTGCCACTTGCCTTCCCCTCTGGATTGAACAAAGGGAGGTCCTTTGTTGGAAGGTATTTGCGTCATTATTGTAGGGGACAACAAAAAAGCAGGCGATCAATGAAATCGTGACTCAGTTTTTTCACATCGTTCTATCGGAATCACGCGTGTATTCACGTAGAATTAGACATGATTCGTTATTGTCATGACTTCAAACAACCACATTCTAGTTCCCATTGAGTCAGTTCGAAATGTTAAAAATATTTACTTGTAACACTTTTTCAAATACTTGACACGTTGGACGAGGCACTATTCTCGTAAACAAAAGTAAAGTATAGATCCAATTAGCAGAAGAATAAAAAGCATGCAATTTTATCTTTATAATGAAGGATTGCATTATCACCATCATCAGCCTATTAATGTTTCCACTGGACGGACACACGCCTCCTGTCTATGAGAGGGAATGGGCTATAATCCACCACGCGGGCTCAGTGCGGATTGGTAGATGTCACATATCTTCGAATTTTTGGTTCTAGGACATGCCGGTTTCCTCACGATGTTTTCCATCACCCTTTTAAGAGCAGTGGTGATGAAATAAATTACACAAAGTAATGCGCCTGCCTGGGTTCGAACCCACGACTTACTGTTCGTAAGTCGGGGCCGCCACCACTGGGCCACCGCTGCTCTCTGAAGAATTTAGGTATGCAATATAACAAGTCTGAATTTCCTTACCATCGCTTACCCATATTTTATGAGCTTGTCGAGTTTATTTCTCGAGTCCCGAGAAATAAACTTCATTATATTACATCTGAATAGGTGTAATAATTACAGAATAGTATTTATAGCTGAAAAACTAAGAAATGCTATTCTAGTGTCAAAACTAGAATAGCATTTCTTAGTTTTTTAATGCATATAAAATGTTTAAAAATCAAACAATACTTACAATATTAAAACTTCATTTAATTCTTTAACTTCTTTCACTATTTTTTCTGTCTCCAAATACTGTATTGTAGACTTTAAACTAACTCTGCCCGAGTCTATATGTGTTTGTATACTGCTTATTACTAGTATGTCCATCTGGTCCTCTTTTGTGTGGTAAGAATGTGACGTCAGGGCGAGTGACAGCTCCTCTCTTGATTTCAGGAGGTCGGAGCACGCAGACAGCTGTCTGAAAACAATAAGAATTACTTAATCAGACTTTTGTTGGAAAAGCTAAGCAATCTCAAGATGGAATCTTTTTACAGTTTTGACCTCTGACAGCAATCTTAGGGATCAGCCACGACCACGACTTGTCGCATGACCGATCGCTTTCTCAAGCCTGAATTCCTGCTACACTGACTTTGGTCATGTACGTCGGTCGCGCGTACGAGTATTCATTGTGTTCTATATAGCACCATACTGCGACTCTGACGTCAGCAGCGCGTATGTTCTACTGTTTTTCTGGCTGACGGACGCAACCGACATCAGCGTAGCAGGACAAAGCTGGTCGGACGCCCGGTTGTGCGACCAAACTTTCTTCCTGGTCGGAGTTTCCGCGGACTATGGTTGTGGTTGTGGCCGCGAAGTGAACGATGTTCCATATTGTTAAAAAATAATGAAGAACACTGATGTTTAGACAGATTTGTGGCAGCAACTGAAAAGACCGCTGTCGAAGCCAGAGATAAAATAACTGTGATTGGACTGATATACTAAAATTTAGTTGAATAGTGTCAGAAGTGTATATCGGGAATAAAAAAATGTTAAAAGCATTTTATGAGACTTAAAAACTATTTAAATCATATGCCATTGTAAATTTTATAATAAGATGCAGATATACGAGTAGGAGGTTATTTTATTCTTAAATAATTAAGTAGAGGATTAAACAAAGTAGGTAAGTTTTCAAATGGTTTTACATTATGTTTTAACACTGTACCTACCTACCTATTTGGTGTCATATAAAGGCTGTCCCTAATCAGTATGAAAGTACCGGCAATAGGCGAGACGACAAAAAAAACGAATTAGTCCGTCAGTTAGATTATTAAAAAATATTTGACCCGTGTTTTTTCTTTTGTTACGTAAATCAAAATTGACGAAGATATGACGCTTTTAAAATTCTCAAAACGTCACGCCTATGTATAATTTTTAGCTAGTTTTGACGTCACGAGCCCCACTCCCGAGTTTTGATGCGTTATAACTTTGTCAATATTCATTGATTTACAAAAACAAAAAATACGTGTCCATTAATTTCCAATACTCTAACTAACGGACTAAATAGTTTTGCAATGTTTTGATACTGTCGTCATGCCTATTATAATGAAATAAATATTTACCAGTTAAGGGGACTACAGGAGCTAAACGCGAGTTTTATAATGCAAAAAAGCATATGATTCACTGCAATAAACAAAGCCAGAAAAATATATGATATTCTTCAGGATATATGCTAGTACGAGCTGGCCCGCGCAACTTCGTCTGCGTCACATAAGAGAGAGAGAGAGGGTTAAATAGAGTGTGAGTCAACCTTAAAAGATAGACATACGCTATAGAGGACAGTTTTTTTTGAACTTTTTAAGAGGAACAATCCCGTCATACATGATTGTTGAGTAACTTTAACCGTTTACTCTAACCGTTTAAGCAGTGCACACAACGAAAGCTCTCATTTTTCCGTATTTGCAACATTTTCCATTGATGCTCCGCTCCTATTGATTGTAGCGTGATGTTATATAACATATAGCCTTATTAGCCTTCCTCGACAAATATTAGTATAGATTCCAGTAGATAACAATTTAATTTCTCGTAAATATTTGCATTCATCGTTAAAATATTCGACTATATTTTTCCAATAAGGGGCTTCCCTCGATAGCCTTACGTTTTCATCCTTAGACACTCGATGACAGTCATAGTCCAGCTAGGTCGAAAGTTCTCATCAAGGAGCATGAGATGAGCCAAAACACGATTTTTCAGTTTTAAATGGGACCAACTTTGAGATAATTATTCGCTTTTCCCAAAAGAAAGGCTCATGCATATCGGACTTCCCTGTAAAAATTTATGCGTGGCCATAAACTGCCAAAATATAATTACTGGATTGCGGTCTAACACACACTCTATTGGCTATGTAGATTTTTCAAAGCAGCGTTGTCATTATAGTACCTTTTACTATCATAACATTTTTTTAAAGCCGGTCGCTCGATTTATAAGTTATCTTGTGAGCACATTTTTATTCATTAGTACCATTTTAGTTGAATAAATGTCGCTGCACGTATCTTAAATTTGATGATAAGTTCTTCTTGAACACTTTAAATTCACACATCATTTGATAGAAAGCACCGATTACAATGAAACAAAAACTAAAACCTTCACTAAGTTATGCCCAATATTTGTGCATTTAATCTAACAACAGTGGTTTTATAATTTACACGTGATGCTGTAACAAAAGACAGACATAGAGACAAAAAAAATGCAAAAAATAGTAGAAATGGGTTCTGTTAGTGATTCTTTAACACCCCTACTATTTTTTTTCTAAATATTTTCAATGTACGGAAACGCCACGTCTACAGATTTATTTATGTACAGATTTTGCAAAGAATTAGCGCTTCGTTAGAAGTGATAATTTGCCACTTCCCGACACAATCAATGGCAGTGAATTGGGACTGGGATTGTGAAGTCAACTGCACACATTCCGCTGATTCAGTGAAAGTCGGTGATTCTTCAATTTTGCCGGCATGAAAGGTCAAAAGATCATTTTGATTATTTAAATTGGCCAACGGAATTAAAACCTCATTAAATTTTCTTATTAAACCTTCATTGAAGTTTCCTGAGAATCGGATTATTTTCACTCCCCCCAAAACCAGCAATAAAAGTACCATCTTGAAACACCTGGAACTCAAATGGGAATAAATCTCCCGCTGCCATGAGTTCACAGGTGGTTTCGTAGGTGCCATTGCAAGACATTTCAGCGACGTATTTACGCTTTGAAGCATAAACAGCTCCTGACCGATCCTGGGTGAAAGGTTGGGATCTTGCCCAGTTGTTAGACACGTGGCGCACAATGCTGCCTCGAATTTGAGAAGCCGTGACCACGTTACCGTTCACCAAATATGATAGAGATGAAAATAAGCATCCATCGCCAGGGATATTTACTATTTGGCAAAGAATTTGCACTCCATTGGAAGTTATAATAATTTGATTTTCCATTTTAATTAAACAATGCTCACGACCAGTAAGTAACGTAAAAAAATTTACTTAGAACGTAATTTTCTTTATAGCTACTCTTTTACAACACCAGCCTAAACCAAAGATAATGAACACTAAAATTATAGTACATTATGGTACAAGTGTGTAATGTTGGCGATTACCGCTGAGGCGCGATTGAGACCCGAGCCGTCAGGCGAGAGTCTTAAGAGAGCCGAGGACGGTAATCATCAATACACACGTGTGTCATACGACGTTTTTCAACACACTTGTGAATAAAATAATACAAAAAAAACATTTTATTTAATAGATAATAGATATTTGTCCTTGGAATTTTCAGGTAGTAAACTTTCCATAACGTTAAGGGCTTCACATCTTATAACGGGCGGTGTACAACATAAATCATTTTCTTCATAACTAGTACTTGTAGACATTTTTTATTCATAAATAACTATAATTTCAACAGTGAAAACGAGTAATGAAAAGTTTTTCGCAATGGCGGGATAATTTAATCAGTTTTCCTATGCGCGCGCATCTAACAATGGCGATCGGCCATAGACTAAAATAATGAAGTTTGTTTTTTTGGCTTTTCGCGGATAGCGAATCCACGTACAAAATGAGGAATTCAAAGTTTTCTTTATTACAGAGAAAACAAAAGTTACATTTCAGTGAAATGAGCAAGCAATAGGTACATTAATTTATTTGTACTATTGAACACGATTTTTTTTATATAGAAACTTTTGTAGAAACAAAGCAAAGAGCACATCAACAAAAAAAAAACCCTATAACTCACTTGTGAATAATAGTAATGAAAAAGTCACAGTTTGATTATAGGTGTCATTATGTGCCTAATTGCGGTGAAATTAGAGCCATTTTATGAGCAAGTATGTTCAAAAAATACAAACGTAGGTAATATTCAAGGACTCTTTTTCTAGTAAGAAACTAAAAAGCTATAATAGTAATACCAAGGTGTGAAATATACATGTAATTCGAGAAATAGACATAACAAAATTCCAACCAGGCAATAGGTAAGAACACAATTATTATCCTCCAATTTAAAATTAGGAAGTAAAACAAACCAAAACGAAGACAAACCAAACAACGATGATGACAAATATTTCAAAGCAAATTAGTAGTAATAGCAAAATATCGCAGAACAGAAATTAGCTTGAACGTGTAACGCATGTAACCTCAGGTTTTACACTATTCTGTATTCTGTGATTGATTAATGAGTTCGTTTTTTGAAACATTTTTTTCTTACCTTTCAGCAGACGCCTGCATACTGAAAAATACTGGCCACCTAGAAATTGGCATAAAAACTTTAGAACGTTATAGAACCTCGTTTCATTACCTTTCAGCACACGCCTACATATTACTGAAACATACTGGCCACCTAGAAATTCACATAAAAACTGACTTCAAGGAACATCCAAATTTTTATTTCAATGTAAAATATGCATTAACGCGTTGTCGTAAAATTCAATTTAGATTTTTATCTACACCCATGCTATAAATCCTCTATAAAAGTATCTGAAACAGTTAGCTTATGGCCAACATTAAAACAGCCAGTGTCATAATAATCATTATAACACCCAAACGGGTGTTATAATGTTGTACAAAATTTCAATATGCAACTCGTTTTAAAAAAAGAACATTGTCTAGCACGTGCGATTCACTACCACAGCGCCGTAATTAAAAAAAAACTTATAGGTTAATTCGAATTCAAGTCGAATCCCGCAATTTTTGTTCGATATTAGTATTGCATTACTTTTTTGTTTACAAAAATGAATGATATAAGCTTTGTGTATTTTAATAATTGTACAATCCAAAATGTAAATAATTATATTATTACCTATACATGGTTTGTTTGTATTAAATACTCAGCAATTCAACTTTCCATGAATTTACATAGACTTCTTACAACACTACAACAACCTATGGTTTCAGAACCTTTTATGGAGGATTCATATCATGGATGTAGATAAAGTCTTGTATGCAACTGTACATAATTAGGTATTAAAACAGGCATGTGATGACACATTCGTGTTTTAATACCCCTCATTATACAACAGTTGCATAAATAACTATTATCGGCTTCCGAATTGTAATTTTAATGAAAAGTATGCATTAACGCGGTGCAGTAAGATTAAATTTGGATCTTTAACTTTTTTCATACAAACAGTAAACACCCTTATTTATACCCTTATGAGCCGAATTTTGTAAAACCTTTTCTTAGTGAGCACCTAGAAGCCGAAAGGAACATTCAGGTCCACATTCATGTCTCTAACTTTAAAAACATAGGACTTTCATACAAACTTTGACACCCCTTTTCAATCTGTGGGATGCGATTTTAAAAAAATCCTTTCTTTGTGCGCGCCTGCTACCCATAGAGAGTGCTTGTGCCAAATTTTAGACCTCACGGCTCAGTAGTTTCCGAGATTTCGTGATGAGTGGTCAGTCAGTGAGTGGAGTTCCCTTTTATATATAGATGATAGCGTTTTGAAAACATAATACAACTAATTTTACTCGATAAAAAAAAATCACGAACTTATCTCTAAACATTTCTTTTAACGAGTAAAAACCATACTAAAATACATGCGATCATTTTAATTTTTTGGCAAATAATTTAACAAGCAACATTTAGCATGATAGTGTTTTATTTTTTTAGTCCAATCAATAGATTTTTTGTAAATCGCAAAAAAACCCTCATTTATTACTATTCGGCCCGCAGTGACTGACGTAACAACCACTTTGTAGAACAAGCTGATTAGGACTTTATTCTAACAGAATTTCAAACGAAGTTTGAACCACCACAAATAGAGTTGTAAATTTAGCTCCTGTAGTCGCCTTAAGTAAACGGTGTAAAAGGTGAATAAGTAACCTGTGGCCAATAATTTAATTTATTACGTTGTGGTCTATAATATACTGAATCATTCCTTAGAGTTTCTACTACAGTTTTAGGTCTTGTTGAATTGAAGCTAAAAGTTAATCATTTCTCTTCTGAGTCCCTCTATTTCAACATTTAAATAGTTATTGAATACCTACGTCAGTGTTGTATCTCTAATACAGCAACATTATTTATACATTCTGCCTTAACTCAATTCGCAGCATCTCTCATCCAATTCCCACCTTACGTTTGCCGATTCGCGGTCTCCACTCAAGAACACGTCTACCCCAACGGTCATCGTTTCTACGGCTAATATGGCCGGCCCAATCACACATTATACATGAATGTTAAGTCTTGTGTGTTCTTGCTACATACATACAAACACAAACTCGCACCTTTTTCCCAGGCTGATAGAAAGCCACCTGGCACTGTCATTTCACTTGCTTTTGCTTCGCCCGTTCTTACAACATCAGGTCATTCACGCACGCCGCCCGCGCCGGTCTGAGTCAATACTCTGACCGGCGCGCCTGACCTGATTTGAAGTGTTTTGGCCAAGCACATGGTCAGTCGGTCGTAGATAAAACGGTTTTCCTGGGGATTACGCTTGATTCAAGGCTACAATGGGGTTCTCATTTGACTTCTCTTGCGGGGCGGCTAAGTTCAGCAGCCTATGCCATTAGAAAAATCCGTCAGTATACTGATGTAGATACCGCTAGACTGGTTTATTTTAGTTACTTTCATAGTATAATGTCTTATGGAATTTTACTGTGGGGACGGGCTGCAGATATTGAGTCTATATTTATTCTGCAGAAAAGAGCCATCAGGGCCATATATAATCTTCGTAAGCGCGATTCTCTAAGGGAACTGTTTAAGGATATTGGCATCATGACGGTACATTGTCAATACATCTACGAAAACATAATGTACGTCAGAAAAAATCTGCACCTTTTTGGTAAAAGGGGTGACAGACATAATTACAGTACTAGAAATAGGGACCAACTAGTTCAGCCAGGTTTCCGACTCGCTAAAGTAGACTCATCTTTCATGGGGTACTGTTTGAGATGCTATAATAAAATTCCACAAAGTATTCTTGAACTGAATGAGACGAAATTTAAAACATGCATTAAACGCACACTATGTAAGCAAGCATATTACAAGTTGAGCGATTATATCGCTGATAAAAATGCTTGGCTCAATGCTGGTCCTGCTCCACAAGGACAGGGGCGCATAAATTGATAGCATTAAAATGTATTGTTGGAGCTGCTGAACATTGTACAACTATCTTTGCATTGTATAGATTCAACCTCTTTAGTATTATATAAATGCATAGCCCATATTGTGTGAGTACTATGTACTAGAAAGCTATCATTCACTGGAAACCTACGTCTTTTCTTGACTTGAATGTGCCCTGGCGGTTTAGAGTATGTCATGCTCACTCAAATGTCTCGCTGATGGTGGCGCATGTGTCGGATCATTTAGTTCCCTTCAAAATGGTTGAGTTGAATGGTGCTGATCCATGCGTCATGTCCGTGAACGGGCGCTGTCGGTTGTGACTGGTCATCTCTTAGTTGCCATGGCTTATTTGAATGAATTATTTTGAATTGTATTTTTGTTGTTTGTGTGTTTTTGCTGTGGACACTTTTAACGTGCACATCTTGCTACATTGTTCTCACATAATATACCATCTCAACATGAATGATGTAACCAAGATTTTGTAACAATATTCTGATTTAAAAGAGTGTCCATGGAGTTTCTTGCCCGTTCTTCTCCATAGAGATCTACGCTAGGGAATGGGCAATTACAGTACTTTCACAGTTTTTATGTCTTGTGACTGGGACTGTAGCTACATTTAATTTTCATCTTTGTTTCGACAATTCAAAAGTGCCTGTAACTGGCTTACTTGAAATAAATGCTTTGATTTTGATTTTGATTTTGATTTTGAAAGCAGGTACCTATGCCAAAACTTTCGACAACCTCCCAAGAAGGCCACCGAATGCAGTCGCTGTGGCCAAAATCGGCTAGATGGCATCATCATTATGTCTATTTATCTATATATTTATTAACTGCACGTAGGTCTGCCGTCTAGTAAGTCGTCAAACAATCCATAGTAAGTCCTTTTTTCAATGACACTTCCTGGTATTATAATATAACCTAGCCTTTCCATGTGATTTTCACGCACGAGGCAACAATGGGAGGCAAAGCAACAATGTGACCCTGCCCTATATAACAGTTTTATGGGTCCTTTAACTATCCAATAAGTACCATTAAATTTTCAAATAATTGCTACGTACATCCAAGGTCTTTCAAAATCTGATCTGATGACAGGTCATTGAAAAATAACAATAGGATACCAACATGTAATATGAAAACTAAGTCCTTGGATAAGAAATGGGTCGCCACAAATAGAGCAAATAGAGGAAGATAGGAAATACCTAACCAGAATGGTGTCTGCAATTTATTTCTTTAGTCTTTTCGCACACAAAAAAGGCCGCACCCGCAACTTCGCCCACGACGACGGCGACGCACGTGGTGTTTGATAATAAAATAGGGTATGCACGTTTATTTTTTTATCACTCTAAGCAAAGCGTATTAACGTCATAAATAGCAAAGTGAAATTATATTTTTTTAATATCTGAAAAAAAAAACGAATTTATAAGCATTTGAAACTGCAGATTAGACATAGAGATCCAATTTTTTTCATGACGTCATTCGTCATATGGACGCACAAAATCCATACTAAATTCCGTTTATTTAGAGAGATAGAAACAAAAGTTTTATTGGTTATGACTGTTGTGTTGTTTGGCCGAGTTTGGTCTTGTTTTCACTTTTTGCCATTATTTTAAAAGTATTTTTACATTCCGTATCCACGTGCTTCTGCACTGCCCTGGGTTTGCAACATACAGGGCAAAGTACTTCGGTAACCCAGGTACTCTCCACGAGATTGTCAGCAACACCAAGGCGCTGCTGGCCTTTCTCGGGGAGCTAGGGTGGATCGAATAAATTTCCCACCCGTATACGCAAAATACGCGCTTTGACGTGGAGTTGCGGACACCAGCCCGCTATACAATACAATACATTCCGTATCGAAATAAAAAAATATGCATTTTTATAAATGAATGGATAAAAAGTATACTTTTTATTTTGAGACAGTTTACTATCTGTGCGCCTTTCATCATATCCGTTCAGTAGTTTGACGGCACGGTTGGTGCAGTGGTTGAGCAATTGCCTACTGCGCTGCGTGTCGCGGGTTTGATCCCAGCACGGCACAACTATTTGTATGGCCTACAGTTGTTACGGGTCTGGCTGTTTGTGTACGTGAGTTTAAATGGTTGTAACCGTCTTCAGCAGAAATTCCTAGTGTGAGGCAACGTTTTTAGGGTTTCGCCGTCCATCTGTCACCACCGATTTTCTCAGGAACGGATAGACCTAGCAAGTTGAAATTCATACCAGATACTGAGGAATATAGTCCCTATTAGGTGTATAAAAATCAAGGTCCTAGGGCAAATTTATTTTCGCAAAACTTTTAAGTACCAAAATGTACCCTAATTTTCAACTTTTTTAATTTTTCGTAATTTTCCCCTTACTTGTGCTGTAAGACCTTTCTTAACCAAAATTGACAATTCTAGATCAACCGGAAGTACCCTATAGGTTTTGGGTCGAAAACCTATATGGTAGTTCCCGTTGACCTAGAATCACGAAATTTGGCGAGAAGCAATGTCTTACAGCACATGTAAAGGGGAAAATCTGAAAACCGTAAATATGTAGTTTAATAACAAAAACAAAGCTATTTTACTATTACAAACTTATTATTTTCGGTTGCTGCAATAGCCGTTTCATGGGATCGAACAGCAAAGTTAAGTTTGTTCTTTAAAAAGTTTGTAAGTAACCCTCGGTGCGCGAGTCCGACTCGCTGTTGGCCGGTTTTTTATTTTTCTAATCAAAAGTTTTTGCCATCCATCCTCACAAACTTTCGCATATATAATAATAGTAAGAAGTAAGATAGATAGAAAACCGCCCGATAGGATTTCCCATCATTGTAGCCCTGTACATGCAAAATATAACACTTCCATACCCTAGGAATCACTGACAGTCCCCTGTGCAGAGCATGCATGGAGGCGGAGGAAACGGTGGCGCATGTGCTCCTTGAGTGCACCGGCGTTAGCAAGATTCGCGAGGAGACCCTGGGAACACCTAGATCCCTTGCGGATGCCCTGAGAAGACCGGGAAGTTTGATCTGCTTCTGGAAGGAGGTGGGCTGGTTGGAGTAAACGGCCACCATGGCTCACGCACAATGTGCCATTTTAAGGATGAAGTGCGGAAACCAAAACCCCATGATAGATAGATAGCCCTGTACATGACTGTGTCATACGTCCTCGGTTATTAGCCGTAGGAATACCAGGTGCATTACCACAAAACCGCAAAGTATTGTTATTAACCAAATATTGTTTATTACAACACAAGCAGTCACAAACATGATATAGTTCTACGAATAATGACAAAACATAGGTAATTAATAATTAACTTATTTATATTCTTACCACCATTTTATGAATCATTTAAAATTATTTTCAACGGAATTGACATGATGGTTCTTGGGAGTTATTGATAAAGGAGTTTTTCTTCAATTGTTAAACACTTGTTCAAGGTGTTTAAACGAACAATGTATGGCATAATCATAAATCATAAGCATAATCAGTGTCCCCACTGCTGGGACACAGGCCTCCTCTCTATGGGTGGGAATGGGCTATACTATAATCCACCACGCGACCCCAGTGCGGGTTGGCAAATGTCATATGTCGTTGAATTGTGTGTTGGTTCTGGGACATGCCGGTTTCCTCACGATGTTTTTCTTCACCGTTTTGAGCATTTTGCGTTTATTACACAAAGTAATGCGATAATTAAATTCTGACCTACTATAACTATTGCACCCTAGTGATTAAATAATTACAAGCGAAAACCACAAAAATCCCAACATTGTATTATCCAAAACTAGATTAGGAGAAAAAGTCGGAAGGACAAACGTAAAGTAAATTCGAACGATTATAAATGATGTATGATATAAAGCCAAATAAATACGTTTTCTTTCTTTCTTTCTATATAACCCTCGGTGCGCGACTCCGACTCGCTCTTAGCCGGTTTTTTTTAAGTTTAATTTCTACGTGGTTCAGTATGATGCACTGAATACGTGGTAACTGTTTGTACCTCGGTGTCCCTCCCACTCCGTATCTCAATTCTGTTGAACTTACGACCATTTTCACCATTACTCTTGGAAAATACTCGGTTCGCATTCCACATTTAGTTATCTAAAAGGTTTATTCTTATGTCTATGTGATATTTTTTGTTTGTCGCGAAAATAATTAAAATTGCAAAGTGACGGTAACTTATGTTACGTTAACTTCGCAAATTCATATTTAAGTCTCTAGCCGTGTATTTCGACAAGATATTGCAGACAAAATGGGTTCATTAACAATTAACAGTGTAAGGCGTGTCATTTTGCATATTTTAGTATGTTTGGGTAAGCGAATGTGTTTCAGTACCTACTCGTCTTCAATAATTAAAAAAAAAGTACGTACTCTTACCTCCATAACGACGACGTGGTTGTTTTCACGTTCTGTGCGACATTTAACAGCAATAATGTATTAATTTCCTCATACACTCTCGTTCTCTTGAACGCTTCCGCTTTCAAACTCCTGAAATATACAAGAAAACGCATAAGAATATTTATTAGGCGAAATTGGTCTCCTATAAATTCAAGACCACTTATCTAAGGCCCAGTTTTACGGCCACACTTAATACGTAGACCAGTACAAATTGGCCTCTTATTCCATTAAAACTTTACGCTAAGTCAACTCATGGGCTAGTCAACATTTTGAAGACACAATTTTGTCTTTATCTACTTCAAATGAATTGCAGAAACAGTATGATGTTTTATACAAATATTTTTGTTCAGTTTGTCAAACGCCTAAGTTGGCCTAAGCCCTGAAGAGTAAGTTTTTATCGTTGACTCTAAAGAATATTCTATTTTATTTTCCAGGGAGATTTACTCTCTGAAAAAGGTTAAGTATAGGCCTGGGTTAATAAAACCAGAGAAAAGAACAATCTGGATACGAAGTTATGATTATCTTATACTCGGAAAATCTGTACTACAAGTAAAGTTGCCCTATCCACAAGATACCACAAGATAAAATGTTTCTATGCGAATCCTTATGATGCAAACCTAATAAGAATTTTTGTTTCTTATCCTTTATGTAAAATTTCTATTATGATACTTCTTCTTTGTGGGATACACAAATAGGTATTTCTATCACAAGATAGAATTATAAAACTATTTTGCAAAAAAAAAACAGACTCGAAAAAAAAACACTAAAAATTGGAAAATAACTTCCGGAAGATGACACCAACAAAATCACCTTTTTCTACCAAATGAAAAAAGGACCAGAAACTTCCTAATTACTGGATAAATCGGACCAGTAATCAGGAAGTTTTATGTAACAAACATAAAATAAAATAAAAAATACAGCTGCACTGAGAATCTCCTCCTTTTTAGAAATCGGTTAAAAAGTAGGTACATTCTAATGTAGTAACCTAAATTTAAATTTTAATAATGATCATGTGATCGACGCCGCTTACACAGGAAATAACCAGAATTGATTAGCATTGTTTAAAACTTCTACAATATCCATCCTTACATTAAGACACATACCCTATTCCAAGACCAACTTAACACGTAAATCATCAGACTCGTAGTAAGTAAAACATGGATTCTGGTACGCATCGCTGAAGTTCGCTTCATATCTTACGAACCGTTTGGCATGGCTGTCCGCATTGCGTATAAGTGATTTCAGTCCATAACCAGTGTGTTTCCAGCCTTATGACGTACGTGAGCCGCACGAGTTTTTATAGACTACTATTAGCTTAGCATCAGAAGTTATCTAAGGCCTATGGGTGTAAAAAGAAGAGTTGTTATGACTTTACTTTAAATACCTCTGTCTACTGCACTATTCAATGCATCCATCAGCACATGTTTTGAATGCTTTACATTGAGTCCTAAACCGAAACTTATCACCCCAAAAAAAAGTAGTTTCCAAGCAATACTTTTTGCGTAGAGTTACTTAGTTTGATGTAGGTACAGAATGCTTGGTTGACGGCTTCGTGAAGAGTCGTTTTCACTTTGTATGTACTACAAATCTATGAATTTATTGGTTTTATCTACACCCATGCTATAAATCCTCTATAAAAGTATCTGAAACAGTTAGCTTATGGCCAACATTAAAACAGCCAGTGTCATAATAATCATTATAACACCCAAACGGGTGTTATAATGTTGTACAAAATTTCAATATGCAACTCGTTTTAAAAAAAGAACATTGTCTAGCACGTGCGATTCACTACCACAGCGCCGTAATTAAAAAAAAACTTATAGGTTATTTCGAATTCAAGTCGAATCCCGCCATTTTTGTTCGATATTAGTATTGCATTACTTTGTTGTTTACAAAAATGAGTGTTATTAAGCTTTGTGTATTTTAATAATTGTACAATCCAAAATGTAAATAATTATGTTATTACCTATACATGGTTTGTTTGTATTAAATACTCAGCAATTCAACTTTCCATGAATTTACATAGACTTCGTACAACACTACAACAACCTATGGTTTCAGAACCTTTTATGGAGGATTCATATCATGGATGTAGATAAAGTCTTGTATGCAACTGTACATAATTAGGTATTAAAACACTCATGTGATACTATTATCACACTCGGCTTCGCCTCGTGTGATAAACCCACATTCGTGTTTTAATACCCCTCATTATACAACAGTTGCATAAATAACTATTATAGAACGGCTATTTTTAGTTTCATTCAACCTTTTAGGTCTGCACGGTAAAAAGAAGAATCAAAAGCTACACTATTCTGAAACCACTGAAACACCTGTGAGCCAGAATCAACAGTGGAAAACACGAGAAAACCGCCGAGACAATGAGCTGAAACTATTTAACTGTCTTGGATCCCGCAACGAAATTAATCAGAAAATAATAGTGGAGGAGTAGGAAAAACATAATTAGTTGCGTACAGTAAGCGGCCGTCCACACGACGCCGGTGTCCTGCACGATGTTTTACGGTAAAAAGTTGGGGCAAATGTCATTAACCCTATTTAATTCGATTAGAAACTAACGTATTATAGAACTGCCATTTAATCCCAATATGATGCTGCAAAATATCGCACAGATCAACGCTATTACTACTCCATTACAAACACAGTTTTACATTCAGGGCCGTAAAATTCATTTCGAGTGATTAATCGTTTGCAATAATTGAGCAACGCGTGCCGTATATTGTGAAATTAATACGAAACGTAACAGCGCAAACACATGATCAATATTTTTAATTATGTAGTTTACAATGCAAACAGTAGGTACCTACTGAAAAACATTCATTGAAAATCTGAAACACTTAAGGCCCGTATTACAGAACGATATTATAGATACTTACTGAAGGCACTCAACCAATCAAATGACTTGAATCTAATTTTAAGTACCTAATGCAGGAACCACGACGTTCTGATACGGACCTTCAACTTGTCTGGTGTCTAATTCTGTAAAACTATACTGCAGAAATACTTTTTTGTCCGTCTACTTAAGAGGAATAATCACACATCAAAAATCTTAGTTTAGATGTGTGATTATAGTTTAGAATTGGCCACAAAATTACAAAAAAAAATTGCCCGAGAAAGTTTGATTATTTTTCGAAGGAGCGCTCAAAATAAAAATATTTTTTTTTCTTGTATTTGAGTGTTTAACACTTAAAACACTCAAATACAAGAAAAAATGTGATAGCCCTCTTAAGTAAGGGTATGTTTATGGGTATGGTATGTTCTGAGCGCGAAAAATGTATTCGACTAACATGAGCTTCTAAGCTTACATTTAAGTCTTTTTATAAATACAAAACACTTTGAAAATGATCGCCAGTTGTCTAAAGTCTCAGAAGTACCCTTCATTTCTATACAAGCCATTGAAAATGTGTTTTCCAAAATAGAGTTGTTTTCAAGACCCAGAATGACGTACTTTACATAATAATACAAGGTTATTTGGCTTAATTCTATGGGATAATACTTACTTGACATTCAAAAGGTCTTCCCTAAAATGGCTGCATGTAAAAGATACACTTTCATTTATTTGTACAGGTACGGGTATCTTTATCCGCATAGCTCGGAAATGGGAATGTAAGGGTATGCTACACAAATTTTCGGATAGGCAAGTGTGAAGCAAGCCCAAAGCCGTGTGGTATCCGGCAGAGTAGAATAGAACCAACCCATTACACTCACGGGTGTCGTATAAGGCGACTAATGTCTGAGGCTGAACACCTTTCGCCTCCGTAGACCAGAGAATGGGCAGCAGCATTTTCTGTTAGTCTTTCATCACTGCGATCTCCAATCCGCCTGCCAAGCGTGGAGATTACGGCAAATTCCTTCCATCACGGGAGAGGCTTATGTCCAGCAATGGACGTTATGGGCTGTTGTTGTTGTTGAAGCAAGCCCAAACTTTCTCATTTACTCACAACAACAACAAAAAAAAATATTTTAACAAAAGGACCTAGTGTCGGAATCGGTATCTAAATAATATATTTGTTAGTAAGTTGCCAAAATACCAATTGAAATAAATAGTTGTTAGATAACATTTCGAACTCGTTTGTCAGCAGGTGACTGCCCTAGGTGTGCATGAACGGTATGATTAATGGTTGTTTTCCCTAACACAATCTGACACCCACGGACGGAATTTCAAAGCGCGTTTAAAGTTTAAATTACATCGTCATCAATTCATCAATCTCCTTGTTTATTTGGGGTCGGCGCAGCATATTATTGCAAATTTTTAAAAGCATTTACATAAATGTATTTTATTTATTTAGCATAGTATATAAATACGCGTCAATTAAATGTACAAACGGGCACAAAATATTGTAGAATCATTAACGTTGTTCTTGACCACGCAATGATTAATTCTATAATTCCTTTATTCTCAGTGACAAAATATACCTATTCAACATTCAATTTATGTGTGTTTTAAGCATTCTCAAGTTATTTTAAAATAAACTACCTTGTTTTCGTCCTGAAATGGATGTGTGATTCATCATTCAGAGATTATTCTATAAGTTCTGAGTAATTCAATTCATGGGCTATAAACATTTTAATAATAGCAAATTGGCACATTCCTGTATAATATGCTATCATTTTCTGCATTTTTCACCACAAAATGCGTGATGGCTGCCTTATTAGGTATACTGACGTATTTACCATGCCATCACGTATTATATAAGGCTGTATGAATAATAGGAATCTCACGACTCCATTCGGTAGTCACTCGGGTTCACAGAGGCAATCGATACCTTTACCGTACATGAATATTAAATACTATTGCCTGGCTTCTGTGTATAGACAACCATCATCAAAGCATTGTTAGTTACGGGGAGATATTCGGGAAGGAAGTGGACGAACGAAAATGGACCTACATGGAAGTCAATAACTCTGTCTTTGCATCGCTGTCAAAATCAATCATCATTATTTATGACAATTTACGGTACCGTCACTGACGTTTGTCAAAATTACACTGATTTTTATAACTCATCACAATAAGGTTGCTTTTTGGTTTAAAAACTGTGAAACCACATTTCACAAAAATACCCAGTAAATTGACACTTCATATCACTAAGTAGCTTATTAAATAATCACTGCTTAGTGACGAGCGAGTGATATTGAAACTTAGAGGGTAAAGCAATTAGGTGTTCGCCTATTACCAAATAAAAGACACGATCTTATTTCTTTGGGTTTGAATGAACATCGCTAAATATTACAATTCAACCTTTCAAAAAAATTCAAGTTTAGTATAAAAAAAGCCTTTTATGTTCGCCATTCATTGTGATAATCCCGTAATTGTGCCCATTTTATAATGTTTCGCTACTGTTAAATGGTGAAAAGCCTTAATTTTCCAACTCGTTCAATTGTATTCCCGAAAGAATTCATTGTTACGGTAGGTAGAGCTTTTCGAATCGGAAATTATATTTTAATAACTGTATTTGGGATAAACAGTTATACATTCAGTCAAAAAAGTATCGGGAATGGATGATTTGTTTATGGTTCCAAATTTTTTTTTGTTTTTTTTTGTTGTTGTTAGATTAGCACAACTGTTTTCCATTTTGGCGCGGAGTTTGAGTTACATCTGTTAATTAGATTAAATACAGTACTGATTTTAGTTATATCATATCTAGTGTGTATTGCGAATTTCTTAATGGACAAAAATATCGGACAAAAAGTTTGTCTTAAATTTTGCATCGCCAATGGAATTTCGAGTTCGGAGTCTCTGAAAATGTTACAGAAGGCTTACAGTGAATCGACTTTATCAAAAACACGCGCTTATGAGTGGTACAAAGCGTTCAAAAGCAGTCAAGGTGTGATGGAAGATTTGCCTCGTTCTGGTAGGCCATCAACGTCTGCAACTGAAGTTAACATCGCAAAAGTGAAGGAAATAGTGACTGACAATCTTGCCGGAAGGTCAAACGGTAAATAAAAAATATTATTCGGACGTTATGCAGCGTTTAAGAGAGCAAATTAGATAAAAGGGCCAGATTTGTGGAAAGAAAATTCTTGGATTTTGCACCACGATAATGCGCCTTCGCACAGTTGTGAACGATTTTTTGACCAAAACTCAACAAATACCATCGAGCAACCACCTTATTCACCAGATATGGCTCCAGCCGACTTCTTTATTTTTCCTAAACTCAAATTACCACTTCGTGGCACCCGTTTTCATTCAGTAGAAGACATAAAGGAGAATTCGCGGCGAGAACTGAACTCAATTCTGGAATAAGCATTTAAAAAATATTTTGATGATTGGATTATTAGTTGGCGTAAGTGTGTCGGTTCTGAAGGAGCATACTTTGAAGGTGATAAAATAAATTTGGATAAATAACTAATATTTTGTGTTTTATTGATCTTTTCCCGGTACTTTCTTGACAGAGTAGTATTTTACAGCAATGTTTAAAAAAGCTTTAGAGTGAATAGGTTTATTAGATACAAATTAAGGGATATTCATTATTAAGGGATGTTAGTCAAGAGCTCTTATACTGTGTTCTTCTTCTTCGTAACCCTGTCACGATTGTATTTACATTTTGTTATCCCAGAACTTGGCCACTTCTACGGCAGCGCAATGGTCATTTGGCTGCATATTTTTAGGCTAACAAAGCAAGATATAGGAGGTGGAGTATGGTTTGCGACACAGAGAAACACATTGTGTTTGAGATTATAATTGAATTGTTTTGATCCAAAAAACACGCACGAACGAACTAGGTCTGTGGTGTGCTATTTTCAGAAATCTGATGTTTTTGTGATTGTAAATATAAATTGACATGAGAAAACATCGTGAGGACACCTAATCATAATTATCTGAAAATACCGATTGGCTAATCAAATATGATGGTTAATGCTCCTTCTCTGTAAGATAGCTTGCTCTTTCAGCAGTGTTAAATTGACAAGCCTATATAATTTAGGCTTGTCAATTTAACACTGCTGAGAGAGCAAGCTAATTAGGTAATCCTAATTACAGAAACTGCTAAAGGTGAAGCACCGTACAAAATTAAGTTATTACGAGACTTCTGGGTATTAGGTATTTAACAGACGCACTGCATGTTTATATTATATTTTTACAAAATAATGATTTGTTTTTGTTTTGACATACTCCTAAAGTAATGGTTCAGGATCTGTATGCCTTTGTCTACCACTACTACTAATGATATTTCTACGAAATTATTTCTAAACTCTTGAGAAAAATATTAAAGGTATGATGAATCATTAAATATTTGACCATGATGGTTATTGCACATAAGAATAATAATAAACGGATAATTATCTCCGATCCGATAATATATTAGGGCTCCTCTCTATGAGATGGAGTGGGTTTTAAGTCTACCACGCGGGCCCAGTGCGGATTGATGAATGTCACATATCTTCGATTTTTTCATTCTACCAATGCCGTTTTCCTCACGATGTTTTCCTTTGCTGTTTTCAGAGCAGTGGCGATGAAATAAATTACGGTTTAGTTATGTTTAAGTCCCATGCAGTAGAGGTCGAACATAATTATAGTGTAGTCCGCGACCTCTACAGAAAAATCCCAATAACATTGGGCATAATGTATAAGGACTGTTATCTCGTATTTCATGGTGGTGCTGAATACTGAATCAAAGGAGATTTTTGACAATGATGAATGAAATTCAGTTGACTGATTTTTTATACTTATTCAGATAATAACGCGGTAGTCGATTCATGAAAACCAAATGAAAATTAATCAGTTTTGTAGGTAAAGTAAGCAGATCAATACATTAATTACAAAATGCAATGAGTCAAATACGAGCTCCCAAGGTTAAAACCCAGGTTTCCCAAGTATACACTTATTCGTACCAATATGCACATTGTATTACTCAAATTAATTCATTAATTAAATACTATAAGTATATTTAAATCAGAAAGTATGAATAAATAGGTATACTTAACTTACTATAATGTCATCAAATGATCCTGAATGTCAGGAACACTGGTGAACTGACCATCAATCGTCACGAACGCCCTTTGTAGAACATTTCTGGAAACGAATAAAATTATATATGTCAACAAGAGTTCAAAGTTAAACCATTTGTTACTTTCACTTCAACCAACTTATCTGTGCAGACAAGTTTGACTATAATTATGGATATAAATTTTCTTGACAAGCAACGCTACCTAGAACTGCACACATTATTTATACTAGTATACGCCATGTTGTACCTTTATCGATTAGGTTCAACCTAATTGACCGAACACTGTGCTTATTCATACAAACTACCTTCAAACTTCAAACTACCTAATAATCCCCAAAGACATCAACAAAACAATATTCAATTCAATCAACAACTTCCAAACTCCGGGTACTTAGAATAATATTAGTGAGACAAATATTTTTGTTTGTCTGACCATCCAAACAGGGTTGTTTGTTCGTCTTAGTCGCTTTTCTTATAAATATCTACGTAGAAAATTTATAAAAACACGTCTTGTTTTAGTTATAGAATTTTCCTGAAACTCTTGTATTTAGGTGACGCTAGCCTATAGGGGTACACGGGATAATCAGCGATAATTGCGTAACACAATTGTAACGGATTTGCATTTTGACATTTCGAATTGGTTTTTCAAACCTTTCAAATAATTCAGCAATAGATTAGGAATTTCTTTCAGAATCCTTCGGATTGTGATTTAAAGTGTGTGTTACCCTTGGTGTGCAGGTCAGATAATATTATAAGCATGTATGCCACGTAATCTTTGCATACGTTATTTTCCCATGAAAGTTAGGCAGTAGATCGACTATAATGGATACAAAAACATAGAAACTATTAATTTTTTCTTTATCGTGTGGCTAACCTGGTGTCAGAGTTTGTATGCCGCCTATGGGCCTCTGTCTTGGCTTTACGTGCCGTTACTATTAATTGAATAAAACAGACGACAGACTTACAATTTGCTAGCTATTTTCCAAAATATAGAGGGAGATTCAGACATGCTTATAGTCATTAAAGTTCAGGCAAAGGTCTAAGACACGCAGTGTTTTATACGGACTCAATGTGGAAGAAACTTTTAAGACAGCTATGTAAGTACCTACGAGAAAAAATATTAAATGTTACTTTTCCACAAAACAATTCGTAATATCATGTTGCCATGTTGTTTATTTTTATTTTATTCACCAGTCTCTTTATTATTTTTTAATGTTTTATGCCCCCTCTTAATGGAAATAAGTACTTATGCTGAAATGGTCTTTTTGACATAAGTTCTAGAAAATACTAACAAATCAACGTCTATTTTAATACCATCTCTTTTGTCGAAAAAGCTACATAGAATTTCATAAAAAACAGCATCATTAAATATTTTACCTCAGAAAATATCTACGAGTTTCCACGAACAATCCTAATTGGTATAACTTTGAGGTTAAAAAACAGATTCGCAGAAAATGTCGCAAATAAGACAGACATAATAACGTTTCTATGGTAACAATCTGAATAGAAGCAGGTTTACCATAAAATATTTCTTTTTGAAAAAGAATGAACTTATTTTCATAAAAGAAAACACGTAACTAGGTGTAGCATATTCCCTTATATCATTTTTATTATGCATTGACAATGAAATATTTATTGTAATAGGTTTTAGTGGCTGACGCACAAATGCAAAATATAACAAAGTAACTATGTTGTTTCATTCAACAATATTTTATAGTTACTACCAACTGTTATTATTATACATACATACCTACAGACTGTATTGGTGATTCATTAAACATGGGAAATACTTTACGGGTGAAAAGCATAGCATCGGTAGAAAAATTTCAGCTTCTCCACACATTATTAATCGCGTAAAATAATTAATATTTTTTTAAATCATATTTCATAGTTAGTCCCATAAAAAAAGTTGCCAATAACTAATATACAGGGTGTAAAAGACCTCATCACGAAGCCGTCAACCAAGCATTCTGTACATAAAACTATGTAACTTTACGCAAAAATTATTGCTGGGAAACGACTTTTTTTTTTGGGGTGAAAAATCATGTTTTGTGGTAGAACTCAATGTAACGCACTCAAACCATTGTGCTGATGGATGGATTGAATAGTACGGGGGTCGTGGAGATGTTAAAAATAAAAATCTTACATTAAAAACTCGTATTTAAAAAAAAACTTGTCAAAAACTTGGAACTTTGACCCCCAATATCTCCGTAACTAGAAGGTTCCCAGGTATGGTGTAGAACAAAAAACACCCTTTATATTAGTGAGTACTTTACGCCCTTAAAGTATTGCCAACGTTCATCAACGAAACTGTCGAATTATATAAACTGATGAGTGAGGGAAACTGACCAGTGTTACGCGGACTGAACCAAACACCCTAACGCTAAAGGGAAAGAAAACACATCTTGTTGTCTAAACTCTAGACAGATAAGATGTAGTGTATCTTACTAGTCTAGCCTGTTGCTAAACTATGTTGAAGTTTCACGCCTATACCTAGTAGGTATTCCAAACTTTTCGGTAAACACAAGTCTGTTTACTATACAGCGATCTGCGTGTCCAATATAATAACGCTTTTAGAATACTGTTAGGGCTGTCGTGGCGTTGCAGTGCGTCCACTATGTTTGCGGAGGCGCGCACAGACGATTTTTACGCCATTATAAGAAAAAGGACCGCCTCCATTGCCGGCCGGCTACGCACCGCCTCCAATAGTCTTCTGAGCTTGTTCTCAGATCGGTGGGACTCCCCTCTGCTGCTCCACTGGGTGAAGATCCATACCAATTAAAATTTTAAGTATTATCTCCATATTACTAACACTAGTTAATAAGTTATTTTGTTGCTACTAACACATGGACTCATGTCTGAAATAAAGAATTTGAATTTGAATTAGGTACACCTATGCCGAACCCTGTCCGACGAAGTCTTGTCTTGTTGCTTTTCTTCATTCAAAACCTGATAAACATTAATTTTATTCCTAGGATTATCATCACGTTACTGCCCTTATCCCATATTACTGCTTCTATGAACCATCACGCTATCATAACCATCGTCTGCCTAATCTTTTCCCAACTATGTTGGGGTCGGCTTCCAGTTTTACCGGTTTCAAACCATCACGCTCCCATTATCTCTTTTTATCCAGAGAATGACAGAATTACCAGTCTTACAAAAGGGTATAGTATTACCCAGTACTAACTAGGTTGTGGGGGTCAGATAGACAGTCGCTCCATGTAAAATACAGGTATTCAGCTGTAACCGGTTAGATTCAAAGGCGACACCAACATAGTTGGGAAAAGGCTAGGCAGATGATGATTGGATTGTGTGAGGATTTCTCTAGCTAGAAAGATCTCAGAAATCTAAGGATTTTACTCAGAGTGACTATGATCTATGTAAGAATATGTATATATTTTTTAATTAATATGTGTTTAAATATTTTTTTTTTTTTGAATATTTTATATCATATCCTAGCTAGGTATAGTTATTTTACGAGTAGGTAACAACACACACACATCAAAATGAGTCACATCATTAGCAGAGAGGAAAATCAAAGTACCTACTACAGTTATTTGACGTATGTCTTTATTGTAGCATATAAAAACGTGGAAAAGTAGACCTTATTATGTACTATGTTATGTATGCAATATTATTAATAATTTCTGCCATTTATCATATAAAATGAGGCAGTAAATAAGGTGCGTGTGATAGCATATATATAAGTAACCATTGAAATGAATAAACAATAGGTTATTGTTTTTACGTGAATATTAAATGATTATGGCAGAAAAAAACACTTTATAAAGTGTTTTTTTCTGCCATAATCATTGGCAGGAAAAAAACATGTAAAATTCTCAGATCCAAAGGTTTCCAGCAAACATGTCAAGGAAAACCCACCTTTTTATATATCTGTAATGTAATGACTGGTTTCAAAAACTTCTCAACATTAGTAGGTACTACCTAACACATTAATTGTTTTAGAACATGTATACCTTATAAGAGTGAGTACAGGAACTTGAAGTTGTCCGTCGGATCTTAGAACCTCGATTAAAAACCTACATAATAATAATAATAGAACCTCGAAAACTCTTTTTAATACCTTGAACAGGCACAAAAGCTGTCTTTTGAAGATCTTGACAGTCATTACACATAGTCAGTGGCCCAAAAAGTCTGACAACCAGTCTTACCAAGGGCTATCGTATTATCCAGTACTAAGTGGGTTGAGGAGGTCAGATAGACAGTCGCTCCATGTAAAACACTGGTACTCTGCTGCATTTGGTTAGACTGGAAGCCGACCCCAACATAGTTGGGAAGGCAGATGATCATGAGTACTTAAAGCACAAAACTGAACAGAACCTCTTTAAATCTTTGAATGGCTTTCCTTGCATAGTTATTTAGCCTCTGACTGAACCTTAAGTCAATGAGAATAAAGGTCACTTTACTGCAAAATCAGAAAATAACAATGAAAGTACAGCAGTTCTGCAAGCTTTACTGCAAGCTTAGCTTTAGGTACCGCTAAGCGGCAACTGATTTCTACAGTATTACTTAATATAATAATTTTGTATACATAACTGCGCGGCCCCCCTCGTATTTTTTGCACTTGACTGCGGAATATTCGTGAAATATTGCGAATCATCATCATCATCATCATCATAAGCCCCACCCGCCGTGTCCCAGCTGTGTTCCCACTGCTGGGACACGGCCTCCTCTCAATGAGAGGGAATGGGCTATAATCCAGCACGCGGGCCCAGTGCGGATTGGTAGATGTCACATGTCTTCGAATTTTTGGTTCTAGGACATGTCGGTTTCCTCACGATGTTTTCCTTCACCGTTTTAAGAGCAGCGTATTGCGAATATTCGCATGTAATTAGACACCTTAGATAAAAACATTTGACGATCGCAACTACAAGAGTTAAATAGCTAAATAAAATTTACAGTGAATACTTAGCTGAATAGATACTTAATCAATTAAACAAAAATTAGGATATATTATTTTAAAATGAGACTAAAAAAAAATTTAGAACTTGAAAAACAGTGATGAAAACGGATATTTCGCTATTAAAATATTAATTTGATGAAAAACTATTTTTTTTTATGTCAAAATAAACTAGATTATGTTTCTTTTCCAATAAGACCATAAAGATAAAGTAGAAAAAATACTTACACATCGATTGGTGATGATTTGAGCAGATAATCGCTGATGATATGTCTTTCATCTTGAAGACTAATGATGAGATCCCCCATCGACAATATTGTGTTAACCTGGTAAGATATTAAAAAAAAGTCAGATGTAGGTAGGTACTAGTGGCGATACTTTCAAACAAACCTAAAAGTCTTGGAAAACATAAAACGTACTAGGTACTTCTTTATGATTTTAGGGTTACTGAACAGTCTGCTTGAATTAAGGGCTTCCCGTATTGTTGGCCCATAGGCACGCTAATGCTAGGTATAGGCATAACAAGGCACAGTTTATTAAACTGTATGTTTAAAACAATTTAATAATTTTAATCAAATTAAGGAATAGTAAACGGATATTCCCAAAAAGTATTCAAAAAAACTAAGAGAATTGGGAACGCAATCTCATTGTATAAAAGATGATGATAAAACTTAGCTAGTATTATATTTATTTGCCGAATACAGGAAAATTGTTTTTGTAATAAAGACAGCTTTTTGAGAATCGTCATTAGGTAACGTTGCGTAATATTGTTGTAATTTTAAAATAAACAACTTTATATTTTGAATAACAGGAAAATTTTGCAAACCTAACATTTTCTGTCTATGGTTTATTTCTTTGAACAACACATTTTTTCAATCGAAACATAAGAATTGCGCAATAAGCTAAGAATTTTTTGGCAATACGACTATTATGAGAATTGTACGTATCTATTTAACACCTATATTACATCAAACTTATTTTTTTCACAAAACTCAAACAAATCACATCATTCTTGTAGCATTTTAATGGCGCGGGTTCATTTAGCAATTTAAAAATCGAGCGTATTTTGTTTTGCTTTTTTTAATAATCTCGATTTTACTTTTAAAAATCGAACATTAGACTGGTTCAAATCTGCATTTACATTTACTTTCTTTTTTGGACTTGTATTTTAATTAAAGCTTTTTTCGTTCGGCCTTTTTATATGTATTCTTTTAGAAGAGTATATTCTTTGTAGTTTATGAATGCTTTTATTCTATAGATATCATGTCTTACCTATTTAGACACATTTAAGTTGTACAAAGATCTTTTGGCGCGTGGCCAAACTCAGAATTATCACATTTCTGACAATTGTATTGTTTAGTTTCAGTTTACCAACAACGAAGCTCCTAAGACTGTCATTAAAGCGCAAAAATATCCATATTACAGTCAAATCCCAGCCGCCTATGGATATTTGCAATACTACGCGTGGGAATCTATGGGAATGCGTTGCTATCCCATAGACAAAGCTGAAGTATCTCATATGTCTGATTACCTCTGTATCCAAATATAATGAGGAGTCTAATGTCTGTGAAAGCTGTGCCATGTTGGAGCAGTTTTGGATGAGTAGCGCGACGTGAGGTACGAAGCAGACGATCAGCATCTGTAGCAGGAATATCCTCCGGCCCCGTCTGGAAAAGATATACTTTCCATTGAATTCTGAAAACTTACATAAATTAATATTATCGTGCTACATGGTTGTTTTGGCGCGTGGCGTTAATCAGAACTAACGTCACCACAATTTCCACATACAATACCTGTAAAAAAATGTTTTTTTTAAATACTAATATGCTTATGAACTCTGTACAGCTGTTAAATTACAAGAGAAGGACAGAATCGGTAACATATCTTAACCGAAGTAAAGAAGCTTAAAAGATTGAAGTGAAGACACTTAGGCGCCTCCCCAAAGGAGCAAATGACCTTGAACGAGCAGGTTTTTGGAGCCTACTCCTCTTTATCCAAAAGAAATACCAACTGATTAAAAATATATTAAATTACTACATATTCTTGACTTCAAAATTGTTGTTTCATTTTTTTTTTAAGTAGCTTAATTTTTAATAAATCCCCTCACAACGAAACCACAGAAATGAGAAATAATGATTTATAAAATGCTACTCCTCGTAAAGTAAACATTATTTTGATTTGCTACTTATACTAATGGATAGACAATTTAATAATAAACATAATTCTCGTTTTATTTCTTCCAAACGACGTAAATTTGATTTTACAAAGAATAAAAACAACTCATTTCACACTATTCGGCCTGCAGTGACTGACGTAACAATTACTTTGTAGTGCAAGCTGATTAGAACTTTATTCTAACAGTATTTCAAACGAAGTTTGAACCACCACAAATAGAGTTGCTAATTTTGCTCGGGGAACCAATTTCGGTGTACCTGTTGGAATTTCTACTACACAGATTGTCAACAACTTATTGGTCTACCGGTTGGTCGAGTGGTCACAAGCGAGACTGCTGAGCATGAGGTCCTGGGTTCGATTCCCGGGTCGGGCAACGTGTTATTAGGTTTTCCCATCAGGAATTTCTCACAGCAAGGAGTCTGGATTTGTGCAGGGCTAATCCATATTACATGGGACATAACTGGCGAAATATGAGTGTATTATTAGGTATTTGGGTTTTTCCATCAAGAATTTCTCACTAGCAGCAACGTAGTCTGGATTTGCGCCCGGTTGATGGCAATAGGTTCCCCCCTTTTACTATGAACTTAAACAAAACTGGTGAAATGTGGGTATATATACTATTATATACACCTCTGCATAACCTTGCGGGGATTACAGGCGTGATGTTACGTTATGTAGTATGTCAACGGCCATTGCAGGATTATCTTTGTAGTATTTTACTCTTAATCCTTGTCGTAGTCGTGATCTTTCAAAAGGTTATTACTGTTACGGACGTTTTGTGGGGGACCGAAAATGTTTCTGACTGCGAATGCGAAATTCCTAAGGCGAAATCCAAAAAATTAAATTTTAATCCGAAAGTTAAAATGTAAATTCCTACGTTATCATGTTTATTTATTTGTTGCTTCAGAATTGAACGTTTAGAACATAATATTCATGTAATGTTGCTGTTACATAAGATATGATCTCAGTAGAACGTTCTCTAGAGAGATAACTTACAAAGAGCGATGAATACTACTTTTAAACACGCAAACAAAGCTGCGAAACTGCCCCTGTAAGCCAAAGCGTTAACTCAAAACAACAAATCTTTATTTCGAGAAAACATTCCAGAAATATGTGACTTTGTAGGTATTCCTTACATTCAGCCCGTAAACACATACACATGTGTATGTGTGAGATATACAAGGTGTAAACGGATCTTTCACGAAGCCGTCAATTCTGCATAGTCATCAAGCTAAGTAAAAAAAAAAAGAAAAAAGTTACTGGTCAACGACTTTTTTTTTAGGTGAAAAATCATGTTTTACAGTAGGACTCAATGTAACGCACTCACTCAACACATCGTGCTGATTGATGGATGCATTTAATAGTAGGTACGGGGGTCGTGGAGGCATTTAAAGTAAAATTCAAAAATTAAAAAGTTGGAACCTTTTTTTTTTTTTTTTTTCGGATGGGAAATCATCAAATGACTTCTCCCGCTCTGGGCGGAGCAGGAGGGAGTCTCAGACTTTTACTGACTAAAACCCATCCATGTTCCGTCATCGCCCTTTGTGTTCCGGGGCCACGGTATCTCTTTCGAACAGTCCTGCAACCCCGGCAGGCATCGGCCCTTGCGGACCTCTTCCTTTTGCTGACTCTCTTTAAAGCGCGCGTGGAATACGAACGCGCCGTCAACACGGCCTGTCGTCATTAGACGGATGGACGGCGAGCTAGCCCATAGCTCACATCCACCGGTTGTTGTCGGTCGAAGTTGGAACCTTGACCCCCAATATTTCTGTAAATAATTGAAGAGTAGGTGTGGTCTAAAACCAAAAAAATATATCGCATCGACGAGAAAAACATCCACAGAGAGAAACAAGTGCCTTTCGGCTTCGTTATGGGTAATTTTGCACCCAAGATTGTGTATGTTTTCTTTTTTTAAATATTCCATAAAGATATGGTTATTTTCATAAGTCTATTTTATAGGCCCCGTCGGACAGTGGCCCTACAGACACAACTCCCGTCTATAAGGAAGATCCTCCCTTTTCAATGGACGTTGTGAAATGAACTAAAATTGTATATTTTGATAAAGTTTAAAAATTAAAATTTTTGATTTTGAATAGCAGAACTTAATTGTTATTTAGGTATACCTTCGGTATTCCTTGGGTATTCCCTAGGCATGTTAGCATCTGTTACTACCACAAGTTAGGTAGATCGAAGGTTACTCGTAGATCGTAGGTGCAACAACGCATGTGGTTTTTTCCATAGTGTTTCAAATGACCCGGGTAAACCCAGTAAAGTTGTTATAATTATCAATTTTAAATATTGGTAAGTAATGCGAAATAGTTATGTCAACAGCACGTCTATGACGAATTGTAGTAATACCTATTTATTCATCAAGGAGAGTAAGGCACAGATTACTAATCGAGTTTGCATTTGAGGCCCGACGCGAAGCGGAGGGCCGTGAACCACGCGCGTTTAGAAATCTGTACTTACCCTCGAGTGATATATACTGCTTTATACTACACTTAAGCACAAAGACAAAACTTCAAAAAAACAAAACGCGTTAGTAATGGTTTATTACCCTGATTTTCAGGGCAGTAATGAAATTCCATATAATAAACTGTCTAGATTTTTGAGAAGGTTTAATGAACAGCTTTCAAGCCTTTTAGTGGGGTAGTATTAGTACAATTACTAAGTAATGTAGTATAAAAATTTTTTTTTCCTTCTAGGTATGAGTCGTCATCACATTATAATTGTTATGATTCAAGGACCTTTACAAATTATTACAAAACATTTTACAAGAGCGATAGAATTTCATATCTATACTTCTCCATACGAATGGGCAACTAAATTGTATTGTATTTCTTTGTTAAGTTGCAAAATGCAGAAGTTTGTTAAAAATGCAGAACTATAAATGTGATCTACATGACATATGATTTTGACAATTCTTTATTTTATTTATTCAGAAGGCTTAAAGTCACCAAAAGGGCAATGGAGAGGGCTATCGGAGTTTCCTTGCGCGATCGAATCAGAAATAAAGACATCCGCAAGAGAACCAAGTTTACCGACGTAGCCCGAAGAATTGCCAAACTTAAGTGGCAGTGGGCAGGGCCCATTGGTCGCAGAACGGATGGCCGATGGGGCTGAAAAGTTCTAGAGTGGCGACCGCGAACCGGAAGAAGTTGCGTTGGAAGGCCTCCCACTAGGTGAACCGATGACCTGTTGAAGGTAGCGGGAATCCGTTGGATGCAAGTCGTACGGGTCCGGGCAATGTAGCGATACTTGGGGGGGGCCTATGTCCAGCAGTGGACGTCTTTCGGCTGAAATGATGATGATGATGATGATGATGGTTATATTACAAATAAATAGAATTTAAGCAGTTATACAAATGTGCAATCAACAACGTTCTCCACAAACAAGTGTTACAATATGTATTATTGGTGTAAATGCGGACTAAACATTATAACTCTTTTCATTCAAAAAAACTTTTCAGAATACTATTCATAAGGAATAACTTGAAGAAAACAGTTTCTTCACTATTTTTACTACCCTTTCCGCAATGTAGACGAAGTTTAACGTCTATTTAAAATCAGATTATAAGTTTTACCCTCGCTTAACGAAAGTTTCCTCTACTTTTCATTTCACGAACCGTTCAAAACTTTATAAAGATTTGCTATTTCGTATCTTTGTTATTTGCAAAAACGTTTTAAATCATCATCTCTTGACAACCGGGCCCAACGGCCTAACGTGCTTTCCGAAGCATTGAGGAAACCCGATTTGTAATGGAGACAGGTGGTAACCTATTCACAATCCGACCTTCTTCGAGGGTTACCGAAACCTTCAACACTCTCGTAAACAAGAGAAGTAAGATGGGTCAGAAGTTCTTCAGCAAGGCTTTGTCACCTTTTTTAAAGAACAGTACCACTGCTTTCGGGTACAGCAGATTATAGTGTAACAATACACCTCTAACACAAAATAACACATCTACCTTTAGATTGCATTTCCAAAAAAGATGACCGAACGAAAACGTGCAGCGTGGAGGTCAAGCTGTGAAAAAGAAGTGATATTATTAGTTGGCTTATCACATTCCACGCAACGCATCCTCGTACTTATATGGTGGAAGCGCAGCATTAAGGGCTTATTCCTCGTGAATGAATTTAGGCCTCTTTTCACAAAGAGAGAGGATTATTAGAAAGCTTCTCATCACACCTCCTTGAATCAGTAAGTACTACACTGATTCCGTCTGCAGATTGAAATGTGAAAGAGACGGCAACATAGTATTACTTTCTACTTTGATTTCGTTTAGGATGCTAATTTGCTGAATGTCATTTACACTTGTATGAATTCAGGAACTTACAAATTGTGTAAATGAAGTTCAATGAACTATTCAAATTACTTCTTCAATTTAAAGCTTAAGTTGTGTTTGACAAATTCTAAACTTCCATTAACTCCATTCAGAAACCGGCTAGTCATTTAGCCAGGAGGAGTATAGTCTTTACATTGATAAGCAATCATGCACCAGATAACGATAACAATGCACTACATAAATAGTTTTCCCTTTTTGTTCGAACTACATACTACGAGGACCTATCTTCAGCTTGTTATAACTTCAACTCAAGTCTCATCCAATACATTTAGTTTTAACAAGAACATCAAATTGATAGCGATTCCTTTGTTCTGTAATAGTGTCTAGTTCGACGGAGGATGAATTTTGGGGTTATTGTACATTCGCCACAAAGTGATTTGCCACGAAAAATAGTATTTGTAAACTCGCCACAACTCTATTTTCATTAAGGAAAATCCGCCATATTGTTTATTTCCGTACAGATAGCAGAAAACTCAAACAATAAGTATAATAGATTAATAGATTACAACGTTATTTCGAATTTTGGTGTCTTACAATGTAGGAATATTGACTCCTTGTCATCATCTAGCCTAGCTTTTTTACAGGACCAACGGTGACGGGGTATACCTTCCCATAGAGGATAGGCCTGTTTCCCACCAGTGGGAACATTATATGGTTGGATGTTACCGAATGCAGCTCCGTATAAAAAGGTGAGGCCGCCTATCTGACCTCTATAACTTAGTTATTGTTACATACCACTAAACAACACTCTCTTTCTTCATACCTAATTTTGTTAGTTTCTTTATACTCGTAGTTAGCGCTAGAAAGCAATGGTGTCCCTCAATACCCTATAACTGACGAGTTGAACTAAACCAGGGGTTTCTTAATTCCTCGACCCACGACCATCATATAGAAAAACCCGACAACAACTGTCGGGCGTAGCCCACCAGACAGACACAACACCCGTTTGGTCGGAGATTCTTACCTTTTCATGGGAGATGAAGAAATTTACACCCTGTTCTCCATACCCGTATAAGTTCAAGACCCACTAAATCAAACACATCATACACCAAACCGAATGGCAAAGAAAAACATATTATGGAAAAACCTGTCTAGTGCGTGTTGGAACACGTACAGAGAAGGGTAGATTTCGCAGTCGAGTTGAATAATAAAATAGTTCATGCCAAAAACAAACTTATATTTGCAGTTGAAAAACATGTTCCCACCCCCCTCACGGAGTGTATGAGAGAATATGTTTTGAGATCGATCTACCATGTATTTAAACAAATTAACGAGTTTCGGATTTTTCCTTCACTTGTGCTGTAAGAACTTGTAACTTGGCAAATTTCATGTTTCTAGGTTAACGGAATGTACCGCATAGGTTTTGATTTACTTAAATATTGAATGCGTTTAACTTTGATTGTGTTGACTTAGAAGGTTATTGTTTTTAACAGTTCCAAACGAAAATTGACTTAAGTAATTGATTTAAATTTCAACTTGAGACCTCCACCTGGTAGCCGTAAGGCTGGCCCGGGGGTACCGCAAGGGATCTCCCGCGAGGCGGCGAGCCTCCTAGCCAGATTGCCGCCATGGGATCTGGAGGCGATAGTCCTTGCGTGCCTGCATGAATGGCGCTTGGAGGCGCTACGCCGGGGGGAAACTCCGCTGCCGCGACAAATTGTCGCTCAGCGGAAAGACTTCCGGCGGGATCTCATGGCGACATGGAGAGAGCGACTGTCGCAACCCCGTGCAGGGCACGCCACAATAGTGGCGATAAGTCCCCTCTTTGAGGAGTGGCTTGAGAGACGCCACGTCCTCACCTTCCGCCTGACGCAGGTCCTCACCGGACACGGTGTTTTCGGGAGGTTCCTGCACCGAATCGGGCGGGAGGAAACGTCCGGGTGTTTCCACTGCGAGGATCGACCGGAGGACACGGTGGAGCACACGGTGGAGGTGTGCCCCGCGTTGGCGGAGCACCGCCGTGTCCTCGAAGCGACGATTGGCGGCGGCGACCTCTCACGTCCGGCCCTGGTGCAAGCCATGGTCCGGAGCGAGACGGAATGGGACGCCGGCACCTCCTTCTGCGAAGCAGTAATGCTAGAGAAGGAGGTGGCGAAACGTGAGAGGGAGAGAACCTCACAGCGTCCCGGCCGCCGCGGGAGACGCCCCGTTCGTCGGGGTGACCACGTGGCTCCCGGCCACCGTAGGCGCGGGCCTGTGGACAGTGGGCTATGGGCTAGCTCGCCGTCCGTCCATCTCATGTCGACGGCGCGTTCGTGTTCCACGCGCGCCTCAAAGAGAGTCAGCAATAGGAAGGGGTCCGCAAGGACCGATGCCTGCCGTGGTTGCGGGACTGTTCGAAAGAGATACCGTGACCCCGGAACACAAAGGGCGATGAAGGAACATGGATGGGTTTTAGTCAGTAAAAGTCTGACACTCCCTACTGCTCCGCCCAGAGCTGGAGAAGTCATTTGATGATTTGCCAACCGAAAAAAAAAAAAAAAGCCCTCAACCTGTTCCTGAGAAAAAGGGTATTGTCGCATACAGGCAGACAGACGAGCAGAGATGTTGTATAAAAAAAATCATCCGAGCGATTGCAGCAATCACGACCGATATACCGTCTATTTTTGAAGAGTTCCATTGTATATCTCCGAAAATCAGCATTAGATCTTCACCAAATTTGAATGGGACCATTTCAGGAGTATATTCTTTCAAATAAAAGAAGAATTTTGAGAATCGCTCCACAAATGGGGGAGAAATCGGTGAACATGATGAAATTAGACCACACGACTGAAGTAAAAATGTTCATAAAATAAAAACTACTGGGCCAAACTATGTTTAATTTTTATGGGACCAAATGGCAACTATTCCGCATCAAACTAAAGAAGAATCACGTAAATCGAATCATAAATCTCAGCGTAATCGATGTACATACATAAAAAAAATCCTTTTTGAAGTCGGTTAAAAAGAGAGGAATATTTAGGTACAACGAAGTATTTACCTACCTACTGCCATACTAATGCCCGTTTCCCATTAAAATAGGCAACACCGTAATTTATACCTAAATGTCTAAACGTTTTATTCATTTCATTTTGACACAATAGTTTAATATTGTGTAATTCGTATAATTTATTTCAATTTGAAATGCTTATTGTGTAGTTACTACTGCGAAATTCAGCTGAAAATGTGTTTATTGTAGCAATACCTAACCTGTATCTTACGTTTCGTCCGAATATTCGGATCTATCCGTCTCTCTCACTCACACTTATCTGCAGATGTACGCGAGAGGGAGGGATAGATCCGAATATTCGGACGAAACGTTAGAGAGTAGGGCCTCTGGTTTTTTGCGCACCGGCATGATAGTATTTCGTCAATATTTAGGTAAACAAAAGTAACTTCGTTTATATAAAACATAGTGAGTTATTATTTACCTTTGATGCAGATAATGTTTCGAAAAAACAGACGAATGTACTACACTCTTCAAGAGTAAACGTACTCTTGTACGTGAAACCGTTCAGGGGTAAACCTGCGAAACTCGAATGAACGAACGGAGAGATAAAATATTATTTATCAGCTTTTTAAAGGTCAAGAAATAAGAATGCAGTCCTCCTTCAAATAATCACTTTATTCTACCACACTTTTACAATGAACGTCTTGTCTGCATGAGACCTCAGACTCGAATGCCTGTGTTCGCACTGTAAACGCTTGTAGGTGAATGTCGGAATGAACGGCGAAGTGAAGTGTTGGATCGAATGATAAACAAGTCAATACACCACCCGTATGACATGCGAACACATACATTTAATTACAATATAATTAGGTATGGATAATATTCATGTAAATATTTTAATAATTGCTAACACAATATAGGTAGGTAGGTATAGGTAATATTTAGATAAGTATTTTAATAAAAGCTAACAGTCGGCCTTTCCTGACGTTTACACGTCCCGTGGAAAGATTATGCAAGGTAAACAAAATAAATCTAACAATTAATCAAAATAACAAAACACAACAACAGCAACAATATAGCTACATCGATATCATATTGATCTCTTTCTATTACATCATAATAATTACATATAACTTTATGATAATTTCAACACAAAAACAAGCATAACTCAGATATAATTACACTCGCGGCAGCATTGAAGGAGTTGCGGTGGCCTCTACATATCCACAACAACTCAAGCATGCTGTGGCCCCTTCATGTCCACAACACACTAGCGACAATACCACAACTACGAGTACAACCATAACATTGGTGGAACTACCGTAGCCTCTACATATCTACGGCAATTCCGGCATGCTGTGGCCCCTGCATGTCCACAACACACCGACTAGACATGTTATTATGGCCTCTTCATATCCATAATAACCACTTATCTGACACACTTTAGCCTCTGTATACAGTGTGGTCTAATTTTCTTGTACAAGATAATGTTAGTGTAAAAATAATTCATCTTAATAATAACTGTATAATAATATTAAAAAACACAAAAAATAACTGTAAAATATTAATAACACAACAATGTAAACTTACTCAATTATTCAAATTAAATTGTACATGATTGTATCATGGACAAAATTCTGTATACTCTTACATGCTTTCTCTTAATTATCGCGTACATCAATAACCACCCAATCAAAAGTAGTGCCAATCATTCATCATTAACATTTTCAGACTGCGTATCACTGTCACTAATACTATTTCGTTTAAAAACTAACCACGGATGAATTTTATCCACGGGAAAAACTCCAGTAAAGTTTCTATTGCCCTTGCGTGACAATGGGGTATCTTCTATTTTATATCGGTCATTGTCAAAGACCTCTACAATACGGTAAGGACCACGAAGCTTTGGAATTAATTTCCTACTTTTTCCCGTCGAAGGAATTTCTCGCTCTACCCTGACTAAATCCCCGATTTTGAATGTAATTCTCTTTCTTGATTTATCAAAACGTTTCTTCTGTTCTACTTGATTTTTTTCTATATGTTGTGATATTTCCTCTCTAATATGTTCCACATTGTTCCCTATGTCCTCTGTATCGTCGATAACATTAAAGTTTAACAGGGAGTTAGGCGTACCAACCAAGTCAATGCCAAATAATGCCCGAGCTGGTGTCTTTCCGATTCCCTTGTTAAGGGTATTATTTAAACCCCATTGTATTTCAGAAATACATTCATCCCATTTATGTTCTGGTTTATTTAGATTTGTTGCAGTTAGGGCAGCTAAGACGGTGCGGTTGTAGCGTTCCACTTGCCCATTGGCACGTGGTGTCGCTACCGCGTTCATAACGTGCTTAATGCCTAACGTACTTAAATATTCTTGAAAGCGCTTGGACGTGAAAGATGTACCTCGATCGGAAATGACTCGTTTAGGAACACCAAAAGTATGGAAGTAGCTTTTTAAAGCGGATACAGAATGTAACGATTTCGTACTTTTGACAGGAACCAATATAACATATTTTGTGAAAGCATCAATTATTAAGAGTAGGTACGCGTTTTTCTTTTTGCTTCTCACAAAAGGACCCAGATGGTCTATATGCAGCGTATGAAAGGGGCGATCAACCTTAGGAATCGGATGAAGTTCACCTGCCTTCTTACCAGCAGGGACTTTCGAATGAGCGCATTCTAGGCACGAATCGACATACTTTTTCACGAATCGTCTCATTTTGGCAAACCAGAAACTACTTTTAATTTTATCAAAAGTTTTGTCAAAGCTATAGTGACCAATATCATCATGATGGGCCTTCAATACCTGCCACCTAACACCTTTTGGTACAACCCAGCGATCCCCTGCCTCGGTTTTTCGATATAATAGACCTCTTTTGATTACAAAATTATTTTTAATTTCTATAATACCATCTGTATCCTGATCCTTTAAAATAGAAATAATTCGTTGAAGCTCGGGATCGCTCTGTTGTACCGTTGCTATCCAATTAGTTTCGATACATCTTAATACGACAGAATTTACTTCTACCGGGTTCCGACTTAATGCATCTACGTGGGACATAGTGGAGCCTGCCTTATAGACCATTTTAAAATCATATTCTTGCATGATATTCCACCATCTGGCTACTCTGGGCAAAACATCTCTTTTCTCAAATGTGGCCCTCAAAGAGTTACAGTCTGTCACTATGGTAAACGGTATGCCTAATAGGTACGTCCTAAATCGTTGTAATGAGCTTGCCACCGCCAGAGTTTCTAAATCGTAAGAAGTGAAACGAGACTCCTCTGGCGACGTTTGTCTACTATAATAAGCTACAGCATTTAAAGGTGCTTCTTTACTTGATCTTTGTAATAGGATACCGGCAATACCAATTTTTGAAGCGTCTGTATGAAGTTGAGTTTCAAACGCAGGATTATAGAATGCAAGAATCGGACGTTTGGTTAACTCTGTCTTTAAAGTTACAAAAGCATTCTCTTCACAGTCGGACCACTGCCATTTTGAATCTTTCTTTAAAAGTTGGGTAAGTGGTCGAGCTATTGAAGAGAATCCTCTTATAAACCTACGAAAGAAACTAGCGAGTCCTAAAAACTGCCTAACCCTGTGCTGATCGGTAGGGCGAGGGAATATGTCAACAGCATTGATTTTAGTTTTCCCTGGTCTTATTCCCTCGGCACACACATCAAATCCAAGATAGTCAATAGATTCCATTAAAAAATTACACTTGGATAGTTTTAAAGTTAAACCGGCGGTACGAAATAATTCCAATGTTGATTTGAGCTTACTGAACCCTTCCTCAATAGTTTTAGAAGGTATTATGACGTCGTCCATATAAGCAAACGCCTCTTTAAATCGTGCATTACCCAATATATTGTTAATTGCACGTTGGAAATTAGACGGCGCATTAACAAGTCCAAAGGGCATCCGGTTGAATTCATAATGCCCATCAGGTGTTATGAAAGCAGTTAAAGGTTTAGACGTTTCAGACATACATAATTGATAATAACCTGACATTAGGTCTAACGATGTGTAATATTTATAGCCTGACAAGTTATCTAATTGATCGTCAATCCTAGGGAGGGGATAATGCTCCTTAATTGTTTTTTTATTGAGAGCCCTGTAGTCAATGCATAATCTGTAATCTCCGGATTTCTTTTTGACGAGGAGAACTGGTGACGCATAACTTGAGATCGATGGTTTAACTATACCAGAGTCCTCAAGTTCTTGTACCATATTACGAACTACTTGTCGCTCTGTAAAAGGCATGCGATACGGCCGGTAAACTACTGGTGTAGTATCACTGACCCGTATGTCCATTTCAGTGTTGGAAATACAGCCTAATTCTTTAGTGGTAAAAGCAAAACAGTCTCTGTATTCATTTAATAAACGAGTCAACTGCAAAAGATTGTTTTCACTAATTTGATCACTCACAGACAACATTTTAGGTTCAATAATAATATAAGAAGAGTTATCCGCGCCTTTATCAATTCTATTCACGGTTTGACAGTTAATTTGTGCTAACGGCAGAGCCCGAGACAGAAGGGTACCTTTATTTAAATCGAATCCCGATTTTACCAAACCGTCCAATTGAAGTGTTGCTTTGCCACAAACTAGCTCTAAAATACAAGGCATTATACTGTACATCATTTGAGGTTGAGAGCATAAACCAGGTTCCACGACTACCTCACCATCGTATGGTGGATTAGACTCTACAGCCACTTCGGTGCGGCCCATTACTTTAATAGAGTTACTAACGTAGAGTTTAACATTTTCAGGGACGTTCATAGTTTTACTCTTAATAATCAGTTTGTCTTCTGTTTTGAGAACTACGACATGGCTTTGTTCCGTAAACGTTTGGCCTACAAGTAATGACACCTTTAAGTAATGATCAGGAACTATGAGTGCTTCAACGCGGGCTTTAACTAAGTCTATTTCAATTTCGACATCGCATTTCCCTAAACACTGAACAATTGAATTTCCGAACCCTCTCAAAATTGGCAAGTCACTGTAAGACAGAGTTTGATTTAATACTTTTGCATCCGATTCTCGGAGCATAGTAATTTGACTACCGAAGTCAATAAAACAATTCATAGTCTGACCGTTAACTATCGCGACCTTAAAATATTTCTCATCATTATCCTGCTCCTTTGAGATGTTTAAAACAGTCTTATTACTTTCATGCTCACGTTTATTAGGACAATCGCTAACCAAATGGCCTACTTTATGACAGTGATTGCATCTTTTGATTGGATGTTTACATTTGTAGAAAGGGTGCCCTTCCTCTCCACAGTTATAACATTTTGATGTTCTAGTATCCGCAGATGCGGATGCATTGTCTTTAGAGGTTTTAAAACGCTTGCTGTCGGAAACGCTCGGCTGTACAGTCACGTTATGCTTGTCATTCTTTTTAGTTATTTTAACATTGCGAAGGAAAACTAATAACTTATCAGGCTCGCTAAATTGCACAGCCTCAGCACTAGTTCTGACCGATCTATCTTCAATACTAAATAATATACAATCGATAGCGTTTTTACCTGAAATGTTACATCTATTAAGAAGAACTATCTTTTCGTAATAATAATCTTCTAAGCTATCCCCAAAACGTGCCCTACAGGCGAGCATCTCCGTCAGCAACCGACCATAGTTATCGTCACTGGGGAATGCAGACTTCAATTTCTGTTGCCACTCCGTCCATGTAAATAACAAAGTGGGTAGACCCTGGTACCATTTCTGGGCCACACCTACTAACTTAGGCAAAGCGTAGTGAACTATCTGTCGTTCTGTCCAATTATAAATCTTTGCACATTCATTTACTTTTGTAATCCAAACGTCTATACTCTGATTTCGCTTTGTTGGGTCGAATTCGGACACAACGTTCAAAACTGGGTAACGTTCTGCATTGCCGTCTGTACGTAAAGACTTAACGAGTTCTTGGAACACGTTAATAAAATTTTGAGAGTCTAAAACAGTAGATTGATTACTTGGTAATACTGATGATGCGCTGTTGCTGGTCCCAGCACTCGGTTGTACTGCTGGTTCCTCCTGCGGCGCCGGTGTATCTGGCGTCCGGCAACGGAGCTGCCTCGACTTCTCCACATGCCGTGAACGCTTTTGTCGTGAATGCTTATGCCTTGATCTGCGACTGATGCGCTCCGAGGATAATTCTGACTCACTGCTGGAGTCCTCAGAGTGTCGCACCCGCTTTCGAAACCGATGCTTTGGCATTGCTTGCGTAGCTGAAAGTAATTAACACAAACAAGTAATGTTGCTTATATATTAATCAGACAATAGAGAGGTAAGGGGTTAGTGCAAGCTTCTGTGCGCCAAATTTAGATACTGTATTGTTGTTTATTTGTACAGGTAGGTAATATGTTGTTGCTTTACACATCGTTTCATATCACTAGGCGTAGTTACAGCTCAAAAAAAACAAAATGCAGCGATAATCCATTTCATTCCTTTGTTGTTAAAATAAAAAAATATGATAGCCTAAATAAACTACACAAATCGAAATAGGTATACAAAAAAATCCTTTTCAAAAGTAACGAATAATAATGTAGTGTTTTTTTTTATTATAGATAGTTTATTTAAGTTCAAATTGATTTCAAATCAAATAAGTAAAAGTAAATCAATTTTTTTTTGTCGGTAGTTACCAAGGAAAAATAATAATTTGTTTCTAGATTTAGCAACACTAGCCTTTAAATGCATAAAAGAGAGATTAAACAAATATTGAAAAATAGAAAATAGTTTTAAATACCTTTCAATATGGGCGTCGAGTATTCCACCAAAACCGTTATAGTTCCGGTGTGATCCCACTTCTGACCTTTTAAAGGTCAAGAAATAAGAATGCAGTCCTCCTTCAAATAATCACTTTATTCTACCACACTTTTACAATGAACGTCTTGTCTGCATGAGACCTCAGACTCGAATGCCTGTGTTCGCACTGTAAACGCTTGTAGGTGAATGTCGGAATGAACGGCGAAGTGAAGTGTTGGATCGAATGATAAACAAGTCAATACACCACCCGTATGACATGCGAACACATACATTTAATTACAATATAATTAGGTATGGATAATATTCATGTAAATATTTTAATAATTGCTAACACAATATAGGTAGGTAGGTATAGGTAATATTTAGATAAGTATTTTAATAAAAGCTAACAAGCTTTATCCCACATGCGTTAAATTGCAATGGCACGTAAATATCTGCAGCAGTAGAAAAGTCTGTTTACTCACGATGTTTTCCTTCACCGATTTGAGAGTGGCGATGATAATAAACACAAAACTCAAGCACTTGAAGAGTTTGAACCCACAACTTTACGAGTTACGACGCCTTAGTCGAGATCATTTCCTCTAGGTCACCATTACTCGTCGGGCGTACCTACAGATTTAGTACAAATAGTAAGACTATAAACAGACGGAATGGAGAGGTAATGGTCCATTCCAACGGCACATTAGATAAAGTCTATCAGTTTGCTGCAAGTGCAGCAAACTGGTAGACTTTATCTCTAACCGCATCTACCTAGCCGTTTACCTATTTATACCTGCGTTCCACTCTGGAAATTGGTATTTCCTCGTGAATATTTAATAAATGACTCCCTTCACCTACATATTTTATAAGCTAAAGAAAGAAAGAAAGAAAAAGCATTTATTAGCCCGCACGGGACAAAACACACAAATAAATAAATAAATAAAATAAATATCGCTGGACATTACACACGGCGCCATCTAGTGCCACACTAAGCAACGAGGCTTGTGTCGTGGCCACCAGATAGTTGATATACTACATAAATACTTTTTGTTTGTAAATACATACTTATCATACATATAAACATCCATGACTCGGAAACAAATGCCCATGCTCATCACACAAACATTTGCTCCGACCGGGATTCGAACCCGGGACCCTAAGAACGTAAGGCAGCCTCACTGCCGCTGCGCCATTCGGGTCGTCAAAATGGTTAAAACTAACACTACAACTAATAAAAATCATCATCTCATTATCATTGCTCATTTATTTATTTTCAACAACCTGTTTGCCTCGTGTGATTCTCCCATCGTCTACTTCTCAGGGACATTATCAAAACAACATTACCAAACAAATAAAACGATTACTAACTTTTAAATACTGGAACAGAGTGTAAGTACCGATTATCAGATTTCTAAGTTCAGAAATGAACTTTAAAAAAACGTTTCTTACTGCTCATCCCAGTTTAATAAGGAACTCGTTCATAATCAGCACAATCTTGAGCATCTCATACCTACTTTTAGACTCTGCGGTTTACTATTCCTTCAGTGAATAAATTGTATCAAAACATATTGTTTCAAATTTAATTTAAAACTGGCTGAATGCAAAAAAAAAAAAAAAAAAACACTAATGGTTTAAAATAGTGGACAGCACTCATTGTATTTTAATGAGAGGTTTTCTTTTTGAGGTATTAAAAAAAAATAGTTTCCAAGAACTGTATAGATGGCGTTGAACTGACTACAATAGTTGGTGCCAAAGCCAAAACGCTTGGAAAAAAAATCATTGCGCCACGTCACATACGCTCGTTGACTGACACTTTCGTTTACTTAACCTTCCGAATATAACCTAGTTTTCTCGCGCTTGGTTAAAATCAGTTTTTTTTAGGATCCGTTCCTTGCATTAACGTACTAAGTTCAGCGCCATCTATCCAGCGACTAGGGAAGAGCTAAAAAGAGAATCCCTCATTGTATCAAAACATATTGTTTCAAATTTAATTTAAAACTGGCTGATTGAAAAGAAAAATAAATTAAAAAACAAAACACTAATGGTTTAAAATAGTGGACAGCACTCATTGTATTTTAATTCAAGTAAAAAGGTTGCAATGTGGTATTAATACTTCATTGCAACAATTTAGGTGTCCCACGGTAATTTGACCCATTCGAAACTGTTACAGCAGGTAAATACCACCTCCCACTCATTTATCATTTTAAAATATTATTTCCTAGCCAGCTTTTGTAAAACTGGCCGATTCAGATGAAAAATAAGTAATGGAGGCCATTTTCCACGAAGAGTAAATAATAAAAAACAAAAGTTAATGGCTTTACACATTTATTTTCGGCGTTAACCTCCAGTAAGCTGTTACGTTTTTAATATTCTTAAAAAGGTTGATTTAATTTTTTTGGCCGCAAAATAAAACATGCTAGATATTTTTGAGGTAAATATTTGATGTACTTACTTACGCATGTAAACAATGCAGTGCAATTTCTTTTTTGGTGAATTTTCAGGTCAGTTTCCTGCTGCAATAAAGTGATAAAAATTTTCGGGCCGAATTCTACGAAAATACTACGATATGAAATTATATTTTAACAGCAGTTACTTTCAATTCTTAATGGAAATTCTCTTTAACTGTCTAAAATAAAAATCGAAACATCACACTAATATTATTAAGGCGAAAGTTTGGATGTGTGTACGTTTGTTACTCTTTTTTAATTATCGAACTGCACGCTGGCGAAGTCACGAGCATAAGCTAATACATTGATAAAGATGAGCATTAACTAAGAACAAATTATAAGTACATGATTATTGAAATGATTACTACATGAACTGTTAATTTGTCATAGCCAATGTTCCGCAAATCCGCCCAAACAGAGATCTCTGGAGCGTTAATTTATTATATCCGCAATGCTCCATTGGCTGCAATTTGCCAAACTAAACGAAGTAGGCGTATAAAAGCAACTAATGAATAAAATGTTGGAGCAAATGAGGCATTAAGACTAATGATATCTGCAGCTATTTCACAGTTAAACTCAAAATCAAACTCAAACTCAAAGCATTTATTTCAATTAGACCATTACGAAACTTTTGAATGTCAAAAATACAAAAAAGAAAATCAAAGCTACAGTCCCAGTCACAAGGCATAATAACTTGAGAAAGTACTGTAGTTGCCCATTCCCTAGCGTAGATCTCTATGGAGAAGAACGGGCAAGAAACTCCATGGACTTTATTAATTTACATGGCATAGCTGTCAACATCAAGTGATCTCTATCCTCTTGACAATAAGGTTTCCATTAGGGTGCTGCTACTGAAGTCTGTCAAAATAAACAGTAGGTAAATCGCTTCTGAAAGAAGTAAAATAATAATATGAAAGGTCTATATAAACCTACTTATCTAATGGAACCAAAGGGCCTGGATGAAGTGACATTTTACCAGTGATAACGATAGTGGAAATGTCGGAAACGAATCGGATAGACATAAAAAAAACCTTTTCGCCAATCATACATTATGGCATTGTCGATTTACAATACGCTTCGAAAGCGTTAACCTCGGGTAGTACATAATTACATAATAAATAAGTCTGTCTATCAAACTGTAAAGGAAATGGCCTCTTGGTCATTTAGATAAAAAAAACCAAGCAATGGTGTCGATTTTGCAGTGCAAGTACGTAGGAATCGATTCGATAAATCTGACAGTTATTCTCGACAAAATGAGTTTTTATCTTTGTTATAAACTCATTTTGTCGAGAATGACTGTCAGATTTATCGAATCGATTCCTACGTACTTGCACGGCTGTTGTGCACAAACTAAACTTAATTTAGGCTATTGCTATCTTTTACTAAAAGGCAGTGCGAGAAAAGGACGGCTATAGCTCTGAATTAAGTTAGAGGTGTCAAACTAGTTTATGCCTTGCGCTTCACCGTGTTTTTAGTCGACATGTTTTTTACATGCACCCTTCATTTGTATGGAAATATTAGTTCCAACTAAAAAAAAAATGTTGACGACCCGAATGGCGCAGCGGTAGTAAGGCTGCCTTACGTTTGTATGGTCCCGGGTTCGAATCCCGGTAGGAGCAAATGTTTGTGTGATGAGCATGGACATTTGTTTCCGAGTCATGGAGGTTTATATGTATAATAAGTATGTATTTACAAACAAAAAGTATCCATGTAGTATATCAACTATGTGGTGTCCATGACACAAGCCTCTTTGCTTAGTGTGGCACTAGATGGTGCTGTGTGTATTGTCCAGCGATATTTAGCGATATTTAAAGCGACTGTCTCTCTAACCTCCACAAGCCATTGCAGTTTGGTAAGACTGGTTGATAACCAGTAAGTTCTGAACTTCTGACCAGCAGATAAACTGATTAAATAACAAAGCACACGTGTTTCTCGAAGGGTATGGCAGAAGTGTAGGTATCTATAGGACACCCACATTTTGCCAGTTTTGTTTGAATAAATCCTACGTCGTAGGACCTTTAAAGCCGAAAATCTGAATTTCCCTAGCCTAGGACCTACGTAGTAGCCGGGAAATTCAGATTTCGGGCTAGTAGGTACTACAAAAAAACTTAATTACCTAAAATCCCTGCGTATTTTTTTTTTCTATAAAAACAACGGCTTGTCTCTTTTTATTGCAATACGCAATAAAACGTGACCTTTTTATTCTTTTTTGTGACTTGGCTTACATTGTTTACACATTGCATTACTGTGAAATGTAATAACTATGGTATTGTATATTTATGTGTGTGTATTTATTGAAAGTGATAATAAGTGGATTTATCTGGACAATAAAGATTTTATTTCAATTCATTACATAACTTACAAGCTAATTAAAATTATTCAATTCGACATTGTTAAAAGCCTTTTTATTATTAAAACATACATTAGATTGCCGAGGTGTGTCTGTAACTGATGCTAGATTAGCCATCTAAAGTTCCCTATCATAGAAAACGACAGGTGTAACCGAGTAAATGGATGTTTAATTGCGAATTTATTAAATTCAGGGCACGTTTCTAGGATGAAGCCGGACAGATGGGTGACGATAGTCACACAGTGGGTACCTGCTGCCTGAAGACGGCCGTTCTAACCGAGGCAGGCGTGATGAGATGAGATGTCGTGACGTCACGCCTGCCTCGGTTAGGACCCATAATAATAATTAGCGGATTGGTCGGAGAAGGTAAATGTAAAACAAAATTTGAAAGTCATAGGGGAGGAAATAAGGCCTTCGCCTAGCAGCGGGTCAGCGTATAGGATAATATAAAATATCCAGTAACCCTGTACACAATATTCAGGACAGTAGCACATATTCAACAGTTCAGACATTCAGAAGTTTCCTTTTTTTATGTACCTTTTGTGTCCCACTGCAGGGCAAAGGCATCCCTCTTTCGTTTTATCTCTGTCTTCGCCTATTTGTTATAAAGTAATATGATACAAACTTGATATATAGCATTATTTTTAATCAAATGAAAGATAACGTAACAAAGGTGTACCTAATAACACACTCACATTTCGCCAGTTAGGTTTTTTAAAGTCCCGTGTAAAATGGGGGCGAGCCTATTGGCATCAATCTGGCACAAATGCAGACTCCGAGGCTGTTACTGAGAAATTCCTGATATAAAAACCCAATAAAACGTTGCCCGATTTGGGAATTGGACCCCATGCTCTGTAGTCACTTGTAACCACTAAACCAACAAGGTAGCCCAATGAGAGATGTAGTACCTAATTAAATTCCATGGCGACAAAGTAAAATAATGTTGGATTAGCACCTGTGTAAATGAAAGTCTCTTGTTTGAAATCGAACTTCAAAAGCAACGCCCGTACGTACTTAAAAATCCGTGCCTTTAATTTAACTTTGAGCAATTCCACTTCGCGATTCAACGAAGTAAAACGTTTTGGAGAGGCAAAAATAATGCGTATTTATTTCAAGCTTACTTTCCTCAAAGCTTTGCGATAAAATACGGAGTAATCTTATCTCTGGAAGTAACATGGAAGATAAATTATACTAATTGCTGTAAATGTAGAGACAGACAGAAAAGAAATACAACGTAGGTGCTAGATGATGCCGATACGCCAACGATATGGTCTTATTAAGCACAATATCAACGGCAATAAATATTCTTTTATTTCTTTAGCACCGTTATGTAGTACATAGATCTTCCTAGAGACCTTCGTTCCAAGCCCTAGAATCTAGGGACTGGGGTCTGGATGCCACATATTATGTTAAGTAACCCTGTCCGATCCGTGAGGGTATTATTAGGTATTGAGATTACATTCTACATGTAATGTATTTAATAATGTATTTATGTAATCCTTCTATTATAACAGCAAAAAAAAAATATCCCGATAAAATTAAATTAAACGTAGGACTAAAATTAGGAAACTTACATGGTAACACAGACGCAGGCGGTGACACTACGGTCGCATCTCGGGTTGTGACGTCATAAACAAACAATATTGACAATCGAACATACTAATGCCAAAGATGGTGTTGTCCCGTTTTAAAAGTTTGTTGGATTTTGGTGGAAATAGTGGCAATTTGGGTACAAAAATCATGCATTTCAGAATTCATCAAAACGTTTACTCTCATGAATATTTTATGTTTCTTATTTAATTTTGTAATGTCATTGGTATAAGCCCATTATCGGATCGGACAGGGTTTCTTAAACATGTATAACTCCAAATAGTTTTTCCGCCGCCGTTGCCAATGGCAGCTTTCCCAACAGAGATTGCGGTCAATATTGTCTATTATTTGTTCTAATTTCACAAATTGGATATAATAAATATTATTTTGCATATATTACTGTTATGTATCACTGCAGACAAAACAAACAAGTCCTAGAATGCATCAAAGACATACGGGTTATCAATCTTTCTGCTTAATTCTTGTACAGAAAAAAAGAACGACCTCTATACAAGTTTGCTAACTTCGTTTCTCATTCTGTCTCCATCCCAAAGATGTTTGGACTTTTGGAGGTCAAATTAGAACAAAAAATTCTATGGAAATGTACGATTCTTCTCAAGCACTAACGGCCTAATGATAACAGCACCCACTCACAAATTGTTAGGTTGTAAGTTCGAACCTAGGCATTTTACTTACGTAATTTATTTAATCACCATTGCTCTGAAAACTGCCTCGTTTGTCGAGTGGTCGTAAGTGCGAATCCTGAACATGAGGTCCTGGGTTCGATTCCCGGATCAGGAAAAGTGTTATTGGGTTTTCCATCAGGAATTTCCCAGTAGTAGCCACGGATTCTAGATTTGTTCCCATTTGATGGCAATAGGCTCGCCCCCTAATACTAACACATAATTGGTGAAATGAGGGTCTACTATAGGCACACCTCATATTAATTATCTTTACTTGCATTGTCTTGCCATAATGTTTGAAAATCTTACAATTACTAGAAGTTAAGTTATAACTACGGACCCTGTACCATTACTACTACCTAACTCTTCAGGGATGTCAATAAATACATAAAGGCCACTGAAAAGCAATATCTAGCTAGTGCATAAAATTTAAACAAAGTTCTCTCATAAATCGATCACTTCATAGTTCAATATCATCAATCAACTAAACCAATCACAGCCCCCACGCAGTTCCGAGGTTTAGTCCCGTTTATCACTTATTAATAACTCACGCTCAACCACGACATACGACGCCATTTTGCTTTTCAATAGTACGAAAACTTATCAATGTTAAAGATATACTAACTCTTTTCATAGGCGGTCAATTAATTTCTTTGTGTACTTTTGCTTTTCACATTTTGTTTTCTTCTCTTCTTCTTCTTTTGTTTTTAACCTCTATTTGACTCTACTTCAGTGTATGTAGACAGATCATATTAAATCTGAGATCTTAGATTAAGATTGAGATTGTCTTTGGACAGATCATAATCTGTCTAGCCTTTCCCAACTATGTTGGGGTCAGCTTGCAGTCTAACCGGATGCGACTGAATATCAGAATTTTACATGCAGCGACTGCCTATCTGACCTCCACAACCAAGTTAGTACTGGGTAATACGATACCCTTTGGTAAGACTGGTTGTCAGACTTTCGGTCCACTGACTACCTGTAACGACTGTCGGGACCAAAGGCTTATCGTGCTTTCCGAGGCCCGTAGGAAATTCGGTATGCTATGCGTGGTCACCCATCCATGGATTAACATAGGCAAGCGTGACTCCAACCTAGAATCTAGAAATATTGTATTTTTTTATAATGTGGTTCTGTTGTATTCTTAATGTTTTTGTTTTTCTAAATGCGTTGTATGTCTATTGTTTGTTTTTCCTAATACCTATTGTATGCACGTCATGTCCTTGCGACGAATAAATATTTTTCTTTCTTTCTTAAATAAAGATAGCAAGCAGCAAGGTACCATTCAATGGTATTCACTTTGACAATTCAACTATACTCATTGCATTATGTTACGTTGCCGAGGAGAAGAATTTGTAAACCAGATGAAGCAATCATTACGAATTCCCTTCAATCCTTCGAATTGTGGCAAAAGTTTCTTTTACAATGGGGTAACTGAATTTTAAAAGTTTCGGATGAATACGATTCTTCAGCAGCGGTGACCCAGTGGTGGCGGCCCCGACTTACGAACAATAAGTCATGGTTTCGAACCCAGCCAGGCGCATTACTTTGTGTAATTTATTTCATCACCACTACTCTCAAAACGGTGAAGGAAAACATCGTGAGGAAACCGGCATGTCCTAGAACCAAAAATTCGAAGACAAGTGACATCTACTAAACCGCACTGGGCCCACGTGGTGGATTATAGCCCATTCTCTCTCATTGAGAGGAGTCCGTGTCCCAGCAGTGGGAACATTATAGGCTGATGATGATGACGATGGTGACGATTATCTCTCTTTATCGTATGGTTAGTGCTTAATCTGGTGTCAGAGTTTTTATGCCGCCTATAGGCCGCTGACTTAACTTTACATGCCGTCGAGAATAACTTTCAGACATGCTGGTTTCCTCACGATGTTTTCCTTCACCGAAGTAACTGATAATTTATACAATACGCACATGAATCCGAAAAATCAGAAATCAGAGTAACTACGTACTAAGTACTAGTAACTTAAAGCCATCAATCCTTTTCTCAAATTGGTTTACAGACTGTAGTCGGTGTGGCAGGTTAACTTGCTCATGCCATTAGTAAACAAGGAGCGACTGTCGTCTGATCTCCATAATTACTGGACAATAGGTACTAACACCCTCCCTCCTCTCATCTGTGGGGATAATTCCAATCTAGCGTACTTCGGAACCTACCTGTGTCTTTCTGATAAGCTTACAATTAGTTAAGTAGTGTGTTCTGGCGTTATTTGGCGCAACCGTGAGCACACAGTACCTATTTGTTTTCTCTAATGTTTAGATTTCAAGTTGTATATCTTTTTTGTTCTTCGTTGCGTACTGCCTTGTTGGTCGAGTGGTCGTAACCGCGACTGCTGAGGTTGAGGTCCTGGTTTCGATTCCCGGGTCGGGCAAAGCGTTTTTGGTTCATTCCGTCAGGAATTTCTCAGTAGCAGCCGCGGAGTCTCGATTTTTGCCCCGTTGAAGGCAATGGTCTTCCCCACTCTTACATGGGACTTAAACATAACTGGCGAAATGTGGGTGTACCATTAGGTACACTTCTGCCTAACCCTCCGGGGAGTACAGGCATGATGTTATGTTGTCTTCTTTCTTTCTTCTGTTCTGAAAATCACTTTCGGTCAAACTTTACGGATAAACTGGTTTGATAATGAACTTTTCTTCGTAACAGATTGTTTGGTTATACTTTTTACTTAGGGTTTTTACTCAAATTTTAGTTTTTTTGCCAAAAAAGACTAAACTTTGAGTAAGGCTGGACGTATATAATGTGTAAAAACTATCGTTATTCACTTAGACTTCGTAAACAAGGTTGTTACGTTATCAAACAGTAATAATCTAGTTTTTATTAGGTCCACAAAATTATCAGACATAACGTCTTACAAGGCTAGTCTTCGGCCTGCACCGAATCGGGCGGGAGGAAACGCCCGGGTGTTTCCATTGCGAGGATCGACCGGAGGACACGGTGGAGCACACGGTGGAGGTGTGCCCCGCGTGGGCGGAGCACCGCCGTGCCCTCGAAGCGGCGATTGGCGGCGGCGACCTCTCGCGTCCGGCCCTGGTGCAAGCCATGGTCCGGAGCGAGACGGAATGGGACGCCGTCACCTCCTTCTGCGAAGCAGTAATGCTAGAGAAGGAGGTGGCGGAACGTGAGAGGGAGAGAGCCTCACAGCGTCCTGGCCGCCGCGGGAGACGCCCCGGGCGTCGGGGGCCACGTGGTGGCCCCCGGCCACCGTAGGCGCGGGCCTGTGGACGGTGGGCTATGGGCTAGCTCGCCGTCCGTCCGTCTCATGACGACAGGCCGTGTCGACGGCGCGTTCGTGTTCCACGCGCGCCTCAAAGAGAGTCAGCAAGGGGAAGGGGTCCGCAAGGACCGATGCCTGCCGGGGTTGCGGGACTGTTCGAAAGAGATACCGTGACCCCGGAACACAAAGGGCGATGAAGGAACATGGATGGGTTTTAGTCAGTAAAAGTCTGACACTCCCTCCTGCTCCGCCCAGAGCGGGAGAAGTCATTTGATGATTTCCCATCCGAAAAAAAAAAAAAAAAAAAAGGCTAGTCTTCGGAATTTGATCCAATTAAGGATATTCGATTTTTCTTGGTATTCGGTCAATAGGGGTCTAGATTTTTTTATCATTTTTCCAATTATTTAATATCATTCTTCTAATTATATAATATATTAAATTCTTCAGAACATTTGGTGCGTACGGTTTGAAAACATATCGAGGCATTTTCGAGAAATTAAACTAATGGAGTAGTCTATCTACCTATAGACTATTTCGTAGAGAGACTACATGAATATTTAGAAATAACTGAAAAAAATCATAAATACGTCGATTTTTTTTTCGAAAATAGAATTTATTCTCCAGCATTTTAGTTCAATTGTTTGCAACAAGCGCAATCAGTATCGTCCATAGATATGAATAAATTATTGAAATTATGAAAATGTTATTTGTGAAACGAGTATTTCTAATTTATAAAACGACGTAGGTATTTACGTTACGAAAAACGTCAAAACGCGTGCTAGGGCCTCAGATAGATCATCTGTTTCAAAGTTACATACGTACCAGGCGCACATCAGCGTATACGTCTTCTTTATTTGCAAAATCAATCTCAATACAAAGACGTCGAGACGAATATTGACGATAGCTTTCGAAGTTTCGACGTTGAATACCGAAGATATACAAACGGATAGCTTGCAGATGAAATGTGATTGATATATATAGATGGAGAACCGACATTGTTACTTTATGTCGTGAATAAAATGCATGATGTTATTGCTACTGAAAATGTTTAAACATTTTAAAACCTGCCAGCGATTCGCACGGTTTCTACGGCTTGATCGAGGTGTTTGTCATGATTCTCTCGTCCTTATCATAATTTATACAACGTCATCACTGCAGGCGTGTGCTACGTTGCCGTTCCTACACACGCGCGCGGACTTGGTTTGTCAGTAGATGCGGCTCTGCGTGCGTGAGTGACGCACGTGCACACGTCACGCATCTGGTCTTCGTCCTTATTTATGGGATCGGCGGTTGTGGTCGGCGCAGCATGTCTGTTTCTTCCATACTTCTCTATTACTCGTCATATCATCAGACAATTTCCTTCTTGCCAATCATCCTTCACACAATCCATCTTTGGTCTTACTCTACTCTTTTAACCATCCACCATTCTTGCTCAAAACTTAGCGCTACAAACAAACTTTCTTCCATTCGTTTAATACCACGTGGGATGCGTGGTATTACACGAATCCTTAGCATCGAATCCTTAGCATCCAGATGTTTGTATTTTTATTTTATTTGTGAATTACTATTGACAATCATCATCATCATCATCATTTCAGCCGAAAGACGTCCACTGCTGGTCATAGGCCTCCCCCAAGTGTCGCCACATTGACCGGTCCCGTGCGACTCGCATCCAGCGGATTCCCGCAACCTTCACCAGGTCATCGGTCCACCTAGTGGGAGGCCTTCCAACGCAACGTCTTCCGGTTCGCGGTCGCCACTCCAGAACTTTTCGGCCCCATCGGCTATCCGTTCTGCGAGCAATGTGCCCTGCCCACTGCCACTTAAGTTTGGCAATTCTTCGGGCTACGTCGGTGACCCTGGTTCTCTTGCGGATATCTTCATTTCTGATTCGATCACGCATGTCAATGGTGAAAATCTAATCAAAATCTGTTTTGTAGTTTATAAGTACAAGGCGGTAAAACAGAAATCGTCTTCTCATTATAAATTAAGTACATAATACTACCATTTACGAACGAATTCGTGTTCCATTTCAGGGCGAGAGCGATTAACGTTAGCGTCCAAAATAAGTTATGCTCAATTTAATACGTATGTACCTACATGAACAAACTCACGCCTATTTCCCATGGGGTAGGTAGAAACACAAAACAAACGCCACCTGCTACGATAATTAAATACTTCTTACGCCTCGTCGAATTTAATTCAAACCCTGAATTTGCCTGAATAGAAGAGTTAACGCAAGTCCGTGCTTTTTTTTATCTAAAATCTTCATTTTTTTTTTCCTATGCTGTTCTGTCCCACTCCCACTCTTTCCACTTCTAATAAACACGCGCGTCCTTCTTCCAGTTCTGACGGAGTTTATCAAGTTCATCCTCCCATCTCTTTCGTGGCCTGCCTCGAACCCGCCTCACTGTTTCAGGACTCAATTCTGGGCCATAGTTTGTCGGCATCGGTCGTCGTATTTTATGCCTCTTTGTAATAAACATCTGAAATTCGTAGACAAAGTACCACTAACAGCGTAAACCGCTGGGTTTAAAAGTATGAAATTTTGCACAAGAGATCTTCATGCAGGTAACTAAAGTGAGTACTAAGGCCTGAATTCCTGCCACACTGACGTCGGGCGCGTACGGTCGGTCGTGACGTCAGCGAGAACAAAATACGGCTGTCGGTCTGCGTCGTAAGTCAGCGTCGCAGTATAACGCTATGTAGAACACAATGTATACTCGTACGCGCGACGGACGTACGCGACCGACGTCAGCGCAGAAAGAAAAGGCTTGTGTCCTGAAAAAATCTAATTAGTCTGTCAGTTAGATTATCAAAAAATATTTGACCCGTGTTGTTTCTTTTGTTACGTAAATCAAAATTGACGAGGATACGACGCTTTTAAAATTCCCAATACGTCACGCCGTGCTATAATTTTTAGTGCGTTGTGACGGCACGAGCCCCCACTCTCGAGTTTTGATGCGTTTTATCTTTGTCAATATTCATTTTATTTACAAAAACAAAAAATACGTGTCCATTATTTTCCTCTAACCGACGGCGACGTCTGACGGACTAAATAGATTTGCAATTTATTGATGGTGGAAACTAGCCTATTCAAGCCTAAAGAAGCATTTCTAAAATTAACTCTTTACGAGGGATGAACGTTTAAATTGAAGGGTGTTATTTTTATGGAATTTCCCATCGGACACAGGCTTGTTGTCGAATAAATTACGAAATTACTTAGGATTTTATTCTGCCTAAAGAAATGTTTACAACATTGTTACAGCAATAAAGGGTGTAAAACCTTTAACGAAGCCAAAAGGCACTTTTTCTCCCCGTCATTGCGATTTTTTTTTTGTTGTGAACCTTCCAATTACGGAAATATTGTAGGTCAAAGTTCTTTCTTTTTTTAAACATTTTAAATTAATGTTATAGCTTTACTTGAAATACCTCCAAGATATACATACAGACGTACATAAATCAGCACAATGTTTTGATTGCGTTTCATAAAGTGCTACCAGAAAACATGATTTTTTTCCCCCAAAAAAAAAATTCCTTTTCCAGCAAATCATATTTGCGTAGAGTTACTTAGTTTGATGTACGGAATGCTGTATGCTGTATGCTTGGTTGGAGGTTGAAGGGTCTATTTTCACCTTGTATATTATGTGCTGCTAGAACCACATTTTACATGCCATTTTGTCAGCAAGATGTTCCTTGCAATACAAAAACACAATTTATCGAAAATACAAAAAAAAATCTCCCCATCTACGGGTGATTTTTCGGGAACGCGTTTCCGGTGCCAACTAGAATAACACAACGTGTACAAACAACCGCAATAGACAAACAGATTCCGGTATAATATTTTAACCAATTTGTGCTAATTTGGACACGGCGCGTTTTCATAATATGCAACGCGATACTGTTCCGAATTCATTCTCCATTTTTGTTATTGTTTTGGTGCAGGCCTGACCAAAGCGATCGCTGCACAAACACGTGTTTGTTGTTTCCGGTGAGCTAGAACGCGTGGTTGCGGCAGTAGCCTTCCGTTTCTCGGGACCAATAAGTAATGTACGAACTACGTGACGATCATGTATTCACGCGACGGTTAGGACGCGTTTGTCAAGGCCAATGTAGCGTCGGTGACAACGCGTTAATTCAGTGGAGCCTGTGATGGTTTCACAATACTCAACACAGTGTAACGCTGCCAACTCATTTACTTATTTCCCTGTGTAATATTTTAGGCAAAGTATCCATAATAATATGTCTGTTATCACTTATTCTAGCCGGTTATTTACCACCTATCTAAATGCCTAATAAGGAAAAGGATATAAGGATTATTTCAGTATTGGAATTTGAGCATTCGGCGCTAAGCCATATCGTTAAAATCCAACAGTGTGCATTTATTTATTCACTAGCAATTCGTCCACGATTTCGTCTGCAAAAAATGTAATAGTTCGACTTCTTATCGTATCGATTTTCCTTCCAATTACACGGTGTGGGCCCAGTAGGTGGCCACGTTTCGTTTGCCCACGTGAAGTTCGGTAACTGTCCCACTGGATCATACTAAAGGGATTAATAGTGTTCAACATGTTAATCCAGGTTATAAACTACACTCTTTTGCAAAAAAAGGGCACCTAAGGAAATTTACGTTATAAGGTCGATTTGAGTTAGTTACTTGAAATTTAATTGTTTGCTGTAGTCTGTATACTTGTAATCCTGTAAATTAATACGCGTGAAGTGAATTCAGGCAATTTTATTAAATTTTTTGATGAATTATTTAAAACCGATGTACACGGCCAAACAGTAAGAAGTGGTCGGCAATAAAGACAAGAAGATTTTTTTAATTTAATAAAGTTGCAAATGTAAACCCTAATAAAGAGTATGACCTCCTCTTGCCAAAATTTCAGCTTGAATTCTTCTGGGCATGCTTGCCACGATGTTTTTAATAACGTTTTGAGAAGTACGTTCCCACTCTTCTGCAATGATTCTTTTTAGCTCCCTGATATCTTGTGGAGCAGGTTGCACTGATCTTACCCGTCTCTTTAGAACATCCCAGACATGGTCAATTGGACTGAGGTCAGGACTTCGAGCTGGACAATCTAAACGACGGATCCCAACTTCTTACATGTACGCTTCCACGTCGCCAGAATGGTGTGGGCGAGAATTGTCGTCCATAAAAATGGAATCTTCCCCAAGTGCAGTCAATGCGTGTTGTGCATATGGAATTAGGACTCCCATTAGGTACCGGTGTCCATTTAATGTTCCATTTTCTATAAAAACTAACTCTGTACTCTCCGTCGAATTCATTACTGCCCAAAACATAACAGAGCCTCCGCCATTTGGAGTGATTTTTTTCGAAACACACTTCCGCATAGCGTTTCCGTGGTCTTCGCAGCACCCGCCGGCGTCGATCCTCTTCACACAAAGAGATTCTAGCTTCATCAGAAAACAATACTTTATTCCAGTAATCCAGAGTCCATGAAGCACAGTTTCGAGCAAACTGAAGTCGAGCAACGCGGTGCTCACGGAGTAATTTAGAGCCCCGAGCCGGGCGGTAACTCCTGATATTGGCAGCCAAAGTCTCCTCCTGACCGTCCACAAGCTAACTTCTACTCCTCTTACTTCTTCAAGGCTCTTCTTCAGATCCACACTTGAAGCCTTACGATTCCGCAACGCCTGACTCACTAAAAAGCGGTCATCTCTTAGTTCTGTGCATCGTTTTCTTCCCGAACCGGGTCTTCTTTCGACCGAAGTGGTCTCTTGATACCGTTGCCTTCTGCCTTCGTTGCCCTCTGGAGAGTAGAACGACTCACATTTAGCCGCTGAGATACGTACGTTTGCGAACAACCTTCTTCAAGTAGGGCTATAATTTTACCGGCCCTTATAGCTTTATCACTCATATCAAAAAGTGGTATTTAATGTAAAAAGAAAGATTAAATTGTTTAATTTGCAGAAAATATCCAAAAAGTTTAAAATTTTTAGTAATCAGTAAAAAAATCGTTTCAGCAAGTCGCGCCATTAGTAAAGCAATTTTACAACAATCCACAAAACCCATTAAATTTATTTTGTTAATTTCTAAATTTAAGTTTGGAACGTAAAGAATCACGCCAGGATGCTTCAAATAACATGCCAATACATCGTCAAATTAATAAAACCTCTTTCTTGTTCTTCTTCATTGAAGTAGAGAAAAATATCTAAAGTGCCCGTTTTTTTTGCAAAAGAGTTTATCTATGTGCCAAATTTCATAATTAAAACAATTATGTATTACCATCACAATCACCATTACTATCACAACCACCATCATTATCACAATCATTATCACAATCATATCACATCACCATCACTATCACAATCACCATCATTACCACAATCACCATAACTATCACAATCACCATCACTATCACAACCACCATCATTGTTACAATCATTATCACAATCACCATCACTATCACAATCACCATCATTCTCACAAACACCATCACCATCACAAACACCATCACAATCACTATCACAATCACCATCATCATTATCATCGTAATCACAACCATTATCATCGTAATCACAATCAACATCATCATTATCACAATCACCATCACAAACAGCATCACAATCACTATCACAATCACCATCATCATTATCATCGTAATCACAACCATTATCATAGTAATCACAATCAACATCATCATTATCACAATCACCATCACTGACACAATCACCATCACAATCACAATTACCATCACAATCACCGTCACTATCACAATCACCATCACAATCACAAGTACCATCACAATCACCATCACAAACACCATCACAAACACTATCACAATCACCATCATCATTATCACAATCATTATCATCGTAATCACAACCATTATCATAGTAATCACAATCAACATCATCATTATCACAATCACCATCACTGACACAATCACCATCACAATCACAATTACCATCACAATCACCGTCACTATCACAATCACCATCACAATCACAAGTACCATCACAATCACCATCACAAACACCATCACAAACACCATCACAAACACTATCACAATCACCATCATCATTATCACAATCATTATCATCGTAATCACAACCATTATCATCGTTATCACAATCAACATCATCATTATCACAATCACCATCACTGACACAATCACCATCACAATCACAATTGCCATCACAATCACCGTCACTATCACAATCACCATCACAATCACAAGTACCATCACAAGCACCATCACAATCACAAGTACCATCACAATCACCATCACAATAACTATCACAATCACCATCATTATTATCACAATCATTATCATCGTAATCACAATCAACATCATCATTATCACAATCATCATCATCATTATCAATATGTCGAATACGCCATCTTCTGGATCTCAAAATTAATGCCATATTCGTAATCAGCACCCCTGATAATCTCGGTATCGACACCCATATTGATTTTTAAACATTTCAACCCCATCGCACCCCAACAGGGGATGATGGTATTTCAGGTCCGCCACATTAAATCTTAAAATCATTGTTTTTGTAACACACCCGACCCGATACACCATACAAACAATACCCATGTTGATTTTCAGACTTATTTACCCCATTTCCCCTTTAGGGGTTGAATTCTGAAAAATCCTGATAAATTTTGCCCATTTATCGATAGGAATACTCCTGTGAAGTTTCCAATAAAATAGTCTATCTAGAAAATCTTGTTTCCCCATACAAACTTGCGACTCCCGTTTCAACCCCTTAGGGCGTACATTTTGAAAAATCTTTTTTCAGTGCACCCCTAGACCACATAAGGAACCTACTTGCCAAAATTGGAATCTGTAGACCCAGCGGTTTGGGCTGTGCGTTGATTTTTAGACTTTGTCACCCCATTTTCCCCTCTTAGGGGTTGAATTCTAAAAAAAAACCTGAAACTCGTTTCTACTCTAAATTTAGAATCTATAGATCCGGCGGTTTGGGCTGTGCGTTGATATATCACCTAGTCAGTCAGTCAGTTTACCATTTTATATATATAGTTAATGGTGTCGATTCTGTTGTGCACAAACTAAACTTAATTTAGGCTATTGCTATCTTTTACTAAAAGGCAGTGCGAGAATTAAGTTAGAGATCTCAAACTAGTTTATGCCTTGCGCTTCACCGTGTTTTTAGTCGACATGTTTTTACGTGCACCCTTCATTTGTATAGAAATATTAGTTCCAACTAAATTTGACAGCTCTAAATTACATCCATCTCTTTCTAGTTTTATTAGAAAAAAAAAGATAGCAATAGCCTAAATTAAGTTTAGTTTGTGCACAACAGAATCGACACCAATGTCTAGCCTATAGCATCCACGAAAAATGTAGCTTTCTGCCAATGAAATAATTTTTAAAATGGATTATTAGTTCCGGAGATTACCCCCTAGGTACAAACTTACAAACAAATGTTACCTCTTTATAATATTTGTATAGATATAGATTAATTTAAGTTTCGACTTATGTTAGTAAATAAACGATACGTAAAAGTTAAAAAACAAATATTTGGAATGGTGGCACGTCGGGCGGCGCGTAGCACGGCGCTTCGCACGACGCAATGTGCGTTTTTTCCTTTTACGAAGAGGCGGCGCGTGCTGCGGCGCGTTGCCCGCAGCGGTGCACGCAGCGTTATGTCATCTGTCACGTCACGGATGTCAAACAGCCATAAGCTCTTTGTGTTCTTCTTTTCGCGAATAAATAAAAATACCAGTCTTATTCGCATAAGTTTACTGAGTAAATAAACAGTGCAACTCTCTGTGCAGTTCTGTCAGTGCAACTTACGAATAACATTGTTATCTAGTGTTTATGTGTTTATGCCCGCCGCGTTGCCTGCCGCGGTGGACGCCGCGTGCACCGCCGCGTCCGACGCGGCGTTCGATGCTGCATCGCAAACGCGCGTAAAAACGATTCTCCGTAAACGCTCTCATCATACATTGCCATATGTTTGAATTTTAAGCGGCTCGCGCCACTCGACGCGACACGCGACGCGCCGCGTCTCCGTAAATGAGCCCTTAGGCAGATGTGTACCCAACAGTACATATAGAGGGCGAACCTATTGCTATCAACCGGGCACAAATACAAACTCCATGGCTCACGGCAAAATAAAATGGCGGTGTTATTTTCTATTCTGGCCACACGACAATACTGAGGTACAAGGTTTATAAGCTGCACTTATTTGTTTGTTCCCTATTTTTCCCAATTTCCCGACTTCATTCCTAACCTACGTGGGGGACATAGAAATATAAAGAATATAATTTCCATGTGATGTTCGGAGTGAAGACCTGAATACGTGCTACTCGTTTGTGAGTCGATGTGAAATTATAATATAGTATGTAGGTGAAGAAGTTTTCAGAATTTTTATCACACTGCAAAGCAACCTTACACATACAAAATGAGGTTGCTACATAAGGAGTTTTCCCGGAAAACTACTACACATACATGGAATAAGGACCTTGCGAACTAACTCGTTTTGAATTCCACGAGAGTGCACTTAGGCCACCCGAGCGCAAATTCACATGATTTTAAAATGTTACCTACCTTTCCTGTTTATACATTTAATAACATAATACTATTATATCTCATGGATTTTTTGGTAACACACACCTTCAGCGTTATGATAAACAAACAACCCGCGACTTCTGAACTCCGCAAAAATTGTGATAGCTCGGCTAACATCAAACATGAATGATATTTAATGTAATTTATAGCCTTTATTTAGTACCCACGAATAATGTAGAATTGGATCATTCGTTCTGGAGATTACCCCCTACATGCAACTTACAGTTATTTATTATACCGACACAATTTTTCCAGGAATTTGGGAGGTCATTAGCTAGGTTCTACCCATACACCCTATGTCCTAAATGTCACGGTTGGTTACATATTATGTTTTTTTTTATGCTCATGGTTGGAAACTATCACAACGTACATTGTTTTTTTTTTTTTTTTTTTCGTTTAATTTCAGCCCACGAGAGAGTGAAAAGGCCTGCCGGGGTTGCGGGACTGTTCGAAAGAGATACCGTGGCCCCGGAACACAAAGGGCGATGAAGGAACATGGATGGGTTTTATAGTCAGTAAAAGTCTGACACTCCCTCCTGCTCCGCCCAGAGCGGGAGAAGTCATTTGATGATTTCACATCCGAAAAAAAAAAAAAAAAAAAAAGGGAGTGAAAAGGAGGATGAAGTTTTGTATTTAAGTTGTTCATTCGCTAAACTTTGTTTTCAAATCTTCTAAAATATATATAAAAAAGAAGAAAGTGACTGACTGACATATCAACGCACAGCCCAAACCGCTGGGTCTACAAATTCCAAATTTGGGAAGAAGGTTCCTTAATTGCACTATGAAATTGAAATGAAATGATTTTTCAAAATTAGCTCCAAGTTTGTTGTATGGGGAAACAAGATTAGTTAGACTATGTTATTAAACTAAACTATGTTACTAAACTTAATAAATAATATACTATATAATAAGTAGAAACAAGTTTCAGGTTTTTTCAGAATTCAACCCTTATGAGGAGGAAATGGGGTGACAGTCTGAAAATCAAAATAGTTATTGTTTTTATGGTGTATCGGGTCGGGTCATTAAAATCGTTGTTTTTGTAATACACCCGGTATTACAAAAACAACGATTTTAATGTGGTGGACCTGAAATACCATCATCGCAACAGGGGATGATGGTATTTGAGCTATGGGGTTAAAATGTCTAAAAGTCAATATGGGTGTCGATTCCGAGATTATTAGGGGAGCTGATTACGAATATGACAATTTAGTTTGAGATCCAGAAGATAACGGATTTAACTTCTATACAGGGTTATTGTTGATTTATTGTGATAACGATGATGATGATTGTGATAATGATGAAGATGGTTATGGTTGTGATAGTGATAGTGATTGTGATAGTGGTAATGATGGTGATAGTAATAGTGATTGTGATAGTGGTGGTGATGGTGATTTGATAATGATGGTGATTGTGATAGTGTTAATGATGGTGATGGTAATGGTGATTGTGATAGTGATGGTGATGGTGATTGTGATAATGATGGTGATTGTGATAGTGGTTGTGATGATTATGAAATTTGGCACATAGATAGTTTATAACCTGGATTAACATGTAGGATACTATTTATCCCTTTAGTATGATCCCGTGGAACAGTTACCGAACTTCACGCAGGCGAAGCCGCAGGCAGCAGCTAGTCTTATAATATTAGTACGTATAGACAAATGCAAGTACGTTTCATATCATACACAATAAACAAATTAATTTTGCATCCTGCTGAACAGTAGGAACCTCCTAAAACTTAAAAAATATCACTCATTTTGTTAACGCCGCAACAATAATACAAAGCGTAAATAGAGCGTAAACAGTTATTAAATTACATCAGTAATCTCATAAAACTCTACAAACAGAACCCAATATCGCCTGACTTGTCAATTGCGGAACTTTTTTCAATATTTCAGAATTTCTGAAGTTGTGGAAGGTCAGCATGTTGCCGGCCATTTTGGCAAGCGCTCCTAATAGCATAATAAAAAGTTTACTGTGTAAAATTAGGAATGTTTTCGGAATTAATTAAAACAGTTAGTCTTTGCGCTGGTCGGGTGTGGAGACAACATAGGGACGTATGTTCGTTTTCTATTTTTGCCGACTTCAGACTGAGTGTTGAAGGGAATGACCACATTTATCAACGCAACGGCTAGAGCAGGATCAGGGCTTTATTTTCATATTATAAAAGCAATAAAGACGTCACATGATTCTCCAACGAAATTAATGCAACAAACTTGATGAATGATTAGTAACCTTGACAATATTTTTGGTTCGAGAAGAAAGAACTAATGAAAGGAATAAGAACTAAAATCGAACCAATTAAAAGAACTACAGAGTACGATTTTTACCTTCTTGAATTTATTTGATTTTTTAACTGCAACGCATTTTGCCTCTTTCTATACTTAATCCTAACTCGATATAAAACTCACTGAGCTGTGAAAAGATTCTACTTAGACTTACCTTTCAAATACTAACTTTAGATAACCTTTTATTTACGTTATTTTTCTAGAACCTCTCATTAATTCCATAGTCCATTAGTCAAATCAAATAGAAGATCTGTTTTTGAGATGTATTTGATCAAATTTAGATTTTGTTTGATCTATCCTAAGTTTTTTTTTTCGTTTAACGTATTCCGTCCTACTATTAAGCAAAGCTCCCCTCTCATTTCTTTCCAACTCTCTCGGTGTTTTGCCTTCTCTGGCTAATCAGTCAGGAACGTGTCGAAATAGGGATTATGACTGACTAAAAAAACTATGATTCTGTTTAGTCCGTCAGTTAGATTATCGAACATATACGTGTTTTTTGTCTTATTAAATTAATACAAATTGACGAATATAAAACGTGTCAAAGATCATGAGTGGGAGATTGTGATGTCACATTTGAGTAAAAAATGTAGTCAAATGCCACGTCACAAGAGTTTTGTTTTGTGTTGACTGACACTTTCGTTTGCTTAAGCTTCCGAATATAACCATTACACCCAAGTGAAATGATGTGACGTTCCGTTCCTTGCAGTAACTTACCAAGTTCAGCGCCATCTATCCAGTGACTAGGGAAGAGTTGAAAAAGAAAATCCCTCATTCATAATCAATATTTTAGTAAACACAGAGTGATTTTTCTTTTCAGTCTAGTAATATTAAAGAAAATCATTATAACAGCGATGGTTTTGACAGTTATTTGCCACGTTGCCAACGTTCAGTATGCACCCTCACCCATACCATTAAAACTTGAACACAGCAACGCTTTTCTTGGCGGTACATATAGGTATGGCAGAAGCACTTCCCAGACGATCTCCTTCACAAAGAACTTCACTACTTAAGTACCTACCACTAAACTCAGTGATGTCAAAGTCTTTAGAAACTCCATAATCAAGACTTGTAAAGTCTAAGTTCAGTTAACTAAGTTCTAGCTCTGTCTCTTTGTAGGAACAGATAAGTATACGCCTGGTATAGTCAACCGAAACGATAAGCGTACCACGAAGTTCATAATTTTATAAGTTTTTTTATCAAAAGTCATTCAATGGGATTAAATGAACTTAGATTATTGTATTGATGATTTTAGTGATTATAACTCTGCGAGAATCGGCTGGTTGCGAGTCGCACGGGACCGGTCAATGTGGCGACACTTGGGGGAGGCCTATGTCCAGCAGTGGACGTCTTTCGGCTGAAATGATGATGAACTCTGTAAAGCCATATTTGTTACGGTCACAAAACATATTCTAATCAACATACAACTAGACTCTAACCTGCAAATTGTCAAAAATATTAGTGGAGTGCCTACTCACAGAGAAGGCCTGTTTCAGCAGTGCCGACATTATAGGCAAATTATACTTATGCAGTTACTTTGCAAGGCTATGTAGTCAAGACTTAAACACTAGCCTGTTGAGCAGTTTAAAAAGTAATTACACAAGAAACAATATGGTGTTCCGTTACAAAGAAGAATACCCACGGTCGCCTATTTACCTTCTTCTTTTGTTACCCCTACCTTCGTTGTCTGTGAACCATCTACACGTCTACGGGAACAATACGCCGGGGTCGACTCACGACAACCCACGCAAAACATAAGATAATACACAATGTACCTTTGTATGAATTATTCACAAGGATTTATTAAAAAATGTGTCACACTTGAGAATAAATTGGCTTAGCACAATAATACATATTTATATCTACAGACTTTATTACAATTTGTATTGTATGTAATTTCTTTCAGTATCGTTCTTGACGGTTGGGTAATTCAGAATACATAAAAGTCAAACCCACACAAGTGTGAAATTGGCGAACTAGAGAGAAAAAGTAAGAATCCAAAGATTTTAACCAATAAAGAAGAAAAATATCTGGTCCATACTAATAATACTTCTCGTAATCAAAATTGTTTCTACATAGAGGAAAAAACGTAGGTAACAGAACTGTTCTTCACTTATTCTAGGATTGTTTTATTTAGCAATATTACTACAATTACATTAGTATAAATTATATCGGTCACTGTTTTAAGCTTTCACGGCTTAAACTAAACTTACATGTCACTTACGGGATATCTGTGGGAGATCAAAATAAAGTATAATCACTGAGGATATCCCGTAAGTGGCAGTATAAGTTTAGAAATATCGGTGTTTTGTTGTCATAAAAGCACGCGACGCCGATGTGAATTGGTAGTATACTTTACTTTAAAGTGGAACAGGTAATCCGTAATACCAAGAAACTCGACAAAGCCTCACTCCGGCTAACGTTTCTCCGTTTGTAAGGTGACCCTAAACAGCCCTCTTCGAAATTATATTACATACAAAGGAATGATTCAAGAATTCTCCAATCTTACGGTAGAATTTCCATCTATAAGTTTATACGAGTATATGCTGGTGAAAAGTCTCGGTAAATTTGGCATGGTCTGGTAGGTTATTGAGGATTTTACTGTTCAATAATACTAGGTTTATTACGGTCCAATGCTGATCATAGACCTCTTTCAGGTTGCCTAGAGTACTCGGCTTTTAGTTCGTGTATAATTATTACATAACATATCATGACGCATGTAATCCCCGAAGGAAGGAAGGCAGATTTTGCCAGTTTCGCAAGTTATGTTTAAGTCCAATGTACCTAATAGGGGGAAGCCTGCTAAGGGGGAAGGCTGCTACTGAGAAATTCCTATTGGAAAAACCCAATAACACGTTACAGGCCCTTTTTTTTTTTCGGATGGGAAATCATCAAGTGACTTCTCCCGCTCTGGGCGGAGCAGGAGGGAGTGTCAGACTTTTACTGACTAAAACCCATCCATGTTCCTTCATCGCCCTTTGTGTTCCGGGGTCACGGTATCTCTTTCGAACAGTCCCGCAACCCCGGCAGGACGTTACCCGACCTGACCTGGGAATCGAACTCATAAATCATAATTATTACTTAATTCCATTTTCGATCGTCGATCTGCAAAATGACTATAAATTGTCAATTGGTGATCATTCCTTACAGTCATATCAAAAACATTTTCAAAGTATCTCCAAAGCTGACTGAAACGATACTAAACAGATCTTTTATTTTTGAATATCAGTTCAGATTAATTACTGTAGAACCTAATAAATCGTTGAAGCTTAGAACACCGACAGGCACCGACACAATAAATTGGGTTGCAGAGACCAGATGACAGATCGTTGAACGGGAAACTACAGGCCAGTTGAGAAAATACCTGTTGGATATAGGTAATATTACCGAAGACCTGTCATTTACTACGTTTTCCAAGAATTATAACCTTTATATTGGTTTAAGAGCGCACCAAGGAAACGATACGTAATTCCAAAATATTTGCATTCGCTTGATCCCTTCCTGCATCGTTATTACTTATCCTTTAGTTATGCAATTAATATGTAAGATATTTAAGGATTCATTCTACACATCGTACACTTTAGAAACACGATTACTTTTAGTTTCCTCGATAGAAAAAAAGTCCAAAATAATCTCTAAAAAACAAAATAAACCCCAAGTACGGCGTAAATACTACACGGAAGATCATCAGATTTTGAATAATAACAAAACTACATGTTTTCTATAACGCACACATTTTACATTTTCGAAATGTGTATAATTTGTTTGAATAATATGAAGGAAATACACACATAATAAATTATTCCGTTCCGCGTTCCGCCCATTCTAACCAGAGCCTCCACGCTTCCCCCCTATCCGCTTTAGTCCCGCTTCGTCCTGCTTAGGAATACCTAAAATCTATTAGCGCCAGAAACTCAGTGCGCTCTTAATTGTTGTCATGCACATGCTGAAGTTCCGACGAGCAATAGAGAAATATGGAAGATGGTCGGTGAACTATGTCTTCGATAGTTCACCGACCCCAAATAAATTGGGTTGGGAAGATTAGGAGAATGATGATGATCACTAAGGTTTTAGGGACTAAATTATAAGATTATAACATTAAAAAAAAAAACTTTTTTTGAGGGTTCCCAAAGCAAAAAGAGAAAAATAGTATGACTAGATTTTTTATTATACGGACGAGAGAAATGGAAGAAATGAATAACCTCACTGGTGGGCAGATAAATTTTAAAATAAAGACCTTCTTAATATGCCTCGTTGGTCGAGTGTTCGCAAGCGCGGCGAGACTGCAAACAATGAGGTCCTAGGTTCGATTCCCGAGTCAGGCAAAGAGTTATTGGGTTTTTCCATCAGGGATTTGTCAGTATGGCAGCCATGGAGGCTGGATTTGTGCCCGGTTTTTTTTTTTGGGACAAGCCCACCACACTGTTCCCAAACCACTGTAACTCCTGAAAGCCAGAATCAACAGTAGCGACCACCAGAAAAGCGCCGAGACAATGAAGCTCGACGAAGTCCCGAAAAATTTAACTGTCTTGGATCCCGCAACGAAATTAATCAGAAAAGTATAGTGGAGGAGTAGGAAAAAACCGTAATTTCCACTTCCATCCATTTCAGCAGTAGACAGAACGAAACAAGGCCAATAGGCACAAAGGGACGTTTACAACTGGGATAGGCCCAGTTGCCTAGCACCACGGATAAATATTAACATTAATGGGTCCTAAGTTGTGAGCTGTTATATTTGATTATTATTGTGCCCGGTTGCTAGAAATAGGCCAGCCCCCTGTTACATCGCTCTTAACCTAACTGGCGAATTGTGGGTGTACTATTATGTACACCTCTGCCTAACCCTTAGGCTACATGCGTGATGTTATGACGATGTTACCTTCCTATAATTATTAACTAAGAAGTGAGTCGCGTAATTCAGTGTCATCTAGATGTCTCGACTCATTTTGTCGTCGTTGTGTGACACAACCCAGACATCTGACTCACAAAATATCTGCTACTATTTCGCCAATCCCTAAATATGTCCATCTGTATATTCGGACTAATCCTAAAAGCCCTTGCCATTTCTTGTCAATTTTTCATGAAAGTTTTTCACTGCGTTTTGGCGTGAACCTAACCCAACTAATCCGCCTAAGTGCTAAGCTTACTTTGGAATTCTCACACAAAGTGAAACATAAAAAGAAAAAGTGGCCTGGGACCGTTTAAGCTTGGTATTAAAAAGCTGCTGAAATGGCAACGCGTTAAGCTAGTCGTAGATTTAAATCCCTACCCTAACATATTGACATAAATCCTTGGCCTCCTATAGCGCTCTTATAGTTTTTTTTTTGTGTCCGGCGTGTCAGGCGTGATGTTACGTCATGATGTGGTATAAAACATAAACATCCAAGCGCTTCCAGCAAAAAAGAATCATCAAAATCGGTTCACCCAGTCGAAAGTTCTGAGGTAACAAACCTCAGAACTTTCGACTGGGTGAACCGATTTTGACGATTATTTTTTTATTTGAAAGGTGGTGCTTCCCGTGTGGTCCCAATTTGGTGAAGATCTGATGCTGGTCTTCGGAGATATACAATGGAGCTCTTCAAAAATAGACGGCAAATCTGCAATGATTGCTGGAATCGCTCGGATGTTTATTGTTTATACCACATCATGACGTAACATCAGGCCTGTATGCTCTGAGGAGGTACGCAGATGTGTTCAATACACCCAGATTTCGTCAGGTTTAGGTATGTTAAGTTCAATTTATTGGGGATAAGCCTATTACCATGACATGTATTGTTTTTTTATTTGAAAGGATGTACTTCAAGGGTAGTTTGATGCGAGTTTGGTTAGGTTCTGATTATCGGGATCCATGACCAAAGTAACGGAACTCTTTAATTCTTAGGAGCAAATTAACGATACTCGGCCGAATCTTTTATAGGCTATCCGGATATTTGAGTCATCTACCGTAACGTCGTTATGGTCAAGTTATTGTAGTAGTCGAATATGGTGAGTAAATGTGGTAGTAAATTATGTCTCTAATAGGTATTTGGAACCAACAGAAATTATTCAACCAAGATAATATTCGGTTTCAGCATCGTACTTTGATCCCGTAGCATTTATTTACATTTCATATTTATAAAATAAATTCATGGCAAATATTTGTTTGGGAACACTAAAAATGGAAAAATTAAAAAACTTTTTTGCAAAAAAATAAAACCGACTTCGAAAAACACAAAAAAGTGAAAAATAACTTTAGCTTCAGAAGTCGGTGACCTTTGTTTGATTGATTTAGTTTTTTGTCACCGACTATAGAAGTGTTTTTTCGTAAGTAATTCAAGCCTAAAGCCTAAATTCTTGTCGTACATTGTGTTTTATACTACTCTGTCAAGAAAGTACCGGAAAAAGATCAATAATACACAAAATGTCTGTTATTCATCCAAATTTATTTTATCACCTTCAAAGTATGCTCCTTTAGAAACGATACACTTGCGCCAACGAATAATCCATTCATCAAAACATTTTTTAAACGCTGCTTCCGGAATTGAGTTCAGTTCTCGCCGCGAATTCTCCTTTATGTCTTCTATCGATTGAAAACGGGTGCCACGAAGTGGTAATTTGAGTTTAGGAAAAAGAAAAAAGTCAGCAGGAGCCATATCTGGTGAATATGGTGGTTGCTGGATGGTATTTGTTGAGTGTTTGGTCAAAAATTCGTTCACAATGATAGCCTTGTGCGAAGGCGCATTGTCGTGGTGCAAAATCCAAGAATTTTCTTTCCACAAATCTGGCCTTTTTCGTCGAATTTGCTCTCTTAAACGCCGCATAACGCTCAAATAATATTCTTTATTTACCGTTAGACCTTCCGGTAAGAATTCAGAGTGCACAACACCGCGATAGTCAAAGAAAACAGTCAACATGACTTTGACTTTTGATCGACTTTGGCGTGGTTTTTTCGGTTTCGGTTCAGTTGGAAGGCGCCACTCCGAAGCTTGTTGACTAGTTTGCATGTCAAACTCGTAAACCCACGTCTCGTCACCAGTAACAATGCGTTTCATGAATGTTGGGTCCGAACTGACTCGTTCCTCAGCGACTTTCATGCGATTGAGTTTTTGGAGAAAATTCAGATCTTTTGGGACTAGCCGAGCAGCAACATGTTTCATACCCAAATGATTAGTTAAAATGGTACGGATCGACTCGTGAGATACAGAAAGTTCGGCGGCTATCTCTCTCAAAGTTGAATGGGGATTTTCAGTCACTATTTTCTTCACTTTTGCGATGTTAACTTCAGTTGCAGACGTTGACGGCCTACCAGAGCGAGGCAAATCTTCCATCACATCTCGACCGCTTTTGAACGCTTTGAACCACTCATAAGCACGAGTTTTTGATAAAGTCGATTCACCGTAAGCCTTCTGTAACATTTTCAGTGACTCCGAATACGAAATTCCATTGGCGATGCAAAATTTAAGACAAACTCTTTGTTCGATATTTTTGTCCATTATGAAATTCGCAATACACACTATATATGATATTACTAAAACCAGCACTGTATTTAATATAAATAACAGATGCAACTCAAACTCCGCGCCAAAATGGAAAATAGTTGTGCCAATCTAACAACTACAAAAAAACAAAAATTTGAATTTGGAACCATAAACAAATCATCCATTCCCGATACTTTTTTGACTGAATGTACACCACTAATTTGTAATAAGTACAAATACTTTAAGGGCTTATTATAGGTATTTTTATTAAATATGTAAAGTCTCAATAAATAATATTGTTAGACAGCAAAGTTATTAGCGTTTGTTTATATCCCAAAATGTCACTCAATTTATGGAAATATTGTACATTCCATTCATAATAGTATTCATTAATCGTTTCCTCAAGCTTTCGCGTTCGCGTGGTAATTTTCTAGTAGCAATTGTTATGAATGATTTATTCAGTTATGAGTTTACCAATTATGACAAATTTTCGTGGACAATTTTGGGATTTCGTTTTTTTGACTACATAAATATGATCAACCAGCTGACCCGCGCAACTTCGTCTGCGTTACATAAGAGAGAGAGAGAGGGTTAGAGAGAGTGTGAGTCAACTTTAAAAGATAGATGTGCTTTCGCATATTTTTCAGAGGAACAATCCCGTTATACATGCATGATTGTTGAGTATCTTTTACCGTTAACGCCAACCGTTTACTCAGCGCACGCAACGAAAGCTCTCAAAAGCAATAATTTTTCCCTGTATTTCCAACATTTTTCATTGATGCTCCTCTCCTATTGATTGTAGCGTGATTGTAGCCTTCCTCGATAAATGGGCTATCAACCAACCAAACAAACTCTTCTCCTTGATATTAAGTATAGATTCAAGTGTGTAACAATTTAATTTCTCTGAAATATTTGCATTCGTCGCTAAAATATTCTATGTTTTTCCAATTAGAGGTTTCTCGACAGAAGGCTGTCGAGGGAAACGTTTTCATCCTTAGACACTCGATGATAGTCTTACCTTAGCTAGGTCGAAAGTTCTCATCAAGGTGAGCTAAAACACGATATAGCTGCTGTTCACAGAAGCTATATATCGTGTTTCAGCTCACTAATGGCAGTTGCAAGAGGTCCTCAACAGTTCACTATTGAGGACCTCTTGCAACTGCCATTAGTCTCTATCGTTAGGCCGTTGATGACAGTCATACTGGAGTATGACTGCCTGGAGGCAGGTCTTAAGTTCTCACTAAGGTGCATAAACTAAAGCCAATAACAACACAGCTGCTGCAAACTGTTTACACTGTTTAAACTGTTCACAGCAGCTATATCGTGTTTTAGCTCACGAATGGCAGTTGCAAGAGGTCCTCAACAGTGAACTGTCGAGGACCTCTTGCAACTACCTTCTGTCTCCATCGTTAGGCCGTTGATGACAGTCATACTCCAGCCAAGTCTAAAGTTCTCATCAAGGTGCATGAAATGAGCCTAAACACGATATAGCTGCTGTAAACTCTTGCGGACCCTTTGCAACTGCCTTCCGTCTCCATCGTCAGACCTTCGATTACTGTCATACTCCAGCTAAGTCTAAAGTTCTCATTAATGTGCATGAAATCAGCCCAAACACGATTTTTCAATTTTAAATAGGACCAACTTTCACACGGCGGTAGCTACGGCCCTGCCTCCACTGTACTATTATTGGTCATCTGAACAGTAACCTTTGAGATAATTATACGCTTTTAACAAAAAAAATATCATGCATATCGGAATTACCTGTAAAAAGTTATGCATGGTTCTACATAATAAAAATATACGCATTGAATTGAGAACCACCTGAATTTGTATCGAGGGCATAACACCAAATCTGAGGCAACTGACTCGGGCGAGACATTCTTTCACGAAAAATCTTATCAACGCGTTTCAGAAAATGGAGTGAAATGAACAACGCCGTCTATCGACTCTGAAGTTAAATTGATAAAATATAATTCATGGAAAGCGGTCTAACACACACTATATTGGCTATGTAGATTTTGAAAGCAGCGTCATATAGACTAATAGAGTACCTTTTGCTATCATAACTTTTTATAAAAGACGGTCACTCGATTTAAAAGTTAACTTGTGAGCACATGTTTTGTCATTAGTACTATTTTGGTTGAATAGATGTCGCTGCGTGTATCTTAAATTTTGATAAGTTCTTCTTGAACACTAAACTTTAAGTTCATTTACTTATGTCATTTGATATAAAGCACCGATTTCAATAAAACAAAAACTAAAACCTTCTCTAATGTATGCCCAATATTTGTGCATTAAATCTAACAACATTGGTTTTATAATTTACACGCGATGCTGTAACAAAAGACACCCCGCACAGACATACAGACAAAAAATTTAAAAAATTTTAGAAATGGGTTCTGTTAGTGATCCTTTAACACCCCTACTATTTTTTTTCTAAATATATTCATTGTACAGAAACGCCACGGCATGAAATAGTTCGAACAAAAACGAAGACAAACCAAACAATGATGATGACAAATGTTTCAAAGCAAATTAGTAGCAATAGCAAAATATCGCAGAACAGAAATTAGCTTGAACGTGTATCGCTTAGGTTACCTCAGGTTTTACACTATTCTGTATTCTGTGATGGATTCATGAGTTCGTTTTTTAAACGTTTTTTTCTTACCTTTCTGCAGACGCCTGCATACTAAAAAATACTGGCCACCTAGAAATTGGCATACAAACTTTAGAACGTTATAGAACCTCATTTCATTACCTTTCAGCAGACGCCTGCATATTACTGAAACACTGGCCACCTAGAAATTTGCATAAAAACTGAAGATAAACCTCAAAGAACTTCCAAATTCTTATTTCAATGTAAAATATGCATTGCGTTGTCGTAAAATTCAATTTGAATCTTTATCGGCTTCCGAATTCTAATTTCAATGTAAAGTAAGCAATAACGCGTTGCCGTAAGATTCAATTTGGATCTTTAACTTTTTTCATACAAACATTAAATACCCTTATTTATACCCTTATGGGCCGAATTTCGTAAAACCTTTTCTCAGTGAGCACCTAGAAGCCGAAAAGAACATTCAGGCTGTAACATTGTAGAAACTCAGAATAGTTTCTACCGTTACTTTGTAAACATAACCTATTCAACACTTATTAAATGTCAAAACAAACGCCACAGAGTATACATACTCATTAGGCCGTTCAGTTACTAAGCGACTAAAATTAGCTGTTTACCAGTGATACGAGTATGCTCGCGTTACGTGTATCCGAACGAGTGAGTGAGGACTTGTCTATGCGTAAACACGCCAGTATAAATTTCATGGATTCGCGATGACGAGCTTTTTTAGAAATATTCTGCTTCCGAAGCTTAGACGCGTTCCATCAGTAATTAACTTTCCAGATCGTATACGTGTTCTAGACTATTCGGCCTTGAAGCAGGCAGCTTTAATTTTAAAATAGTAACCTAACTCTTTTCGTCACCCTACCTGGCGTCTGCAGCGTGGCGCATCACTACGGACATCGTCACGCCGGGCTGAGCCAGGAGAGTACCGTGCAAACCCCCCGGGCGGGCTTGGAGAAACTTGTGACCATAGACCTACCCACTCCCGTTTATTTTATTGATTATATTTTTTATATTGACCTGGTTCCGGACAAAGGGTGTCCGGAACCAGGCCCACATTCATGTCTGTATCTTTAAAAACTTAGGACTTTCATATAAACTTTAAAACCCCTTTTCAAACGCCTGGGGTGCGAATTTTTAAAAAATCCTTTCTTTGTCCGCGCCTTCACCCCATAGAGAGTGCTTGTGCCAAATTTCAGACCTCACGGCCCAGTAGTTCCCGAGATTTCGTGATGAGTGGTCAGTCAGTCAGTCAGTGAGTGGACTTCTCTTTTATGTATATATACACGGTACGGATAGAGCCGTACATTTTTTTGTACTAATTAAAAATTAGTGGTGTATAGCACCATACTGCGACGCCGAGATCAGCGGTGACTGACAGCCGTATTTTGTTCTCCCTGACGTCACAACCGACCATACGCGACCGACCGTCAGCGCGACAAAAATTCAGGCTTTACAACACATAGTACAGTGTTATTATGTGATTCATGACCAATATTTTAGTGCCACACAGAGCGAAACTTAATTTGATTTATATTGCTCACTTCATCATCTGCCTAGCCTTTTACTATGTTTGGGTCGTCGATATTTGCCAGCTGATTGCGACGTTGAACTCGTAGAATGCACTGCTTTAATCTACAAAAATGTGATTGCATTAAGCGCAGATATTGCTGCCAACCCTCTTAATGAGTTCAAGGGGTGAACTGCTAACTACAACCTCTTCGAGAGTTCTAAGCGCGTAGGGGAACAAATTGCACTTTCTAAAGCTACTTGTGTTTTTAATTATTTAATTCTGCACTCAATGTTTACTTTTCTTGATTTTAAAACTCAGCTTTTGTAAGTCTGCTTGGAAAAATGTTAATGAAAACAAACAACTTGGTATGACTACTGACAAAAGTCGTTTAACACTGCTATTTCTTTAGATGATGTACACACAGCATCTAAATTATTGGGTACGTTTTATTTTACATAGTGGCTAACAGTTAATATTCTTTCATTCATAAGTTTTAATCGACTCCTTTCGCTGACTGTACCTACTCAATTTTCTTATATATTCTAAACAAATTACTTTGTTATCTCCAGCTTAAGCTTTTTCAAACTATAGTGAAATTAATACAAACTAAATACATCTTAACGTTTCAGAAAACTTCAGTCATCAAGTTGGTATTATATTTCTAAGCTTTCATAGAACTTAATAAAACAACAATTATTTTGTACTGTTTTGTACCAAAGAAAATATCATATTCTCAAATTCTTATCTAATATTATTACTACAAAGAAATCGAATGTTTACTTTGGGGATTGGAACCTCTGGTATTTTGTTACTAGTAGGTACTTAATTAATAAACAAACCATAAAGATCACGCCTGATAATCTACGAAAGGTTATACAAAAGAGCTCTTGTAGTAGGTACACCCACATTTCCCTATTTATGGTTAAGTTTCACGTAATACGGGGCAAGCCTATTAACATCAGCAGTAAGTCGTGGGTTCGAACCCAGGCAGGTACATTACTTTGTGTCTTTTATTTCATCACCACTGCTCTCAAAACGGTGAAGAACATCATGAGGAAACTGGCATGTCGTAGAACCAAAAATTCGAAGATATGTGACATCTACCAACCTACACTAGGCCCGCGTGGTGGATTATAGGCCATTCCCTATCATAGAGAGGAACAGGCCTCCTCTCTATGATAGGGAATGGTCCCAGCAGTGAGAACATTTAAGCTTGATAGTGCTTGCTTATGCTGTTAACATCAACGGCACACAAATCTGAACCAGAAAACCGAGAAATTCCTGATGGAAAAACCGAATAAATATTAGGTCGACCTAGGAATCGAACCCTAGACCTAAAGTCCAGCAGTAGCGTTTTTCGACCACTAGACCAACGAGGCCTTAGCTAACAAAACTATCATCGAATTAATACAAACTAAACACAACCTTTAAAACTTCAATCAAGCTAGAATTATATTTCCAAGCTAAAGGTAGGCTTCCAGACTCACAAGAAATTTAATAAATAACAATTATTTTGTACCAAAGAAAATATCTTATTCGCAATTTCTTTACCCAATATTGTTACAACAAAGTAATCTAATGTTTAGGGATCGGAGCCTGCGGTATTTTGTTACGAGTAATTGTTATAAATTGATTTTATAATCGGCTTTGTCCGATACCCTTAGGCGAGGCTTCACTTTTAGCGCAAGTATACTGTACAAAATACAAATAATCTCTAAAACATAAGTTGGTTTAAAACAATGGCTTATGGTAACGACTAGCAACCAGCTACTACTTTGCTTCCTTTAGGCTCGATTGGTCCAATTCGCGATTGTTCCAATGTTCCAAAAAATTTCCAATTCGCAGTTGGTCCAATTCGCATATGATCATTATGAGTATATTATGTTTCAAATTCATTTATTTGTCAGAATGTGGTACATTATATTATGGTCTTAAATTTAATCCAGTCTTACCAAGTGGTATCGTATTACCCAGTACTAACTGGGTTGTGGAGGACAGATAGGCAGTCGCTCCATGTAAAATACTGGTATTCAGCTGCATCTGGTTAGACTGGAAGCCGACCCCAACTTAGTGACGATGATGGTCATATCCAATCTGCCACGTCTGACACAAATAATATTAGTGTTACGAGCTGGGTATGGGATAAATTAATTACTATCGATTAAACTATTAAATAACTTTATTAAACACTTTAAAACTCAATCACAAATACACTACTGATCACTATTCGTTTAGATATTGCACTTCTAGTTCACTTCGATTCGCTTCGTTGTGTAGCCAAAATCAGACTGCCTGCTCCCGCAAACACGTCGACTATTTATATGGCGACCGAACCACGGTAATATTATAATACAGTACTCCAACTTCATACAAACGGACGAAACGCGAGCTATACCTACGCGCCACGATCTCGGGGTGCGCCTGTTGCGCAGACAGTCACGGCTGTACCGCAGTGTCGAACGGACGGTGTGTTGTTTTTTTAACAATAACCGCGCGATTTTTTCTCTCAAAATCAGTTAATATGACGAGTAGGAAATATTGTGCTGTTTTTGGTTATATGAATTCGTCAATAACGCATCCAGACATAAGTTTTTTTAAATTACCTGGAAACTCTGAAAGGTAAGACTATAAAATAATTTTACTTACTAGTAAGTAGGTACATAATGTGTGTCTTTTTAATGGATAAGTATTTCCTTTTATCTCACGAAAAAAAAGGTGTTTGGATTAATAAATAAAGCGAATAGAGTGACATGTTTTTTTAATTAAATCTACCAATCAAAAACAACACGCATTTTTATTGAACACTTTCTATTCAATATACAAAGTATTTCATTTATTTATATAAAAAGGATATTTACAATCACAAAACTAAATAGAAACAGAAAGTAGGCAAATGTAATTAAAATGCTGGATACGGGCAGCCCTAACGCATGTTTACGTACCGCGTGGCTGTAGGCATTTATTTCTATCATGCGGCCGAGTTACACTACTGTATTATAATATTACCGTGACCGAACGTTCGAGAAAGACCCACGACTTCCTAGAATCTTCTTTAGAGTAGGTACCCACATCATTCGAGACTCGTCCTACCAACTTACTACTACCTACCTACCTACTTGTAGGTACCTACTACCTACCGTAATTGTAGGTACGGGTACGACGTAACATTAGGTATTAGACAAAACGGAAACGCTTTTGAATTTTGCAAAGTGTATACATTTCATTGCTCGTTTCTGTACATAATAGGTATTGATTGAGGTATATAAATGTCAGCCTAAGCCTCGGAGAAGCTGGCATGCTGCTTTGTTAAAACCGTAATTACGTAGTCATTTTCGCAACTTAATTAAAGCGGCCACAACTCTTTGTTATGCCTTAGAATCGAATGCTCAAAAGACGCGTATAAATTGCCAAAGGCAAACATTCCCTCAAGTTCTGCTAACCGACTCCACTTTATACACTCTACACGTTAGCAGGAACCGCACCGCCTGCCGTACGAAGGAATGTCGCTTACACACTGGAAAAAAAGATCCAAGAATCGGATTCCGACCTCCCCTCTACGACTAAACAGCCCCGGGTAAGCTTAAAAGTCGTAAGAGCTTCTTACGCAGGCCATTCAAGTTAAACCACTAGAGGTGAGAATCAAAGTGTGGGAAGAGAAGCACCCACCATCGCCCGAGTTCTTCAAACCCCAGGAACATTTTCATCCCAGACATGATCTGCAGTGGCCTAGGTATATGAAAAACACTCGACTGATTGCGCACCCAAGTCGGCCGCTGCAAATACAATTTGGCAATATCGGGTATTAAAGATCCCTACGACACACATTGCGAATGCGGTGCTCCCGACCAGACCATGGCTTCTCGTGTAATGTGGCCACATACTTGGCCCAAGAAATATAATATGTCGTACCATCGATACGAAAGAAGAAGCATACCTACAGTAAATATCATTATATACTTTCTGTCTATTTTCACTGAAATTCAAGTTTGTCATTTATTAGAGAAATACATAAGTCTACGTCAGTCTGGTATACCAAAAACAAAATAAGAAATTGTTTTACTAACGCCTTTTTTTTGACCCTGTATAATAGCGAATATTGCTTACAAAGTTATTGGATTTTATAAGTTTAAAACTCATGTTGTCCGCAACTTGCACGCAGTTTGGTTTACACATTTTAACACCCATCTTGTACACGAGGATGAAGTTTCAAGAATTCCTCTTCACTTCAAAGAAAACATCAATCATTGTAAGTACCTACTTCACGTTAATTTCAAAACTTTGAATATGCAGACACAGTTGCTATTCGTCTACTATTATAAATAGGCTGGGTAACAACCTATAAACGATCATATGGCTACAGCTATTACCCAGCTAGGTGACATATAGGTCTTGTATTAATTTCGAGGCGTTATTATAATATTGCTGAGGCCAGACTCTCAGGGGAGGTCAGATTAATACAAGATGGCGATCATGAATCATGTGCTCAATTCCCTTTAATAATTAGTCTGCTATTCAGAAACATACGGTCACCATTTGTCTAGACTATACTAACATTATAAAGAGGTATTTGTTTGTAAGTTTTTAAGTAGGGGGTAATCTTCGAAAATAATGATCCTATTCTAAAACTTTTTCACTGATAAAAAGATACATTATTCCTGGGTAGTCATGCAAATTAGCCGAGCTATCACAATTTTTGCGGACCAAGTCGCGGGTGAAGTGCAGGTAGCACTAAAAAAGCACCGTTTCACAGCAACCCACAGCCACTGATAAGCAACGCGCATATACTTGGCTTTATAAAATAATAAACATTGTCTTTTTGTTTAATTTTGTCTTTCATTCAGCACCATTCACTCCAACTGAAACTTCTGAACATAATATAAATCAATAGAAAACAAGTGCAAAATGGACTCACGCAGGAAGGGCTTCGTACCCGATGGTACGGAGCCCTTCATGCGTGAGTCCATTTTAAAGAAAAAATAAAGAAAATAATAAAATTAAAGTAAATAAATTGATAATTATTTACTCTAATTTTTTATTTCTTTTTATTATTTATTGTTATAGCGGCATCAGAAATACACATTCTGTGAAAATCTCAACTGCCTACCTATTACGGATCATGAGATACAGCCCACTGACAGACAGACAGACGGACGAACGGACAGAAGAGAACAAAAAAATTAAAGTGTGTTCCAACTATATTGAACTTCGGCCGGCATTTTTCATTCGTCTACCAAATTGATCGTAAAATGAAATGTAAGGAGCAGATGAACTTCCAAAGTCGTTCATTACGATGTAGGTAATTTCTTTCGGTTTATTGAAAACGTGGAATAAAACAGAACTGAACATTTAATCGAGAGAAGCGTCTGTTACCAACCAGCTTTACGGCTAATCTCGAATTTATTTTCATCATCACGCTTGCAGTCCCCAAAGAATAGGACAGAGTTGCACGTAAAAGTACACCCACATTCCGGCAGTTTTGTTTAAGTCCCACGTTTTAAGGGCGAGCCTATTGCCATCAACCGGGTCCAAATCTAGACTCCTTGGCTCCTATTGAGAAATTCCTGATAGAAAACCCCAATAACGCTTTACCCGACCCGAGAATCGAACCCAGAACCTCAACCTCAGCAGACGCGCGTCCGGCCACTCGACCAGGCTTTAAGGAACGACGCAGCTAACGTGGTAAACATCTATAAGGCCGCGTACCCACTTTTTCGGGACGACAGATAATCGTGTAGTTTTAAGTGTCGTAGCTTGTGTATTTAAATGGAGGTGTTCACATATAGCACGACGCGAATACTGCCGTCCACGACTTTTGCCAACTTAAAACCAACGATAAATTAATCGTCACGACATATTGGGAATGCGGCCTAATTAATGCTGCACGGTCGACTTCAAGCCACCAGTTGTCGACGATTATGTCAGACTACAGCTATTAACTATGGCTTCATTTAAATACTGTATTGGTAACATCAATAACGTCTATGTAAAAGGTTACACGTGTAATTCAATTTCCCGAACTACACGTGCTTCATCTTATCCTCCAACGACTTATCAATGTTCTAAAGCCTTAAATCCAAACTGGCCATCAATATTAGTCTATCAAAACTTTCTAGCATTTCTGATTGGTTAAGTCTAAGTGTAACTTATCCCTCACAAAATCACTGACACCCAATTTCCGAATTGAGAATTTGAAGTGGATCGTCATCGTCAAAATAAATATTAAAATTATATAATACACTGGCCTGCAAAAATAAGAATCACACTTTTAAAATTGCATTAACTTTTTAAGCACGCAAGATATACTTTCGAAACAAAAAGGACTCGAATAACAGTTTAATTTTGTACATAAAAACTAATAAAGCTGATAAAAATTGCTATAAAACAGAGTAGTTCCGTTCAGCACTTCGCTGATATGTCAGTACTTCACACATATAGAGGACTAGATTAGATCACCCGCGTGGAGTTCGGTGATTGTCCCACAGGATCTCACTACCGGGATAAAAAGTAACTTATGTGGTAATCCAGGTTATAGACCAATGTTTAGGGTTATAGTGCCAATATAAATTTCACCTGAATCCGGTCCGTAGTTTTTGCGTTCAAGGGTAACAAACATCCATACATCCTCACATACTTTCGCATTTTTAATAATAGTAGGATTATTTATGCGTATTAGTCGTGTGTGTAGTGTTAGCAGCCGGACTAATATTTTCAACCATTTTCCGAGTTTTATTACAACGGAGAGTTATATGCGAAACGGGAAAAATCTATTTAGTGTGACAAAAAAAAAAACTTCATTCTAATGGGAAAATAATGATGCAAATGATTGTAACTGAGACTGACGCTACCGAAATGCACGTTGAAAATAGTTGGAGGAATACGAAACATTTTGAAATCTATTCTCGCTAGTCTAGTAGTCCTGTATTGATACATCGTCCACGGTAATTTAAAAAGTTACAGACTTACATATTTTAAGAAAATAAATAGAATTTTGAAAAAAAAAAAACAAATTTCGGGGTAAATTTGTTTTTCTTTCAACATTATTTTGTACTTTTCAAGATGGCAGCACACGTATTTATATAAAATAGTAGTTTTTCTAGGAACCATTTATATACTCGTATTAGCGCCCTTTCACTAAAATGACGTCATGGTAGTGAGTCTCACGGTTATTATAGGGGTGTTGGTACTTACTTGGAAGCAGGGTTGATGTGAATGAAGCCGACCTTGACGGAAACTACGTTGTCCTGCCTCTCGGAGGGGGTGGTGCAGTGGGATGAGCAGTTCTCCACCTTTAGGGTGGTGTGCGGCTGCATCGCGCTGCAACAATATCAACTGCCAATTGGTCACAACATACGTGAGTACAGGGTATTGTCTAGCACAACAAGAGATACTTTGTAGGAATGCAGTACCCATTATGTGCCTAAAATAATAATGTGGAACTAGTGATAACAAAATTCAACATTGGATCCATTCTCTTCAGATTCTTTTAAAATGGAGCTAGTGATTCAAAAACCATCAGTAGTTCCATCATGAAACTGCTAATGGTACTAGTGAACGAACCTTAAAATAAACTATACGATTCCTAACAATTCCCTACGAAAAGCAACATCGTCGCGATTAAAGTAACGGGAATAGTTGATTGCCAAATGGAAAAATAGGAACACTTATAAAGGGTGTAAATAGACCATAGTATCATTGCGATCATTTTTTTTTTTTTTTAGACCAGGCCTGGGTAATTGTCTAGTTACTGAGATATTGGGAGTCAAAGTTCGAACATTTTCACAATTTTTTTTTAATCTGTTTTTAATGTAAGATTTTTATTTTAAATACCTCAAAGACACCCTTACTATTCAATCCATCCATCAGCACAATGTTTTGATTGTTTACATTGAGTCTTACCATAAAACGTAATTTTTCACCCCAAAAAAATAAGTCGTTTCCCAGCAATAATTGTTGCGTTAAGTTACTTAGTATGATGTACAGAATGCTTGGTTGACGGTTTCGTGAAGGGTCTGTTTACACCCTGTAGAATAGTCCTGTATGTCTGTTCGTCCTTCACAGTAATTTTACTTCGAAACTGTGGGCACCACACGGTTGTTTGGAGAGCTGGTGTCTTCTATAAGCCGCTACACAAAATTGAAGTGAAATTATGAATAAACCCTTTAATTTTTAAAGCAAGAGGAGGGTATTCTGTAAAAAAATACGTTTGTAGAACACAAAAATTAGTTTAAATA